>WUJK01000013.1:0-600000 GCA_011317545.1 Coniella vitis
AAAAAATCGAATATGATAATAAATGGACGGCATAACAGCCCTCCGCGAGAGTGTAACAATATTATATATTATATCGTTTCCCGAAACTTGTTGCTAAGATTATGGATATAGGAAACACGGACTTACGTTCTAAAGTCTAGGTAGCTGGAAAGAGAGCAGGACCCCTGAAATAGAGTCTATGTTGGGTCGACTTGTGAATGTTCAGTCTAAATAGGCTCGGCGCTAAGCAACTAATCTACCTGGGAATAAACCCCAGTCGCGTATTGCACAATCGAAGAATTAACGAGTTTACCCGCAAAGACAAGTGATCTGACAAAGACCAGCCTTACTAATTTTGGTATAGCCGCTCCGCGAGTACATAGTACATGACAAGGGGTCGTTGTTCGAAATCAAGCCGTTGTACAAAAAAGGAAAGAGGTATCCAGACCCAATAATAATGAAAACCAATAATGCAAGGATACTGTGTGCCACACATCCCATGGTGCACTTTCAATCAGTTGGCCTGCAGGACTCAAAATAGGGCACTTGCAGCTGCGGGTGGCGGAAACCCGCGAAATCGCGCATAGTATTTTTCTTCACATTTCGCATTTTCGCGCGACTCCGCATCCATGTTCCAAATGACTTTCCCCGGTTCGTTTCCCCAAGGGCATATGCGGCGTGATTGACGTCCACGTCATCCTTTTTGCTGTTAGCATCGCTGCTGCGCACTCCCTGCGCAGTGAGCACGGCAGGAGAGAAAAGAAAGCGCGCTTTCCGCACTGCTTTCTCTCGTCTCTCTAATCAAGGGCTTATGCGGCGTGATCGGGGTCCACGTTATCTTTTGCCACTAGCGTGCTGTTGCGCACCTACCCTGCGCAGTAAGCACGGAGGGAAATGAAAGCGCGCTGTCCGCACTACTTTCATCTTTCCCCCTTTCATCTTGCCAAGCATATGCGGCCCGCGGCCCATGGGTGACCTAGAGTATTGAGTCAGGTCACAAGCGTGATCGACGTACACGTCATCTTTTTTCTGCGCATCAAGCCACGGTAGGGCAAAAAGCGCGCTTGAGCAGGTCGCGCACTTGTCACGAGCGAAACTGCCACGCAAGCTCTCATTCGCCTCTTTTTTTTTTTAGGCTAGCAGGCAGTAAGACCCAGCTAAATGCGCCGATTCAGCCCGTTTAAGCGAGCATCCCCCTTTCAGGAGATGCTCCGTGCATAGTAATTTACAGTAGTCCCAACGCGCAGACCACAATCGTTGACTTGACTTTTGGTGCGTGGTGCTTGGTGCTATCGGATTCTTACTATGTAAAGTCGGCTCTTTTGTCCAAAGACTTTTACCGACGGCAAGCTATGGCCACCTTCTGATGGCTGATGACGGCTCGCCTTCGGATGGCGGCAAGTCTCTTGCGATTTTGTTATATACTAAGGGCTTTTCTCTAAACCTTTTATCGCTAGTAGCCTGCTATGGATGGCGGAATGTAATATAGTATTTTATGTACATAATATAAAGCAATCTCCAGAAGCGCGGCTACCCCGCTTTCATAGCATAAAATATGAGTCAAAAATTCGAAATAGAAAAACAAAGAAACAAGAAGAATGCGGGCCGACTATAGTACATGGGACTACTGTTACGCATCTGACTTCTCTTATGCAACATTCTACTTCTCAAATGGATGAACTCGCCCTGTTACGCGTTAACTTGCAAAAGCCACCCAGAAAGAGAGACAAAGCGCCTTATGGTTTCGATGAGCAGCTCAAGGCGACAGCAGAGGCGACAGCAAGCAACACCTGGGTTGTCTTACTAGAAACAGGTTTCGCCGCTTGGTATGCGTACTTTATTGCAGACCCTGCTACCCGTAAGCGTATCGATGTATTGCCGCTGCCCGAGGTACAAAATATAGCAGAGCAATTATGCCAAGTTACGCTACATGAAGATCTTAAAGCACTCTTCTATCATCTGTTTGATAAAGCTAACCGGGCTGCTTCTCGTAAGCGTAAGTCGAAACCTCGAACCCCAATCCAAGAAAAAGTCTAAACGGTAGGATAGGATACCTTCAGGAACGTGGTTGTCAGGCGCCAATTGATTCCGGAAGCAAACGAAGGCGTACAGAATCAACGTGTTCTTTAAACGCAACTCGAAGCTCAACGCCTACAACTATCGTCCCGCGCATCCCTCCGACGCCTAGCTCGGCAGCCTACCAGCAGCTTCCATCGATAGAGCTTCATCCAGTTCAGGGCCATGGAGCTCATCCAACAGGCCGCGAAACTGAGCGTCTGCCTCTCGCAGTGCATCTTTCTGGCATTCTTCCACCTATCCTGTTGAGTGCGATTGTGAAACGAGATGCCAGAGCTGAAGTTGAGGTCGATACGGCTCGGCTCAAGCTCTTCATTCAGCTGCATAGGGTGCCGTATCTTGCAAAGGAACTCTTTGATGTAGATGCTGATATCGGAAACGGATCTCTTAACCTACGCTTAGAGAATGGCGCGACTGCAAGAGTGTCGGAACTAGACGGCGCAAAACACGAAGTACTTGAGAAATGTTTTGGGAGTCGACTCGCAACAGCAATCCAATCCAGCTGTCTCTTTTCGATAGAGTTAAAGCAAGGAGAAATGGTCACAAGGTGTGTCTCTCTTGGTATAACAAATAAGGAGGGATTACGTTGTTATATATGTCTTTACTTGAATCCCGAGGCGCTTTCTAGTATTATGACTGATATATGGAAGGACGCTTAGTTATACCTTACTATATCAATAAATGCTAGATGGAGCTCCTCTCTGATTGAACATATAGACTCCACTTCGTTATATATGCTCTGTGATTCTTGTTACTTGAGTATGTTGATTGGGTCTATCGTCTTTCATTGTAAGCTGCACCACGATTCGCCTTAACAGCACGCTGTAGATTACGAGGTAGAGCGATCAGGGAGCTCTTGGATTGTGCTGGGCACGCGGGTAACACAACTTATCACAGACCTGGCCGTCTTCGCAACAAACGCTTCTTGACATGTCAAGCGCCAATTGCCACGAACCTGACAGACGAGTATCAGGTTCGCCTGCCTCGTCACTGTCCAGCATGTCATGGGACTAATGTATCGTCATGCCCAGCGACAAGACTCTCCAGATTGCCTACCTACTACCTTAACCCTACCTCCTCCATACCTCCCCGGCTTACATTCAAGTCCCACCACCCACCTACCGCAGCGGTTTATGCAATTCACCCGCCAGCACCCGCGAGACTTGTTGTACCGGTCTCTAGCGGACGACTCGGAATGTATAGTCAGCCAAGCGACTGGGCTGGAGCCCAGCCTATAAAGAGGAGGACGCCCTCTTTTCAGCGTCCTACAGGTTTTCTAAATCTTCTCCTCATGCCATTCCCCCAGCACAGAACGAAAAACATTATGCAGATCTTTCCAACAAAGCACGAGCTCTTTGCTCACTTGCCTTACTCAATTGTACCAGCGGATACAACAAGCCGTTCTCCAACCGACTTCGCAGACCATTTCCCGGTCACATCTGGTCAAGTTATGACGGAAACACAACGCACTCAAGTTGAAGCCATGCTCCCTCGACTCACTCCTTTCGATGGAAGTGAGCATTTCCAGCCCAATCTTTCGCCCTCTGCGCTTCAAAGCCCAAGATCCACAATATCCGCAGACGAGCAGCAGCAATTTCATACACTGCTCGCTCATGATTACGCCGACTCAAGTCCACAACCAAGTTTGACTGAGGATTACCCACTGAAGCCGCTTGAGACAAAGACATTCGATTTGCATAACGAGGTTCAATCGCTGCCTGTACAAAGCACGAGCTTGCAGGAGTGGGAGGCTCTTAAGATTACGGGAAAGAAATTAATCAACGAGGTTTACTACATGGTCGTGTGGAAGCCTACCTTGGAGCATGTGGGCAATTTAGGTCATATGAAGGAGCTTGTTGATAGTTTTGAGCGAGGGCAACGTAGCCATTCACGACGCCACCAAAAAAAAAATCCACGAAACAGAGCTGTAAGCTCGAAGCGAGTTGGAAAGCGGTCGGCGAGGAAGACCCTCTAGTGTAGATTCGGTCTTTGAGGTAGAATTAGTGAACAGAGCACCTACAACTTCGCACCGTATTGTTTATGTGGAAATCGATCGATCTCCAGTATATGGACAATAAGCAAGGAGATCCCAGTGTCAGGCTGGCCTTACCTCAAGGCTAATGGTCGCGCGGAATTACTTAGTATTTAGACACGTATATACCAGCAAGGGGCTTCGCAAGGGTTGTGCAGAACTGTCAAATGTACTCCTCCAATTGCTTTAAGGACAAGTCAAATTATCTAGATAATACTATAGGGTGAGACGACCAGACTCCTTTCAGTGGCTCTCATTCAACTCGAAAGAGGTGGCATTGCGTTGCCTTCCAGTCCATTATACAGCTTGGATCGGACACCAGCATCGTCAACTCATTTTCCCGTCTTCCTTTCCATCCTAGAAGAGAATTACAGCCGAGCTTTGCTGAAGAATGTTCTCGAGACTCCGCCGCTGCACCCAGCCCTGCCAGGATAACGACTATGCCTGCTTTGCAAAGAGAATATCTCCAGACTCCGCCGCTATACCTAGCCCTGCTAGGATAACGACTATGCCTGCTTTGCAAAGAGAATATCTCCAGACTCCGCCGCTGCACCCAGCCCTACCAGGATAACGACTATGCCTGCTTTGCAAAGAGAATATCTCTAGACTCCGCCGCTACACCTAGCTAGGATAACGATTATAAGCTTTCGGGTTAAGAGCTAGTCCCCGGCTTATAAGTTAAGGAAAGTCGCTTAGCCTCTACTAGATAGATAGGGCTTAGCACTACCGTTATATCTAAGCTATAAGAGCTAAGCCTCTTTACCCGAGAGTTAGCAACGCCGTACTCGGGTAACCCTAGGCATTAGTAATATCGGGATAGACTTTATGCGTTGGAAAGTTTGCCCGGTGCTAAACCTATTAGTTTCCTTTCCAGCGATCGTACTAGCCGGTAGTAGTACTAAGTGCAGCTTCTTTTTCTTGATTATCGTTTTTATCCTTTTATATAGCATCTTATCCTGCTTCTCTTCTGAGGATCTCCTTTGCTTATAGTCTAAGGTTTCTTGCTTTATATCGTTATCAGCTAGCACTTGTTGTACGATAGGGGGGTTTGTTTGTACAGCTAGGTGCCGACGGCGAAGTGCGCGAGTAACCCGAGGTAATAATAATATTATAGAAGGCGGATAGGAGGCTATTCTCCTCTTCTTAGCTACCCGTAACTCGAATATACTCTCCTCTAAAGCCCTCTTTCGCTTAGAACTTGGTATAATACTTTAATTATCGGCCGGTAGCTGTTGAGTAATGGTAGTATCCTTAACCAGTGTTTTTAAGCGCTAGCGTCGGGGTGCGTAAGCTCGGGTTACCCGTAGAACGAATATTGCCTTATTTATCCCTACCCTTATCTTCTTAGCGAGCGGTGGTAACTCCTCGGGGATATCCTTAGGTAGCGTCCTCTTCCGCTTATTACCTAATATAGCTCTCGTATCGTTATCTAGTAGCTATTGGATATTTTCGGCTCGACTATGAGCCCGTGCAGGCAAAGGAGACAGGCCCATACATATACGCTCGTCCGGGTCGAGCTCGCTTAGGGACTTACCGTAAGGTCCCGGGGGGAGAACGGTATACTCGGGCGGGGTAATAAAGTCATCGAGGGTAGCAAGCCCCGTATCGATTATTATAAATTATTCTACTAGCCTAACGGATTGCTCCAGCTCCTCGCTATTAATATTACTATCGCTGGGCGACGGCAGTCGTACTTCGTTTATAGCATAGTAGTTACTAACAAAATCTTAGCGCTATTTATCCCGAGCAGATATTACTCTCCGGTGGAATTTACCCTCCGTCTTACCTTCGCGCTAAGGAGAGTAATACGTAAGAGATATAGTAGCAATAGTTTGCGGAGGTAGGCGTATATTAGTGATTATAGGTAAGCTATAGTTAGTATCAGGATAATAGCGAGGATGCGATGCGATATAGTTGCTGGAAAGCGGGGCCCGGGATGCGAATTATTCCGCTGTTATCCCTGCCTATTACTACGGTACTATATAAAGGGTGGGTGTCTCTAAGCGCTAAGATTAAATTAGAGTGGAGTTAAAGCGTGCATAACCGAGACCTATAAAGTGCGTTGTTCAAGGCATAAGGTACCTGCAGGTTACTAACAAAATAATATAAACTCCAATAGCGGAGGCTAAGTACTTTGGCGTCCGCGTTTTTTTGTTAGCAACCCTGGTACTGGATACCTATATAGCTACTTAGGTAGACTTATATAACTGCCCGTCTATAGATATATATAGTGCTAATTGATCGAGTTGCTACCGCTCTTTATCCGTTCACCTGCTAATTTTCGTAATATCTTTACCCTGCTTCGTAATGCTAACGCCCGAGAATAAGGCGGCGTAGTAATACTTATATTACTTAATCGAAAGCCAGCATCCTAACTCTGCTATTTATTCTCTGATTATTACTCGGGCCGCTATATAATATATAAAAACAACCGACTATCGATCTATTTACTAGCTTATACTCTTATTTAATAATAAAGATTTAAGATAGGTTATCGGAAAGCTAGGGCGTAACTCCGCGGTTACCTTACCCCTCTACTCGTCTAAGTTACGCTAGCTCCGAGGAAGTAAGTTTTTTTCTATCTCGATCTATCTATAATCCGGTGCTTTTATCTTACAAAACACTAGCCAATTTTATTCGATTTTATACCTATAGGCTAATTATAAATCGGATATCGAGCTATAACCTAACGACGCTTATATCCTTTATATATAAACTAATCGCCTCCGGATCGGCCCGCTTAACCTTATATTCGAATTCGGTATAAACGATAATACTACCTACGTAACCTATTTCGAGAAATATATATAGAAGTAGTATATAGGTTGGGACTATAACGCCCGTATATAGGAGTATAGCTGCTTCGATCTATTGCCTAAATCGACGTACGTTAAATTGAAGAGATTAGTTCTCTATTATACTATCTCTAAGGGGGTATTTAGCATTGTCCGCGCTAGGGTTGAAAAGCGCTCCGGAGCGGCTATAGCCTGTAAAATAATCTACTACTATAACTATTAGATAGTAAGTCTAAAGCTTAAGATCGAGATCGGTATATAAATCCTACGCGGTATAACTAGCCTCGTTCCTCTCCTTAATACCTAGTATAAATATAATTGCCAGCTGCCGTATGGAGTATAAATCGAAGATATGCACCTCCTTATGCCGTTCGCACCCTTTACTTTTACTACCGCGCCTTAGGAGCAGATTAACTATCTTATAAAGCTAGCCCTATTTCGTTAAGTACTCGAGGGACTTTGTACCCTATATACTATAGGTATTATATATCGCGATATTAGCCCTAATAATCTACTTATCTTTTCGTATAAGACGCCTAAGACTGCTTATACTAGTATCGCCGACTTTGGAAAGGCTAAGAAAAGTAACTACGGTTCCGAGATATACCTTAGCCTAGTTAGCTTTATATTACTAGAAGTTAGCTAGCGTAGAGGATATACTAAAGTAATTAATATATTTAGCCTAGGGCTCTCTATTTTATCTATATTTATAACCTGGACTAGTGCGGAGCCTATTACCCCGAAGAACTATATAAAAATACTCGAGAATTAAGCGATTATTCCTAAAGGTCTTCGATTAGTTCTAGTTTCTATAATAGCTTAGGAGCTATCCGCCCGTCCTACCGCCTAAATAGCGCTAGCTAATCTTATGGCATTGGAGGAAGACGACGGGTATAGCGAAGATATCGCTACGAGGATATAACGACTAGGCGGTACTTCTCCCTCTTTATATTAGGGTAATATAGGGCACGAAACTGCCGAGAAGGTAGCGCCGGAAACTCGGTCTACTGCTAACAAGAGGATACGACGATTAGGCGGTATCTCTCCCTCTAGCTTATATATAGGGATATATAACTATACCGAGAAGGTAGCGCCGGAAGCTAGGTCTGCTGCTAATAAGAAGATATAGTTGTAAGGACCGTCTAGTTAGGACGATATTTCTCCCGGGGGCGGGCATATATATATGAAGTAACAACGGTGCAGAAGACGCAGTAGAAATAAATAGCTGATGAAGAGTGCAATTCCAGAACTCGGCGCATTTGATAGTGCGAAGGTGTACTGGTGACTTTCTCCAAACCCCCGAAAACATGCCCACCAGTCCGGAAATCAGCCTTACTAAACCATTCAATAGGTAGCAGCGACTAGTTAGTTGGTACAACGTTGAACAATATTATTAGGTGAGAGCCGGATTTTAAAAAGCAATAAGCCCACCTTAGAATAGATTGCTATACAGAGAGTATACCGGAATTAACTAAGCAATTTTCCTTTATTCTTTCCCTAAGATTATTTCTACTTCCTTATTCATCAATCCACGCTTAGGTCTAGTATCCGTAGACCTTTTTATACTACTAACGTGGACTTAAAAGTAATCCTCCCGCAGACGTAGGTCCTCTCTCCATCAATCTTAACACTTGGTCTTACCGCAGCGGAGGTTGTCAACTAGCCTTGTGAAATGCCAAAAACCATCCCCCGTGCCTGGGCCGACTGCTATAAAGTGAAAGAAGTATTGATTAACCTGTTACTCTTGAGTTGGAATGCTTATACTTTTGTTTATACCTCATATTATAAATTAAGTGGCTTCCCAGCGCACTATAAGTCAAAACCGGCGCGTCCATTGCCGTGAACTACAAATGGAACATACCATTTCCCCAATACAATGTCAGTCTCGCGATATTTTTACATTGTAGCGGTTGTAACCCGCTAGAAGTCCATTTTAGCCGCCGCAGCGTCATTACAGCTGAATCACCTAACATTTGTGGCTGGATTCCGCAAGTAAGCGCTTAAGAAAGGCGTTCACTGTTTTCCAGGGACTTGTTTCAGCATTCGAGTACGCAGTACTAGTTTTCCCAATCCGCTCCAATATACCCTGAATTCACCATTCGATTTGCCGTTTTTATATTATAGCTGAATAAAAATTCCTATACTATATATTTCCAGATCTCTTGAAATCCCAATATAGTTTATATAACCTATATATATATTATTCAACGTAATTATAAGGCGGTATATATAGATCCCTTCCCTAAAATTAAGCCCGAGCTATATAAACCTGGACTTTAAGCTTATAAAATAAGTTTAGCCTACTAACGTATAGTTCTAGAAGCTAACGATATCCCTAAATACTATAAGCTCGCTTTAATATTATTTTGCTGGATATTACTTATAGGCTTTTTTATTTTGCCTAGTACTTTTACGTTACTTTCCCACTTAGAACTTATAAAGCCTAAAGGGTTAGTCTAAGAAACTATTTAGAATATACCTTTATTACCAATTACTATATTATTCTATATATATAGAGTTTACGGTCTCGGCTGGCTATAGTGGCTGTTTCGAATGAATTACTTTTAGCTTCTTAGCCAGATATTCTTATAAGTTTATATCGTTATTACGAGGATATATTAAAACTAACGCTAATAGGCCCGCTATCCTAAATAGTCTTAGCGGACTCGTTAATATTTTCTTAAATATATACGGTATCCAGGGTAGTTCGTAGTCCCCTACGGCCTGGTATACCTTAGCGATTATAGCATTTACCTTTCTAGGAATAGCAATAGGATCTTTATATTTTCAATAGAGGCTTATAAACCTTAAAAAACGGCATTAAATGCTATAAGGATATTATGTTGTGGCAGAGTCTACTTTTAAGCCAGAGTTGTTTTAATCCTTGTCAATATTTCGCGCTAAAGCTTCTCGAACAAAGCACAGCAACGTAGTACCGATTCCCGATTATATAACTTAAACTTGATGGTACTATATACGGTTGTGCTGTCTCATGGGAAAAACAGCTATTCGTTCATCAGCTTTTTGGAGAGATCTATTGGGCAAATTGTAGGTATTTCCAGCACTTCCAGATATAAGAGGCTATATTGCGCCACCCAATCCAGTCCTCCAACGAGGTCTGCTTCTTTATTAATTATTACAATTCTGTTTGTGGTTAGGCGTAGTCCCGGTGTTTCTTCTTCTTTTAAATTGCATAACCAAGGGCTCTGTACTATAATCGAGCGTTCCGCTTCGCCGTTGTTGCGGAATAGTAAAGGAGGATCTAATAGAGAAGATACTTGGTTATAACGTTCCGGAGGAATTGACTGAATTATGGTTAATTGATGTTGAATTAGTATTATTATCGTCAATTGATTGAAAATATATTTTAGATACTATCTTACCGGAGCTTCTTCCTTCTATCGGTTGCCTTCGATTAATTAAAATAGCCGTATAGTAAGCATTTTGTATGTGTGCTCTATGTCACAATTTCGAAGATACGCCCTCTTTGCCCTTTGTAATCGTGTCTTGAGTATTTTGCAGTCCAAATTGATTCGTTCACGCTAACGCCGCTGTGCAATCATTTTCGACTGGTACTGATGCAGTCGCACTTCAACTCCAGCGCGAAGAGAATTTTCGGAAGAGCAAATAGTGAAAAACTTACGTTTAACCAGAGAGTATTAAGCATCTCTAGCAGTATTATTAGAGTTATCTTTCTTTATATTAATTGTTAATAATATTATAGTTAATAGTTCGGAAATCGCTTAGTTACAGGGTCTTATAGTCCTTATACGTTAAGCCACTAGTATATAAGTAGGGAGGTATCGTAGCCTTTTAATTATAATCCAGCTTAAGTCCGCTAAAGAGTACCTCCTCTGTGCCGTCCCTGGTGGCGGGGAGGAAGTATATAAAGCGTTAGCACGAAAAGCTCACCGTAACAAAAGCTCAGTATATCTGGGGCCGTACGATTCCTTAATAGAAATCCTTACTTGATAATTTAATCGAGAGTTAGGCCTTGTTAATCTTTCTGCCTTACTAGGCCGATCTAGCCACTCGGATGGACGATTACTCAATAGTACGAGAACTAGTATAGGTTCGCCGGGCTCAGCCACAATCCATACAAACAGTCTTTCGATCATTTTGAAATTGAGGATTAGCCGAAGACCTTTCCGGACCCTAACCGAAACTGCCACGATATTCCTACGCAGTACTTCGACTATCAATCAGTCTTCCAGCTAAACCTTAACGCATCTTGTTGACAATCTGTCATTGCACTTGAAAACATAGAAACCCCGACTAAAGGCTTATAACTATTCAAAGCTTCTATTAGAGTGATCCAGCGCTTGCCTCCCTTTCCATGCTGGTCAGCTACCGGCCGTTTGTTTTATTTTTGAGTGGCAGCCTGTTTGGTAAGATTCAGCCCGCCTTTGGCCAAGATAAACTAAAATAGTGCACGACTGGGCTCATTTGTTCTTCGTATATAAACATTGCAAAGCATTACCTCTTCTTAAATAATTACTCTACGCTACGTAGTAATCAGCTAGGAGAAAAGGAACCACACCAGAGGGCTTATGCTTTTTAGCAGAGAAGTTCCAGTGATTAGGCGTATAGCGATTCCATCAAGCATTGTACTTACAAAATCTGCAACCTATCCATAACAGACATAAAGTATGCATAACGAGCGATTTAGCCGTACTTGCAATTCGAAATAGGAAATTCGCAACCATAAGCTCTGTTTGGCCACAGGATCTAATTATTGTAGTATATATAGGCTCTATATAAGACCTCGCGTCTTCTAATTTCTAATAATATCGAGCCTATATGCATTCATAATTCCTCCACAAAAACCACCCCTTCCTTATAATTCCAATTGCGAATATATCTAGTATTCAGAGCCTACTATATCAATAAGCACGGTCCGGCTATAATATATCTCCTAATCCAAGGCCTACCTGCCCACAACTAGTACCAGAGCCAGGGTGATAGAACCCTCAATTTATACGTTATAATGATAATATATATTAAATATCTGGTTAATATAGCCTTAGAACACTTCTTTGATATATATAAGCAAATCCCAATAATGATCAGGCTTTCTAGGACGCGGATTCGCTTTAACACTAGCTATAGCAAATAGGGGTCCAGTAATCGGTAGTTGGATTATAACTAGTCGATGGCTTCATACGGAAAATATTCCCATTCTAAGTAGAATTTAAGAAATCAGTATATTAATCTTCCATTTCAAAAGTTCCTAATCGATTTTATATACAAGCTATCTCCAATATTATTCCCTATCCTCAAAATCACTCGAAGTCGTATCTTAAGTAGAATTCCCTTAGTAACATAGCTGCTTGGGTATTACCAATTTTAACGGTCTTCTCAAATCAGTATATAACAATTTTTATAGATTTCTTTGCTAGCTTATATTTCTGATTGGCTTTAGTTGATAAGATTATGGTTCGGGGTGAAGATTCGTTCTAAGAACCTCGGCGTAAGATCGTTTAGGAGATATAAAGATATTCTCCGCGGTATACGGATAGAAACTTTAATTTATAAGTTAATACACCCAGGTCTTATTCTTATATATATTCTCAAAGGCGCTTATATACTTCCGCCCACTCTATCCTCCCCTGCCTGCTCTCTCCACCTTCGTTCATTAAAGCTGCCCTTTGCGCAGAGTCCTGAGAGCATTCATGAATATAACGGTTATGCAAAGAACACATATACTCAGATACGTAACTCCTCCTGCATAAAACCAATAGGTATATGATGCATTAGAGTCGATCAAGTCAGTTAAGACTTAATCATTAGGAATAAATTTTATTTATTTCTAATGCTGTAAGAGGCGGTAATAATAATACCGGCCAATATACCAAGCCAGCGCAGACATATTTCACAAGGGCTATTGAGTATATCGTCCACAGACTCCCATGTCTGTACTTCAATAGCACCACGTTCTTGGAAAGTCCAACCAATGCATCCGTCCGTCCGTTAAAAGTCTTACTCAAATCCATCCGAGAACATCAGAATCGGTCGATAATGCGCCGAAGCCAGGAATATCGCGGCACACTATCTTCTTGAAAGATGCTTTATCATTTCAGCCTTCGCTGCGCATCGTGAGTATGCTCAGATTTCCATACCTTGTTGTTCAAGTTTATGACCAATTTGTCAACCGTATCTTTGATTAAGATCTCCTGAAGGACAAGCTCACTTCGCGTAGGCGATCGAGGATGCCTCATTTTTATACATCCAAAGCAGAATTTTCCTTCGTGAACCACATCTAGAGGTCCTTGTTTGCAATAAGAGCAATAAATTGGGCCCAAAATCGATCTCGGGTACTCCACTTTAAGCCTTCCGAACTTTGTAGACATTTTGTTAGAATTTTGATGATTAATGTCTTGAACCTCAGAGAGAACGAGTTTAAATGCATATTTAAGACTAAACCAGCGCTTTTATATGCAATCTATCCATAGTATGAATGGGTCACATTGCTCCGTAATCAACCACTTCCGTAATAACCAAAGTTTCGCAGATCTATCAGAAGCATAATAAGCATGAACGTGGGCCGCGATCACATTGTGAATCCGCTACTAGGCAAAGATCACCGCACCTGCAATACGAATACTTGCAGCATCCCAGCCTTGCCGGATTTCGCGTCAGCAAGCCCTCCGTTGCTAAATGTTTGTGGGCAGCAAGATGGTTGCGCTGACCTGTTCCTCTGACCTATGACTTCGTGGGTTAAAAAACAAATCCAGTATTTTTTTTTTCTGCGTTTTTATTTATAAATTTAACTATTGCCCGATGATCAACTCAAGCGTTTATATTTTATTTAATGCAACAGATGAATTATTCTTCCCTAAGAGACCTTCTTTTAGGGTCCGAAGGAAGGGTTTACCGTACGAAGTCATCAGTTATTGACGGAGGGGCGGCTTCGCCATTTTTCAATTGAAACTGATAAATTTTATAACATTTAAGCAACTGCTGTGAAGTTGCCTAGAGCTCAGCTTTTACTTGCAACTTCGCCCCTCCTTTTCCGTTTTGGCAACTCTTTAAAAGATGTTCCAAAAGCAAAGAGGTACCGCCTTGTTTCTTCAGCTGCTTCATCTGAGCCTCAAGGTTCTTAGAAATTACCTCCTTCGCACCGAAGTTATGTATCCACCATAGCATACTTTCCTCCAAATCGCCACTAGAGTACATATTGTGGGTCAGCGACAATACAAAGTGAAGTCTGGGCTTCTTACATCTGGTCGCTGCTGTGGTGAATGCTGGCGTTCACAATAATATGTATGATAACCCAAATATCCTCAGATTCGTATTGAGACACCTCAAAGATCGCCAAATTAATCCGCTTACGCAGCCATTCTGCAAGCATTTCTTGTGTGGCAGGATCTTTTCTACCAAGATTGTATGTACGAAAGCCTTGGCAGAAGTGACTTAAGCTGCGGTAGATCGATGAGTGTTCCCTCTTTCGAAATGAGTACCGATAATCTGATTATGTAATGAATATATTGGCATGGACTCGTTGAGGATGAATACGTGGACTTACTTCCGCAAAATAGTTCCAGGAGTTTCCGTAAAGTCAATGACACCACCAAGTATTGTATATAAGTCGTCTGTCCATTTGCTCTCAACCGCACCACAGAGATGCTTATCACACAGAAGAACGCATCTACCGCAGATTCGCTCTTCAAAACCCATACTCGAATCGACTAACAGCTTCCCGTGAAGTTCACTCCCATTACAGGGTTCTCGTTTATGCTCCTCGATATTTCCACAACGATTGCATTTAGTATGGGGATAATGGCACATTATGAATACGAGGCGGTATCCCTTTATAAAAGACTTTTTGAAGATTTTGTTTGAGGTAGTGATTAGTCCCTTTAGAAGATAAAAGGAACAAATGGGATTACTGGTGGTAGGAACAGCGATATTTATGTGCGCGCAACTATCAGTTGCTCGTCAGAGACGATAACCTCGGTGCTAATAAGCTCTCCTTCTACGCCGTCTGGCAGACCAGTTCCAATAGCCGACTTTTACTGATCCTTCTTTCTGTTTGGTAGATAGCGCACTATCCGGTCGCGTGTGCTAGGAGCGCAACCCTGCCGTTGCGTATATTGTTTCCTTTCACTTGTCTTATACTAGATTGCACCGAATTGGGAATTTACATAACTGCACATTATCAGTACCAATCCTGTCTATACAGATACGAATTTCTTACCATTTCCATTATAACAACCGGTGATATACAAGTTTGAAAGTTGAACAGTATAACATCAGTAAGCGAAAATGAAACCTATAGAAGAGAGGTCATTCCGCCGATAGGATGAGGGTGCTGCAGTGCGTGGCCAGGCTGGACGGCGCAGTGCGGTGATGGAGCCATCGAAGTACTATAGTACATACCTACTATATAGTACCGACCACCGGCAGCGGGGGTCACACCCCTAGGAACAATGCGAATTCCGTACGACATTCGTCATCTCATATATTGGGACAAGGATGGATTCGGAATATCTGGGCGAGTATGATCTTGCGCTAGGAGACTTTTGCTAATAGACGCTAAGCAAGCCTAGGTGGTTCCCACTCAAGAGCAAGCGGTCGGGCAAATAAGCCGCTAATCGGGTGAGACTCGTAGCTCTTTCCAGGCTTATTCCTTATAACTTGCAGTTTGGTTCTTTATTAGACTTGGTCATAGCTCTTGCCCTGCGTTATTGAACCGCACCAGACCAGCGACCAGCGACCAGCGTACCTACAGGAAAGCAGCCGTCCAAGAGATTAATAATCCGGAGGATATATATTAGCGAAGTTAAAATAGAACAGTCCGGAATATAGGAGAAAAAGACCCATCTCATAGCATAAAGATATTAACCCACGTATATATAATGAAAAGAATATATATATTATATAGTATTATATATCTGCTAATGGGAAAAAAATCCAGTGTTCCGTTAACTTAAACTCTGGCAAAAAAACTATTACTATATAACCTATACGCAATTACCCCACTCGATTTCCATCGGCCCTACTTTCTCTCTCCTCTTATAAATAAATTAATAACGCTCTAAGGCGTTAAGGTCCCCTACGGAGTTAAAGGGATCGAAAGTCCCTATAGCGGATGTAGCCTTAGATGCACCGGAGTCTCCTCCTCCCGTTATATAAGAACCTCTTACTGCGGATGGGCTATCGAATGCGGGTACTAAAGGCCCGATATCGCTAAGCGTAACTATATTATAACTTGCGATAGGACGAAGTATCCGGTTGTTCTTAATATAGTTAGCGTAAACCTCGATTATAACCCCCTCGGGAGATTCTAGCGGAGTATAGGCATTGCGACGACCGCGAGGTACTTCGCTAAGAAGGGGGCGGAGAACCGGATCCTTATAGGAAACCTCCTAGAAACGGAAACCCGTCCCTAGGCAGGTAAAAGCGTATACTTTTTTAAGACTAGTATACTATAATAACTCTCGTGCTCTAGTTAAGACTTAGTTC
Source organism: Coniella vitis (assembly GCA_011317545.1). NCBI lineage: Eukaryota > Fungi > Ascomycota > Sordariomycetes > Diaporthales > Schizoparmaceae > Coniella > Coniella vitis. The sequence continues at coordinate 16,348 of WUJK01000013.1, forward strand.
TCGACGTTAGCCGCGGTTTAATAACTCGCTTTTATTTCCCCGACGATTAATATATATAGAGTGAAATAATAAGGATTAAGGCCTTATACTAAGAGGTCGACTCGAGCACGGTCCCTATCGACAGACTACTCGAAGTTAACTATAAAACCCTTATATACTAGGAACAAAGTGCTTAATATAGATTGGAAAGGCGTAACCGCCGCGTACTTAAGGTTATAACCACTATGCCGGTTGATTAAAGCCGTAATTATAGGAAACTTTCGGAGAAATTCGTTACTTATTATAGCGGTTGATAGTAAATAGTAGTCAGGGTTGGAAAATTAGTTAGTACTTTTAGTTTTTAGTTAGTTATTAACTAACTAAGGTCTTTTTTAGTTAGTATTAACTAACTAAAGAAAAATAAAATACTAACTAAAACTAACTAAATATAAAAAAAGTACTAACTAAAACTAACTAAAAAGAAAATTTCTCTAACTAAAACTAACTAAGACTAACTAACTTAGTTACTAACTAACTAAATATACTAAAAGAAAAAGAAATAAAAAATTCTTTTTAATAAAAAAAAGAAAAGTATTAATAAAAAATAGAAATAAAATAGAATAAAATAGAAGAAAATAGAAGAAAATCTATTTAAAATATATAATAAGTCCTAAACCTATTTACTCTTTATTATTATCTATTTCTTGGTTAATTTCCTCGCTTTCTTCGATAGCCTTTTTAACTTCTTTAATATCTGAAAGATTCCAACTTTTTAATAAAGCTATTTCTTTAACCGTATCCGGTAATAGCCTATTTCTCGATTTAGTAATAATATTACCCGTAATAGAGAATATTCGTTCGACGGAAGCTGAAGTAGCCGGAATTGCTAAATATCGACGGGCTAATAGGCTTAAAACCGGATATTTTAAAGTATTAAGTCGCCAGAAATCTAACGGATTAATCTAGAAATAATATATTAATAAAAGTAAATTTTTAATTAAATAAAAAGAAATAAATAAAATAATACTTACGTTATTAGGCTCTATATCTTCTTTTATATAAAAAGATATTTCGTTCGACGACTTTTTAGCTTTAGAAATAAAGATTTCTTCTTCTAATTCGGAATTATTTTCAATAATATCGTCGTTAATAAAGGGTAACGTATCGCTTTTAAGCCTATTTAATATTAATATTAATAAATATAAATCGAAATATAAATAGAAATATAACTTACTTCTTATATTCGTTATTTAAGAATTTAATAGCGTCGTCTTTAATAGTAGAATAATGATATAATAAACCGTTTGATTGAAAGTGTAAAAGCTTTAAACGAGGGTCGAGAATAATAGAAATAATATATACTTTATAAAGACGTATATTCGAAGAATTAAAACGTCGAGGAAAATATTTTTCAAGCTTTAATAATCCGGTTTCGATAGCTCGAATAAAGTCGTTATAATATTGCTTCTAAAATAAATAATTAGTATATAATATTATAAAAGAAAAAGAAAGAAACTTACGAAATATTCGTTTTCTCGAATCTTTTCTTTAAAAATAAGAATAAGCTTTTCGAGTTTATTATATATCGAATAAATATATAAAATACCCCGATTCGAAGTAGTTGAAAATTCGGCTTGGAGTTTAATACTCGGTTTAACGAATATTTCGAAAATTCGATTTAAATCTTCTAAAGCTGTAAATTCGAATTCCGAAAGAAAAATAGCCTTATAATCGCTATTAGAAGTATTTTTAGCTATATAAACTAAAGCTTCTTTTAGGATTAAAGACGATTTAATCATTTCGTACGTCGAGTTCCAACGAGTAGGGGTATCTAAAAAGTATTAATAAAAAGAATAAAAAAGAAAAGAAAAAAAAGAAATAAAGGAAAATATATACTTACCGAGAGAAATTCGAGTTTTATTATATTCTTCTGGAATAAGTCCTTCTTTTTTATATTTCTCGATTCCTTCTTTAAATAGCTTCTTATTTTCCGTCGTATATTTAATAAAAGTAAGAATTCTTCGTAATTTTATTATAATATCTAAAAAAAGATAGATTAATTAATATATTAATTTAATAAAAATAATATAGAAGGTTTATACTTACTATTTATATATTCCGTATTATTTTCCGAATCTAAATTAATACTTTCGATATAAGAAAATAATTCTTCTTCCGATTTCGAATTTTAAAGATAATTCGCTAATATATCGTTTACTATAATATTAATAATATGCGATATACAGCGAATATCGTATTCGAACGGTTTTCCGATAGTTACTAAATAATCTTCGTTATAATAGTTTATAAACGAATTATTATTCGAAGCGTTATCCCGAGTAAATCTAATAAAAGAATTAATAAATAGCTTTTAAGAAAAAGAAAGAAAGACTTACGATATAATATTTCCAAACTCTAAAGAGGGATATTCGCTTAAAATATCTGTAATTTCTGTATAAAGATATAGGCCCGTATGCGAATCGTTAAGAACTTTAAACCCTATATATATATTAATATAAAATATGATAATATAAAGAAAATAAAAAAAGAAAAGAAAGAAAAAGAAAAAAAAGAAAAAAAAAGAAAAAAAGAAAAAAAGAAAACCTTACCAATAAGCTTATATATAAGCTTAAAATCTGGATTAATATAAGCTATAATAATAGCTAAATATGCTGTTTGATTAATAGACGTCCAAGTATCGAAAATAATAGAAAATAAACCCTTAGAATTAATATTTTCAAGAAATTGAATATTAATAATTTCTCGGGCATTTTCGTAAGTTTTCGATAGAATTCCTCGGATTTTATGCCTATTAATAATAGGCGAAAACCTATAAAATAGATTAGAAAATAGGTTTATATTAAAAGAAATAAATATATACTTACCGATTATAATAACTAAGTAATTCTTTAAAAGAAGGTGAATCGAGAATATTAAAAGAAAGGTTATTACTTATAATAAAGTCTAGAATCTTATTATAAGCTTCGTTTTCTTCGAAATCGTTTTCTCGAGGTCTTTTCTTCGAAATAGGAGTAAAGAATTCGTTAATAGCCGAAGACGATATTTCGTTTTCTAAATATTAAGTTAATATAAATAATAAATATATATATATATATATATATATATATATATAAATAAATAAATAAATATTTACTTACTTTTAAGTTTTGTTTTTTCTGATTCTTTATTAAAAGCAATTTCTGGATGTTTATTCTGATAATGTCGAACGAAATTCGAAGCTTGAAAGCCCTTAATAGGTATAATACGCGAAAAATTACACCTATTTTTATATATATTAGTATATATATATATATAAAGAAATATAGAAAATATTACTTACATCGTACATTGAATATTCATTTGCCGTTCTTTGGAATAATCGATAGGTAATAAAGTACGAATAAATAAATTATTAATAAATATATAAATATTCGACTTTTCCGCATCGGGTAAAGCGTAATTCGGATTATTAAATTTCGAATTCTGAAAAGAAATAATCGATTCTGAATCGGAATTAATATTTTCCGAATTAGCTCGAGTTAAAGGGCCGGCGATAGAAATCGAGGCTTGCGATTTAGGAAGGGAGATAAAAGAATCCATTTTATATAGAATAAAAGGGATAATATAAGGGTTATAAGTAATATATAAAAGTAATAAGCGAATAGATATAAAGATTTATCTAAAGCTTAAAGAAAGAAAGAAGAAAGATTAAGAATAAACTAAGAAAACGAGAGATATTTATATTTCTTATTCGAAATTCTAGAAGTTTCTATTATATTAATAATATATTATTAATAGAATTTCTCAGAATTCTATAGAAATTCGGTAGAAATGTATAGAAGTTTATAGAAATTCGTTAGAAACCTATAGAATTCTATAGAATTCTATTAGTTTCTATTAGTTTCTATTAATTTCTATTAGTTTCTATTAACTTCTATTAGTTTTTATTAATTTCTATTAGGTTCTATTAGGTTCTATTAGATTCTATTAATTTCTATTATAGATATAATATATTTTTATAAGTTTCTTATTAAATATAATAGAATTCTAATTAAATATAATAGAATTCTAATTAAATATAATAGAATTCTAATTAAATATAATAGAATTCTAATTAAATATAAAATAAACCTTTATAAAAATATATTAATAAAATATTCTTTAATAAATATTATATAATTAAAATAAATATAATAGAATTCTAATTAAATATAATAGAATTCTAATTAAATATAATAGAATTCTAATTAAATATAATAGAATTCTAATTAAATATAAAATAAACCTTTATAAAAATATATTAATAAAATATTCTTTAATAAATATTATATAATTAAAATAAATATAATTTAAATATAATTTAAATATTAATAATTTAATATATTATAAATATTATAATATATTTATTTATTTTCTTTTTTTTAAAAAAAAGTCTTAGTACTTTTAGTTACTAAAAGTACTAAAAATACTAACTAAACTAACTAAAGAAAAGTTTAGTACTAACTAACTAAGACTAAAGCCTATTAAAGTACTAACTAAAACTAACTAAAAGGAAATTTAGTACTAACTAACTAAGATTAAAGATAACTAAAGTACTAACTAACTAAGGTTTTTTTTTTAGTTAGTTAGTTAGTAACTAAAAACTAAGGATTAATTTTCCAACCCTGGCTTGAGTTCTGACAGGTTCGCTTTTACACCCAAAGTAGGAGGCAAACTGTTCACGTAAGCATAACAAGCCCGCTAACGCATATTGGCCTGGGGTAGGATGTGCCAGAATGTTCTACAATGCAAAACTAAAGAATATAAATTAAGCTTCTCCCCTAGGACCCGTATTTATGAGAAAAATCAGAATAAAAAATATTAGACTCAAAGCAAAGGTTGGAATTGAAATCTTTAATACAGTATGATTCTGTGTATTTAACCACCTCGTATTATCCGTTGCTGTAATCTGATTTATATATCGACGAACTAAATTAGTAGCAGACAACTCGGCCTAATAAGCATCCGATTAAAATACGAGATCCAACTATATCAGAACAAGACGGTCGATATTCAACTGGAAGCCATACCAGATTGTCTGCATCCCTTACAATCCAATAACCATTCGAACTAATCCCATAACCATAGCGCGGGAGCGATTAGGGCGACTTATCTATTTTAGTTGGAGGTATATCGTCTTTAGCCGACGGGATATTAAGCTTAAAACTTCCGATCTTTGTCTTTAGGCTTATTCCGGTCGAATCCAGCGATAAGTTTGTTAAAACTTTATCAACCTCGAGCGTCTAGAGGCACTATCCCGTCGCTGGATCCCAGATCCGGATCGTCTTATCGCGGGACCCTGAAGCGAGCCGCTGCCCATCGCCCGAGAAGGCTACGGACGAGACCCAATAGCTATGCCCCTCGAGCGTCTGGAGGCACTGTCCCGTCGCTAGATCCCAGATCCGGATCGTCTTGTCGTGGGACCCTAAAGCGAGCCGCTGCCCATCGCCCGAGAAGGCTACGGACGAGACCGAATGGCTATGCCCCTCGAGCGTCTGGAGGCACTGTCCCGTCGCTGGATCCCAGATCCGGATCGTCTTGTCGTAGGACCCTGAAGCGAGCCGCTGCCCATCGCCCGAGAAGGCTACGGACGAGACCCAATGGCTATACCCCTCGAGCGTCTGGAGGCACTGTCCCGTCGCTGGATCCCAGATCCGGATCGTCTTGTCGTAGGACCCTAAAGCGAGCCGCTGCCCATCGCCCGAGAAGGCTACGGACCAGACCGAATGGCTATACCCCTCGAGCGTCTGGAGGCACTATCCCGTCGCTGGATCCCAGATCCGGATCGTCTTATCGTAGGACCCTGAAGCGAGCCGCTGCCCATCGCCCGAGAAGGCTACGGACGAGACCGAATAGCTATACCCCTCGAGCGTCTGGAGGCACTATCCCGTCGCTGGATCCCAGATCCGGATCGTCTTGTCGTAGGACCCTGAAGCGAGCCGCTGCCCATCGCCCGAGAAGGCTACGGACGAGACCGAATGGCTATGCCCCTCGAGCGTCTGGAGGCACTGTCCCGTCGCTGGATCCCAGATCCGGATCGTCTTGTCGTCGGACCCTGAAGCGAGCCGCTGCCCATCGCCCGAGAAGGCTACGGACCAGACCGAATGGCTATGCCCCTCGAGCGTCTGGAGGCACTGTCCCGTCGCTAGATCCCAGATCCGGATCGTCTTATCGTAGGACCCTGAAGCGAGCCGCTGCTTATCGCCCGAGAAGGCTACGGACGAGACCCAATGGCTATGCCCCTCGAGCGTCTGGAGGCACTGTCCCGTCGCTGGATCCCAGATCCGGATCGTCTTGTCGTCGGACCCTGAAGCGAGCCGCTGCCCATCGCCCGAGAAGGCTACGGACGAGACCGAATAGCTATGCCCCTCGAGCGTCTGGAGGCAGGGATTCCAGTTATCCTCTACTTTTGGCATAATCTCTAACCACTTTGGCTTCTCCCTTTCAAATACCTTCTTCGTTAAGCTATTATTAGGAGTAAAGATAAGTACCGAAGTATAAACTTGAAGAGGACTGTTTTCGATCGGCCACTGATTATATACTAGGAACCGCTGCATATCTTGGACTAGGAGAAGTAAGGCAGACGTAGGTTGCTAATACTAAAGATATATTAGCTATCGTTCATCGTTTTATTATAATACAACATACATGGAGTTCATCTCGAAGCTTTCCTAATGCACGTGCAGCTTAGGGGGTGCTTTGGAGAAGGCTTAGTGCTTCAAGCCAGTAAAGGTAGTTTTGGCGCAAAAATTGGTCAACAAGGCCCTCGTCTTATAGCCACGCATTTGACTGGCTTTCAAGTAGATAATCCACCCAGTAGTAGCAAGAATATCCGATTGCAGCTAAAGGATCGGGCTGTAGTTAGCGAACCTGTTCAATGAGAATGCCAGGGTACCGGAGACAGTAGATATTACGCCTAAGCTCCTAAGACATGCTCTTGATCGACCTTAAGAGTATCTTTTCGTGTTCTTGAGCAGAACCTGATACGTAAACCTAAGCTGATATTTCCTTTCCGAGGAGAAAGTCTGTCGCTGACTGGTGGATAAAGAAGATTATTCGATTATAGACTGTAAGGAAAGAGCCGCAATATCCTATAATCTCTGCAAGAGCTTTATAATTACCTCGAGCTTTAGACGGAATCTCGACTAAAACAGTTAGCTCATCTATAGTAATAGGTCTTTGCATAACCGATAGAGCTGCTAAAATCTGTTGGCAGAGCTGATGGTGTCTTGAAGAGCGAATATGTCCTATCATCTGTTGATAAAGGCTGTTCAAACCAGGTGGAAACGCCCCTAATACTTCTTCAACTTCCCAGGCCGAAGTTTCAGCAAGTTGCTAACAGACCAGTGCTACCCAAAGGAAGGTCCCGTCTACGTTGGATATTAAATAGCTCCTTACAGCTTTTTCTATACTTATATCGTAGTCATTTTCCTCTAATAGGCCACGGATTTTGAAGTCGATATAAGAAGCTACGGCGCTTGAGATAGCTTCTTTGTTTAATTCGAGAGATAACCTGGCTTGATTATCAGCTTTCCCAAGCTTTTTCTCGATCTCTGTCCAATTACGACTCGAGACAATCCACTTAACTATTGGAATAGCCTTTGAAGACTCCAGGATGAAATCAAGAAGCTTTGGTCGATCATTAACACATTCATCAAGTGCATCGATCACTAGATAGGTTATGCCCAGGCTCGAATCTTTGAAAATTTCTATAAGAGTTTCCGATAGGGCGAGCCAAGCATTTATATCCTCGAACAGATTCTTGCCGGAATCCTTACACCTCTTTCTGATATAAAAGAGAAGTGATGGCTGGCGACTGATAAGCATATAAATCAGCCCTCGCAGTATAGCTATTGCATTATTAAGACGAGTGTCGGTCGCCTGACAGAAAAAGTAGGATAGGGCCGTATAAGGGCGAATGCTATCTCGTAGCATACAAGAACTCATCTCATCGATAATTCCGCAGAGCAACATTGTCTTGCCCTTGCCCGGATCGCCCTTAATCCATAGCAGCTAGCTTTGGTCGTTATCACGCCACTGCTTGAAGTCTTAATGCTGTAAGATCCACTTATAAGAGTCTCGCAGCAGGCCGCCTTTCGTTTATTCGATACGCTTCTTATCGAGTTAAGGATCAGTTTTTCCTAGGCGAGCCGTATATTCCTGGTTCTATGCTTCGGTTTCTAATAAGTAAGAGATATAAATTAGTACTGCTTCCTACCAGTTTAGTCTACGATATAATCAAACTTTACATAAGTCGCGAATAAACCTACTATTAATCTCTTAGTGGAGCCGAGAAATCGCATTTTCCTTCCCTTCCCCGTAAGTAATCGGCATCGAAACGCCAAAAATCCCCTAGAGACAGTAGGCCCAGTCTTCGCCGCGTATTGTTAAACGTGGGTCTGCCCACCTAAAGCGATCTTTAACACTGAACCGGGCTAGGTCAGCTCCCCGAAGGGCTTCTATATCGATGCCTGTAATTTTGTGGATTTCTTGCTCGAGAGACCGTTTATCACCAAGCCGCCAGCCATCGTTTGCGAAGAACTCGACAGACGTAGGCGCTAGAAGTTCTTAGAGTGTCCAGCCTCGGCTAAACCACCGACACTTTCGAAAAGCCGACTTCCACACAAACTCAGACTACTGACTATCTTCATTATAGCCGAAACTTGAAACGTCTAATAAGTGCACATAGCACCGGGCCGCATTTTAATACCAGGAGAACATATTGTCCATTGCTTTATTCAGCTCGGCCGTATCCGATTTATCGATACAACAAGTATCAATCCAGAAATACTGTAGACCATCACGTTGAGTCTCTGCCGCACAGAATTTGATCTTAGCATAGCCAGGTTTCTCTTTTCCAGTGTTGCGAATCAGATCTTAATAGGTAAACTCCTCCTCCTCGGGAGGCTTAGCTTGGCTCCATGTATGCGATAGTATAGCATATTCGGGTATATCGTGCTCCAGATCATCCGTCAGCTCAAGTTTGCCACTGCTGCTGTATTTCAAAAGCCGCATTGTTACGAGTTGAGTTCGTATTCCAGGTACCGACTATAGCAAAGAATCCTGCGGCTCGCCAACAATAAATACTTTAAGGTATAGGGTTAAATCGGCAGGGCATATATAGAGCGATAGATATCTATAGGGAAGAAGCAGTAGGTAGATGTGTTAATCTGTAATGCTTTAAAGGGAGTGATGTTCTTGCGTGCAACTTACCCCGCTTTAACAAGCAGCAGCATAACTCACCACTTTCCTTTTCAGATTACGCTCCGGTTTCGACGATAATTGGCTTTTATTGCCAGATAAGCGATGCTATGCAATCTGACATAACCAGTAAATATCCTTAAGTAAACGCGGATCAGATATAGTAGTCAACATTCAGCTAATGAATAACCAAGCAGCCAAGTTACCGTAGGGCCAGCGCCCGGGAAATACTAAGGTAAGCAAATCCGGTGCTTAATTTTTGGCACTCCTCCGCCGGAAACCTAAAGAAACTTGTTCCGGCGCAGGAGGTAGCGGTAGGCATTCGGTTACAGGCTTGTAATGATCCTTGCCTGAGTCCCTGACTCTGGAAGTACCTGTGAGTTGTATGTTAGCAGAATGGGGAAGTATTACCTTTAAGCTTCTATACGTTTGTCGAGCGATACCAAGTGTCACAAGTGATCAAGAGGGATTACCCTATCATATGAAATGATACTTAGATTCACAACTGAAGACTATAAGGAAACTATTCTAAACCATAGGAAACTATCCATCCTTATATCCTTCTGTTGTTGACTGCCATTCCCTGAATGGTAACTGGGACCGTAGAAGTCGACAGCGACTTGTTCGGTCCACCCATGTAGTCGTTAGGACCGCTGGCGGTCCTGTCGGTCCTTATCGGGTTATCTTACATAGTCCTAACCCTGATGTTCTTATCGGGATCTCCCGATAGCCGATGTCCTTTTAGCTGACATAAGAGATCCTTGTCGGTCCGTTGTAGTTCCGACATCCATGCCATGTTGTGTTGGCCTGTTCCTGTGACCTGCATGAGTCTGGGTCGTAACAAAAAGTAATACTTTTTTATTCTACTAATATATAATTATAAAGACTTTTAGAATCCGGGAATTAAGCAAGGAATATTATTAAGGAGCTAGCATCTTTCTTATTAACCTTTACCATCTTTTGCAAAAGTCGGCCGACTTTCCTCTACTTGCATTCCGTAACTACTTCCTTATCAGGGCCAAGGAGGGATCATCGCAGAGATGTCACACCAGCCGAAGATGGCGACGCGGAGACGTCGTATCACCCAGCGGGCTCCGCTCTCGTGCCTGCCATGCTCGAAACGGAAAATGAAGTGCTCGCGGACCATTCCGTGCAGCAGTTGCGAGCGTCGCAAAATACCGGAGCAATGCGCCCGCGAGTCTGTTCTGTTGTCCAAGCATGTCACCAGGTGGCAATGCCCAAGCTCGGATAGCCATGTCCCAACCAACACAGTCAATTTGGAGGACTCTCCCTCCCAGGGGTCCGCAGAGATGCTTGCAGCATCGTCTCGCACACAGGCCTCCACTCCTGGCGACGCGCGCCAGGACTCCTCCGAGCCGGCGTTCTTCAGCAACACGACCGCGGATTCTAGGCAGTCTTCTGCAGGACCAGCATCACCGGCGAATGAGCAGCCAGCCCAAGTTCCGCGACGCCGGAAAGCTCGACTTGCCATGGAAGCGCTCAACAACCTCGAAAGCCTGACATGGGGTAGTCACGAGGCCACCGTCGAAATCCATGCTGATCGGAACAGAGCCGCTGGTCTATCAGGCTCTTTGTCCAATGTCCAAGAGCAAGCTGTACTGCAGTTCCATCGCAATTTTGTCGCCTGGTCACACAATGTTATCCATATGCCAAGCTTTATTCGCGAGTGTATGGGATACCGTCATACTTTGGCTCTCCCCAACATCGGTTGGCTATCATTGTACTACGCAGTGTTGAGTGTACGTCGTTTCGTCCCCAACCGTTCAATGCCAGATTGTAGACAGATCAGAAGGGTCAATGCCTAATTCGTGATTTTGTCACAAGCTCTCCTTTCTCTATATGCCAGACGGCCAGACCGAGATCATAGGACTGCCCCACGGGCACGCACTCTGCCAAAGCTTCTATGATCTCATCATGGAGTCATTACATGCCGCTGAATTAGCAACGAACAATACACGTAAGTATTCAAGAACACTCGCGGAATCCGCATTCACCTCTGACATGAGCCGCACAGTCTGCCTGATTCAGGCCATATGTGTCATCTTACCGTGTTGCCATGCTCTGGGGTATGTAAGCGCACTCTTTGAACTTGCTTCATCTCTAATCCTTGCCTTGGTAGCGACTCAAAGAGAATCATGGTATTGCTCTCGATGGCTACCTGCCAAGCGCAAATCATGCAAGTACATCGCCTGCAACCAGACACTGATGGCTCTGAGCTCGTTGATCCCATTGGAATCGAGATCCGGAAGCGCGTTTGGGCCTTTTTACAAATCCAGGATATGTACCTGATCACTTTCAAGAAAGCTCACAGCATTGTCGCAGCGCACTGCACAACGCCTATACCGAGGCACTGGGATGACGATGAAATATCATCAGCAAGCGCACAAGGTACCGCAACGGCGTTGCCACTGTCGTGTCCCACGCAGAGCACATACCAGCTGTTGCAGTTGCGCCTCAACGACATCAGGAGAAACTTATTTGACAAGACCTCGGCTCTCCAGGCGACCAACGGCAGTCTGGATCTCCTCTACAAATGTGTGCTCGAAGCCGACGAGCAATTGACCATGTTCTGTCGCCAAGTGCCGGAGTGGCTCTGGCAAAGTCCTACAGGGGAAGCCGCTGCCGTGGCCTCGAGGACGAAGTCCTTTGCGAGCAGTGTCTGCTACGCCTTCCGCATCACTCTTCTGCACCAGCACATGCAGATCCACCGTTCCTTTTTCTGCCGTGGCACTAGCGACAAGCGATTCCACTATTCGTTTCATAGCTGCCTGGAAGCCGCCCGCGCCATCTTGCGCGAGTACACCGTTGCCCAGCCCGAAGAAACGATCGAGTGCTGGACGATTCCCGCGCATGTGCTGAGCGCGTGTAAAATTGTTTTCTTGAAGGGGGTCTTCACCAACGGCGAGGGGCTCGCCCTCGGTGTTGACCGTTTCATGGAGACGCACGATCAACAACTGATGCAGCGATGCCTCCATCAACTCCAATCCCAGCGCAATGCTAGTAAAATTGTGGATCGTGGTTTGAAGCTTATGGAATGTTTGCGGGAGAAATTCTCCCGGACAGCATTGTCTCCTTCTAATCTGGGTTATGGGGAAATTGCCCGGCTCGTCTCCCAGGTCGAGGCTCACGTGGAGAACGCACGGTGGCCCAATGCGCAAACCGATGATAACGAGAACGACATGCTGGACATGATCGATGAATGGGAAGCAAGTCTGATTGATAGGATGTCCAATGGTTAGCTTGTCGTGTTTATGGGCTGCAACATGATGTACGCCAACTAGGTCACTCTGCACACGAATTAATATGGATATATACATCATACACTTATAGTAGGGATATGGAGTCTAGCTAATCATAAACTGCGAGTCCAAGTGTAACCTGCAAGATAAATCACCAAAGATAAGCGACGGCACGACCCCGCCAAGTAGGGATCGAGTGCAACAGCTTTGGGCACGTGTTTTTCAAGCTGCAGGCGGGCAAAACTTGGCTTGAATCTGTTCAAACGGCGTAAAGAGCAAGTCGTAAGTCAGCTGGTCGTCCTTCAGCCCCAGCGACTTCAACTTCTGCACGAATGGATGCTGGGGTCGGTTGAACATGATGCCCCTGACCGTTCTTCGGTTGAGGTCCTGGGGCTCGAACTTGGGTTTCTCGCCCTGCGCCAGAAGCTGCGGGAGCGGCGCGATGCAAGCCTGTGGCCCCGGGTTGTAGAAGAAGGGCATTGAGAAGCGCTCGCATCTGGCATTGCCAAATGCCCGGTGGACCGTTGCAGGGAATCTGCCGTTGGAGAGCACCTCCATGTAGCTTCCGGTGTTTACAACGTACGCGCCTTGGAGCGGCGGTGCGGGAACCCAAATGCCGTTGGCGTTGAGGACCTCGAGGCCGCCAACCTGGTCTGTGGAGGAGTAGGCGTCAGCTTGTCCATGCCAATCTTGGGCTTCGTCATTTCAAGTTTCTGTCAGCTCACCTTGGTAGAGCAGGGTCAGGCCACCGTAATCCGCGTGGGGCTTGATGGAAGCATCTCCTTTGGGATCCTGGATGGGATAGTACTGCGCGGTGATATCTGTCATTGGGTACTGGAAGTACTCGTCCAGGGCGTCCTCCTCGAGGCCGAGCGCGAGGGCAAATATCTGGAGAAGCTTGCCCGCGAACTTGAAGACATCTTGGTCTAACGTTGACCCGACTTGTGGTTAGTCATGATCCCTAATCAACCAAGTAGCACTAGCACCAACCGCCTTCCCTGCGTTGCCGCCAGCGTGGATTTCCAGGACTTACAGTATTCATAGAGGACCTTGCGGAATTCTGGGAGAGCTTCTTCCGGCCACTGGTTGACAGTGACGGTGCCTGGCGCAGCAACAGAGACAAAATGTTGCTCGACATTGGTGTAGTCTCTTCCAAAACTATAGGAAGCGCGTCGGCTGGAACCGTCGGCGTGTGTGAAGGGGAGGTATCCCTTGATACACTGGCTCTTGTCGACATGGATTTTGAGCTGTCACATGATTAGATGCTGGGGCCGAAAGACGTGTTTCGAGGCGTAGAGAGAAGCAGGCAATTACCAGTTCATCTTGGGGCAGTCTGAACAAGTGCCTGATCATGTCCAAGGCCGCATCTGAGACCTGTTGTTAGCTGGGCCATACCGTTCCGATTCCGGTTGCGACTTTGCAGGAGAGCAGGAGCCATACCCATCTTCTCCTGGGAGACGGGGGGGTTCACAGCATAGAAAAACCCCACTTTCTCAGCCGCTTCTCCCACCTCCTGGGCAATCTTGCGCCGCGTAGCCACATCGTCCGAGTAGATTTTGGACACGTCAACAAAGGGAATCGAATCGAACGTCGGCAGAGCCTCGTCGCCAACCAAGATGGGTCGCGACAGCTGTGAAAGTGGCATTCAACCCTAACCCGAAAGCCATTATATCAGCCTGACAATGGGCTTTACATAAGCAGAACAATGGCTTCGGCAACACTCAAATATTCGAACAATAGCTCTTTTTTACAGCTAGATATATAGAACATATACTCTTTTGACCTCTCTTTTGTTTCGCCTGTTTCAGCTAATGACTAAGCTTTATATATACCTTATTTTCTTAGTTATAAGCCCGGATACGAGCTAAACGGCTGGAATCTCCTTTTCCTAAGTAAACGTATAAGCTTACTAGTTAAAATCACTTTTATTTAATATCTTTAATCCCTAATAACGGCGCAAATCGACTATCTAAGCCGTAAGGACCTACGTTTCTTACGATAGCTTTAGAGGACTTTAAATATTAGGTGAAATATACGGATTCTATTACCTTTCCGGCATAGTACGCTACGCTTAGGGCCTATTATTAGCAAAAAGGTATTTAGTCCGATATCGACCCTAAAGACCCTAATACGTAAATAACTAGTCTAAGTATACCTATATAAGTATAATCGGATAAAATACTATACGGAGGTCTTCTTAACGACTATAAGAAGACTTACGATAACTTAGACGAGGGATTCGCGCCTCCGATATAAGAATAACGCTAGCGATTCTATAATAAATAGGTCCGAAACTACTAAATCGGTCTATCGGCCGAGAAAGAGAAGAAAATAGCTCTCGAAAAGATTACTACCTAGATTAATAAGACGGTCCTAGACTCTCTACTTTAGCTTATTCGTATAAACCTCGCTAAGACTAAAGGTTAATAGATACTTAAGGACCTTATAAAGAAACTAAAGGAGGAACTATCGCCTTCGGATACTATTATATAAAACTTCGTTCGCTAAAAATATCTTATAGTTCTCGAGAAGGCCAGATATCCGATTTCAGCCTCTAAATAGCTAAACGAGTATATATAGGCGTATATTTAAGCTAAAGTAAACAACCTCCCTAAGGCTACGGGAACGTACGCTATAAAGCTATTCCTTATAGCTATTTAGTATTACCTAGCTTTAGACTAGGTAACTCGAATACTATAGGACTATATTACGAACTAGGCAATTAGTAAGGACGTCCTATCTATTAAGTATTACTCTAAGGCTTATTCTACCCTTCTCTTAATCGACTTAATCTCTAGTAAAGGGTTAAAGATAGGTATTAACGTATTTAGTACGCTAGTCTATACTAACTCGGTATAAAATAGTAATTCCGGTAAATCCTCTACTAATAAGAAGCGTCTAGACTATAAGTATCTATATAAAACTCTATCTTATTACTATAGCTAGTAATTATAGACCTATTAGCGGCTTAGATAGGTATATAACGGGACGAAACCGGATAACGCGGAGGCTATACTAAATAAGAAAGAGATCTACCGTATATAGCAGAAGTTAGGATTAAGGTAATATAAACACCTTATTAGTAAACTTATTATAAAGAAGTAGCTACTTAACGGCTAAAACCTATTAAACTTTCCTAGTTTAGGTAGTTCGGGCCGATTAGGGTAAACGAATAGTAATAATAAAGATAATAAGTATACGGGAGGATACCTCGAAGGATAAACGGGGCTTAGAACGCCCGTATACTCTATTTCTTTATATCTTTTCCTTTAGTTATACTATATTTTATACGTATATTTATATAAAGTATAATATATATAGTCTCTTTATCTTAGTTATTATAATCCTATTTAGCTTAGACTATAATAGTAATTAACCTAGACCTACTCTTTTAGAACTAGTTTAATAGAGCCTTCTCTATAATCGAGGAAGGCTACCGTAACCTTTTATAAAGTATTATTTTAGATAACTATAGAGCTATATACCTTATTAATAGTATCTTACTTCTAGAGGATAGGTTATTCGTCCTTAAAGATAACGGTATAACCGTTAGTATAGGTAATACCTTATTCCTAATTAAGGGATATAGTATACGAATTATTAAACGATACCTTAATAATAAAATATATAACCTTATTCTCAAAAAGGTATATTTAGTAGAAGGTTTTTACGTAAATATTATCTCTAAAGCGTTATTAGCTAAAAGGGGAGTTTAGTATTATAGTTTTAATTATACGTTACGTTTAGGCGATTTAAGCGATAATAAAGTTCTAGTAACCCTAAAAAGGCATTTTAACTTAGCCTTCTTTAAATATATTCTATATTACTCCTCCTATCTATTATTACCCTCTTTTATTCCGTTTAGTAAAGCCGGTATATTATATCTACCCGTTTCGAACTTACTATTTCGTTTATCTTTTAATCTACTTAAAGACCGAGAGGACTCGGAGTACCTATAGTATTTACGTTAAGGCTATTTAGGCGTATAAGTATTATAAAAGCTAGTCTAATAAGCCCGCGGAGTTAAAATAAACGGTATATAAAGACTGAATTGCAAATACTATACGAAAGCGTTCCTAACTCGTATTATACACCGAGGACCGTCTAAGAATACTAGCCCTAGGCCCTTCTAAAGGGTTTACTAGGATATATTTATATTTCACCCGGGTATAGGAGGGGCTAGGTATATAATAGTATTTAAGGATAAGTTCTTAGGCAAATTCTTTATCTCTATAGCTATAGATAAGATAGGACCGACGGTCTTTAGCTTAGTTTATAACTTCGTCGCCTAGGTATACTAATAGTTTTAGCTTAATATATATAAAATCCGCTAAGACGGTAAAGCCGCCGTTCTACGTATAAATTATAGTATAGCTTATACGCGATAGTGCTAGGAGGTGGGAATCGAGCTTAAAGTAACTCCTCTACGCACGAAAGAGCCTAACGGCGTAGCCGAGAAAGCAGGGCGCGAATTAATTAAGAAATAATTAGCAATACTATTATCTATAAACCTACTATCTTATCTATAGCCCAAAGCGATAAAAATAGCGGCCTATTTATATAATATTAGCCTAACGGTAATAAAGTATTAATAGTCCCTAAATAGTTTACTTAAGGGATAGTTCCGTCGGAATATACCGATAACGCTACTAGATAAGGACCTTCGCCCTAATTAGAGCTATATCTATACCTACGGCTATCGTACCTACATACTTAGAGCAGAGAGAGAAGCAGGAAACTTTAGGAAAGAGATAAAAACGGCGGAACGTATATATATTAGATATCTTATAGGCTATATCGCCTTAAATATCTTTAGAGTATAGATACCCTCTATAGATATAGTACGTATAATAAGGAATATTTAGTTTAATAAGATAATCTTCTATAACCCGTTAAAGGAGAGGCTTAGATAGCCCCTTCCTAATTATAAGTTCGAGAAAATACTATTATAGGAGATAAGATTAAAGGAGATTTTAGATACTTTATACGTTTAAGTGGATATAGGAGAATATTATACCTTCCCGTCTTAAGTAACCGACTTAAACCTATATATAATATATACTAACGTTAGTCCGCCCTTAGAACTAGGGGGTAAGTAGCTTTATATAGATAGTTTAGAAGGTATTCCGGATTAGATTATAGAGGATATACCTATACTTAAGTTAAATATAGAGAACTTATAACTCTCTAATCGCTACTAAAGTTTAGACGATTACGTTTAGCTATAATAAAGTAACGCCTTTACGCGTATACGAATTTAAATAAACCCTATTAGCAGCGATACTAAGGTAGATAAAGACCCTACTAGCTTTATAGCTAGAGAAGATAAATAATCTATAGATATAAACCCTATTAGCGATATATAACTCGCTAAGGTAGATAAATTGCCCCTTAAAGTCGAGGAACCGCTAGAGCGTTAATTATTAATATATAACAAGGACTATTAGTCTAAGCTTTAACTATAATAACTATTACTTATAGACGGCTAAGATAATCTAATTAATTAGAGATATCTAATTACTAAAACCGAGGAGGATATATAATAGGATATTCCGCCCTTTTTATAGAGATCTAATAGATAGAGAGTACTAATATAAAGGGTATTTAAATAAACGCCTATTCGTAGGTATAAAAGAAAGAACTTCGAGCTACTTAAGCTATTTATCCGAAGGCCGTTCGCCTTTATAAGCGTATTTCACCCGTTTAGGCGATAATAGGCTTATTTAGCCACCGTGCTAGTAGATATATAGCCGGAACTAGATATAAGATACGCTACGTTATACGCTATATTTATAGCGGCGGTTAACGCTAATAATACGCCTAGTTAGATATAGGATAAAATTACTAAGTTTACATTATATCCCTAATATATTAATAACCTGCTTAAAGAGCTATTAAACTAGGTATAAGCTTAGAAGTTACCTTTCCGCGATTAATAGTTTAAGGCTATAAGAAAGGAGATATATTAGTTAACGATTATATACGTATAGGAGAAAGTCGATAGGGCGAAGGTATATAATAAGCTATTACCGCTTAAGTAGGTATTTCGCTATAAAACAGACGGTAATAGTATCCTATCCTCGTTTAAAGTACGGATTTACGTAAGAGGAGATCTATAGGATGCTAATATCCTCGATACCTACGCCGTAATACTTATAACACGCGCTTTTCGTATACTTATAGCTATTACGGCTTAAAAGGACCTAGAGGTAGATTAAATAGATATAACCGGAGTATTCCTTAACGCTAATAGAGAAGGACGAGAAGAAGTATATATTAAACTATTAGACGGATTTAAAGTTATCGATAAAGTCGCTAAGTTAAAGAAAGTACTTTATAGTTTATACGATTCGCCCCTTATATAATATAAAGACCTTTATAATACCCTTAGAGAACTTAAGCTTAAGCTATTATCTAAAGAACTATATATATTTAAAAGTAAAGATAATAAGATTACTCTATTATTCTATATAGATAATATCTTAATGTTTTATCTATAGTTAGCTAAGGCAGAAGTAATAAGGATTAAAGAGGGTATTACCGAGGCGTACGATATCGTTAACTAAGGATCAGCCGAATAGTTCCTAGGTATCCGAATAGTACGTAACCGAAGCAAAATAACTATTCGCCTTCTTTATAATACCTATATCGAAAAGGTAGCTAAAAAGTTCGGTTTAACGGATATACTAATATTTCTACCCTACTTACTAATCTCGCCCTTTACTAAACTTAAAAAGAATATAAGCGAGGCTATAAAGGAAGAGGTAAAGTTATATTAAGAGAAGATCGGTTCTATCCTCTATATAGCTATTATACTACGCCTAGATATAATATTCGTATACTTATTCCTTTCTCGTTTCCTTATAAACCTAAGTTAAGCGTATTATAAGGCTGCCGATTAGGTAATTAGATACCTCTATAGAACTAGATTCCTAGGCATTTAGTATAATAGTATAGCTCCTAAAGTATAAGTATTATATATATCGGGAGATTCGTTCTTTATAAACGATATAGAGGACCGAAAGTCTACGTTTAGATATATATTTATACTATTCGGGGGTATAATCGCTTAGAAATTAGGTAAATAGTCTACGATCGCTATATCTACTATAGAGGCGGAGCTTAATGCCCTATCTTTAACGGTAAAGGAAATAATAGCGTTTAAACGATTATTTCGAGATATCTCTATAGACCTTAGGGAGATATAGAATATCTACTATAATAACTAGCAGACGATACGGCTAGTAGTAGCTAAACGCGAGAAAATTAGTATAAAGCTTAGGTACATTAATATTAGTTAACTATAGCTTAAATAGGAGTATTAAAAAGGTATATTTAAAGTTATATATTTACCTATAAAATAGATACTAGCCGACGGCTTAACTAAACCGCTAGATCGAGCCTAATTTAAGTATTTTAGAGCTCTCTTAAATCTTTAAGATTTAACTACGATTATTTAAGTATAAAATAATTATAATATTATAATAAAATAATAAGAGGATATATTAAAAAACCCTTTTTTATTAATATAAATACTTAAACTCTAGGCTTTAGACCTTTAGCTTAGGGAGAATTTTATTAAGGACCTTCGCTATCTCTAAAGTAGCCTTATCGCGAGTAATTCTCTATTCTCGCTAAGTAGAAGCTTTCTTATACGGATCGTAATCGTCCGAACTAGCCTATAAAGAAGTATTCTCCTCCCTTAAATAGGTCCTTTCTCCTTATAAATTAGCGTTCTCCTCTCGTAAAGTAGTAATTTTATCTATAAATCGGGTCCTCTCTCGTTTAAAACCGGCTATCCTAGTTTATAAACTCGCCTTCTCCTCCTCTAAAGAAAGATATATAACCTTATAATCCTTAATACTATACGTAAGCTCGTCTTTCCGCTTATTTAACTACTATCTAGCCCTTTTACTCGTATTAAGCAACTCCCTAATCTAACGGAGATTATTACGAAGACGGTTAGCAGCCCCTTTTAGCTCGGTATAATCGGCGGTAGAAACTATATTATTAGGTAGGATATTTAAACTATTAAATTATCCCCCTTCCTATAGCTTAAGGGCAGCTTTCTATACCTAAGAAGCGTAACTAGCCTTTATTTCGGTACCGGATACCGCCTTCTTATTATTAAGATTAAGGTTTCCTTCGACGCCTTAAGTAATATATTTAAAACGGAAGATTCGGTCTATAAAGGGCTTAAGGACGGGGGGGATAGGTATATAGGTATAATTCTGCTTATAGTAACGGTTATAATTAAGGGCGTTAAAGGTAGAGATATATTTACCGTTGCTATTACTACTATTATAGCTCTTAATATAAGCGATATAAGGAGTTAGGCGCTTAATTTAGCCCTCCTTAATAATAGTAATCGTATACTTACGGACAGTCTTAGGGCGGCGAAAAGGGGTAGCGGTAGCGGACGAAGTAGCGTTATTAATATTATTATTATTATTATTATTATTATTAGCTAAAGGTTAAGGTTAAGCTTAAGGAAGGGGTTTCCGGGGGCGAGAGTTAATAGGTTTAAAACTATTAATAACCTACGATTTAGTTCTCTTAGTAGGGGTATAAGGAGACTATCTAAATACCCGTTTCCGGGGAGAATCGGCGCGGGGAATAGTATTATTACTAGTAAAGGTATAGATATTATCTATAACTTTAAGATTAGTCGGCCGATTCGTATAAGATAAGCCTAAACGAGAAGATTTACCGAGGGACCGACTAGCACGAAACGGATAAGAAGGGTTATTATCGCCGGCGTTAGAGTTAATACTAGTAATAGCAGCACTAATTAACTAGGCTAAATCGTTAGGTTAACCTATTACTCTATCGTCCTCTCTTATTATATTAGCAAACTCCTATAAAGGGTAGATTCCGTCTATTAGACTATTAAATTCGGAGCTAGGTACCTCTTCGACCTTATTAGGCGCGGAAATAGTATTATAACTAAGAATATCGTTAAAGGATAAAAAAGGGCGAATCGGGATATTAGGATTATTATTTATAGAATAGTTTATACCTATATCGCTGGATTTACGAGTTAGAGCGTTAATTAGTATATAATTAGGTATATTAAATAATAATTATACTTAACTTATAGTTCGTAAGTTTAAATTGGTCTAAAGGAGAAAGAGAAGGAATCTTAAACTAGCAAAACGCGACGAATATATATTAAAGTATATACCAGGCTGCTACTAGTGCAACTAGCGATATCCTTACCAGTTGGGGGGTATATAAAAGTAGCATTCAACCCTAACCCGAAAGCTATTATATCAGCCTAACAATGGGCTTTATATAAGCAGAACAATGGCTTCGGCAACACTCAAATATTCGAACAATAGCTCTTTTTTACAGCTAGATATATAGAATATACACTCTTTTAACCTCTCTTTTGTTTCGCCTGTTTCAGCTGATGACTAAGCTTTGTGCACACCTTATTTTCTTAACAGCTCATAGCCACCAGAATTGTAGTACACGCGCTCTCTGCTCTGCGGGAGGTCCTTGCCCAGGGTGGCCAGACTACTGGGGACTGTGTTGGCAGTTGTGATAGTGGTAGTGGACGACATGTTGGCTGCTCGCTCGTGACACTGGTTCGGGCGGTGGCTTGAGACGGTAGCAGCAGCTGGCAAAGTGCTTGCTTCAAGACACGCGCATTTATGTTCTGCGAGGGAAACGGCACATGGCACCTCTCCTCATGGTTGCCAGATCCGCGGCGTTACTCCCAGGGGGCTCCATTTCCATGCAGGTCGAGGAACAAGATGCCCTCCGTGGTGCGCGGGCCAGCTCGCCCGCTCGCCCGCTCCCTTGGGCGGCATGGCCCGGATGGGATGTCAAACTCGGGCGAGCTTCCGGGACCCCATTCCAGGCTCACCCAGCGGACGAGCTGGCCCGTGCCATGACCCGTGCCCGCTCTGTATTATGTAACGGCCCCCCTTCAGCTGTCCCTACTATGCACTCTGGCATATGTGCGGCCGCGGACGAGATAAGACTCAAAAGAGCCACTACATCCCGTCTTGGTATGGAGCTGAAGACTGACAACAAGTGCTAGCCACTTGCTCTTCACACAACTTTATCTCTCGCCAGAGGATCTATCCCAACCCATGGGCCCTTTCTGCAAAAACTTATCTCACCCGCGGCTTTTATCTCAAGCCTACTAGTCTTGCCCCGAGCTTTGCGCCTCCAGCCATGCCTGCACAAGCTGTGCGCCCATTGGCGGGGAGATGGCGATAGATACTAGGACACGGTCAAACACACACAGAGGGGGCGAGAGAGATAGAGAGAGGCAGCGGGGGAGAGAGGCAGAGAAAGATAGACGGGAATATAAGACAAGCGTGCGATGCCGAACCGAGGCGCGTGTCTCTGGCACAACCGTCGCTCGCTCTCGACATTCTTATTCTCCATTTACAACATCCGATCAGCCCTGCGTACGCCGATTGTCGCAAGCCCCACCGTGACAAGCGTCAGCGACAATGCGTCTCCTGCCATCGCGGGCTTCCGTGGTGGCGCGTTGCTCATCTGTGTCAGCATGGGAGTTGCCCAAGCAGAGCTCTGCTCTGGCGCCCGACTATGTTTGGTCCAACAAGGACATGGATCCTGTGGAGCCCGAGGATCAGACATGGTCCATCTGGACGTGGATGATGTACTGGGCGACCGAGTCCATTAGTCTGGGTACTTGGCAGACGGCGGGTAGTATTCTGAGCACCGGGTTGAGCCGGCGACAGGCTTTGCCTGCTGTGAGTCCCGTCTTTCCTGTCTCCTGTCTCCTGTCTTCTGCCTCCTGCCTCCATGTTCTTGCCCCTGTCCAGAGACCTTGCTGGTAGCCAGAAGAATGGCCCGCTGACTGGCTTGCTGTCTAGGTGGTTGTTGGGTCTGCATGCACTTCTGTTCCCATGGTGCTCAACGGAGCACTCGGTGCGGATTTGCACATCCCCTTCTCGGTCGCCATACGAGCCTCCTTTGGCTACTACTTTGGCTACTTCGGCGTCATTTCCCGTTGCATTCTCGCCATGTTCTGGCTTGGTTCTGTCACCAACAACGGCTCGGTCGCACTCACCGTTATGCTGCAGTCCATCTGGCCGAGCTATGCCAATATCGAGAACCACATCGCACCCAACATGGGCATCACCACGCAGGGAATGATCAGGCAAGTAGACTCTTGCGCGTGTGCCGTGAACAACGCACCAGGCTAACAGTGCCGTAGCTACCTCCTTTTTTGGCTGATCCAGCTTCCAATGTTCTTGGTGGCCCCCCAGAAGCTTCGCTACCTCTTTATCGCCAAATTGGTCATTGTGCCCATCGCCGCGCTGGCCACAATGGGCTGGTGTGTGCACCAAGCGGGCGGCGCCGGTCCCATCTTCAGCGAACAGGCGACTCTCTCCGGCTCGGCCCTGGTCTGGGCCTGGCTCAGGGCTATGTCGTCCATGTCCGGCAGCTTGAGCACCCTGGCCTGCAACATTCCCGACTTCTCGCGTTACGCAAAGACGACCAAGGCGCAATGGGTCCAGCTGCCTTTCATCCCCCTCATCACCATGATTGGCACCCTCGTTGGCATCGTCGGGAGCTCCGCCACGATCGTCATCTACGGCTCCATCATCTGGAACCCCCTCGACATCTACTCTCACTGGATCGAGGGGGGTTCGCATGGTGCACGCGCTGCGGCCTTCTTCTGCGGCGCGGCGTGGGCCTTGTCCCAGATGTGCACCAATATCACGGCCAACTCGATTTCTGCCGCCAATGATCTGACGGTCCTGTTCCCACGCTACCTGAACATCAAGAGAGGGTGCATCCTCGCCGCCATCATTGGCGCATGGGTCTTCGTCCCCTGGAGAATCGTCGCCTCGGCTTCCAATCTCCTGACCTTCATGGGAGGTTACGTTATCTTCCTCGCCCCCATCGCCGGCATTCTCTGTGCCGACTATTGGGTCGTCAAGAAGCGCCACATTGATGTTCCTGCCCTGTACGACCCTCACGGACGTTACCGGTACTGCTACGGCGTCAACTGGCGAGCCATGCTTGCCTTTATGGTCGCTTTCGTGCCTGTGCTGCCGGGCCTCATCAATGCCGTCAATGGGACGACCAATACTTCCTCAAGCATCCATATCGCCGTCGGAATGCAGCATCTCTACTCCTTCAACTGGCTGTATGGATTTCTCACGAGCGTCGTCGTGTACGTGGTGGCGAACCTGGTATTCCCCGATCCTGCGTCGCTTGTTCCGTCAACTGTGCGGTCACTAGAGATCATTGACTCCACGAGCGACGTGCCCGGTTTGAAGGAGACTGCGGCCGCGACAGTCACATCCGACAAAGGGACGGATGATGGCGAGAAGGACAGAGACTTTCTTTGATGATCGGGGTTGTCTTGATGACAATATGGTGTTGATGGTTTTCTTGGTGGTGTTTTTTTTTTTATCTTTTATCTTTTTTTTTCTTTTTTCTTTCTTTTTTTTTTCTTTTCTTTTTTTTAAAAAAAGCTCTTCACACGGTGTTTTGGGCGCGCAGAACCGACAATCAGAGTTGTCTAGAAGTAGTACGACACTAGCTTAATATTTCACTTGATTTATACTCTTAATTTTGAGATAAGGTGCCTACATCCAAAACGAGTCGCCTTGCAGGGCGGTGATACTCCAAAACGTCGTCCACATTGCCGCGTTTATTAGTGACGAAATTGTCAAGCGAATGGTGTTGACGATGAAGAAAACTTCAGGTAAGTCGGACCGAAGACTAGATGAGGCTTATACACCAGTGACCCGTATCCTTAAGATACTCAGGCAATATATATATATATATATATATATTCCGCCCCCATTGGCTATCCTGAATACCATCCGTCATCACTGCCTACGTTTTAACTCCTACCTACGCAATTTCAACCCACCATCCCGGTCGTAGCCATTAAGCCCATTATACATGCGAGAGGGTTTGTCCACGATTTGCAGGCCTATTGGTATCCCAGCACCAGTCTTGTGCTCTAGAGGTTCAGAGGGCTCGTTATTGCCATCGCTTGCTTGCGTATGAAGAGTTGTTTCATGACTTGTGTTAATATTTGTCAAATAAATCGAGGCCACTGCCATTGGATGCCCCCGTACACGAATGAGTGGGCAACTTTCCAAGATACCTAGTTGGCATGATAGGTCTAAACCGTGTCTATCCGGACCGAAGCATGGTAACTAATTCCTCTTTCACAATCGAAACCGGCGCGTACATCGGATTCGATTTCTGTGTTGGTTGTCAAACGCACTGTGGCCTTGAGTCTTTGTTTGAAAGCCTCCGGACGTATTCCGGACGGTTTGCAGCTGTAATCACGTCAACCTCTGCACCGAGACCCTCTCTAAAGTTTCCTGTGCAAAGAAGTCACTCCTCCCTGATGGCTTGGATATACCAATGTATCCGCCACAACGACATTTTCTCTCCTACCTGCGAAAAACACCACTAGCTCGGCAATATCATCCGGCGTCAACGGATCGCAGCCGCTTGGTGAGAATGTCAGTGAGATACGAGCCATTTGAACAGTCATTATGGTGTGTGGGGGCTACGTTACCTGTACACCGCATCGGCTTTGCCTTGTCGCCGTAGAAGCGGACGACGGAAAACTCCTGCGGGGCCAAGTCAGCAAGCAGCACGCCTCTTGAAGGAAAAAAAAAAAAGGATAGATAGACAACAACGTAACGGGAGATTGGGGATCGTGACGCACCGTCTCGACCTGGCCCGGGTCGATTTCCATGACCCTGATCCGTGTGGCAATGAGTTCCTTGCGCAAGCTGTCTGTAAAGCTGCGCACAGCGGCCTTGGTAGCACAGTAGATGCTTCCGCCAACATAGGATTCACGCCCGGCAATGCTGCCGATGTTCACAATGTCGCCATGTCCACCCCGGGCAAGAAAGATTGGAAGGATGGCTTGCGTCATGTTGATCAAACCACTGACATTCGTGGCCAGCATGACTTGAATGTCCTCCTCGTCAATATGGGGTGCGGTGGCGACGCCCTTCACGAGTCCGCTGTTTGACGTCAAGACGGGTTCATCAGTACGAATGGAACACATCAGTCCGGCTTGAGATGGAGACTTACGCATTGTTTACGAGAACATCAATGTCCTGCCAATCCTCAGGCAGACTTGAGGTGAAGTTCCGTACTTCTTTGGGATTGCTTATATCCAGCTGTACAGGAAGCACCTTCACTCCGTCACCGACTTCCTTGACGATATCAGCAGCGATCTGTTGAAGGATATCGAAACGTCGCGCCGTCAAGATCAATCTCAGGCTGGCCGGGCTCGTCCGTGCAAACTCAAACGCGGTACTACGGCCAATACCTGATGAAGCACCCGTGATCACTATTATTTTGCCGAAAAGGCGCTTGCTGACGGCCGAGGCCATAGTCAACCAAGTCTTGGACTGAGATTATATAAGAAAAAAAAGAAATCGGTAAGATGGTCTGCGAGATGACCGAAATGAAAATCAGGCTGTCTGTCGCATACTGGAAAGCAATCTCTATTCAAACTGGGAACACTAAGAAGGCCATTTACTTTATATCGAGGGATCAAGTCAGATACTTTGTGCACGCTTGTTGGCTAGGTTGCTATTTTTGCGATTGAGGCCTTGCAATTCATATGACTCGTTATGGTGAGCATCTCTCGGACGAGATTGGGCCATGTCAAAGGGAGGTTGTGAAAACTCGGCCGTGTTTGCGATTACCGCCGGTTTAGGCTATGCTCTGATCGTACGCTCAGAGACTAGGTGGAAAGTGCTGCACGAGGATATCGTCTACGGAATTGAATAATTCGCATCTATCCTCGCGGTTCTACTATCGTTTTTTATTATCTAGAAAACATGTAATTCGTGACTAAATATGAGAGAAATTTTTATTTAACTATAAACTTATAATGTAAATATCTTTAAAGTATAAAATATATTGAATAAGCTTAATATATTGAGCCAGATGGGGTGCCAAAACAGCGAAAATGGTCGGCTGGCAAGGCGGAAAATGACTGCTGGCCACCCCAATTGGACCTCCTCACTTGTCTATAACTTTTGATCAGAAGTCAGACAACGTTCGGGCGCTTGTAGGATATACGGAAAGGACTGTGCAGGAGATATAGCCGATCCCTTGGAGTATTTGAGTTGGAAGGAGCTGAGCTTTGTAGAGAATTGAAGGGAAAAGAAACCACCTCGAAGCCCTTCTAAGCCAGAAGCTATAGAAAAGAGCCCCATAGGGGTCAAATCAAAAGGAGAAAAGAGCATGTGTATTGTCAACTACTTCGAAGGGGGCCCTCGGCTTAATATATGGGCTTTTTTGCTGGGTGGCTTAGTCAGCAGAACACTCCGCACTGAGCCCTGGAACAATATGAAATTAATAAGTTTATTATTTGTCTTAAATATTAAATGAATTTTTATATTATATTCATTCTATTATCTTTATATTTCTTTATACATAATATTAAACGTTGGAATGAGTGTTCTCCTTCTTGCCACACGTAACTGACCGTACGTTCGAAGTGTACAGTCAGTAAAGTGTGTAGCAGCTTGGTTGATTAATTGCTATACGAACTACGTGTGTAGGCTCGTGGTGTTGAAGATATATGGTGTGCATATGCCAGGGCTGATTTAGTCAGCGTGTGCTGGCAGGCACGGATCCTCAGTAATGGGCTGGGCCTGAAGGCCAGCTATTGATATTATAATATAAGTGTGGCTAGATAATCTAAAACAATTAGATTATTACGTACCTTTTGACTCAATCAGCCAAGAGGTTGTCTTCTTAACTCGTAACCGCAGATGCTAGCCGATAAGCAGCGCAGTAATGGATAGCAGACGGGCGGCAGGCACTCGGTCCTTAGGGTCCCCTGAGATAGCCCCACATCTACTAGTAGCTCGCCCTCGCGGCATCAGCATTTTCTTCAACCGCGACTTCCCAACGAGGGGCTTATTTGCAAGTCGAGAGCCTCGCCAGTGCCACTCAATCTATAACCTCCCCCCCTTTCGGCTAACGCCTCTGCTCCTATTGCGCCGCCCACTTATTACCTGCCTCGGCTTTCCGATCCTAATACCTATCGTATCTGAATTTTGAAGCATATCCGTCAAAATGCAGGCTCCAGTTGTTGTTATAAGTACGTTTTGCGCCCCACCTTAGCCGTGCTAGCTAGAGCTTAGCATAGCAGCTCCTAATAAATAGAACGGAATATAAAGCTAAAGTATAGCTCTCTGCAGACCGCAAGCGGTGAGAGGCAGACTGGCCGTAAGGCTCAGCTATCTAATATCACCGCCGCTAAGATATAAGCCTTCCTTTTACTGCAGTACGCCGATGCGACCGGTAATAGAAAACAGGACTTCTAACCGTTTATCTATATATTAGTGTTGCCGATATTATCCGATCTTGCCTAGGGCCCAAGGCTATATTAAAGATACTGCTCGACCCTATAGGAGGAATTGTCCTCACTAACGACGGCTACGCTATTCTACGAGAAATCGAGGTCTCCCACCCTACCGCTAAGAGCATAATCGAGCTTAGCCGGACCCAGGACGAGGAGGTTGGTAACGGTACCACTACGGTCATTATTCTTAGTACGGAACATAACACCTTTTAATACGTATAAAGAGATTTCGAGCCTAGGATACTAACTGCTAGTTAAGCTGGTGAAATACTAGCACAGGCTATACCCCAGCTCGAACGAAATATCCACCCCGTCGTTATTATCTCCGCCTTTAAGCGTGCCCTTGCCGACGCCCTCCAAATCATCGAAGACATTTCGATTCCAGTTGACGTGGACGACGACAAGGCCATATACGGCCTGATCTCGTCCTCTATCGGTACAAAGTTTGTCTCGCGGTGGTCGGAGCTTATGTGCAGCCTCGCACTCAAGGCTGTCCGCACTGTCTCGTGGGAAGTTGGCAACGGCAAGACTGAGGTTGATATTAAGCGTTACGCGCGTGTGGAAAAGGTTCCTGGCGGTAAGATTGAGGACTCTAGGGTCCTGGACGGTGTCATGCTCAACAAGGACATTACGCACCCCAAGATGAGGAGAATCGCTACTATTACACAGACTCGACCTTTTTGAATACAGAAACCGAGCACGACTGCAACAAATTTGTTTTATTTGTTCACCTCTTTATATCCTCCCTTTCTCTACTCCTTGCTATACCCCGCCTGGAATCAAGACCTGTAAGCGCCTCCTTTCTAACCGGTAAAGCGTGGCTACGCTGAAGAAGCTATATAGTTTACTATGGACCCGGAGGCACGAGGTTAACATTCCGCTAGCATCCATCCGCTTTTCCAATGAATTGACCTGAAGTGAACGGTGATGCTGTGGCTGCCACAGGGTGGCCGCATATTGATTAGTCATGACCATAGGTCACGGGGGCCATGGGCCTATCATCCTTATGTTGAGACGCGTGCAACGCGTCTCGTAGCTTGATTGATTGAGAATAATCCAATTCAATGACCACACACACTATACACACACATACAATGTGTCATCCCACTCTATGCTACAGCAGGTGATCTCTTCAGAGGCGTGTCCTCGTACATTTGCTGTACTAAGCAGCAGTATTAGGCATTTGGCAGTGATTTGAAAAGCGAGCCTAACGCGAAAGTGTACACTAATTAATTGTGCACATAATCAGACCTCCAAAGGCGCAGCATAGGCGGAATTCTGACCAAATGTCTCTGGATCTTTACGATTAATTCTCTATAGCAAGATTACCTATTTACGGATTTAAGAACTAGACTATGGAAGAGCAAATACATCATCGGTTATAGTCTGGCTAAGAGGATAGAGAAAAAGACAAAAAGCAACTATAGTATTCAAGATTCTAAAACCGAAGATTTCTTTTTACTTCGTATAGATAGTTAAGATAATGATTAGAATTTGGAATCCGGACTAAACACTTCTTTATTAAACTATATAGTTCTAGTAACTTAGAAAATCGAAATCTAGTTAATGTGGATTTTGTTTTCTAGATTTTAGTTTTCCTCTCCTATTCCTTAATTGCCCTTTTAAGGTGCTTTATATAAGTGTATCGGGGGGTTATATAGTAGTCCTTAAAAGGAAAGCCAGGCGGCACGGTATAGGGGCCTAAGGCGCTATTGAAAATGATTAGTTGAGTCTATTATCCCAGATATATTAGTGCTGACTGGGTACTCTATTAGCCGAGCCAACCAAATTTAGTTATACGGGGAAGTACAGAACCTTTTATAAATTCCTTAATATGGCAAGAATTTGAGAAATAGTAACTTTATCAATATTAACGCCAGAATAATGAAATCAACGTTAAGAAGATTACGGAAACTTAATAACGGACAGAGACATGCCAAAACATTATAATATTGGCTAAGGGAGTGTTATACCACTAAACTATGCGCCCTATTTGTTGAAGTCCTATTTCAACCTGTCCCTTATATAGTTTCAACCACACAGAGCCAAGCTGGGACAGAACTTCAACAAATAGGGCGTATGGCGCATGCAGAGGCGAAGAGCTGCTTGTATAGGCGAAGCGGTGGGTCGGGAATTACTTATGCGGCATCAGGTTACGGGCGATATATCGATACGAAAGACAATGCATCTGAGGCTCAGTCAATTGGCGATGGACACTATATGAGTGAATTATTGGCCAAAAGTTACTGGTGTGGTTGATTGCTGCTGGCTTTGCCACCTGGTGTGGCACCTGTGCCGCCAAGGTTTTAACGTGCTTCTTTGGTGTATGATGTATACAGCACAGGAGGTGGATCCCCATTGTCGACTTCTCTGGATTTTAATTTAATTTTCTTTTGGTTATATATTACTTACTTGGGTCTTGATGGACAGCGTATTAAGCGCTCTTGTCGCTTAGATGTTGGGGGATTAGAAGACGAGAAAGACGGCAGATTCAGGCTAACAGGCGAAATGCTCATACTCGATAGTGCACGTCGCTCTGGAAGGCTAATAAGACGGTTTATCAAGATCGAATTTCTGCTAGTATCTTCTTGCAGCGTTCTATATATAGGGTGTTAGCATAGAGATGGGCTATAGCCTACTAGCAAATGGAGAATGATTGTTATTATATATATGTTTGCTACTACTGTAAGGGTTAGTTATTCTGGAATATAAACTGATATAATGAGATAGTGAGCCAGATGGGGTGCCAAAACAGCAAAAGTGGTCGGTTAGCAAGGCGAAAGATAACTGCTGGCCACCCCAATTGGACCTCCTCGCTTGTCTATAACCTCTGATCAGAAGCCAGACAACGCTTAGGCGCTTGTGGGATATACGGAAAAGGGTTTGCAGGAGATAGAGCTGATCCTTTGGGGTATTCGAGTTGGAAGGAGTTGGGCTTTGTAGGGACTTAAAGGGAAAAGAAACCACCTTGAATATAAGTAGATTAATGTAAGCGAATCATAATAGAAATAAGTAGAATAGAGACTTCGTCATTAAAATAGAGCAAAACCAGGCCGTATTTCAAAGTATCTAGAATGTTGATATTCATTTCATCTGGTAGTAATGGGTTCAAGATTGAACAAACTCTACAAAACAATTGTAGTTTGGGAACCTCGGATAATAAGGATGACTCAAACATTAAATAAACTCGAGGGATACAATAGCTGGCATAAGTATTGGTCTGTTTTAAGGAATCTATGGTCACTGTTGGCGAAGAAACATGTATAAACATCAACCAATTTTTCGGCGGCCAGTACGGATGAGGGAGTTTTTGGAATTGCTGGTACGTGGAGCTTCCTGGGCCAAGCATCGCTCGGGACGATGAAGACGACTAGTAGCCCTGTGTTGACGTAGGAAGTATCGCGGGCTGCTGTTGCATCTGCTGAATCTGTGCTGCCAACATGGCCAATTGCTGACTTTGGCGCTCCATTTGCTGTCGTTGCTGTTTGAACAATGCCAGTATTGCTGGTTCGGTTGCGGAGGATGTTGGAACAGAGGCGGGAGCAGCAGAAACAGCAGAAACAGCAGAAACAGCAGAAACAGCAGAAACAGCAGAAACAGACGGATCAGAAGGAGAAAGAACCGCATTCTGTCTGTTAGCGAGGGGCGTCCTACCTTCGCTCGACACAGGTGCTCGTACAGAGGCGGCGGCTGTCCTGGGTGCGGTACGTGCCCTGCCATTTATTGTATTCTATTATACCACCCCTTGCCGGCCTGAACCGTTGGGAGCAAATCGTGCCGTGGTGTTTGAAGCGTTGGACGAAGCACCTGTTCTAGCCGCAGTGCTGTTACGTGAGTTCTTCGAGGCCGCACCCACTGTCGCTTCACTGGGGATATCATTCGGTGCTTGGGCTGGTTTGCGCAGGCTAAGGCGACTGCCAAGCGGAGCAATATCGTTTCGAGCACCGGAAAGGGGCTATGCACATTCATAGAATGGTTAGGGATTGGCGGATGGTGTACCTACCATGGGCTTCTCCAAATGCCAATGCGTGTCTACCATGGAGAGATCCATAACCTTTTCTTGCGCCATCATATCCGCAATCTTATGCTTGCAAGGTAGAACCCCACTGGGAACGGTATTGCTCGTTGCAGATAGTAGCTTCTTCGGATTCCTGGTCAGCTTGAGCAGCCGTATACCGACAGTGAACTTTTCGAAACATGCTCCTGGATACCTTGCGGTACAGGGTCGCTAGAAAATGAACCAGTTCGAAGTCGACAAAGGATTCGCACCCGCCTTATCATGCTGTATAAGGTAGATGTTCTTTTTCGTAAGCACCAAATTCCTGAAAGTCCGGCAAAGCTTGAATTGACTGGCCAAGCGGTCGGTCAAGTGCTTGTTGGGCTCGGCATAAGCGACCTCGGTACACATCGAAGTATAAATACCATAGTTGAGAATATTCTTAATGGAATAACGGGCCCACCGAGATCGCCATGGGAGGTAGTGTTTCTCGATATGGCGAAGCAATGCTAGGAAGTTCTCCATTAGAACATCGTATGTTGGGCAACCAAAGAAAGATCATAAGCAGTTGGCTATAAACTCGGATACCATGACCCTCCATGCGTCCCAAAATTTCTCTTCTGTATCGGCGTTCGTAACCTGCTGCCAAGTCAACATAAAACCATCGGGGGTGTCGCTTCTTGGACGGTCGCCCGGGGCAGCCGGTCTTCGTCGCCACACTTGATCATCATTCATGAGGTAAGCATTATCGTAGTGCTCCTGTTACTGAATGGGCATAGTGGCCAAGACAGTAGCACTCTCCACAGTCTCAGTATATGCTAGTGCGATAATCTCGTCGATCGTGTCTGGACCGGGAGCTTGAGTCCAAGGGCCAATGTGGGAATGTCTTCATCGCTTTCGTCGACGCCATTTTCGTTGGGCACGGTTTGTGAATCCGCGCCAGGGCCACGCCACTTCTCCTTTGCATAATACGCAATGTTCTTGCTGACATGCCAGAGGCAGAGCTGCTGGTGAGTATGAGGATACAGTCTGGCAGCCGTTTTCTCCTCGAAAGGAGTGCAAGAGTCGGTGATCAATAGGGATGCCCAATTTGAGAGCGAGAGACTTCAGCTCGGTAAGGATCCATGTTGAAATCCGTCTCGGTCCCACTAGATGTGAACGCAAAGGTGATACAAAATGGAACGTGTAACGATGTGGTTCCGGAGAACTGGCAGAGAGGCAATTGAATCGATTGACCTACGACAACAAGACTCGTCAATTAAATGCGCTGTGATGGACGAGGGTGAGAAAGGTATACGGCTAATCTACCTTGAATACATTATCAACCATGAAAAACTCTGGTTGCTTCTTCCACATGTTCAGGCACCGTTGGAATGTCCAGGAAACGCCCGTGATACGCCCAGCGACTCACTGGACCTTGTAGACAATGCTATCGAAACGTTGATGTTGTTTTAGTTGGTTGACAAACTGCTGGGGTGAGGAATTTGGCCATATTTCTCGCGATTAATTTTATTCTAGATACTTTGAACATCCCTCCTGAGAACGGGAACGGCCTGTGGTCGTTCAGTGAAGCTTTGGGCCGGAGAGGGTACCGCAGCATCACGCTGCGGGGCCTGATCCTGCCAGCAAAAGTCAGGATCAATTATGTCAATGTACGCATTCGGCGGTGCGTGTTGTATTGCGGGCAGATGGGCATCATCGTCGTCATCTGATTTATAATTCAGGTCCAGCTCAATGTCCCCACGCAAGAATTTGGCTATCTTGACTGCAGAGAACTTGCCGGAAATCGACATTCGTTCCACCCATCCCTCGACAAGGCCATTCATTGTGCTGAGCCCTCGCCCACCTGAGATAGGCGGGAGCCGCCATCAGGTCGGCCAAGGGCTTGTGGTTGTGCCAGTTGCATGGAGGACTAGTGGGATCTCGACCAACAAAGTTGACGTGCCATTCACCCGCCATATGAACTATCTTAGCTTACCAGTCGCAGCCCGTTTTGGTGCTGGTGGCTCGGCGTTATCCGGTGCGCTTAAAGGCATTCGCAGAGCTTTTGGGGCCACCACCATTGGGATAATAGTATTCAAAGCGCCCAGCCGAACCGTGGGGATTTGACTCGGACACTTGCACATGGCGCGAATGGCCACGGCGCGAAAAGGCGTAGCCTGCATTATGGCATGGCGTGTGTTGAGCCAATTCGGCTTCGTCTTTAGTAGTAAAGACACAGGCGGTAGTGGCGAGGTCTATAGCATAAAGAGCTTGATTTGGGCCAGGCTCAGGCTCGGTGCCCTCGCGTCTGTGTTTAAGAATACGAATTCAAAAGGCAGGAGAACTTGTGAAGCGCCTGCGGTGGAGGGGAGAATAGGCCTTACGCACTTGGGAGAATGAAAATGGAACGCGCACCCTTGAGTTCTGGGCCCGGGGGTGGGCTGGATTACTCATGTTCTCTTGCTGGAAACAGCATAGTGTACTCGCAACAGCGGCACTGCGCTGGGCGAGTTGGGTAAGCGCTTATCGCCCAACGTAACCCCACGGGGAAGAGCCCCCTGCCACGGCTCACATGCAAGGGCTCTCCCCTGTTCATTCTTCAGAGTACGGACGTTGTCCTTCGAGACACTCCAGCTTGCAGAACCACTAAACCCTTGTCCTCGTTTCTAGAATGAATTGATTCACGGGATCTAGTCGATTTGCTACCGATGTGTTATCAGCGTGGAAAAAATTGCTGACGGGAGACCCGAGGGCCCGTGATGTTTTGGCAAGGACGCAGGCATACGGTGGGAATCGAGGCATGCCAAGCCTACCACATTATATTTGGCTCGGGACATACCCTTTCCCCCGAAGATCTGATACTATATAGTAGGACTGGGCAATGATTACACTGATTATACTGAAGCAGTCTAAGTTCCTTTCGGGTTTGCAAGGTCTGTCCACTGGCGTCAAGGCATGAGCCCCGAGGCAAGACGGTAAGATGGACTGGCTTGTCCCGCTTCCAACCGAGCCGAGTATTCGTCCAAGTCGAAATGGACGAGACAAAAAGGGGGCCAGCGGCACCCCCCCGCGGATGCGATTCAGATTCACCCAGTTGTCTTCCAGAAGCAAATCCGTGAACTGTGTTAGGCTAGGAATTGGCCACCTCCATCGTGCCAAAGAAAACAAGCATCGATATCACTTAAGAACAGGAGAATACTAAGAGCAAAATGGCCTACATGACGTCTGGCGGCGGCCTGTCGTTGCTAACATGGTTAGGCTTGGCGTCCTCAGGAGCTACTCTCTACGCAAGTCCACCAACAAGGAAGCATACAGGTATATACGAAAACGAAAATGGCTGACAAGCTGGTGTAGATTCTCGGACTGGTCTTTTACCGCATTTTTCTGCACCCACTCGCTTCATGTCCCGGCCCACTTCTCGCAAAGATCTCGGACATTCCTCAACTTTGGCACTCATACCGGGGTGACCGGCACCTCGAGTTCTGGCGGCTGCACCAAAGATACGGACCTGTGGTCCGTTTCGGTCCCAACAGTCTGTCTTTCAACTCATCGGCATCCCTCAAGGAGATATACGGCTTCAAAGCCAATGTTCGCAAGGCTCGGTTCTACGATGCCTTTGTTCACCCTGCCCCCAACACGCATAATTGCCGTGACAGGCAGCTGCATGCGCGCAAGAGGCGTGTCATGGCCCATGCCTTTAGCGATGCCGCCATCAAAGAAATGGAAAGATACATATTGGCCAATATTCGGACCTACTGTGATGCTATTGGTGCTGGATTGCGCACAAGCGACGCAAAGGGCTGGACGAGTCCAAAGTCTATGAGCGACTGGTTCAGCTGGCTGAGTATGGATATCCTGGGGGATCTTTGTTTTGGGAAGGCATTCCACATGCTTGAGAGACCAGATAACCGCTTTGCCATTGACTTGGTCAGTACGGCAGCACACAGACACTTGATTGTGAGTACCGGCATGTGAAAGGGCCTTTTTGTCGTTGCGGAGAGGGTGTATGAGGTCTAATGATGGCTGTAACCTACTGCAGTGCGGAACAATGCCCATCTTGAACACGCTCTCCCTGGACCGACTCTTGTTTCCCAACATTGCCGCCGGCCGCGCACGCTACATGGCATACAGCCGTGCGCAACTCACGGAACGCACAAAGCTGGGCGAGGAGACGGACCGCCGCGACTTCTTCTACTACCTCCTCAAGGCGCGCGATCCCGAGACAGGCCTCGGTTTCTCAACACCCGAGCTCTGGGGCGAGTCCAACTTGCTCATTATTGCAGGCAGCGATACCACATCGACTGCCATGGCCGCCACCATGTTCTACCTCGTGCGGAGCCCGGCCGCCTTGCAAAAGGTTGTGGCTGAGATTCGCAAGAGCTTCAGCGACGTGGAGGAGATCAGACAAGGGACGACACTGACGAGCTGCGCGTACCTGCGTGCTTGTGTCGACGAAGCCATGCGCTTGTCCCCGTCTGTGGGAGGAATCGTTCCGCGAGAGGTCCTCGCTGGCGGCCTGACCATTGGAGGCGTCCATGTTCCCGAGGGCACTGTGGTCGGGGTGCCGCACTATACGATCCATCACAACGCAGACTACTTCCCAGAGCCGTTCCGCTTCGTCCCCGAACGGTGGATCGTGGGGTCCAAGCTGCCGT
The DNA here is from genome assembly GCA_011317545.1 of Coniella vitis. Classification (NCBI taxonomy): domain Eukaryota; kingdom Fungi; phylum Ascomycota; class Sordariomycetes; order Diaporthales; family Schizoparmaceae; genus Coniella; species Coniella vitis. Next base: position 53,821 of record WUJK01000013.1, read on the forward strand.
CGGGTGGACTCGTGGGCGAGACGGATGTAGCGGCTGCGCAGTCAGCCTTTTGCCCGTTCAGTATCGGGCCTCGAGGCTGCATTGGGAAGGGTCTTGCATATGTCGAGATGACCACGACGCTGGCACGCACATTGTGGCTCTACGATGTGAGGCAAGCAGCAGGGGTTGTCGACCCAGCCGAGGGTGGCCAGGCTGGCGCAGAATGGGGACGGGACCGAAGAGACGAGATGCAGCTTGTCGACACGTTTACAAGTTGGAAGCAGGGTGTCATGGTTGATTTCCGCAAAAGGGAGGACATCTGAACAACCTTGGAATGAGCAAAGGAGGTTTGCAGCGGAACGCTGTACAGCAATGTGAATTAGAGTAGATTGAATACAATGCCATGGCAGAAGAGTCCGTGCTATGAGAGACGACTCATCCAAGCTGGCCAAGGCAAGCAACCACACACGACCTTGGAAATGCCGAGGATATCCAGATGTGCCGTCACGAGGACGCCCATTGTGTTGGGGAATCTTCGCCGACTGCTCAGCCTTCCCCACCATGATGCGGGGAAACCTTGCTGACTTCTTGTGCCTAGGGAGTTTGGAGTACCGAGTACTCGATTTTCCCACTTGATTTGGTGTCAGCGCAGGAACTTTAGACTTCTTTTCGGTACAGGGATTGGGGTTTTGGCATTTACTTCTTGGTGGGGGTTTTGGGCAATACATAGTACCTACTGCATAGTACATAGTACGTAGCCACGCCATTGACCAACCACCGGCGCCGACGTAATTTCATGCTTCGTCTCCATACTGTCCGGTTTGGAGATCCACTTTCGGGGATGGAGGAGCCGATGGCCAACAGATGCGTATCGTGTCGTATCGTGTGTTTCGACTGCCGCCCAGATGGGGGCACCGTCCTCCGATTATTGTCCACCAGAGTTGCGCATTGAGTTTGGAAGCGCATGCAGCTCATTGAAGGAAGAATCCAAACATTCCAACCTACGAGCTGCAGCATGACGATCTGCTCGGTACCATTTAACCCTCATCGGTCTATTGTGCGCACCTCTTGGGTTGTATTGGGATTGGGGAAGAGCTCCATCCGTGGTTTGTGAATGGATTTTGGGACGATACTACGTACAACGTCGTTCGACTTGGAGGATCAGATGTCGAGAGACCACATATTCAGGTCGCCGCTGAAGCGCTGAAGCCATGGATCATATAAGGAAGTCGAGCGCCATCTGGGCTTTTTATCACCATACGCCTGTGGCTGCGAAGTCCAACTGTGTCCTCAAAAAAGACAAGTCATCTATTCTGATCGGTTGCTCAAGGCAAACATGAAGCATCTTGCCATACTATCGTGCCTGCTTGGGCTATCGACAGCGGCGCCATGGCCCAATGGACCGTTCACGACCTCTGGGGCTACCATCCTCGACGCCTCGGGCAACTCCATCAAGTACGCCGGGGTCAACTGGCCGGGCGCAGCAGACGTCATGATCCCAGAAGGACTGCAGTACCAGTCCGTCGCCGGCATCGTAGCCAAGTTGAAGGAGGCTGGTGTCAATGTCATCCGCCTGACCTATGCCATTGAGCTCATTGACCAGATTTACGAGAATGACGGAGTTGACGTGCCCATTTCGACGGCGTTTATCGAGGCCTTGGGCGAGACCAACGGCACAGCCATCTATGACAAGGTCCTCGCGGCCAACCCGTCTTTTGCAGCAAACATTACCAGAGTAGAGGTATGTTGAACAAGAAGTTGAACATGGAACCCAAGCCAAGTCATGTCGCGGTAGGCTAAAGATCCCATCTAGATATTCGACGCAATTGCAGAAGAATGTGCAGCCAACGAGATCTACGTCCATCTCGACAACCACATTTCTAAGGGCGAATGGTGCTGCAGCACAGACGACGGCAATTCCTGGTGGGGAGACGTCGAATTTTCCATTGCTAATTGGACACGCGGCATCTCTTATATGGCTGAACATGTACGTGAGAACACTCATACCTTTGGCCTGCCCAGCAGTTGGACTAGCAAGAGTCTCTTATGTACTGACACTCGGAAAAGGGCAAAACCTGGACCGCCCTCACATCCATGTCCCTCCGCAACGAGCCGCGCGAGCCCACAGACAACACAACCCTCGACGATGACACGTACAACTGGGAATACTGGTACACGTACGTCAAGCAAGGCGCAGCAGCCATCAACGACGCCAACCCAGGCCCTCTCATCTTCCTCTCGGGCCTAGACTTTGACACATACCTCACACCTGTTGTCCAAAGGACTGCTCTCACACCCGGCAACGGCACCTTCTCCTTTTCCGATTTCCCTGCCGACAAAATCGTGCTCGAGCTTCACAACTATGACAATTCTGCCGCAGATTGTTCTTCGCTCGAGAGCGCGCTGCTCTCGGATGGGTTCGAGGCCATGGACGAGAGCAACTCGGCTTATAACCATTTCCCCGTCGTCTTGACTGAGTGGGGGTTCCTCATGGACGACACGACCTGGCAGGAGCCCTATACCCAGTGTCTGGCTGCGTGGGCTCCCAATAACACAGCTGGATGGATGCTTTGGGCACTGTCTGGAAGCTACTACATCCGCAGCGGGGTGCAGGACTATGATGAGACTTGGGGTCTTTTGAACCATGACTGGAGTGACTGGCGGAATCCCACGTACGTCAATGAAAGCTTTATCCCCATGGTGAGTGCCACCAAGGGATAAAGCTTGTTGTTATTTTCAAGGATATATATAATGTGAGGAAACTAATGGGTAAGGAAAATGAGGAATGCTCTATAATTGTTATCTACAAAATGAGCAGCGTGAAACACTGATCACTGCGTATTCTTGATGTTGTTTTGCTCTCTTGCAAGAGCGCCTACCAGGCTGTGGCCTCTGGGTAGGTATGCTTACTTCGGGTTTATGACTGATGATATTCCTCGGATGGTCTACAACAAAGTCAGATTTGAATGCATTAACATGGAGGATTTGCTTCGCGCAATTTTTTCGTTTTACTATTTGGTCATGTTGTTCCTTCAAATGTATTGGTCCGCCCTTGCAACACATGGCTTTAGAAGGTAAGGAACGAGGTCAGGTAGTCCTTCTTGCCAACTGGCACGCCCTTGGCCCTCAGAATCGCATATCCAGCGTTGAGGTGGAAGAAGTAGTTGGGCAAGCCATGCGTCAAAACGGCTACCTTGGCGGGAACCTGGTGGGTGGCTCCAAGAGCAGGTCTAATGGAGGAAGTCAACAACAAGACATTGCCCGGGAGATAAATAGAGGAATAAGACCAAGAAAAAACAACTCACAGGCTAACAGTGATCTCTTCCTTGCCAACAGCCTTGGAGGCATCTATGCTCTTGACCCATTCCAATGTCTTTTGCACCCTCTTGCGCAAGTCGGCCACCGTCTTCTCATCTTTGTCGAACGGCGTCACGTCCTCGCCAATCAGGCGACCAAGGTTGATTTGCACCAGGCTGGTTGTGTTTTGGACCTGGAACTTGAGGGGCAGCTGGTCGTCAATGAGGCGGGCCTCGAAAAAGGTCTCGTCGACGTTGAGGCTCTTTTCTTGTGCGTAAGCTTCCGCTTGGGAAAGAATGTGGTCGTAGGTTTGCAGACCGCTCGTGAAGAGCGCGGAGACGATGTCGTAGACAGACATGATGGGTGGATTGCGTAAATGGCGAAAGGAGATGTAGTACTGGTGGAGAGATGATGCGCCGAGCAGAGTGAGAACACAGGTTGAGCAAGAAGTAGGAATCGACGAGAAGTGTGACAAATCAATTGGGAATATGAGCTTAAAACCAACTTTCAGTCTAGGAGACGTGCTCTTATACCAAGTGTCTCGAGCTACAATGCGTTGTCGTGCACGACGCGGTTCCATCATCCGGGTTCGCAATCACATCAGACGTCAATCCTCCACTCTGCTACAGTGACTCTTACTAGCCGCGATTGTCGAACAAAGGTGGCGCCGGTGTTTGAAAGCTGGCGCAATGCATGGCGACAAAATATGCTTGCATTCATACATATCATGAACCTGGTCCCGAGTCTATTCAATTTACAAAGTAGAGCCCCTCTTTCACAGCGTTACAGCGCCGGCTCGGAATGTGGCGTGATATGCAGGGACATCGCGTCATGATGTAGACCGGAGACAAGAACGACTCTGGTTGCCGGATGTCGCGCAGATTCTCACAAAAGGGAAGTCCCAAAGATTAGGGTCGTCTGGTACGAGGCTTTGTATTATTAATCTTGAGAATTCGTCATTGCAACCGAGTCTTGTCTTTTTGTGCGCTATACGAGCCTTGATGGACCCGAGCCAGGTTGATCGGCCTGCGATGTCAGCAGAACGATTTCTGACAATTGACGAGCGCTGGAGCAGACAAACCCACATAAGGTCCTTGATCACTACTTATGGTTGATTAGAAGGGATGCTATATTCAAATATGCAACTAACAGCAAGGGGAATCTCATTATTTCAATACATCCAATTACATCTCATCGAATCAAGGCGTTAACCATCATCCATTTCTCCATGAACTTCCCACATAATCGCCAGACTCGGCCCTTTCTGGATCATCACAAAGGAACCGATGACGTGGCTCAATTAATTGTGCTCGCCAAAATATCGTGGCTCGTTGAACACATGGTATTGGTGACCTCGGACACCTTTTCCTCTGAACAAGGCTGGAAATCTCGCACCCTCGGGCACGTCTTTCTCAGACACTCGTCTGTCGCGTGCCTCCTCACCCATGGCTTGGATATGGACAAGTTCATCCTGTGACTTTGGCACGACAAACTTGCCGACCTGTAATTCAGTATCGGTGATCGTGCTGCGACTCACACGCGCATATCCTGTGCGCCTCAAACCCTTATAAAGTATATATTCGCACCATCTGTCCCAATCTGTAGGGTCAATGTCGTGCATACCCGATGTGTCTGAGACGTACGTCTTGTAATTGCCCTCGCCAGGTTTTGTTACCAAGTATGACAACAATATGGCAGGTCGGTTAGTCACGGTTCCCATCAAGTTGGCCAGATACTGTGACTGCAATCTTCTATCCTCGGGGTCTTCTTCTTGTCCAGAGTGGAAGACAAAGACGTCCACAAGTTGACCATATGCGTCAATGGTTGCGTGGATGGCCGGTGCAAGCTCGCCCACTGGGCTAGGCAGGAGGTGGTGTGTTGAGTTGAGAATGGGAAACTTGGAAAGAAGTGCAGCGCCCCAAGTATGCTTGTTCGGGCCAGGGCCATAGTCCACATACATGCCAAGGTCTTCCGCAAGATACTGGGTCGTATCGCGGTTGCCCATGATGATGCGCTGATTGTCGCTTTCCAACAACCCAACAACGTCCAACTCAAGCTCCTTAATCAGGTCGCGCATGCGGACCTCGGACGACCACATATCGTTATCCAGCGAGAAGTGTATAGTCCAGATGCCTGCCGTAATGAGGTTCTCGTCCGGATGATATGGCTTGTAGTCATTTGTTGGGAATCGCAGGAATGCCGCACCAAGGAAAAGTAAGTTTAATGCGCCAAGGGAAGCAATGTGGTACTTCCTATGAGGTTTAGGAGCTGACGCTGGCACAGCTCGTTTCCCTACCCGTCGGCTGTTCTGGATGTTGTTGATGTCCAAGACGCCGGCGCCAATCAGCAACCACGTTGTCAGCATGACCCAATCGGTATGCTCACGGACGAGTGGGCCACCAGGGACAAAGGCGTAGGCGACCACCCAGACATGGAAGAGCAGCATGATGTTGTAGATAAAGAAGCCTGTTCCAAAGGTCGAAGCGGGACTCTTTCTCGCAGCGTTTCTGATAATGGGAAACGACACAGCCATCAAGAATGTGGCTGACACGAGAGCGCCAAAGTAGCCCAGCCAGTGGTGACAGTAGGTCAAAAGAGCTGCGCCTATACACCCAAAGCCGTAGAATCCGTATGAACTTGCAATATCTGGTTGGAAGACACCGATGAAAATACCACCAGTCATTGCGAAAATCGTGTACCAAGCTGACGTGTTCGCTGTTGGGCCCCGGATCGGATAGCCGTCCCACACCCACAAGATCGTCGTGCTGGTGTCAGACAGCAGAGAATGCAAAGCAAACATCAAGCCACCTATGCTGCATGCCGCTAGTAGGACTGAGCCATCCTTTAACAATTCGCCGTGGTTACTGTGGTTAGTTCGGCGACGTGTGAATCTCAAAGCTGCAGGAATTGCCAGAATGAGTCCCGTCAGATTCCAGCCACCGTTCTCAGCGTGCATGATAGGCCATATTGGGTTGTTGGTCCACCACATAAACTTGACAACACTAGACATTAGCAGACCGACAAGAAGCGCCAGGATCCTAGATTCTAGATGTCCTTCGTGGGTTGCGTCCGAGTAGAGGGTTGCTGACCAGCCCAGACATTGCATCGAGACTGCAAACGTAACAGCGGCCAAGCGAGCAACCGGATCGGTAATGAGATAAGCGAGCAATCCAGAGAGTGACAAGAGGTGAATCGTCCGCAAGTTCCGGATAATGACTCCTCTGAGAGGAGAGATACCCAGCAGGAATGGCGAGATTGTGCCCATAATGGCAGCTTCGAATCCAGAAATGCCCATGTACCACAATGGAAAGACTGGACCGCCACGGTTAGCGGCAGATCAACGCAACTGATGTATGCTTGGAATTCCGTAACGTACACCAGACTAGGACACCCAAACTAGTAAGGGTTGACCAGAAAACAAACTATGCGACATTAGTAAGAAGCCCAGTACACCTGTAGGTTATGGCAAATCACTTACGCCATGGTAAATATCTGCCACAATATAGAGAGCCTCGCTCATCCCAAAAGACTTGTTAAAGACACCAGCTGTTGCCTTTTCTTTCCTATTCGGAATATTAGAGTCGAAACGCGATGGAATAGAGGATCACTGGCTTACTCCTTCTCAAGCTCGGTGGAAGAAACAGATGAAGAATTGGCACTAGAACATATACATTCAGAACCAGCTCGACAAAGTCCTTGTATATTTGGTTTGTAGTCATATGCGACTTGTAACCCTCCATCCACAAACGACAACCTGGACGGACCTTGGGCCGACAAAATATTCACTTTGGAAGCCATTTGACATACCCCTTGCTAATACCCTTTACGTCGCGTATGACCACCTCAAAAGAGTCGAAATCCAGGGCTGTAACAGCATCGAATGCGACATCGAGGAGGACAAGGGACCATTCGAAGAAGGCGTAAATCGTGTATGCTAGATTCGATCGTCAGCACCGTTTCGTAAACCAAGTAGAAAAGAACACCACTACCACCCCATCAAAACTCACCTCCAGGCACGCGGTGGACCTTGTGTTGGATAAAGAAGTAGATCAAAGGAACTATGCTGCCGTAAAATGCACCAGATACGTATTTCCGATACTTGATGGCTTGGGGATTGGGGGGGCTCAGTGCAATGCACCCAAATGTCCACGGGATGGTCGCGAGGAGGTAGGATATCATGAAGATGTCATGCCAGTCGTGGTCGTCGGTCGATGTAACATATGTCCAACCACCGCATGTAAATGTCCGGAAGAGGCCCCAGAAGGCGACAAAGCCTGGCAACTTGTGACCTGGTTTGCGCGACAAGAGATACCAGAATCCCACCAGTGCGAATCTCGGGCCCGACGTTATGGCGATAAAGACTTGGAAGAAGGATCGCTCAGGGTATCGGTCGCCTATTGTTGCTGAGACTGAAGGAAACCATTCTTGCGGGTAGCCGTACCATTCATTCTGGACGATTTTGTGGTAATGGAGGGACACGCCGACGACGAGGGCACTAATGAAAGCCGCTGCATGGTACGATGGTTAAATCAAGCCATTCAATGGGAGGAAGGAAGGCATCCAGAACTTACCATATGCGACAATTGTGTGTAGCCAGCTTATCCAGACGCCGCTGAAGCTCAACAAGACGCCGCCGTCCTTGTCCTTGTATTTCGACGCGGCCATTGGTCAAACAGCCTGCTTCAGAGTAAACATGCACGTGCAACGCGTGAAAGAATGTCAGAGACAGAACGAGCTGCACTCGCTGGCGCAGGGCTGCTAATGGGTGAGTAGAAAGTGTGCCAAGGAGGAGAGGGGAGAGAAGGAGGTGTGTATGCGGGGGATAAAAAGACAGAGAATTGCTTGCAAATGGGCTGAGGCTCGGAGGCTGGAGAGCAAAGATGCACTTGGCCGAAGATATCAGCTCCGGACCGGGGTTGGGCTGGCTGGCTAGCTTGTCCGTGGCTGCCGGCTAAGGCAGTCGAGCAAAACGTTCCTGCAGTAAGAAGACCGGGCGGACAATACCTAGGTACTGTCTGGCTGTCTGACTGTGTACATAACAAGTACTGCAGCACGAAAACTACCGCGCAAAAGCACAAATTCCCGGAACCGCAGGATCGAAATCACGATCACAAATGACGTTCAAGAATCGAAGCAGAGTGGACTGTCAGTGACGAGCGCCCCACCCGATGCACTAACCTTAATCAAATACGGACTAGCATGCATAAAAAGCACGACCGAGGTACTTTGTTGAGCGCGTTCGCGACTTCATATTTTCTGCGTCCGCGTCTTCAGACTTTCCTGACTAAAGTGATAAGCTCCAACAATTGAGCATTCCAAGTTTGCGTCTAATAGTATATGCAATGCTTTGTTGATATGCAAAAGCGCGACGCGCATGCATAGCTCTAAAAAGTACTTGGATGGCTGCGGGGCGAAGCGTGAGGCCGAGGAATCGCGATGTAACCTTTGTGTACCGTGCACGTTCCGGCATGCGCATCGGTTTACGAGAGACTTGAACAGGGCTGTCAGGGCAGGGCGCCCCTGTCTTGGCACGGACAGGCCCCGCTAAAAAGTCGATAAGATAACCTCGACTTTTTCGGCCTGCACCCGTTGACGGTGGCACAACTCTTGCACGCCAACCACCGCATCCTCTCGCAACAGGGCCCAGGTTCAAAGATCGCCCGGCACAATCATCATCTTCCACCATGACCAACGTTGCCGAAAAGGCGCGCTTCCACCTCGAGCGGGCAGTGCCTCAGCTGCGCGAGTTTGAGGAAAAGGAAATTTTCTCTAAAGTGTGTTGCAATCCTCCTTCACTTCTTCGCAAGCGCGAACTGACTTGAGCCCCGATAGGACGAAATCCGAACCATTGTCTCGAAACGAACCTCGCACGAACATCTTGTCCTCGGTCCAGGCTGCAAGCCCTCTTACTTCCAAGACTATGTTGCCTGGGAGCTTTCTCTCGACCGTCTGCGCCAAAAACGCTGCATTCGCAAGAAGATCAAGCACTCGACATCGCACGCGTCCAATGCTCGCATATTTAACATTTACGAACGTGGTGTATTCAAACACCCTGGCTCCCTGGATCTGTGGAAGGATTATCTCGAGTACGCTGCGCGCGTCAAGGCCACCAAGAGATGGCGCAAAATCGTTACCCGCGCATTGCGCTTACACCCTAGTGAGGTGAGCTTGTGGATCATGGCTGCCGCTCGCGCTGCTGAGGACGGAGATGTGGATGGCGCGCGAAGTCTCTTTATGAGGGGCTGCCGCTTCTGCAGTTCGGGATGCACGCTGTGGGTGGAATACGCGAGAATGGAGATGCAATGGTTGGCCAAGATGGAGAGGAAGAACAAAGGATCTGGGAAAAAGGGACACGAGGGCTCCATGGCCACGCATGCAGTACAAGAGGGGGACATTATGCTCTTTGAAGAGGACGAGGAGGATGAGTTTGGTCAAGACGGCGACAACGTACTCATCCCAGAGCCCACGAGAGGGACGCAAAGCGGCAAGGCAACTGGTCAAAGCAACAATTTCGAGGATGAAATGGAGAAGATTGAAAAGAGCCCTGCACTGGAGGGTGCCATACCCAAGGCTATCTTTGATGTGGCCAGGAAGCAATCCTTCTGGAGCGCAGATGTTGGTGAGGCGTTCTTCGACATGTTTTCAGACGTCGTGGCTGTGTCGACGCAGGCTGCCATGATCGAGCACGTCTTGGACGCCATGAAAGACGACTACCCCAACCACCCATCGACATGCAGTTGTCTGATCCGCCAGCCCCTCGTCGGAGTCGCGCCAACGACTGTCGAGTTTCCAAAGGCCTTGCGCGAAGTGCTTGCGAGGATCAAGACGCAAATGGACACAACGGAGGACAAGGCTCGGTTGGCCGAGAAGACACTGGCATGGATCGAACCACTGCTTGCAAGAAAAGACCTTGACGCAAGCCTTAGGACAGTACTGGAGCACACAAAGAGCAAGCTTGAAACTTCATGAACAATGCAAATTGGCAGGCTTATTCTGTACTTACTCTACCGCTGTCATACTGTACAGTGTGTTTCCATTCCTCGAAGCCTACCTGGCATATTGGGACTATGACATTCAATCCATAGCCTTAGCCTTCTCTTTCGCTGTGCGCATGAGGAAGTTCCATTCCTCTCTGCTTACACGACTTACACTCAAGCGCGATTGCTTGAGCATCTGCATGTTCTCCAACGCACCGCCAGACCTTCCGAATTCACGCATTTCCGAAAGCAAAATGGGCGCGCGGAACTTGGTGCGGAATTCGACGTGCACTACGCTCCATCGTGGGTCATCTGGTGACGCTTTGGGGTCATAGTAAGGGTTTTGGGGGTCTTGGGCAGAAACTGCGATAACTGTTAACGATTGTACGAATGTAATCTCCATTTCTGGGCCAATTGATGGGGACGCGGGCTTGTCAGACTGGTACGCGTGCAGGTTGAAGAGTACGTACAATCAGGTGAATGCTCTTGCACAATCTCCATGGTGCCCACAATCCCCGGATGTTTGCAGTTGGAGTGCGAGAAAAAGGCGAGGTCACCCCTTTTCATGGCTCTCAGGTTATTGCGCGCTTGTATAGGTTAGCTCTTTGTCGATGAAGCACAGCATTTCTGGCAATATAAACGAATTAACTCACCCACATAATTTCTAATGCCTGTTTTCATCCATCCCATGTTATTGTTACTCTTTTGTATATTTTAAACGACAGAGACAGGAGTAGACGGGAGGAAAAGGGTGGGGGCAAAAACCACAACACCAACATACCATCCCACGGTTCCGACTCCTTCTTAGCCGCCAGGTCGTCAATCGAAAAGGAAATATCCTTGCCCTTTTCATAGCGCGTCTCAGGCTCCGCCTTCATCAGCCAGTACTGCCGACTCCCATCGTCATGGTCGTCGTCTTCGCTGTCGGCGGGTCCTCTGCTGTGCTCCTTTTCCGCCTTGACCTTTGCAGATTTCCTCACCAGTAATTGATGGTCCTGAACAAGAGCGTTGCCGTTTGGGGGAAAGCTATTGCGACGCATACTGCCAGCCTCAGCCTCAGCCTCATTGTCGTCAGCCTTCTTGGATGGAACCGGCGTGATCTTGCTGTTCTTTTTGGCCTGGTCCTTGTACTTATCCTTCTGCGCTGGCTTGGTTGGTTTAGCTGAAGCAGGTTTGGAAGACGTCTGTGTAGCGGTGCTGGCTGAAGCTGATGAGACGGCAGCAGTTTTTTGACGCGTTGATCGGCGCAGCAGCGGCGCGTCCTGTTCGCCGTCTGCTTGCGATGATGACTTTCGCTTGGCCATTTTCGAAACTGGAATAGAATGGTGGAGAATGAGCCTCTGCTGCTGTACAGATCCTAGGAAATGGTGTGTGAATAGGGTGGAGGAAATGAATTGCTGTTGTTGAAGCTGGAGGGTAAATAGTCGAAGTGTACCAAGGGGTACGAGGCGAAGCTTGATGAGGCCTTGCATCGCTCTGGCGGGAACAGTGCGGGGCCAGTGGGCGTGGGCGTGGATTTGGGCGCTGTTGCAAGATACGGTTTTGGGTACAATGAAACGTGGGTATCACATATTTCTTCGATATGCTGTTTTTGACGGATTCTTGCATGTTGCCTTGTTCTCTTTTAGAAGCTGATTGATGCGTTTTTACGGACTCGTGGTGTTTTTAAAAGTTGATGGGGTAGAACTGGCCCAATACCCGCAAGAACAGGGAAATATGCTATTCCTGGAAGATAGATTTGCCCCCCCCCCAAAAGACACTGTACAAGTAGCTTGAATCATACAAGGGCGTTTTTATTGAATATTATTGTAAGTATTCATGACATTGTATCCGTTTAGATACGCTCAAACTCGCTATACACATTTTTTTAACGAATAAAAGAAAATCAAGGGTGAACGACAGCCACCTTGCTCCTCACAGGAACGTTGTTCTTTTGTCCCGGCTCAGGGAATCCATCCACGTTTACACCCTTGCGGAACAACAAGACGTGCGTCGAGCCACCAAAGTGGAACATGCCCGTCTGGTCGCCCTTCTTGATGTGCTGGCCCTCCTTGACGGTAATCTCGCATGTGCTGACCTCGTCCATACCAATACCAATGAACGCCATCAGGCCAATCGCAGGGTTGTCCGCCTCAATGAAAATCACGGCCCGTGCAGCCAGACACGACAGGTAGCCCTGCACAGCAGAAATGCCCTGCTTGATCTCGGCCTGCTCCTCGGCGCTGTTGATGTCGCCGCCCTCGTACAGCGGCTCGCTAAAGTACGTGCCGTCGACAAGGTACGCCTTCTTGACGGTGCCGCTGACGGGCGCGTGCCACCTGTGGTATGAGAGCGCCGACAAGAAAGCCTGGTAGACGGTACCGCCGGTGAACTGCTCAGCCAGCGGGTCGGCATCCAACATGTCGACAATCGAGTAGGGCTGGCCCTTGATCCAGAACTTGTCGCGGAATTTCACATCACGCTGGACAGCATAAGGGCGAGACTCGCATGCGCTGGCAATGACATTGTCGTCTTCTGGGTCAGCGACGGGGCGGGCGGATTCTTGCAGCTCGCGGGTGAAGAAGTCGTCCCAGGACTTGAAGCCATAGTGGGGCTTGGTGGGGTCGCACTTGTAGTGCTCTTCGAACTTGTGGTTGGTGTTGAGGGGCGCGTTAGCGACGGCCATGACGTCTGTGACGCCCGTGTGGCCGAACCAGCCCGTGTGAGTGTCGTTGAGCACCTCTGCAGACTCGGGAGACTTTTATGCGTGGAAACAACGTGTTAATGATCTGTGTTACTGCCAAATAACAACTGGGGGACAAGAGCCAAGCACCACTCACCTGCAAGAACTTGCCCCACTCGTTGAGGATCTTCTTGAGCATGCGGTTCACATCCGGGTCCAAAAAGGCAGCGTGGCCACTGGGCGTGGCCATGGGGTAGTCGAATACGGCACACATGGGCACACCGACCATGCCGACGTGCTCAGCGGCATCGGTCCATTCGGGGGCGCGGGTGAAGATGTGGTTGAGGACCGAGAGCATGTGGCCGTAGTCGCGGATCTGCTTGTGGCCGGTGGGATCCTTGATGTACGGGGGCTTGTTGGGGATCTCATCCCACATCTGCGTAAAGAGCATGCGGATGCGCGGGTTGGACTCGATAAAGTCCTTGAACTCGCGCAGCACGGGGACCAGCTCTTTGGGGTGCTTGTCGACGTGCTCAACCTGCTTCTCAAGCCATGCCTTGTGGATGCGGCGGTCGGCTGGGAGCCAAGCACCAGGCCTTTTGCACAGTGGTTAGTCAATAATTCCGTTCTTGCGCGCTTCATTCGACCAAAGGAACGAAGCCAAAGAGGAAGAGGAAGGATGAGGCACCGACCTGTGAATCTTGTGTTCCTTGGGGATGTCGTGGTGGTCTCCGTGTTGCTGAACCATGATTGCGACTGTTTCGGTGGTGTTCTCTTGTAGTATTCGTCAGAACCGGGCAAGAGATAGACTGCTTGTTGTCTCTATCGAACATGAAAGTGCCAAGCCTTGAAGAGTGAGGCCCGCCTTATATACCTGCTTCTGTAGACCGCATACGCCTCGCGTACATAGTACTTGCTGCTACCTAGTTAGTCCCAAACTCTGGAAACAGAATGAGCAAAGCATGACCAACGTATGAGCCGGCCACAGCTCCAGCTCCCCCCAGGGCCTAGCCTGGGCCCATCCCATGGACAGCCACCTCGATCAGCTTTTCTGTTCCAAGAATTCCAACCCCGTGTCTGATGCTAATGCTTGTCTTGGTCCTTGTATTCCCCTTTGCTGCCCAGCCAGTCAGCCAGTCCAGCGGTCCCCCAGCGGAGTCCTACTCCGGCAGCGCTGTGCCAAAGCAATGTGCTGTAGGGGGCTTGTGCTGTTGTAATGACATCAGGCTCGACGTCATGTAACCAGCGGCCACTATGGTATTTCCGTAATATACCATGTAAGCCTCTTGTTTGCTGGTTCTTAGTCTGCGTACATCACTTCGCCAGTCTGCAGGCTGTGCAAGTTTCCATTCAATCCATTAGTCAATAGCGCAACAAGAACGGTTTCATGTTTTGCAGCATTGGACAGAGTCACCATACATAGTACATACATAGCATTGCTTTTTGCGGTGCGTGGCGTGGTGCAGCCCAAGTACCATGTACCCGTTTGCCAGAACGCCAGCCCGTGATGTAATACTCCGGAACTCGGCAGCGCTACCGCGGTACCTGACGGTACCAGAAACCCCTCCCACTGTTGCAGATCCCACCTGTAGCAGCTTGATTAAGCTTTCATTTTCTCCTTGGCTTGACAGGCTGACAAGGGCAGTTGCAGGCAGACCACCTTAGTACAGATGCAGCACATAGGAACCGCGGGGGAAAAACATGCCCCAGGCTTGTTGAGAACGACTACTTAGAGGTATTTCCATATAACCCATGCATGGAAGTCTTGCGATGCAAGAGCATAGCGTATTGTCTTGAGTAAAAATACATGATCTGCGGAAAACAACCCACTTCACGATGCTGGCTAAATGCCCTACATTGCAATCCCAGAATAGGGGACAGGGATAAGAAGCGAGGCCTGCAGGGCTACCAGCCTGCAATGATTCCGTGGACGAGCCAGATACTATGTACAAGGCTAAAAGCAAGGCTGCCCCATCCATCGAGACCTCATCAACTCTGGTGAGGCGGCTTGTTCATTTACTCACAGTCAATCATTACGTCCTCCCGTCGTTTGCTTGCAGAAGCCCCCCCAAAACACAAAATGATATGCTGCAACGGGTATCTCTAGACACAACGCCCAACCTAATCTGCTCTACATCCAGCCAAACCAGAACGCCGTCCTATCCTATGTGGAACCAATCGCCACGGTTATGCTATTTTTGGTTCAGCGGCCAATCCACATTTTGCCAACAAGTATTTTCACAGACCCAAAAAGCCCCTGAATTACATCATCTCATGAGCTCTTTGCCTCAACACACCAGCGTGTCTCTTCGCATGGATCTTAACGTCCTCCGGATGCAAGGGGTTGTATAGCGTGTCGCACACCTTGCACTCCTTCATTCCGCTGCTGTTGCCATATGCCAGATTGAGCGTCGTCTGGACCTTCGAGGTTTTCTTTATAGCTGATTTTCGCTTCTTTTGTAGTGAGGGTGCGTCGTGGCTGCTGTGTAGGGCAAGCCGGCGTTTTGCACGTCTTGCGGGGTGATTGAGGACCTCGTGCACAGCTGGAAAGGGGCCTCGTTTTCCGCTTTCTGGTGGTAATGCCACATCTTCAACCTCAGCATCCTGTAGTAAGGGGGAATTTGTGCTTTTGGGCATGTCCTGAGTGCTTGCTTGAGTCGCGACTGTGTCGCAGTGTACTCCCTCAGCCGTGTATGCTATTTCCATCGTAGTTTTGGCCGCCACAAGACTGGACTCTAAAATTGGTTCCTGGACTGGTTCGGCGTCATCTTGCAGCACGTGCGATCCTTCATCGTGGGTGCTACGAGTATTGATGACATCTCTCTGCCGCATCGACCGTCCAGATGCTCTCAATCGTGATGTCTTCGTACATTGCGCTCGGTGCCGTGCTTCTTTAGGTGCCAGGCTCAACGTCTGTCTCTCAATGGTATCCATCGTACTTTGTGTTCTCGAGGAGGTTTGTCGGCATTTCCTAGACTCGTCAAATCGTGATAATGTGGGCTTGGCATCGGCGCTTTCGAGGCGGTGTTTGCTGCCTGGCGGAGAAGTGCCTGTCTCTTCTTCCGACTCAACGCAGACTTCTATGCAGTCTTTGACAGGAGTTATGGGAGACGGTAGAGAGGATCGCTCTCTCGTAGCTGTACTTGGTTCGGACACGCTGGACGTCCTTTGTATTCGTGACGATCGATGTAGGGTGCTTGTGATGGATGAGTCTGCCAATAAAGGGGAAGAAGGTTTGATCGCTAGCCCAGTTTCGGATGTGCTACTGAATTGTCGTGCAGATTCGCAGTCAGATGTCACTGGCCCATTTGTGGGAACATGGCTTCGCGAAGTTTTTGAGGCAATCTGCGTGCGCTGAACAAGCCTGCTCCATGCTGATAGTGGTGCCGTCGGTGGTTGTGCATGCAATGGGCGGGTTTCTTGAGGCATGGTCGACGCCGGGCTTAGGCGCGTGCCTCCTTGGGATGTGTCTCCGCTTGGGCTGGGTATTGGACACCTTCTGGTAAGTAAGTCTTTTGTTGAACGACAATAATCAGCGTGTGTAGAGTTTGGCAGAGAATCGCCGCAGGTTTCTACTGATTTTTTCTTTTATGAAAAAAAGCAATGACATGCGTGGTAATGCATTAAAGTGATATTCGCGGGTAAACAAAACGCGCTTGACATTGCAGCAGCGTAGACGCGTTGCGACTCTTGGCGTGTTGGGACCGAGGCTTGCCGATCGCCGCAGTCGGCTTATAGCATGTACCTAGGTACCGTGTATGGCGTCACTGTGAAAAGGAATCCCTACAGCTCTTTTTCGTCAAACTTCAAGCACCGGGCTGTACGGTTATTCAGGCTTGCCAGATAGTTTTCAGTGGCCTAGATGCCTATATTATGTAGACTCGTCGATGCCAGATGAGTGCCTTAGTAGGCAAGCAGTAAGGTAGACATTCCATCTCTGCATTGCAGTCCCATAGCCGAGGCAGTCTTGAGTGCCATGTCGGCCACGAGGCAAAGTGAATCCTACGGAATTGTGGCCCATATCTACGGAAATTTGACTTTCTCAAAGTATACGATAGCCGTCTACATTGGCGCAACAAGTGCCGCAGCGATTAGCCAGGTACTCACGAATCCGCTCGCCCTGTCGTCTTGCGCATCCTTACGGTGGCGTCGTTCAGACTGTAGCCGGCGCCTGCTGTTCTCTTACTAACAATGTCCTGTACGCCCTCTTGCTTGTCGACCACCCACGTCTCCACAACCTGCTGGACTTCCTTTGTTTGATCATCCTTCTTCTTCGCCTCCCCCAAGTGCCATATGTAAGCATAGTATACCCCAACTTCTGCAACTCCTACAAGGGCGCTTCCGCCCATGGTCAGGAACAGCCTGGCCGGTGTATTCCACCATCGAGCCAAAATCCACAGCGTTGCAGCAGTGCCCAGTAAAGTCAGGAGAAAGTTGATGATTAATACCATCTGTCGGTGGACCTCATTCAGTGTAACCTCGTTGTCGCCTTCGTCAAGTCTGTTACTTGGACGGTTGACTTCAGCAAAGGAGTGAGTCAAGGAGCCAGGAGCGATTGTCGGGTATTGGTCGGAGCCAAGAGGGGCAGCGTTCGCCGAGTTGACCATGCGTTGATACTGGCGCTCTTCTTCCTCGCGTCGAAGCCGGGCCATGAGAGCCTTGAATTCTGGAGTCTGTCGTGGTAAGCATGTTAGCCCAAGTAAAATAGGCAAATACAGGAGTGGAGAGACGCCCTGGTTCTGGCTTGGGTGGAGGTGGTGGGATATACACCCTCACCCCCTTTAGCAGCAATTCCAAGCTGTATTTGGAAGTATCATGATCCTGTAATGAAGTCCAGAGCTCAAGAATCTGGTTGTGGGTGATGGGCTTGCCAACTGCTGGTTCCCTTAATGATGGCTCGCCCTCCTCTGGAGACTCTTCGGCAGAGCTGAGTCGCTCCCTTGTATGAAGAGCTTCCACAATGGAACGAGTCATTGTAAGGAGCACCATAATGCAGGCCGTGAGATACTATACTATCTAACACAGGCTTGGGGTTAGCAGCTGAGTTGGCGAGGCCTGTCAAACCACAAGATAAGCATGTATTGCAGGCAGATGATGATGATGATGATGAGCCTTTTTTTGCTGAGACAGCTGGTGTCCAGATGGTGCCTGCCTGTGCCAGCTGATTATACATAGTAAAGTGGGTCATGATATTCCTGACAGGGGATCGTGCAGTGCAGGGATGCCTTCTGATCCCTGTCGTGCCATGCCGAGGATCGCCGTCCTATCAAAAAAGTCGATAGCGCAAGGGACTCGCAGAAAGCTGGGAAAAAAGATGGAAGAACTCAAGAGTCTGCGACGACATTGAAGCAAATTGCCTTTCCACCCAACATTCATCCACAACACCGCCCTCTTTACGCTACTACGGCTTATACAACACTCAGTTTGACACTTGCCAGGTGCAAAACAGATCTAGATAACTCACCACGGAGGCTCAAGTCGGCCGGCCAGAGCAGGACCTTTGCCGGACATGCTCTTCCAGCTGCGGCCGGGGGCTTCGGCCATCAGCACTGCAAGCCATGCGACAAGGAGAATACGAACATCAGTCTGTGCCAAATGCTTACGGCAAGAGAGCCTCGATGTCAGAATATGCTCTCAACAGCGTGCTGCCTACCACAGCTCGCCTGGGCGTTCTTCCGCCCTCGGTGCAGCCGTCGCCGTGGCCAAGAATGTCGTGTCCAATGCGATATCCTCCCGCACTTCCAAGCTCAACAATGACCTAATGGGCATCGACCCGCTGCGGCTTGTCTCCAAGGAGATGAAGTTCTTGACTGGCAACATACGGAAACTCCTTGGCTCCGGACACCCCTCTCTCGACCGCGCCGCAAAGTACTATACTCAGGCCGAGGGCAAGCACATGCGACCTCTGATTGTGCTACTCATGTCCCGAGCAACCCATCTATGCCCCAAAGCGCCCGAGTCTCCCGACACCCACCGCGCATCTTCGCCGGCACAATACACGCCCATCCCTATCGACACTTCCATAACACCTCTCTCCATTCTCCGCGACCACAACCCCTCCACCGCGAATGCGCCTATCGCCGCAGAAGCTGACGTAGCGATTACATCCGACATTGACATCCTGCCTTCCCAGCGCCGACTCGCCGAGATTACAGAGCTGATCCACACCGCTTCGCTGCTCCACGACGATGTCATCGACCATTCTGTCTCGCGACGCGGCTCGCCCTCGGCCAACCTCGAGTTCGGTAACAAGATGGCTGTGCTGGCTGGTGACTTCCTCCTGGGACGTGCGTCTGTGGCTCTTGCGCGTCTCCGCAATGCCGAGGTCGTTGAGCTGCTTGCCACCGTCATTGCCAACCTAGTGGAAGGCGAGTTCATGCAGCTCAAGAACACGGCTGCCGACGAGAAACGTCCAGTGTGGAGCGAGGAGGCACTCGGATACTACCTGAACAAGACCTACCTCAAGACTGCCAGTCTGATTTCCAAGAGCTGTCGTGCAGCAGCGTTGCTCGGTGACGCAAGTGCTGAGACGGTCGAGGCCGCCTATGGCTATGGTAAAAACCTGGGTCTGGCTTTCCAGCTGGTGGATGATATGCTGGACTACACTCGCTCTGAGGTTGAGCTCGGAAAGCCCGCTGGTGCGGACTTGGAGTTGGGTCTTGCCACAGCGCCCTTACTGTTTGCATGGAGAGACCGACCAGAGTTGGGCGAGCTCGTAGGAAGAAAGTTTGCCCAGGAAGGTGACGTGCAGAAGGTGAGTTGGAGAATCCCTGTCGTTGGTGTGAATATGCTGCTTCAAACTTGGTTTACTGATTGGATGTGCACCCGATGTAGGCACGCCAAATCGTCCTCGAGACAGAAGGGATTGAGCAGACCCGAGCACTAGCAGAGGACTATGCGCAAAAGGCGATCGATTGCATTCAAGACTTCCCCGACAGCGAGGCCAAAGAAGGGCTGGTGGAGATGGCCGTCAAGACAATCAAGCGTAAGAAGTAAATGTCCTGCAAGCTTCTCGCAGACACTGCTGCGACAGCGACGACATTGAAAAAAAGGGAAAGGGCGATACCCCGATAACGTTGACAACCATTCAGTGCATTGCGCACTTGTATATAACAATTTGAGCGTTGTGAGATTCTCAAGTCGGGCCGAGAAGTTCAAGAGAGACAAGAAAGCCTGCGTCGACGTTTAGGTCTTTATCCTACCGAAAGATCAGATGAGGCTCTCATAGACCGGGGGGAAAGAACAGAATGCTAGAGTCGGCTACATTAGATGGGCATAGCATCACTAGGTATACTCGATGGGGCGGTCAAAAACAATCCACGCTTTTGCATGATCAAGGAGATATCAACGAACTAGCCGCCGTCATCCACAGTCCAAGAATCAAACTTCTAAAAAGCTACCCATACTCGTAAGCCTATGTGCTCTCGTCGCCGCAATAGCTTATCGACAAACAAAAGCACATGCAGAAAGAACTGGTTTCTCAACCATAATTGGCAAAAGCTCTTGAACAGGTTCACGTTGTCGAACTTCTTGCCAGCCAGGATGCATTGCTTAGGCCACACGCATGCACGGCCAAACAATTCCAAGTCTCCGTGGCCGTAAGCCGGACGCACACTTACCGGCCTTTTGCGCCCAATTTTCGAGCCAATTTGCGTTTCGTCGTCTTGACTGCTTGCCCTTGCCGTCAGCTTACTCTGAGGTTCAAGTCTCTAACTTTTTCGAAACTTTAGCAGCAAGGACTTATAATTGGTTCCTTTCTCTTCGTTGACTGGGCCCCGACGCGGAAACCCACGGGTGACCGGACCTGTCGCCCTGCGAGCATGAGTTTGTAGGCCACAAAATTGAGTGTGAGGAGGCCCTGGAGATGGGCTTCACGATATGGCTCTGCCAGGCTACACTCGCCTGCACCATGAAGCCAAGATGATGAGGGTGATGTCAATAATTAAGAAGCATTATTCTGGTCAGTGCTCGTGGTTATTCAAATACCGGGCAAGGTAATTCACCTCGAACGATGGTTTTTGCTCCAACAACAACCTACTACAGCAGCAATTGCATCTTATCAAACCAACCATCATCAATTCTCTCATTTTCTTCACAAGGTTCACAAGTGCAACCAACACAAAAATCCAAAACTCACAATGCAATTCACCACCTCCATAATCCTCACACAAGCCGTTGCACTCGCAACCGCACACTCCACCGTCGTCTTCAGCTACCCCAGTCAAGCACTCAACACGACGGCCGTTGACGTTGCCGCCACAAGTCAGTACAGCATGCCAGCCACTGCGAGCAACTGCGAGACCGCCCAGATGATGGTCTTTGGACCTAGCACGTATGAAGCCACTATGCGACGGGGTACTTGCGCGGGCGATGAGTTGGCGCAGGTTACGGCGATGGTGATGGCCAGGTACTCTTTTCCCACCTGCGCTGCGGATGTGTTTGAAATGAAGCCTGCTTTCTGAAGGGTTTTCATTCCAAATGAGATGGCGGGGCGGGGGAGGAAGAAGAAGAAGAAGAAGACTGGTCTGGAAAGTAATGAATTATGATTTGCGTTTGCGTTTTCATTCCATGGCGTTCAAGGCATTCGGGATTCATGGGTATTGGCAGGACCAACAGCATTTATGATAATGATACTCGCCAGAAATTAGGAGACAGTAATCGAAACCTGAAGTTCTTGAAACTTATGCTTGAGAATTGAATCAATTCTGTCTTATGCTCACGTCTATATACAAGACTTATATGACATGCTCCATCCGCACCCACACCCACACCTATAGATACACACCCACACCCCCAAGACAGAGAAGACTGATTACTGCAGACTCAAGAACAGCTCCAGCATAGCCGGGTAGTTTGGCGTTCCCAGCCCAGTCACAGGATCCCAGCCGGGTTGACTCGAGAAGCCGTCCGTGTTGCAGCCCTCGTTCGTGCCCTCCGTCACATCATTCAGCACGTCCGGGTACGCGTACAGCGTCGGGTTGATGAAGCCCACGGGGCTCTTGCCCGCCGCGGCCAGCTCATTGTTAATGAGCGTGATGACGCTGCCAAACACGGGGCTACTCGCGCTCGTGCCGTAGACGTACTCCCACTCGCCGTCAATGGCAATCACAAAGTTGGCGCCGTTGGCACTCACATCTGGGAACGCGCGACTCGTCCCCGTGTTGTTGTACCGGCGGGCAGTGTAAGGAGGGGGGTACTCGGTCAAGAAGGTGTTGACGGCGTCGGCTTGGTACGAGGGAATGTCAAAGTAGTTGGAGAAGCCGCCGCCCGAGTAGATGACGGTCTCGCAGGCGGTCTCGGGCTGGGTGCCCGAGGCGAGGCTTGTGGTGATGTCTGTGCCGGTGGGGACTTGGGTTGCGCCCACGGAGGTGACGTACGGGCATGTGCCTGGGAACGTTGGGTTGAAGCGCACGCCGTCGTCGAGGCATTCGCCGTTGCCAGCGACGCCTGAGGGAACGCGTTAGTTCTTGGGAAGCAAGACGGTGAGAGCAGCAACGGCTGGACTTACCATCGTCACCAGAAGAGTACAAGACAGTCACGCCTGCAAGACCCAGCTTCATGTATTCATAGCATTGGCGCTGGGCATATGCGATGGTGAAGCTGGCCTCGGTTGTGCCGTACGATGTGGAAATCACACTGGGTGCCGTGTAGTTGCCGCAGTCCTGGTACTTGTAGCCTCCAATCTTGGTGTCTGGGTATGTTCCATCCACGCCAGAGACGTCGCCGCCGTCGTACGTGCAGTAGGATGCGTCAATGGCGTCGAGGAAGTTGTTGAAGGATGCGCTCTCTTCGTCGTCACCGGTCTGGAACAGGGTAACTTGCTGGGGATAGACAAGGGTCTATTGGGCGTTTGGTCAGTACGATTATTGAATGAGATATTCTTTCTGTTGATCAAGGACCGTTATAGGAATGGGGTTGAATTACCATCGAGTACTCGAGGTCAAGGTCGGATTCACCGTTAAAGTCAAACGTTTGAATCAGCGACTGCGGCTTCCCCCCGTCCACCGAGTCCAGCGTAGGTCTCAACCCAACCAGATCGCTCGAGTAGTTGGAGAAGAAAAGGTCCAGATCACTGCCAAGGTACGACTGGTAGCCATACTCAACAATACCATAAGAGCTGAGGTTGTATGTGCCACTCGTCAGGTTGTAGAGCGCCCGCAGACAGTCGATGGTGATCGACGTGTCACAATCAGCCAGATCCGTGCTCACTTGGGTAATGTCGACCTTGGCGCCCGGCTTGGGCAAGGAGGCCGTGTTGTTGGCAGCAAGGCTGGGCAGGTCTCGCTTGCGTCGCTTGCGCATGAGCTCCTCCTGGCTCGGCCGCACAGGCATGTCAAAGTGCAAGGTGGGCGTGATCATGTCGATGTGGGCGTCGCTCAGGTGGGAGGGAACGCTGTACTCGTTACACGCCACGTGCGACTGGCCGTGCTTGTGGTCGTAGTAGTAGTACTCGGTCTGCAACAGGTCCTCAAGTTCGGCGACCGTAGCATCGTGAACCTCGACCCAGCCCTTGTTGAAGTGGTGGGAGATGCGCTCGGGTGCAATGCCAGACTCTGCCAGCCATACTGTGACGGAGTCAACGCTGTCTTGGCTATGATTGAGCACCTGTTAGCTGTGTGATATTTCAGAAAATAAAGAGTGTTGCTGCAGCCTCACCTTGGGGCAAACATTTCGATAATCTCATCTGCACTCCAGTGCTGACCATACTTGCTGCTGTGAGGGTTCGACACCTCATCCAGGTAGTATGGCCCCATGTCAAGATTTCTCTGCTTGAGTCCTACCCTCAGTGGCATCTTGATGTGACCCTCGACGCGATCGCGAGCCTGCCACCCCGAGGGGATGTTGTCGCGCTTCTCATGGACCACATGGCTGCGAGTAGCTGGTGAAGCAGAGCCCAAGATGGCCAGCGAAGCCAGCACAAACAGGGAGGAGGACCACATGGCGAGTGACTGTATGAAGAGTTAATGAGAGAGACTCTTGCCGGACAGCTGCAATGAATTCATCATGTCTTGGAGGAGCGAAGCCTCTCTTATATGCCTCTTGGCAGTTTAGATGACTTACGGTGTTCGCGAACGACCTGCCCTGAAAGGCAAGACGATATATGCGTTCAGGACTAAGCATGTGGGCTCCATTTGTTAACCTTCCTCTTGTATCGTAGCATTATGACTTGTTGCAGCTGTTTTTCGTAAGGATATCTGTCAACTTATCACATCGTAATCTTTGGCTGTCACCGGCTTTCGCCTCGAATGATTTATGGCTCTCAATGAGGACAACAGGAGCGGGAAAAATCCCGAAAAGAGAGTTGTGTGCTTTTAACGATAGCATGATATCAGATCCTCATATTCCATCCTTTTGGAAAAGCTAGAAAGTACAGAGTGTATCCACGTATGAGTATGGCCCGTGAAAAGCGGCGTCGCAGAAAAGCTACCGAGACCATCGTGACTTGGCTGTTCTGTGCCTAAACTTCACGCATGCAGCCTGAAAGTCAGAACTTCTTTGACATCGGTGCCCGAGATGCCGAAGGAGCCTCGGCTTCTAGAAGTTTTCCAGATATTCAGGCACCCGTTAGAAATGCTCCGCGTAGATGCCCCCGACCTGCCTCATTCGGGAATTGTTACACGGTGGCTGACGCAGCCTTGTACTATGGACACCCACCCGACATCTCTATCTCAGTTCCAGAAAGAGTAGAAAGGGTGCTGGCGAGTATTCCTCCCCACAAATACAACATTCCAGGACTCACTCACTATCCCATTCTTGCAGATCCTATCTCTTTCGAGGCGTCTAGAAATGTGCAGCACACTCCTTGTTCGCTGTCGATTTTGTAGTAGAGACTGTAACAGAAACACCTCCTCGATATGACTTCTGTATATCTGCTGTCAAAGGCCATTTTAGCTTTTTCTTTTTCATGCTTGCAAGCCTTGTCAGTTGTCGTGTATTGTGCCTGTGTTGATGGAAATCTAGAACAGTGAGCGAACAAATACACACAAGTTCAACATTTCGCAACGTTGGGTCTGTTATTATGTACGCTATTCAGGCGCCTTGAACGACAAGGGGTTTTCTCATCATTTGGACCAACTTTCTCCCAAGTCCCATGCAAAAGGCCTCAAGGCGTGGTGATGAGCGTCACCCCAGGCTCTGTACATGGCCCCTCCAAGCTCGCATTATTCCCATTCACATACTGCAACACCTCCCCATCCGCGCCAAAACGCGCAGCTGTACCCCCATTCTCCTCGGACGTGTCGTACAGCGGCCAGCCGAGGTCGCTCAGTCCCGTGTCTGGGTCCTTGACAAAGGCTACGAGCATGTCCTGCATCTTTTGCGACGTCTGGGCCTCCAGCTCGCTCGTCTCGCCCGGCGCAATCGTCCACGTGCCAAAGAACATGTACAGGTCACTGTAGTGGTATGCGCCGAGCCAGGGCACGCCGCCGACAATGTTGGAGAAGTTGCCGGCCCACTGGTACCGCCACGTCTTGAGGCGCGGACTGGCGCCCGTGCCGTTTGCGTAGAGCTCGTTGCGCAAGACCGAGGTGTTGTGTGCGCTGCAGACGGTCGACAGGGTGCTGGTGAGGACGGCTTGCTCCGAGGGCCCGGCTGTGTAGTTGTGGATGGGGTAGGCTACCAGGGCGGATGCCTCGCGGGCTGTGGTGCCGATGAGCTTGGGGATGGGTGCGATGCGGTTGGCGGCGTAGGCGGCCGGATAGTCGCTCAGGACGAACTTGTTGTCCGCTAGAGTGGAGGATCAGACACCCTTTTTTTCTCATCTAAGTGTAGAAAAGAAGACAAAGCAGAGCAAACTTACCTCGGCGCGTGAAATCAATGGCTGGCTGGGACGTGTTGACGAGCGTCGAGTTGTCCTGATACTGCCCGATAAAGTTCTCGAGCCGTGGATACGGCACAGTCCTCATACACTCGAGCTCCTTCTCGGCGTCGTCGAAGCCGCAGCCCATGTTCTTGGCCACGAACGAGAAGTTGGAGCCGGAGAAGTCCTGGTTGAGTTTGCGACCAACGGCCACTCCGGAGCTGGACACGGACGCTCGGATGAGCGGGTTCTGGTAGTAGCTGAAGAGGTACATGTCTGTCGCGCCAGCACCCGCCGACTGACCCCAGAGGGTGATTTTGCCCGGGTCGCCGCCAAAAGCCGCAATGTTCTCATATACCCATTCGACGGCGAGACGCTGGTCCTGCAGACCGAAGTTGGTCGAGTTCCCCAGGCCCTTGGCATTGGGCGCCGAGAAGATGTTGACGCGGTAGTTGGTCGTCACGACAATCATGCCGCCCTGCTGCTGGGAGCGGCTGACGAGGCTGGGCGGCAGCTGCGTGGGAATGTTGACGCTGCCCGTGACATCGCCGCCGCCAGTCAGGAAGTGCAGCACGGGCAGGCCCGAGCCAGCGGTGGCATTGGCGGGCGTCCAGATGGCGAGGGACAGGCAGTCTTCTGCCGAGTTTTGGGCCAGCGCTCCCGCGAGAAGCGACTCGCCATAGTTCACCACGAGATTGCCCGTGATATTA
Organism: Coniella vitis; assembly: GCA_011317545.1. Classification (NCBI taxonomy): domain Eukaryota; kingdom Fungi; phylum Ascomycota; class Sordariomycetes; order Diaporthales; family Schizoparmaceae; genus Coniella; species Coniella vitis. The sequence goes on from WUJK01000013.1 coordinate 80,245, forward strand.
AGCGCCCATGCGGAGGGGACCGCAGTGACGTACTGGGGACACGCAGGGCCATAGACGGTCGAGTCAATGACCTCGGAGGACGAGTCCAGTGGAGAGGGAGGCGCCCATCGACGCTTGCCAGTTGGCGGCTGGAAAGGGGGAGTGTCAGTGATTGGTGCTGGCGATGGATTGGATGCAATCGACTCTTGGAGGAATCTCTTGGGAGGAAACACAGCTTTGCTTGCCTTGGCATATGGCACATATTTGAACTGCCTGACATCCGGATAGGTATCGTTCAGGGCACCCACAAAGGTGCCTGTGCGGGTTGAGACTGTGAGATTAGAGGCCGTCGTGCTGCCCATATCCAGGTATGGCAATCCCTGGGCCAGGCGGCCACCACCCAGAAGAGCGGCGCAGAGGAAGCCTCTCATGATGCACTGCACAATGATATCACACAATCGCTCTTGGCTCTGGAGACTCTGGGCAAGAAGAGGGCTGGCTGCAACCGTGGACTGCTTGCCGTATCGTACGAGCAAGCTTGGTCTATTTACCAGCCTTTTATACTTCTACAAGCGACCCCATGGCCTTTTGGGCTCAGAGAACGACCCTACCAAGTGTCCGTTATCAATTTATGTCCAAGACTTGGGAGTCGGTCCGAAAGAAATGCACCCCAACCATGGCGTACAATGTAGCGCCATGGTACACAAAGGGCACTCATGGATCTGCAGGCTCTCCTCCTTAGCAGCCCGAGCGGGGTTTGCAAGCCAAAAGGATCGTGATGGTTGTTGCAGCGGACCTAGTGGTTCGCCGTTTGTGGAGATGTCATCGCTGGCAAGCCAGCCAAGCTATGCAAGTATGGGCCCAGTCGAAAAGTCTCGCGACGTCACGGTCATCGTACGGCGGTGCGTCTGTGGTAGCTAATCTGGGGATCCCCACAAGACAGAATGCGGGGAAAGAATGGGACAATCGAACTTGTTTTTACTCAACAGCCCCGGGTGCTGGTCATGGGATCGCCAACGACAGTCAGTTAAGCGAGCGACTGGTCCGGTCGCCTTATAAGCGAGCACGGCGTCGTCCCGCTCGGGTGTCGGCTTATGGCGCCCGGAGATCGCTGCGAATGCGGCGCCGAACATCTCTTTCTAGGAAATGGTCTCCGTCATAGTCGAGCTTCCTTGTACATTAGTAAAGGTCCTTCACAAAAGCATCGCGATGTAGTAGAAGGAAGGGCAAACAAGCAGGTATGTAGCCTCGATATCCGAGTAGCGAGCGAAACATATCGATCTATTCGTCAAGCACAACTCAACTATCCCAAGTAAATCAAACGCCGTTACGCCGCCCAGACCACTTTTATCCTGAGAAGACCAGACGAAGAAAGCCAGACAGCCAGACACCTATAACCACTACGCCCAAGAATGAATATGAAAACAAAAACCAAACCAGATGATCAACAAAAACCAAACCATGCTAGAAATGAAGACAAAGATTCTACACCCATAACACCCTGGCAATACCGTCCGCCAGCAAACCACCAATCACAGCTTGGGAATCTCAGTAAACGTTCCAAAAGCCACCGCTGACACTGTGGCCTGTTGCGGAACAATCGTCGGCAGATCCCTCTCTTTGATATAGCTTTCCACCTTGTTCTTGGCCTTCTCCCACTCCTGCGTGAAGTTCATGTTGTTCAGCTTGGCCAGTCCATTGTCTGTCAAGGTCGATGCCTCCGTGCCCAGGCTGTTCGCCACGTTATCGCCTATGTTCTGGCCAGCGCTGTTGACAAACGACTTGAACATCCCATCAGACGACTCAGCGGCTGGCTCATCGTTAGTCGATGACTGGCCTTGGGTCTCGGTCGCTGATGGCTTGTCGGTCCCTTTGGCGGTCTCCTCAGATGTCGTGGTCGGTTCCTCGGCAGCGCTGCTGCTGCTGCTGGATGATGCCGTTTCTGGAGTCGTGGTCTTTTGGCCAGCAACACTGCTGCTTGCAGATGCTGTGGTTTCTGGGGATGCAACAGCTGCATCCGTTGCAGTCGTCATGGTCTCCGAGGAAGTCGCCGTGATACCCGCCGCCGCCGCCGCCGCCTTCGTCGAGGTAGTTCCGATACTGGTAGTAGCGGGGACAGCAGCAGCCGTATCCCTGGTCGTACTCTCTGCTGTGATCGCCTTGGCAGTAGTGCCTGGTGAATTCTCCGCCGCCGCCTTCGACGAAGCAGCAGCCGCAGCCTTGGCCTTTTGCTGCTGCTGCTGCTGCTCCTCTTCCTCATCTTCCGTATCCGTCGAGGATGAAGTGCTTGACGTCTTTGACTTGGACTTGAATAGCCCACGGGCCTCGATGTTGCCCAGAACATCAGCTTCAATGGAGCGTGCGACAGCTCTTAGAGCCTCACTCTGCGCCTCGGTCAACAGAGAGCGCTGAAGCTCGAGGGCGCCATCCTCTCCGACGGCCCTCAAGTTGAAGGAGTTGTCGATAGGAATGGCGGTTGCGATACCCGAAAAGGTCGCGCTGGCAATGAGCGCAAAGGTAGCCTTGGTGAGCAGCATTTTCCTTTTTTTCTTCTTTTTTTGAAATTTGGACAAAGGGTCGGCTGTCAAATAAGCGTGGAAAAGTGGAAAGTTAAGCCGTCGAATAAGCGAACACGATGTTGGTGCTGATATGCGTGGTAATGTTGGTGTCAGCCAAGTATGGGCGGCTCGTTAGGATGAGATCTGGTTGCTACACTGGGATTTGAGTTCGTCCAACGTGGCAACAGACTTGACTTATAGTTATGACCAAGACGATTTCTTATGCTGTCGAGATGGGCCTATGCAGGCGTGCCATCTAGATGTAAGTATGCTCATTGATAGCATCATGTTGAAACATAAAGGAAGCCGCTTTTCGACCGGGCCGCAACGTGGCTAGCGGTCGCTTCGTGAGGAGGCCACCTTGAAGAAGAACATTCAGCGACGGAGAGTCGGTCGAGAAAGCGCGGCCCTGGCCGTGGAGATGAGTATGTGCTTGGCATGGCGGTGATAATATCTAGGTCCGTGAGCGTTTGGCCCCAGCCCTCGACTAGATCCACAGAGTGGGCATTATCAACATTCAAGAAAGCCTGACCAATATCGCACCTCTCCGGAGAACGTCTCGGTATCTTTGAAAGGATAGAATATAGGGTGCGCAAGTATCTGACGAATCTGCGGCCCTGGAACGCGGTCGCCAAGCGTTACAACTCTAAATATGAGTGACTTGCAGCGGCCCGCCGAGCACAATTTGCTGATGGTTTGTAAAGATTCTCACGGCCGTCATCATAGACTGCTATTATCTAAATAGTAGGTATGCTTTTAAGCTTGATTCGAATTGCATGGCTTAGCTTTGAAGCATGCATCAGTCGCCTCGCGCACCCACATTTTGTTCAGGACCCAGCAATTCACAGCTGTTGCCCCGGTCAGCACTCGACTGGAAGAGACGTGTAAACTTTTGTGGAAGCGAATGGATTGACCACTGCTTACGAAAGGGGCCACTGACATAACTACATTGTTCGGTCTGACTGTGTTTGTTGGTGGGGGGCGTACTGGTAAACAGGCCGCCGTGATATGACTAACGTCCAAAACATGGCTTCAGGAGCCGGCCGACCCTGCTACCTCGGGTTGAGATTGGTGATCCGTACCGTACGTACGGCAATGCGATATTCGCAATGTGATTATGCCGGTCTTGTCAAGACTGAACGGGAGTATACTGTTAAGGCTTGGTGATTTCGTGTGCGAAAGATTGTAATTGAAATGAAGTCCGATCAAAACGTTACATGATTCTCAAAAGCCCGCATCGGATGCACTGTACTTACTGGATGTCAGCTCTCAGGTGAGGCATTCGGAGAATACCCCAACATCATGGGTAAGAATCATAGACATATGGCAGAAAGAAAGCTTGTGGTGGTACCCTACAGTGATGAATGATGCAAAACCTCAAAATATCAAGGTGCTATTCCAGTCTGACCGTACTGTAAGCCATGAGACGCCGTTGGATCGGTGGGGACGACCGTCATCTTGTGGGGTCCTGTTAACAGCCTCCAGTGTCAGCACCAGGGTGATACAGAACTTCAGAAGGGGCGCATCGCTGATGAACATAGTTTGCCTCCAAGTACAAAACATTTACTTTCACCTTTCAGTGTGACTGCATCCGACACGGCTTCCAATCTTGCTGTGAGCTTTCTGCGGAATCCGCTGTGCCAACCTTGTCAACGTGATGATACTACATACCTGCGGGTAAATGCTATGTTGGAGCGCAGAATGTCCATCCCGCGGCCGAATGCTACTAACGTCGTTGCAAGTCAACGCTCTCTCAGGTCCTCATGGGACCCAGCAAGGCCCAGTCCGCCAAGGCTTGGCCATGCCATGATCCATCGGTGGTATTCTGGCTGATAAAGCTAAACATCTTGGCATTTTGTTCTCTGGACTAGGACAGAGGAGTTGGACGCCATTGACAGCAGCTCGCTTGCTGATGAGTCTGCCATCCTGTCATCATGGCAGATGCCTTCTTCTGAGACGCACCGCCAGTATCACCAGGTTCTATATAGTGCCGGTTGCTTGGCGACCGTCTCAGGAATCTGTCGAAAATGGCTTCCTCTTACGATGAGCGGCCGTCGAAGATCGCCCGCCATTGCACACCCAAGACATGGTGCACTGTCGTGTGTCAGAGTTGTTAATGAATCCACTTGGCGGTCATCACTTTGTTTACGCCCTCTGTGGTTGGGATGCCCGTCAAGGTGCCATCGAACGGTTGAATTGATGACGCTGTTCTATTTCTGGTATCCGGTTGTGGATACGCGCCTGTGCGTGTTGTTCACATCACTTCTGTTGCTTTTCCTCAACTTCATAGCCCTCTTCGTCGGTCGTCTTGTCGCCATTCTCCTGGAACAGCGTCTCTTGGGCTACTCAATGTCAGTCTTTTGTCTTCCTCGTTTCTTTTGTTGCGAGATACGGTCAATGGGGATCGAAACATACCACTCCATAACTCAGAGTACACACCGCCCTGGTCTACGAGCTCCTTGTGCGTGCCTTGCTCGACGACACTGCCGCCCTGTAAGACAACAATCAAGTCCGCGTCATGGATTGTTCTCAAGCGATGAGCTACAAAGACGCTTGTTCGCCCCTTTTCCTTTAGTATAGAGTTGATGTTGTGCATAAGACCCTGCTCGGTGTGTGTGTCAAGCGCGCTCGTCGCTTCGTCAAAAAACAGCAGCGGTGGGTCCTTCAGTAGCAAGCGTGACACTGCCAGTCTCTGCTTCTCACCACCCGAGATCATGAGACCGCGCTCGCCGACCTTTGTCTCGTACCCATCCTTCCAGGAGGTTATGGTATCGTGGATCCTAGCTCGCTTGGCAGCGGCTATCACGCGATCCTCGGACGCTGTAATGTCACCGTAACGAATGTTATGTCCGACTGTGTCATTGAATAGCGGCGTATCCTGCGGCACCACGCCGATGGCTCGCCGCAGGCTATCAACCTGCACTTGACGAATGTCTTGATCGTCAATCAGCACGCGTCCTTGCTGCGCATCGTAGGACCGGAAAAGCAGTCGCAGCAAAGTGGACTTGCCGCAGCCAGAGGGCCCAACAATGGCCACCTTTTTGCCGGCGGGGATGACGAGATTCAAATTACGCAGAATGGGCCTATCTGTGTGGTAGCCAAAGGTGACATTCTCGAAGCGAATCTCGCCCCCCTTGGTGAGAGCCAGAGGCTTCGCGTTGGGGGGTTCGGTGATGGTGACATTGACTTTTTGGAGGTTGAAGAGGGTTTCCATGTCGAGAAGACTCTGGCGCAGCTCACGGTAGACGGATCCGAGGAAATTGAGAGGCACAGAAAGCTGAAAGACGAGCTGATTGATCATGACCAAGTCACCGACAGTAAGATTTCCTTTAGCGACGCCGTTGGCTCCAAGATACATCATGGCAGTGAGAGCGCTGGAGAAGATGATGTTTTGTCCGCTGTTCAAAAATGCCAGACTCGTGGCAACCTTGATGGACGATTTTTCGTATTGCTGCAAAGCCTTGTCGTACCGCGCAATTTCAAACTTTTCATTGTTGAAGTATTTCACAGCCTCGTAGTTGATTAGTGAGTCGACTGCGACCGTGGACGCCTTGTTGTCAGCAGCATTGGTCTGTCGTCTAAACTTTGTGCGCCAGGCTGTCGTCCAGATTGTGAATGCGGTATATGTTGCCATTGTCAGGGCTGTAATGGCAGCAAAAGCGCCGCCATACTGGTAGGTAAGAATGCCGCAGACCATGGTGATTTCGAGCGCGGTGGGAATGACGTGAAACACCATACTCGTCAACAGGAAGCTGATGCCCTTGGTTCCTCTGTCGATTGCGCGCGTCAGGCCGCCAGTCTGTTTTGAAAGGTGAAAGTTGAGATCCAGTCGCAGCAGGTGGTCAAAGACATCCCGCGCAACCTTGCGAATGGCCTTTTGGGCCACAGAAGCAAAGACTGCGTTGCGCAGCTCTTGAAAGACGGTGGCGCCGATCCTGGTGGCGCCGTATGCCAGAATCATGGTGCCCGCTATTGTTGTGGCCGTCCCGCCAATGGATGCGACATCAACGTTCATGGCATCCACAATGCTCTTGAAGTAGAAAGGTACTTGGACGTTGAGCACCTTTGCGCCGACGAGGAGCGAGACGGCGAGGCCCACGCGCAACTTTGTGCTTATACTGTCCTTGGGCCACAGATATTGAGACATTTCTTTGATAATGGCCCAGTCGGCTTTGCGCTGCTCTTGTGCAGTCTTGTCCAGCGTCGCCAAGGGGTCTGCTGTCGGCTTGGGTGTGATGGAGAGCTTCGTCTGAAGGGCATGGCTCGTTGTGCTGGTGGTGGCGGCTTTTGTGGAGGACAGGCTCGAGGCTTCTGTCGAGGCTTTTGGCTGGTCCCGGGAGGATGTCGTGGATCGTAACTGGTACTGGAGGCTTGATTTGCTCGTCTGGAAGAGGTATGGTCGAGGCCATGGTTGCGCAGCTTGCAAGCAGAAGAGAGTTCGTCCGGCGTCGGCGCGCGCGCCTGTTCGTATGCATGCGCTGGACGGCACGCCAGCGCGCCCAAAGGGGAGTAATCGCGGCTTCATTGTGATGTCGTTGTTGTGGTGGTAGTTATCTGCAGGGCTGCCATCTCTTTAACCGCCCACAGAAGAGCGTTAAAGAGTTCACAGTACCGCAGCCGAGGCCAATGGCGCAATGCAGTGACGTGGAAGCGGGATTGCACTGCGCGCGACTTGCGTGATGGCGTTGATGGATGACGGACGAAGTGTTGGAGCGGTTTAGGACCTATGCATGATTAGGTAATGGAAATGAGTGGTTTTCGGCATGGGGACTGACTGGGTGTATCCCTGTGACAAAGGCACCTCGATACGTTGTTCTCTATCAATGCCGATGTTACTGTTTGATATTGAGAATGAAGACAAAGACGTAGAGAATAGTTGCAAACAAATCACTTGCAATTGGAAGTATGAAGAGGCGGTGAGATACTGGCGTTCTCTCGCATGAGGATGCGGCCGAGGGAGTCCTTCGTTAACCAACCCAGAGCATTGGTTTGGCTCTTCCCAGAGTTTACCTGTAGCCGTTGCAATGGATGTCACAGAACTCGGTATACTTACATTCAAGGACATGAGAACGCTGATATAGAATTCACCTCTATGGTCCTCATCCTCTGCCGTGGCTCGACTGCTCTGGGGCTGGGGGGTCTATTCTTCGTTGCCGTTTCCCTCGCCTTTTGTCAAGCCTCAGCTTCAACTTCATCGCTTATTTCGAACCATACTTCGATACGGCTTGCAGGTTTTCAGAAGACTCATAATAGACCAATCCTTAGGCATCAACCTTAGAAAGATAAAGAGTTGGTTCGAAATGCCGTTTACCCGTCCTCCGAAACATGGAGGCGAATGAGCACGAAGCCGCTCTGAATTTAGGAGGCTGGGTTTCATATCATCACTGGGTTTCAGCTGATTTGGATTCGACCATGCAAAGGAGTTTACAGAGTATTTACTGGCGAGGTCTCGGATGGGACAGGCGAAGGATCATTAGACTTGAGCACGTGTTGGACAGTACGCAAGTACGTACCGTAGGGCTATATAGCACAGCAAAAGTCCGGTGCTTGAGTTTGTATTTTGCAGCCAATCAGGTGAACATGACGACCAGATCGGACGGTTGAAGTTCCTGGATTTTTGCCCAGAATAGTACATTCACATGTCTGCAAACGGAACGTGCTTTTCCTCTCGCCTTCTGGTTGCGGCCTGAGCCGCGCACCGTTCTCAGGGCCCCCGGCCGTTGCCGTTATCCCAGCGCGTTGACAGTCGATGTCCTGAGTGCCAAACGCTATCCTATGTAAATCCCCGCGAGTGCGCCTTGGTCCATTCTATGGCATGCTCAGAACCGACTCTGAGGGCGGAAAAAACACCAATCTAGCGGTCAGCACAAGTGCGGCAAGGCCATCCTCTGGTATGCTGCACGCAACACCCGATACGTTTGCTTCGGACAGGAACTCCATCAAGCGCAAGCTGCAGTACTTCAACCAAGCATCCGCGCAGAGCATACCCCCAAGCAAGCTAGAGCCATAGTGGCTCAATCACTGGATTCGCTCTCACGTTGCAATTTCTCCTATGCAGACTGTGCAGGTTGGCCTCTGGTGAATGGTAAGTATGATTTCCACCGCAGATAATATGGCCAGCAAATGAAAGAGTTGCTGGGCCCCTAACGCACGGTCTCCTGGGCTAGTACACTGCATGAGCCGATTCATCGGACAACACATCTTTGGACTAGGCGTGGGCAGAATTTATGGGTCGCTCGCGCAGCGTCGACTGTCAATTTATACCCAAATTGGTAACATATGGACCCCTAAAACACCTCCTTACAGGTCCACTAAAATTTGGCCAAAAGCCCAAGACTCAACACGTACGCTGGCAGCAGCAGCTCCTGGAAACAAAAATGCCAAGCTGCCCGTTGACGCAGCGCTCGACCTTCCAATCTTGAAGGAACAAAGAGAGACCTGCCAAGGTTGCATTCTCCCACCGTTGACCCAAGAGAGAACCAGTGAGCCTCTCGGCTGCGTGAGGATTTGTGCCTGCTCACGCTTCCGCACAACTCAGCCATCCTACCCAACAGTGGCATGATACGGGCTGAGGACGCAGAGCATCTCCACCACAGGCACCGGCTGGGACGGTTCACGATACGCTCACTTGCGGCTTCCTCACGATGGACAAGCACATCGTCTACGACAAGGACCTCACAAAGGCCGACACCCTCGTCCTCAAGACCCTTCACGCGGATATCCTCGATGTCGCTGCAAAGGCGCAGGCGGATGGAGGCTTGACCAATGGTACGAGAAGTCGTCATGAGCACCGTATGGACCAAGCACAGGCCGTTGACTCGTCACAGACAATCCCGACGGGGCACTCATCAGCGAGGAGGAAACAATCCGCAACGAAGCGGCGCTGCTGACAATCCAGTCCCTCAACGACCCGAAACATCCAAACTTTGAACCCACAGTCTTCAATGGATGGGATCTCAGCACCCTGGGCAAGCTCGAGCCTGCCTTGCAGCGTCTTTTGCAGTCCTACATACGCCTGGGAAAGTCTGTCGTCCGTGTGGAAACCGATGTCGTCTTCTTCACCCACCTCATCCTCTACTTCACGACTTCCGTGCCCTCGGCTCTTTGGCTCTTCAACCATTTCACCTGGTTCCACGGCATCTTGCATCTTGTGATGCAGGTGTCGTACACGGGCACGTACACTCTCATGATGCACCAGCACATTCACGGACGCGGCGTGCTCAACAAGAACTACGCCTGGTTCGACATGACCTTTCCATACCTCCTCGATCCGCTGATGGGCCACACATGGAACAGCTACTTTTACCACCACGTGAAACACCACCATGTGGAAGGCAATGGACCCGAAGACCTCAGCTCGACCCTCCGTTACCAGCGGGACAGCATCTGGCACTTCCTGCAGTATGTGGGCCGCTTCTACTTTTTCGTCTGTTTCGAGCTCGCAACGTACTTTGTCAAGAAGAACCGACTGGTATTTGCAGCAAAGCAGACCTTCTGGGAGCTGAGCTCCTACGTTTTCCAGTACACCATGTACCGGCTGAACCCCAAGGCTGCACTCTTTGTGTTTGTGCTGCCGCTGGCCATAATGAGATTTGGTTTGATGGTCGGCAACTGGGGTCAGCACGCGCTGGTGGACCGCGACGAGCCTGACAGCGACTACCGATCCAGCATCACGCTCATTGATGTCCCTGTAAGTTTCATCTCTTCTGCCTTACTCGCTGCCCGGACCAGTTGGAACCTGCTGCTAATACTTGAGTGGCCTGTAAGAGCAACCGCCACTGCTTCAATGACGGTTACCACACCTCGCACCACCTGAATCCAATGCGGCATTGGCGCGAACACCCTGCGGCCTTCCTCAAGGCCAAACACACCTATGCCTCGAACGGCGCGTTGGTCTTTCACAATATTGACTACCTGATGATGACGGTCAAGCTGCTCACCAAGGACTATGCACACCTTGCCAAGTGCATGGTTCCTATTGGGGAGGCGCAGATCCGCATGACGATGGAAGAGCGAATCGAAATGCTCAAGAGGCACACTATTCCGTTCACGGAAGAAGAGATCCAAGCCAAGTACGGCAAGAAGGTGGAGTAGAGATGACCACGGCAGGCCAGCCCTCTGATGGAAGTAGGTGGATGGAGTCTGTACCATCCTCCCTACGATCGTGGCTCTTGTTCAGGATGCAGTAGATAGGTTACTGGTAAATTTGGCCCTGTTGCATTGTAAGGCATCTGGTTGGTATAACGGTGGTAGAGCGAGGGAATGTTATAGACAAAAAGTTTTGCACATATCCAGCTAAATGACAGGGAAATAAGTGAAAACACAATTCTCTTGAACCGTACGGTATCCACTGTTTACTGATACATTTCGCCATGCTTAGACTCGATAACTTTCTTGTCTAGCCCGAGGATATGCTCTCACTAGGTGCAATGCAATCGAGCGGATATTCATGCTTCGACAAATCATGCTGTCCATTGATATTCACATGCTTTATTCACCTTCGAGCCACTCGGAAGCCAAAGGCATGGCGCCGGTCATTGAGACTTTTTCCACAGCTAGGTTTCAAGTGCTTCACGTGCATGTCTTGGTGACCAAGACGGCCATATCAAACTAGATCATATTGGGCGTTCCTATAGCTACTCGTATCAAGCAGTCTTTCTTTGGCTCGCAATCGGACATTGATATGTTGGACTTTGTAGCCTAGATGGCAAGCCAAATAGGCTGTTCAGATTCACCAGCTAGCACGGTTACACGGAGAACGTGAAGCCGATGGAGAGGAGGCAAGATGGACATTGGTATTAGACAAGCACTCATTTCCCATCGTGCCACCATATATTTTACTTCTGGCACGCTTGGTACCCTAGCACATCGAAGAACAAGGTGACGCCACAAGGGCGAGTACATGCATAATTGTAGTGATATAGAGATAGCCTTGTAGTATTATCAAATAATATTCCTAGATGGGCCTCCGACTTGGTCCGGCAAGGTAGGTTTTGGTACTATTGATCGCATTCGCACTCCCAAACCTTCCCTTCAAAATGTAGAAAATTCTCAAGCAAGGATAGATCTTCTCCATCCTTCGTCTTACTTGCATACTGCCAAGCAGTTTACTGCTCACCACCTGTTGCTACTCAACTTGTGATTGCACAAAACCTGGTGCAGCGCTGTGTAAACTAGTCCAGTAAAGCCCGACAATTTGTCATCATCCTATTCCCAGCTTCGCTATCCAGCGCCTCGAGGCTTCGTCACTGGTGTTTTCTCATATCCAATGGTCGCTAAATACGCGGTATTTCTCCAGCATGTTGCGATATCCGCTCCAGCGCCACATTGCTCAGTGGCAAAGATGGTCCAAGCCTTTTCTTTTCTGCCTGCGCCTTCATCTTCCTGTCGGTCGAGCTAATGAGAAACTCTTATGGGTGGCTTCAATCCATGGACTCCTCCTCGATGTGCAAGAGCCTCGCCAACCAGCGTATTCTCAGTGCGGTTTCTGACAGAGGCTCGATTGCATTTATGCGGAGGGAATTGTCGAAATGTCCTGTTGGAGCAACCATAACAGCTCTGCCCGTCATTCTCGTGGCTCTGCGCTTTTATGTTTGTGTTCATCACAACGCCGGCCTTGGGTTAGCATGCTCTGTTCACTCCAGTATCCATGCTCCAAGCTGGTACGTGATGTGCCTTTGTTTCAACAGCAATACCGTCATTATGGTCTACAAGAGCCATGATACTCTTTGGTGACCACATAACCGCTAGGCAGCTAGCTACGTATGATATTTGTGAAACCCTGGCCTGGATTATGATACCAGCGACAGCATCAGTCTGAGCCTTGGCTTACTCGCAGCCGCTGTAGTCTATAGCCTCCATCATCACTGGTTCGAAGAGATATCCCTAATGCCAACAAGACACACTTTATTCTAGAATATATCACTTCGATCCGGTACTTCAGCCGCATCATTCTAATTCGCTTGTTGTACAAGCGAATCTTTTCTACATCGCGCCTGTTTCATCTACAGGTCGCCGTCCTCAATACGATCATTATCTTTCTTTAAACTGGCGATCACTAATCGTGTCAATCTTCAGTCATGGAAGCATTGTTGGATAGCCATTTTTGTGTCCCGCACCCTACGGCTACCATGGCTACGCAATTAGTATGCATTCGCTCACCACCAGGTGCAGAACCGAGAGTTGGGCTGCAGTCCATGGTGAAGTACTTCCTCTCTGAGATTGAGGTCCCAAGCCCTCATGGTTTGAGATGGGCTGAGGTCTCATCAATCGACTCTGAAAGTCCCCAGTTGTTGTTTGGTCCAGAATCTCCTGCAGGTCAGCATGTAGTATCGCTTGTTCATGGTTCCCAATGCGATAGCCCGTGTTCTTGACGTTAGCCTGTTAAAAAAAAAAAAAAAAAGCGTACTGTATTACACCGGGGATCATCAGAGCGCAAAGGAGGTTTTCCAAAAGCTGGTGGCGAAGCCACAGGCCATCATACACTTGGCCGTAAAACAGGTGAGCCGGCTTTCAAAGGACCGTATGGCGCGGGTATATCAGATTTGCTTGGCAAAATATTATCTTTGGACTACACGGGGAAAAGCAAATCATGTGCATTTGACTAGCTCACGGTACGATCGAGATTGGGTATATTTGCAAGAGCAGCATAATAGATTAGGGATCTTGACTCTATTCGGTCGCCACGCCCCAATGCATCTGTAGCACTCTCAGAACACTCTGTATATAGTCTAAAATGGTAAATAGGGGTTGAACAGAGCGCTGAATCGACGTTACTTCAAGACTAGACCACATCCCTTTCGAAAACTCTACACATACAAACTAAAATATTGCCATGAGGTTTCAATTTACGTTTGTATTTAGCGCACACAACCACAAGGCTCTGGACAAACCTACCAAAGGGTATTTGCTTTACTTCGAGTTCGCCTCTGTCCATCGCCAAATGTATTTTGCCCTTGTCTTGACAGGCTAATGTAGAGACTCGGAAGATATTTGTTAATCATATTAAGTCGATACGCCTTGTTATATACGGGGATATTTCTTGGAGGCGTATCTGATTGCTAGACTGGTGCCAGAGTCCACGCAACAGCGATGCGTCATCCATAGCGAATAGAACAAGACTAGAGATATCAAGCGTGTTATTAATGTACTTTCCGTCTTACTATCCAATGTAAATGCAAGACCCAAAGCACCTTTAGCAAGACCATTTCTACTCTCGACATTTAATCTGGAACTACATCTCATCCTCGCCGTCGATCGTCTGATATGAATTACCTGCAGACTCATGGCACTCTCGAATGATTATCATATTATTCGACGAAGCCCAGGGCGTAAATTTCAAATATCAGAGCAGAGATGTCTCAGTATCCAGCCAGCACCAAGCCATTGTCTGGACAGGTCTATGACGCTCTTATTACCTACATGGGATCTCATAGGCTTACTTTTTTTGCTTTATCATGAAGGAAAATGATATATTATAGTATGTAATAACCCTAACAAGATGCGGACAGCTGCATCTGTCACATGCACATACCGAGAGGGTGGGTGTGAAGCATCACCGCAGGAGCAAGCGAAGGGGCACAGGTCAATAATAGACTGTGCTATTGGTTGTCCGTGTCTCTGCGGGAATTTTTTTTTTTTTTTTAAAAAAAAAAAGGAGGACGCGCTAGACGCCATAAAGAGAGATTCTTTGACCAAGTGGAAAAAATATCACAGCTGCAGTGACTGCCGTGACTTCAAGGCTGAACCTATTTACCGGCAGAAGCATTACACGAACCGTCGATCTGTGCAACAACAAAAATTTCTATTTCTTTTTTGGCCAGGCAGCATTTTGGCGAAACATTCACCGTTCTAGATCAAAGTGGGCGCCATTATGCAGGTGGTCTTCAGCTCCCACAAATTGGTAGTCTTGCTTGCTGCTTTACTAAATTGCGATTCTACTAAGACGCTTTGGTACTTTCCGGCGCCTTACTATATATGCAGACTCCAATAAGAACCAACAGGTTGGGTCTTTGCCGTCACAGCATATGCACGCGGATCTGGGCCCCCTGTCGCGAGGCTGGTATCAGTGCAAGTAAATCTGGACCTTGCGTAGAGAACACAATAGATTATTGGATGGATAAACACTTGTGGGATTCCTAGGCACTACATAGTACAAGGGACCGGTGAGAGATTTTGATGCGGAGCAAAAGAAGGGTAGCTGAGAGCATATGCAGGGCCTCGAAAGGGGCCATCTGGATCAACAACTGCATGGCGTCCATGTGCTACCGGGAAAGCAGCTGCACTCAAACTTTGTAGGATGTGGGGGGCCATAACACGAAAGTACGAGGTTGGCTTTGATGCATAGTATGCTCGATCCAAGTCAACAAGTGTTGGCCAACCGGGTCAACCGGTCTGGCTCGCGATACACCACACTAACCTGAGGGTTGTTTAATATCTTATCTTCATACAGGTTTAAGGCCTTTGCATGCATAAGCGGATCTACGATCAGTACAGCCACAGAACCCAAGTCAAAATGCACATGGAGAGCATGGGTGACGGGGATGTGTTGCTTCTTCACTTCTTTGATCAGCCGAGCTGGTCGTGCCGTTACCCGTGTTTGGCTTCATCATTGGTGTCCGGTGGTAAATACTCAAAGACTCTTGGACTTGTCTGTTGGAGTATTGCTATCGCAATCTATGATTTGGTTCTTGTTTGAGATGCAATGGGTTGCTGGGCTGCGACTTTCTATGCTACGCTCATCCTTCAGTCACAACGAACAGCAACAAATGCTTCACGTCTGGTAAACGGAGTTATGTCTTGGATTCAACCATCACATGATTGACACCAGAATGTGAGGGCCAAGCAGCTGATTCGTCACTGTGCGAAGGGCGTTGTCATACTAGCTATGAAGACTATTACTTGTGGAGGGAGTGGTGGGAGTCTAAGAAAAGACCCAAGGCCTTTCCATATCTTCGCAAAGATTCTATTATGCGATTCATTACATAATTCCTTTCACCCGGAAGTATTTATAGCCGCTGAAGTACGTGGATTGCTAATTCCAAGCGAGGTTGGCTAGTGAATATGTATGCTGTCCTTTTGGGCTACGTAAAAGGACTATAGGCCCTCCCAACCACTTCATTTGGCCCACCGTGATGTAAACAGGAGATCTAGTAGATGACTATACTATGAGCATAATCAGCCACAACAATACGTACCAGAGACATTGTGAATTTTATCCTAACCTCGGCCCGAAATCCGAGTTCGTTCCTGTCGGGGGTAGGCTTGCGTTGGTACACCTACGTAAAAGGTCCATTGGAACTGACATTAGTTTCTTGAAGTGTCCCTGAGTGTATTAGTGAGTGCTTGAAAGTCACAAGGCTGCTGTATCGTGTTTGCAAGAGGCGGGTTTTCTTGAGCAGAAAAGTCCTAGTAGCGCCTGTATCGTAGGAACTATTGATTTGCAAATACGCCGCGGCCTAACATTGCAGATCTACTAGTGATCACAAGTCTTTACATCGGTATTACAGAACAACTTGGGATGCACTTTGCCAAGCATCTATGGATTCTTTGGTTTCCGAGATATGCTCCAGGTCCGCTATCTGATCTTTAGGCAATTGAAACGTCACTACCAAAGTGTTTTCCCGATGACTTGGGCAACCTGCAGCCTCAAGCACCCTGATATTACTGTCAGACTCACCAAACGGCCATGACTTGATAAGTACATATTGACTAGAGATGCACATGTGCCTTGCCGAGATGTGTTTGATTATGGATCGCAACCACTTCCTGGGGTATGCAGAGTCCCGGTTCCCCAGTATGTCTTTTATACTTCTAAAAGTCACCGGCGGCACTAAATCATAATACAATACAGTATGAACAAACAGTATCACTATTGCTGGTTAACACACTTTGGGAGCGTATAACGTCTACTTGAGATGTCTTTGGAGTTTCGGATCCCCACCGAAGTACGGAGTTATCTCGATAAATCCAAACATACAAGCGCAAAAAGAAGAAAAAAGAGCCAACATCGCCAGTGTTGCCATTGCAGGAATGCGCGCACACACACACACACAACACTTTGATAGTTGCATGGCATATTTCAAAGAAGATACACTGACGCCAGTACGGATTGCATATTTTGACCCACTCCTCCGTTTCGTACCAGGTGAATGTAACGTATTGCCCGCTCACCTAGCCCGGGAGCGGCGCAATGGCTGGTCTCACTCTAATTTCGCCGCTTGCCTTCTCTCTTTACCTTCAACACTTGGCCTGGAGACTGCACGTTTTCGGAGCTGATTATTCCACGTTCAATTCTCTGTAATGGCGTTGAAGAATAGCCATGAGATCAGCGTTTGGTTACACAGGCCGCCTTCAAGTTCCCAAGCCTTGCCACTTTTTCCAAGCGCCAAATCCGGGAGTTGCCTCAGCCTTCGTTGCGCTTGGCTGGCCTGAGTCAAACATGGCGTTTTGCATAGTCCTAGTACCACCCACTACTTGACATTGCCTTGGTCACGTAGCCGTCTGTTTAATTCATTGTCATCTTTTCCATGCTTACAGACATTCGCTCGAGAATGAAGGCTAAAAACTACAGAGGTCGTCTTGCAGCAGGGTCTGCTGGGATTGAGCACGTGCACGAGTGATCTCTGGCCTCACCACTTATCCCCCACGACTTAGCTTGGGTATCACAACGTCGACGGCCCACTTGAGGCTTGCTTTCGAAGCACAGAATGGACACTCACGTACTGCTATCTATTGGATCAAGTTACTTTTGGCGTCTAGTTACTTGAGCTCGATACGATCTGCTAAGCTTGCGGCTCCCACAAGGTTCCCAGATTCCGCGCCAAGGTGGCGGAGCCAGGGTTGGACCGGCGTTCACACCGTGAAACGGCTGGCTGAGAGCGACTGGAGGTATGAGCTTCCCCTCTCACATGGGCATTGAGTAGACAGAAGGCTGGAGATCGGCAGTGATGGATGCCCACCATCGAGCTGCGAGGTTGCAGCACGGACTTCTGGAGTCGGTGGAGGGTGTCGTCGTTCATTGTATTCCCTCTACACGAACACGTCCCGGGCACTTGGTATGGAAAAAGCACCGAGCTGGCTGATATATCACACATCCCCCGTTTTTAAATCTAGCTGCGTCTCCCTTGGAGATGGGAATCGGAACAAGGTAAGCTCATCCGCTATTTACTTTCCAAATCGCAAAGAGTTCAGTCATGCAATGATCAGTTTCCACGGCTTACATCCGGGCCATTCGCCATACACACAAGGACAAATGATGCCACGAAACGCTCCGAGTGGTACAAGCACCAAGCTACGCAATAGCTGCCACGCCTGTGCTGTATCCAAAGTCAAGTGTCCCAAGGAGAAACCGATTTGTTCCAAATGCGAAAGTCGCGGTATTCCGTGCCAATATTTTCTCGCCAGACGGCCCGGCCGCCGGGTGGACAGGAGCAAAAGCCTTCGCCTCGAGAGCGACCACAGTCTCAGCATAGACCCGGCATTCAGTCCAAATCCAGCAGCGGGCTTCCCCAACAACTTCAGCCCTCTACCCCTTGAACAGGCGCCGCCTTTGGCCTGCTTCTTACCAGAGACCACGACACCTCCGCACAGCCTGTCCCGTCGTGCGAGCTACCTGGATCCGTCCCTGGGCCTCGAATTCTCAGCGTCGCCCAGCACAGATCATGGATTCATCCACACGCCACCTGATGTCTTTTCAATGATGGAAGGCGCTGGAGCAATACCCAACCTCTCAGACTTTGAGCCTGCGACCACTGATATCGACCCTGCCCTGTCTGTCATGGACTATCCGTTCGATATGCCCATGTTGCCTGGGGCGGACATGACACACCCGCAGAGTGACATCTCGTCGCTTCTGCTGCCATCAAACATACTCACCCCAGATCTCCTTCCAAACGACACGTCACCGATCCTCGAGAGCCTCAGCCCATCCTCAGGCGGCGATGGCTCGCTTGGGTCTCACTCAAGATCTGCATCCAACAGGAACTCGGTCATGCCGCTACCAGCCGGCTACAGCACAAACTGCGGCTGCTTAGCACAGGCGCTTGAGCTTCTCAACTCTGCTTCTACGAGAGTCGCCCCATGTCTCACAGCCCATCAGGGTCCAGAAGCGAGTATGACCTCCGTGCAGACCACAATCAACGAGAACAGGAGTAGCATCGCCAGCGTGGGCAGTACGCTAGCCTGTGCCTCATGTGCCGGGGACAACTCTTTACTGGCCATACTCTTCATGATTGTGTTGCGGATCCTGGAACGATATGCCTCTGCTGCATTGGTCCAACCGCCGTGGGCCAGAGGTCCTCCATCAGCAACGCCCAGAAGGCCATTGAAGGTTCGGTCAAACTCCATTCCTATCCTGTCGGATCAGAGAAAGCGATTCGTCAGCCATGTCCAGAGATCGATGCCGCAAGGAGTCGATAAATACGTCAACTCTCAGCTTGTTCTCAGCGAACTTTTTCGCGTCCAGCTGTTGATCGATCAGTTGTCGATGAGGCTTGGAGCTCCAGCAGCAGATGGAAGTGTGCGTGTTCCGGATGCGGAATTTTGCATCTGGTCGGAGCATCAGATGGTGGGAGAGAGTCCTGATGCCACAATGGCTGCCTTTTCTTCCAGCACTTTAGTTCAGATGGAGCAAGACGTGAGACAGAGCCTGAACCTGTTGTCCGCAGAGATCATTGACTGTCTCCAGAAGAATTAGGATTTAAGATATAATATGATTCATCACGCTGCTGGAGTGGTTTTTTATCGTCAATGTGTGCCTCGTCGTTGCTTTGTGCGTGACCGGATCGTAACCACAAGAGAGCGGCAACAGGACGCCCGGGTCTGTATTGACTTTATACCTAAGTGTGCACCGCGATTGGATGGGATGAAGGGATCGTTTGACAGGCGTTATCCTGGGAACCCGCCTCTTGCCATCTTTCTGGCACGCTGCTCACGCCGGTTATGGTTTGCTCGTTGGCTCTTGTTGGCCTCTTTTTTCCGTCTTGCCTGCTCCGTCTCTTGCTCTCCGGTCGGGCCGGCGACGTTCCCACCGCCACGACCACCCCGACCTCTTCCCCCCCCTCGGCCACGGTTTCCACCTCTTCCACCCCGGTTACTGCCACTGTCGCCATCCGGATCCAACCTGTCCGCCCGCCATGCTGTAGAAGCCAATTCCGCCTGCTGGCCAGTGAAAGCGTTGGCAGCGGAGTACTTGAGCTCCAGGCGGCGTTTTTGGTTTGCGTCGCGTGAGAGTATGATGGCCCAGCCCTCGATGGCCTCGTCCGTCATGCCTGTCTCACTCTTGAGCTTGCTCCGGGGTGCAGCGCCCCGCGTGGCCTGATCTCTGCCAAATAGCTTGGGGTCGGCCTGGTACGCTTTCCAGAGCACCTCTTCGTTGTCGTCTGCTGGAGCCTCTGTGTCTGCAGTGTCAACTGTGCCGCCTACATCAGCTGCATCGTAGGTATCGTCTCGTTCATCATCATCCAGGTCAAAGTTTGCAAGGGCAGAGAGAATGGCGGCCTTGTTTGGTGCCGTTGAGCGATCTGCCAGTATATCGTCTGCGGTTTTCTTGCCGTCTCGTTTGCCAATGTGCAGTTTTGACGTGTCCAAAGCAAGATCTACCAAGTCATCGTTGTCGAAATCGTTGCGTCGTAGGGGAAGCATTGGAGGGGTAAGACGCGGCAACAGGCTGGACCGTCTCCTCCTGGGCTTGTTTGATCTGTAAGGTCAAGTTAGAGAGAACAGGCGCCACGTGGTCCCAGTAGAAATATGGTGCATTGAATGCAATACATACATTTGCTCGCTGTGGTCTGCATTCTTCAAGTGCAGGGGCAGTGAGTCTTCGAGAAGATGAGCAATAACCTGCTCCGAGTTGTCGCTATATTCGTCCAATAGCTTCAAGACGAAACCTGCGCCCAGCTCCGGGAACAGATCTTGTATCTGTGTGATTTGGCTCATGCGGTGCATGTGAACGTCACCGTTCATAGCCATGGCGCCGTGATCGTCATTCTGCGCAACGCCTTTGCCCTTGTCAATCTTGCGCCTGACCAACTTTTTGGGTCGCATGCCTGCACCGGGCTTCTTCCACGTCGCCAGATCTCTCAATCCCTTCTTTGCGCGTACGTGCTCGACACCGGACGCCTCCAGCTTGTGCTCGAGCTGCTGCAGCAATGGGGTGGTGCTCACGAGCTCTGGAACGAGCGAGTCGTTTGCACTGGTTGGGCCGGCCTTGTGAGCCTCCGCGGCTGTTTTGAGAGAATACAGCTGATCCGTGAGCATAGAGAACTTGGGCGGATCGCTTTCCACTAAGCCTATCAAACTAAGATAGGTTGTCGTGATGATAACCTTTCGGAGGGGCGGGTTCATGATCTTGTAGCAGTTGATGAGGCCGTCTAGGAATTCGCTGCCGGCGAGGAAGAACGAGGCTGTGTCTGTAGATGCGTGGATGAGATAGTTGAGACGCCTCAGACGGGCTTCTACCGTCTTGAGGTCGCCCTTGATGCCCTCATCGAGGTTCTTGATGAGATACTTTTTCAGCGCTGCCAACGAAAGCGACGCGGCTTCTTTTGGGGGCCCTTCAAGCAATTTCGTGAGTATCGGGCTGACTCTTCGCTTGGTGTAGATGCGGCTAAAGTCGGATAGGAACTCCCACTGAAGCAGAGGAAGGGGAGGTGAAGGTGCCGCGAGTATTCGGTCGGTGAGACGGAAACAGGCCTTCATCAACGTCTTGGCCTGGGGGGAGGTGCCGAGCAGAGTTGCACCATTGACTGCCACTTCTCTCATGTACGAGGATAAAAATACCGGCACAGACTCATCGTGGAGGGTTTTCTTGGGGAAACGGGCTTCGTCAAGTGAGAGGTGAGCCTCGGCCAGAGATACCCATGCGAGAAGGCTCGCATTCCATTCGTCGATGGACAGCAAGTCCTTCCAGGCTGCCGATGGAAAAGGCGCAAATGGAGGCAGCGTGGCCGAGTCCATTATCTTTCTGTTTGCTTTCCTGTCTGCTTTCCTGTCTGCTGCGAGTTCCAACGTCGAACGTTCCCTTAAGAAGTGAGTGAGTCGAAAATGACTGGCGATGGGCAGGGATGCAGAAGTTGCCCTATATCGCGAAGCGACCTTTGAACGCAAATCATGGAAAATAGTCCAAAGAATGCATACTTGATATCGTGCATCATCATCGAGGTTACTGTGACCCGGTACTTAATGGCCCCATATAGCTAAGCTATTTGAGCTAGGTAACTCTGTACCGCCTACTTGCTCACCGGCTGACTCATCCCGCAGTCCCGGAGGAATTCTCCAATGATGACGGGGGAGCCCCACTAAATCCGCTAGCCATTTTAGGGCTAGCGTCTCCCACACGTCTGGCTCCATCGCATCAAAACTCCCGTTTGTCGAACTTTTTGTCCCGCGATCGCGGACCTCGCCTTGCGACCCGCATCCCAAAGGAACACTTCATTCTACACCAGCCTTCATCACTTTGCCGCAACGCAAACAACCGTTCGAGTCGTGAGGGCTATTTTCTACACACAACCACAAATCAGTCAAGATGTCTTACCAGAAGGGCGACAAGGGTGACTTTGAGGCTCCCGTACGTTGATTGCTCTCGCTGCCGCCGACAGAAGAAGGAGATCGCCCACCCAGATTGCTAACCACCATCTTGTCTTTTTCCGACCATACAGAAGACCCACAAGATCCGCATCACCCTGACCTCCCGCAAGGTCCAGTCCCTCGAGAAGGTCTGCTCCGAGCTCATTGAGCGCGCCAAGGGCAAGGACCTGTCCGTCAAGGGCCCCGTCCGCCTGCCCACCAAGAACCTCAAGATCACCACCCGTAAGACCCCTTGCGGTGAGGGTTCCAAGACTTGGGACTTGTACGAGATGCGCATCCACAAGCGTCTTATTGAGTATGTGCTGCCTAAATCTCCTGTTTGGTCACACGACACGACGGTTTCCATCTTGAAAAGTTGAGCATGAATGGTGTATTGACAACGTTGCCCTAAACAGCCTTACCGCCCCCACCGAGGTTGTCAAGCAGATCATTGTCAACATTGAGGCCGGTGTCGAGGTCGAGGTCACCATCGCTGCTTAAGTGCAAACGATGATCGTCAAACGTCCGAAATACCATCAGAACGAAGCCTTGGCATTCCACATGCGTATTGGGACAAACAGGGCAGATTTACAGTCTGTCGTGCGACTAAGAACTCTCTCAGCTCTTGGCACCACCGTGTTTGAGACCGCTGGGCTTTCTAAACTCGGGGACTTTTGTGCTCGAGAGAAATCTACAAATCAATACAAATTGGAGTGTTCCTAAAACTATCGTCCCATGTACGGGCTTTCCACCTTGTGGATAATGTATTGGGTGATTTATGTGACTGTTCAAGGATGTGTGCTTTTTCAATGATGACCCAATATTAGTATGGGGAAACACAGCGGTGACACCCTGCCCAGTTGTGCCGGTCTTGATTGGCAGAGTATTTGTAGCCTCTTTTATGCGGGCATCTATCTCTATGGTCTTCTGAGCTCTTTGACCTCCGTTTTTAAGATAGCCATTCCATCCTCGGGCCATGTAGCGTGTTCTGCTCGCGGCCTGCTTGGCCAAGATGCTATACCTTACCTTGCCTCGCAACGTTCAAAATTGATTGCACTGGATATCAACCCTCCTCTTACGCCCGACTGCTGACTGTCATTCGCTTGTCAGTCGTACTTCCCATCCATACTCGGAAGTCCACCCATTGTCATGTTATTCCATGTCCTCGGAAATCAAAAATCCCACTGCACAAACTCCCTCATGGGCGGCGCCTCTGGCATGCCCCCGCCACCCCCAGCAGCAAGCTCAAACCTCCCGGTCGCCACAAACTTCTCCCATGTCGCCTTTTCCGCATCGGTATACTCCCGCAAAGGCTCCGTATCCTTGTAATACGGCGGCGGACCATCCGGAAACCATATTTTGGTCCAGGTACTGCCGCTCGCTGCCGCTGCTCCAAACATACCCACAGCTTGCGCCTGCGTTCCTGGTGTGAGCACTGAGTCGATCTCTTTGTAGGTGACTGGTTTTCCCTTCCACATCTGTAGTTGGCCATTAGGTGCCTTGGCCGCGTATGACTCAAGAGGTGGATGTGGCCGTGAGGCGTTGGGGCCGTAAGGGTTCGCAACTTGTCCTGGTTGCGCTGCAGCGCTTGTGCCCATTGGAGGCTGCTGCGCTATGGAAGCACCAAATGGATTGGCAGCAGCCGGTGGTTTTGCCATTGCTGCACCAAAGTGACTCGCAGACTGTGTGGATGCCCCGAATGGATTTGCGGGTGCAGTTGGCTGCCCAAAGACACTCGTCGCTGGTGCCGCCGCCGCGGCCGCCGCCGTTGCATTGTTGTTTGGGGCCCCAAACATACCAGCTGTAGGCGTTGGGGCTCCGTCCATGGATACTTCTGTGGTTTGTGGTTGTTGCGCTTGTCCAAAGGGACTTGGCGCTGCTGGTTGGCCATTGAGGAGACTTCCAGCTTGGGTATTGTTGCCGGACATGGCGGCAAAGGGACTCGCTGTGGCAACATTGTTGTTGGCTGGATTCGCACCGAGACTGCCGAATGGTGATGCAGAGGAGGAAGATGTGCTAGCTGCAAATGGGTTGGGTTTAGCGGCTCCTAGCTGGGAAGGCTGACCAAATGCAGAGGAAGACCCCAAAGATGATCCAAACGGATTGGGTTTCTGGCCCAGAGCAGACGTCTGGCCAAACCCAGATCCTGCTGCCGAGCCAAGCGCGGACGTTGATTGTCCAAAGGGGTTAGGCTTTTGGCCAAGGGCAGATGGCTGACCGAAACCGCTTGAACCAAAGGCAGATGGCTGGCCTAGAGCAGACGGTTGACCAAACGCTGACGGCTGGCCCAGCGCAGACGGCTGCCCAAACGCCGAAGTGCCGCCACCGCCAAAGGGATTCGATTGCTGCTGTCCTTGATTCGACGATTGACCGAATGGATTGCTGCCGCTGACGTTTTGCGAGAACGCATTGGGCACTTGACCAGATGCGCCGCCAATGGACCGTTTACCGACGGCGAACTCGCCCGTGTTGCGGGATGGATCGTTGCGTGTGAGATCGTGCCGATTGGGGTGGTTCTTTGCAGCCTCCAGGATGTAGTTGATAGCTGCATCTGGATTGCTGACTGCGGTTTGTATCTTTTGCTGTGCTTGCATGTTGAGTTGTTGTATATCATTCAACTACAGAGCATTGTCAGTTTGACAGGTGTTCGGCAAGGAGGTTATAACGGCACACCTACGGCCCCTTGGGGATTTCCTGCTTCTGCGCCCATCACAAAGTGAAGTCGCATCTCCTCAAAACTCTGCTCTATTGGTCCTCCCCAAAGTTGCTCTGGGGCGTCTCGCCCGGGTCCATACGCAGACATGATCCATGATGGCCGCTCTTCCATAAGGTCCTTGATGATAGCCTCTCTGTTGAGATAGTATGAGGCGGACTCGGATCCTCCTGCTTGTGGCTTGCCGAAGGGCCCTCTGTTTATGTTGTTGTTGTTGTTGGCTAATGCGCCAAAGGAGTTTTGGTTTTGTCGGTTCGCGCCATTGGGGTGCTCGTTGCGGCAGTTGGCTGATGGAAACATTGTGAAGTTAGCAAAACAACCATTACAGATTGGAGACTTTCAAAGGAATGTCAAGATGAAAATAGGACCCAAAGCATCCAGAGGTTGTGTCCAGCTGATGCCCGCCTAGCTTCTGGGAACAACAAGGGCCAGTAGCAAGTTGTGTTTCTTTTCCCTACTGGACAATGTCGCAGCGCTGCTTTTCCCGTGTTACACTCAGCCACCAGAGATTCGGAGCATAAAAAAGCAGCGAGAAGTCTGACAGCTATGTGTCGCCTTGTCCTGGCACGATACTTGGACGCTGGACAGCTCTTTGCTTGCTTTCCTGCTCATCTTTTGTCTCGGTATTGCTTGAGCTCTGCTTATCTTGCAAGCAGGTCTGGAAAGGGGCGGCGGTGTCGGTCTGTGGAGCGTCGAGTCTTAAGGCGCAAGGCAAGGCGCAAAGGGCTATTTATTCGCAGGCTCAGGTCGAGGAGAGCAGCCGTCGAATCCAGGTATGGTCGATATCCTTTACAGCAACAATCTCCCACCCGCCAGAACGATAATTCAAACGCAAAGCATAACGAGAACAAGTCAATAGTAACTTACCCCCAAATCGGCAGTAGCCCTGCTCAAAGAACCTGCACACAACCATGATGGGCTATGCTGCGCCGCGCTCGTGTAATTGCGTGCCTTGTTCCGGCTGGACTTGTTCTCGCTGCTTGGTATTCTACCGTGGCGATCCAAGTAAGAAAGGGTTGGTGGCAACCGTCATGGTGAGGAATTGGCGAGATCGAAGCCGTCTTGGTGAGAGAGTTACTACCAAGTGCTGGATGGTGTTACCACATGCGCGGCGCGTGGTGAAGGAGGTTGATGTTCTGGGGAGACGCGAAGCGGGGATTGTTTCGGCAGGCAGATGTGTGTGGGGGGAATGGTCGCGAACAAGGGTGGGCAACATCAGGGGTTATTGAGTAAAGCACAGTGCAAATCCTTGCATTTGTACGGAGCCTTTTGGGAATAGCTTCAATTCTCAATCGTCTTTTCTTCCATTTCTTGTAAGCCCAAAAACAGAACGATATCTTATTGCTACTTCCTTTCTTGAACAAAACATCTTCCAAATTAAATTTTATAATGCACCCCATGCACCTCCACCAGGCGTCATGATAATCACCCTCTCGCCCTCATCCAACTTCACACTCGCCTTACCACCCAATCCTACAATCTCCTCTACCTTCTCTCCCCCTTCTTGACTCTTCCTCACAATCAGATTCCTCCCCATTCCACCGTCGCCACCGCCCTCCATTCCAAAAGGCCGCCGACTTCTCCTCTCGCTCAAGATACTGCACGTAACCGGCACCCGGAACTCAATCTCCCTCACCGTTCCCTCACCACCATCCCACTTGCCCCTCCCCGCACTGCCCTCTCTCAACTCGAACCTTCTCAAAATACACGGGTAGCGCTTTTCAAACACTTCTGGGTCTGTAATCCGTGTATTCGTCATGTGTACATGCACGCCGCTCGCGCCCTGCCAGCCTGGTCCCGCGCCCGCTCCACCTGCAATCGTCTCGTAGCATCCGAACCCTTCGACATGGGCGCCTGTAACAGGGTCTTTTCCTCCTGTGCCAAAGGTGAGGTTGTTACAGCACCCTTGGCTGGCTGCGCAGGCGCGGAAAGCTTTGAGGACGACGTCTGTGACGCGCTGCGACGTGAGCACGTTGCCTCCGACAACGCCGAGGCCCTTGGCTGGGTTGAGGATCGTGTTGGGCGGGACGATGATATCAATGGGGTTGAGGCACCCTTGGTTGAGCGGGATGGACGAGTTGACGAGACTGCGCAGACAGTAGATGATGGCCGAGTGCGTGATGGCAATGGGCGCGTTGGTGTTGCCGAGAACTTGCGGGCCGGTGCCCGTAAAGTCAAAGGTCGCGGAGCCGTCGTCGCGCAGGCTAATGGTGAGCGAGATGGGTGTGCCGTCGTCCATGTAGTCTACAGCCGAGAGCGTGGGGCCGTGGCTGGCGAGGGTGCGTTTGAGGAGCTCGCGGACGGCGACTTCGGCGGTGGTCTGGATGGCGTACATGTACCGGTGGACGACCTCGAGGCCAAACTCGGTGATCAAGGCGCGAATGAGCGTGATGCCCTTTTGGTTGGCGGCGATTTGGGCCTTGAGGTCGGAAATGTTGTCGGCGAGCTTGCGGGTGCCCGAGCAACCCTCGTGTTTGGCTGGCTCGTCGAGCAGCAGGCGGGTGATTTCCGCTTCGTCAAACACGCCGCCTGATACGAGGCGGGTGGATTCGATCGCGGCGCCTTCTTGCCAGAGGGCGGCGGAGTTGGGGGGCATCGAGCCGGGGAGAATGCCTCCGATGTCTGCGTGATGGCCACGGCTGGCCACGTAAAAGGCAAGGCTGCCGTCCTTGTCGAAAACGGGGGTGATGACAGTGATATCGGGAAGGTGCGTACCACCGCACGAAGGGTGGTTCGATACGAGCACATCACCGTCCTGGAGTTTTCCTGCCCAGAGCTGGTGTTGGTAGCGTACGGCGAACTGCATCGAGCCCAGATGGACGGGCACGTGAGGCGCATTCGCGACGAGACCGCCGTCGGGGGAGAATATCGCACAGGAAAAGTCGAGACGTTCCTTGATGTTTGTCGATACCGATGTCTTTTGGAGAGTGCGGCCCATTTGCTCGGCGATGGACATGAAGCGGTGGCCGAAGATGGACAGTTGGATGGGAGAGAACTCGGTGCTGGACGTGGTACTTGTGCTGCCTTGTCGGTCCACAACGACGTAGCTGTCGAGGATGGTCGCGGTCGCGTTTGGCGTGACGACAATGGTCTGCGTCTTGTCGATGATGAGGGCGGGACCTGTGACTTTGGAGCCGGCAGGGAGCGTCTGCAGCTCATACGTAGGGGTGTCGGCCCATTTGCTCTCGGCGAAGTAGACCTTGGTGGACCCATTGGCGGCAGGCGTTTTGAAGGAGGAGGAGTCGCCGCTACCGCCTCCTGCTTGAAGGAAGCGCTTGAGCTGCGCATAGGGGCTCTGCTCGACCCTCGCATGCGCCGCCCCCGTCGCACGAACGCGAACATCGTCCACAATGATGGCCTTGTCCGGAAAGTGGAAACCAAATTCGCGCTTGTGGGCCGCTTCGAACTCGGCCTTGAAGTCCCAGCCACTGTCGCCCTTCAACACCATCAGGGAGCTGCTGGAGCCAGTGTACCGCATGTTGAGGTAGTAATCGTGGGACAGGCGGTCCTCGGCGAATCCTTGGCTCTTGAGCTCTGCGGACGCCTGCGCCGCGAGGTCTCCCAGCTGTTGGTGGATTGCAGGTGCGGTTTCGGGTGTATACGTGACCGCAGCGGGTTTCTGCACCTCGTGGACGACGTCTGCCAGGGACATGCCGTAGGCAGAGAGGATAGAGGAGTACTTGTGGATGATGATGCGCGAGATGCCGAGGACGGTAGCCACGGAGCAGGCATGCTGGCCACCCGCGCCACCAAAGCAGGCCAGATGGTGCGCAGACGTCTCGTAGCCGCGCGCTTCGGTCAGCGCACGGATGGGGCGCGCCATTCCTTCGTTGGCCACCTCGAGGAAGCCCATGGCAACCTCTTCGGCGGAAAAGGGCGACAATCCTGCTTGCTGGCGGTCGGCATTGATCTCGTCCGTCAAGGTGGCAAACTTGGCGGCCGTGACCTCTCGGTTCAAGGGCTCGTCCTCCTTGGGGCCAAAGACCTTGGGGAAGTACTCGGGCAGGAGACGGCCCAGGAACAGGTTCGCATCCGTGACGGTAAGGGGCCCGCCCTTGCGGTAACAGGCCGGGCCTGGATGGGCGCTCGCGGATTCCGGGCCCACGTTGAACAGGCCGTTTTTCCACGTCAAGATGGAGCCACCGCCAGCGGCGACTGTGTGGATATCGAGCTGCGGGCTCTGAATGCCGATCCCGGCCGTTGTCGTTTCAAACACATGGTCGTACACGCCTGCGTACCGCGACACGTCTGTGGAGGTGCCGCCCATGTCGAATCCAATGACGGGCTTCTTCTCTTGGGCATCCCACGACGTCTGCGCGTAGCCCACCACACCGCCAGCGGGGCCCGAAAGGATGGCCTTGAGACCACTAAACTTGCGGTAATCGACCAGGCCACCGTCCGACTGCATGAACTCGATGCGGGTGCCTTGGCTGCTGAATCCGCCGGCAAAGTTGGCCTCGATGGACGAGATGTAGTCCTGGATGACGGGGGTCAGGTAGGCGTCGGCCATGGCAGACATGCCTCGCGGCACCACGTTGATCATGGGCTGGACCGCCGACGAGAGGGTCACGCTGAAGCCCATTTCTGTCGCCAGACGGCCGACCTCGAGCTCGTGCGCGGGGTATGCGTACGAGTGTATAAAGACCACTGCTACAGACCGGAAGCCTTGATCCCATAGCGACTGTAACGACAGCTGGACGGCGTCCAAGTCCGGTTTCTGCATGACGCGGACGGTCTCGCCCGTAATGGCAGTGACGAGTTCTGCTGCTGCTGCTGCTGCTGCTGCTGATGATGATGATGATGATGGCACAGGTGTCTTGACAGACTTTGGGTCCTCGGTGTAATCCTCCATGGTCACACGCTCGTCCACCTCGACCACCTGTTCATACAAGACCTCTGGCCTTGCTACGGTCAAGTCGAAGATGTCTGGTCGTGATTGGTTGCCAATGAAAAGCAGGTCTTTGAAGCCCTTTGTGATGAGCAGGGCGGATCGCGCGCCCTTTCTCTCGAGCAGGGCATTGGTCGCAACGGTTGTGCCCATGCGAATGGACTCAATGTGGAAGAGATCGAGCAGCTGGCCGCGAGGATGTGGGGTGCCAGTGCATATTTCGAGGATCCGGCGGATGCCCTCTGTTGGCGCATCTTGGTAATTTGCTGGATCCACGGAGAGCAGCTTGAGGATAACGTCTGGGCGGCCGGGCAGGGAGGCGTGGACGTCTGTGAAGGTGCCGCCACGGTCGATGGATATGCGGATCCCGAGGGGGGGCGTAGAGTCTTGGAGGGAGCCCATTGTGTGATCGTGTAGGTCAGGAATAATAAGGCTGATGTAGGATATTGGTATCGCGGACGCGGAGGTGAGGTGAGATCAAGATGGTGGGCATCCGGTGAAGGCGGTGATGGCGCCAAAAATTGGGGGGGGGGGATTGTTCCAAGAATGCAATAAAACACACAATATACAGGTGAGGTGTCACGAACAAACGGCTGGATGCCCAGATAGATGGCAGTCGAGATGGATGGTGTATTTGAATGGTTGTCTTCGTTCGGATTCAACTGCCGTGTCCCACCTTGATTCAGCTGCAAGCTGGAGTGAGGCTCCGAACATACTCCAGGGACCAGATTCCATTTGTCATGGACCGCTCGGCATCAGATCACATCAGCCCAAAGCATTAGTCAAGGTTGGGAGATAGTCATGGCGGTTGGCTGCGCGTGAGGTGCCGCTGGTGTCCAAATAGATTACAGACAATGCCGCAACAACGCGCTCATAGCCTTGGCCGCCAGTTGCTCAGCCAACAGCGAAAAGAGGAAGGCACACTCTTCTCTCCACACGAGCGCCGCCGCACAGTAACCAAGTGCGCCGGCGCCGGTAAGAGTGCCAGAATGGTTGCTGCGGAGTGGGAATCCGGCGCTGGGCAGTGTGTTAGAGTGGATCCTGATCGGAGTCGTCGTCCGATAAAAATGCAGGGTATATAAATACATTTGGCTTGTACCGCTGCTGGGAGCTTGCCGGCTGGCAACAGCTGGCGGAAGCTGTTCGATCCTCTATGCAAGGAAATCAGGCATGGTTAGCCGGACCCCCCAGCCTGCGGCGCCGGGGCCTGCAGCCAACTGATCCCTTGCGAGGCGAGTCTTTATTATTTTCTTTTTAGTTTTTCTAACGCATTATGTAGATTTATTTTTATTAGTTTTACTGTGAGATAGAATAAAATCCGGTTATATTTATTATAATTAATCAATATGAATTAGAACTTTATCAATAAAAACTCGGCGTTGCAGGCTGGGAGAGGTAGGGGGGAGTCCCAGGGGGTCTCCCCCAAGAAGAAAGAGCCCCTACCCACTCTGAAAATAGAAGCTATGGCCAGCTTTCAAACAATCCGCGCAACAAAGCAACCACCAGCCCGAAAGGGGAAGGGATCCACTAGATGATGCAACAACAACAGAAGCAGCCTGGCAAATACACACAGCACGCTGAGGCAGGCATTGCTTTACCACCGTGAAAACCGAGATTGCTTTTGCTCAGAGAAGGGGGAAAAAAATCTTTAGGATTTTCAAGTTCTCACAAACCTCATCATGGTTCGCATCACCAGAGGTATGGCGGCCAGAATGGATCCAGAACGGGAGCCCGAGCAGACGGTGAAGCCTCAGCAGCCAGCACCGACATCAGCTTCGACAAATCTCACTGTGCCAATCATGGAAAACACATTCAAACCAGATTCAACGACAATAGATGTTCTTGGGCCTGACCCAGCCGTGGCTGATGGCATCCAACCAGATTCGGAGCCTCAGCCAGAACCAGCACCAATTGTCCCCTCAGGCCCCAAGCGAAAGCGCATCCGCACAGAGAAACTCAAGGCTCGACGAGCTGCCTACAATCGCAAGAAGCGGCAACATGTTCTAGCCGAAATCATGGCAAACCCGTCGGCCACGGGTTCCTCCTCATTGCGGGCTGGCCGTCCACAGAGCTTCAAAGCCCTGCAAAAGCTGTTTCTGAAGCAGCAACAGGAAATCAAGCACCTCAAAAAGCAGGCCGCCAAGTCTGCTGCTGCGACACCACATGACGGAACCCACGCTGGCCAGACTTGGAGAGTTCTGGATGCGTAATATGAACGAGAAACCGGAACAGGGGCTACATTCACACGGTATGTCCCCCTATCTCCATTGTATCGATGTGCCACGTTCCGGGGCAGCTGAGGATGGGGGGGTAATATGTGGCTTGCGGATGAAATGCACAATAGTCAAAATGGTGGGATTACAGGCATCGCAGTATGGCTAATCTCAGCACCAGCAAGTCGACTCCGATTTGCCCAGTGTCAGTGGACAGCACATCATTTGGCCGGTATCCGATCCGGCAGTCCATTATCTCTTTCTCTGCGGTAAAGCCAAGACGATCCGACCCGGCTTTGCCCATCAGCTCTACTTATTAATATTATGTTGCCTTGTGGGCTCCGGTGTCTGTAAGGCGGAATAGACCAGACGTCACGTTCTAATATCAGCCTTGACTTTTGCAAGAGTTCATCTACTCATCGCTCACTCACGAATTCTCTGGCTCTGTCTTATGGGTCACCCGCTCTTTTCCACTTCATTACCAAAGATCGAAATGCTGCAGACGTCAAATGATCATTATTATACAGGTCATGCTGTGCGTTTGGCATGCCGTAACAAAAGCCTCACCAATCAAACCGCTGGTCTTGCTCCGTCCTACCTCCAAGCCAACCTCATTGTTTTACCTGTCCGGTATGCAGATGACTTTCGTCTGCTGTGTGCTCGCAATCCAGTACCTTGCCCTCTGGTTGCCGAGTCTGCCAGACCGGGCGACTTCACACACCTTCGATCGCATCTCACCGCTGTTCAGCCTTTAACAATAACAACAACAGCCGTGGACCGAGACAAGCAAGCGACGAGCCTCTCGACCGCAATAACGCTCGATATAGCCAAGGATGTTGACTTGCGCCACGACTTCCCCAAATACAGGGTTTACGAGAATGGCCATGCTCGGGACGAGGATCTTCTCGACATTGCATCGATCTGGACGGAGACGCATGTCGGTTTTCTGATCGGGTGCTCGTACAGCTTCGAGTCAGCGCTTGCTGCTGCCGGCTTGACACCACGCCATCAACTCCAAGGCCGCAATGTGCCCATGTATCGCACAAACATCCCGCTCTGCCCTGCAGGTGTCTTTGCCGGCGGGACGTATGTGGTTTCCATGAGACCGTACCCAGAAGAGGATGTAGAGAGAGTGCGTGCAGTGACGCGGCCGTATGTTGCCACCCACGGAGAGCCTATTGCATGGGGGTGGGATGGGGCGAAGCAGTTGGGTATCGAGGACATCACAAAGGTGCAATGGGGCGAGCAAAGTCTGCGAGAGGACGGCAGTGGACAACCTTTTGACGAGGGCGAAGCAGGGTACGTGCCTGTGTTTTGGGGCTGTGGAGTGACGCCACAGAACGCAGTGATCATGGCCGGCTTGGAGGGGACTGCGATGGCGCACAGTCCTGGGCATATGATGGTGCTGGATGTGCGGGACGAGGATGTCTTTTCTGTGCCTCCATAGGCGAAATGGAGACGTGTTTTGTTGGCCTTTTTTTGTTCCATGCCGTCGACATCTTTCCTTTGCTGGTTATGTAGTCTTTCCCATTCTTGGGCTCTCTCATCATGGCAGACGCAGGATTCCTTGAGCTATTTCCTCTACGCAATTCAATATTCACAGGTCTACAGCGAGCGATTCGAGATGTGGTGCACGGGGAAACGAAGTGGAAAAAAAGGCGGCTCCACATTTGTACTCGGAGGAAAGTGCCAAAGGCAAGCGTTGTGCCTTCTCAACACAAAGGAAAGCTGTGATCTTCAAAGGGAAAGAGCGTCCCTGTGGCCGTGGAGAGGACTAGGATCTTCAGTGCCTCCCCTCGGCAAGACCAGGTCCAGGTGAAGCACCTTCATTCTGGTCTTCTCTCGCCCCCTAAAAGCTCTCGGCCATTTGACCAAGGCGAGGCAACCGCCTAAATGCCGTACCGACCCATCGACCTTTATCTGACCGTTGTCTTCCTCGGTTGACCCGAATTCCTCCAAATCCTTCGTCGGATTTCCATCCATTTTCCTTTTGAGCCAGCTGCTTCCGCGCAATGTTTGGTCCTCGCACGCCGAGCCCCGGCCCAGCCTGGCCTCCATCTCGCCGTCCCACCCCCCATCCGCGCATTCCCTTTGACGGTCTCGACCCTAGACCAGGAGCCCTGCTGGCTCCGGTAGCCAGAAGAGCCCCATGCCCTCCCGACTTCTGCTCCATGCCCTATGACCACACCGTATGCGCCATTCCGCCTTGTCGCGGCACCTGGGAGGGTGATGCTTCCCTCGATCCAGAGTCTGCCAACACGCAAGCGACAAGAGGACTAGGAGCGAGCTACTTTGACTTGCCAGCCTCCTTTACCCTGTTCAACCGCACACATTTCCACCGTCACTCGCACATGTATCTCGCCACTTCCAAGGACCAACCGCTCTATCGCGTGTCCCCCGAATGGGACAGGGTCCTCCTTCACAGCGGGCCCGGGCCCAACGACGCGATCCTCGCCACGCTCAAACACAAAAGCATTCTCGATTCTTCTCATGGCCAGGTCACGCTAGCCCACGGCATGCAAGGCACGATTCCCTTGCGAAGCTCATACGGCTTCGCAATCAATGTCCCCGCTGCGGCTCCCTCCAACCATGATACCTATGGGCGCAGCGGCACGCGCATCGAAGCGTTCGAGTGGCGCCGCAGCAGAGGGCCCGCGGTAAAGTTGCTCGGCCACGGGTCGGGGTATAAGCTTGTGCGGTCGGCGACGGATGCTGGCAATGGCTGCGGGGAGATTGCCACGGATGGTGGAGAGGTTGTTGCTGTGCTGGCCTTGGAGAGGCCGTGGCAGTAGGACCGGGCGGCCAAGATTAGCTTCCAGGGAACGGGAGCGCAGGGTGTGTTGGGGCACGAGTGGCGCTTGGTCGCTGTCATGACGGCAATTGGGATTTGGGATATAGGACAATAAGCGAGTGCAGGGCTGCAGGCGTGATATGGGTCTTGTCTATGGCGAGGGCAGGTCAATAGCGGGTGGAGGGTTCAATGAAAAGACCAACCTACTGTATCGCGGTAAAATGCTAACGTCGAGAATCAGATTCAAAACCTATCAGTACCGGTAGTCAAAGTACTTACCTGCCCGTAACGTCAATACAAAATCTCAACGACCTAGAGTGAACGACTTTGTCTGTATATTAAAGCTAAATTCTCTCCCCTCTAATCATCAAATCTACCGAGTGATCTAGATATCTAACGTGGCTGACAAGAAAACACCACACACGCACTGCACCCTCACACAACCGTATAACTAACCCTCGACTGGCCCTTGCTCCTCGAAATCTTCTTGACCTTGGTCTCACCACATCCCTTGGTCGAGTCCACATGCGTGCCTCCACACGGATACACTTCGGCGCCCACGATATTCACCACTCTCAGCTTCTCCCCCTCCCCGCCAGGTCTCTTATCCGCCGGTGGGAGCAGCCTCTCCAAGCCTCGCGTTTTGAAGTCCTCTTCATCCCACCATTCCACCTGCACGGGCATGTCCTCCTCTATGTACGCATCGACCTGCTTCTGGATGGCGTCCTTCCACTTGCCCTCAATCAAGCCCGCGAACTCGCACGCCGCGGAGTCGGGAAAGTGTGACGCTTTGAGCTCGTCAAAGCCTGGGATGGAAGACGCGCAGGCTGTCCGCACCGCGGCGCCGAGGACGTGGCCTGCCGTGTGCAGACGGGAATACAGGAGGCGCTTGGCAATGTCAATGGACTGGGTGACTGTGGCGCCGGGCTGGAAGGAAGCGGTGGTGCTTGGGGTGCGGAAACGCCCGTAGTGCAGGACCTGGCCGTCGTGGAGGGCGTCCATCCGCACAGCTTCGACGTCGAACACCGCCGCCGCGCCGTTCACGGTTTCCTGTTCCTTGGCGGCGGAGCTCATGGTCCCGACGTCCGAAGGTTGGCCGCCGCCCTGTGGGTGGAAAATGGTGGCCTCGGTCACGACGACGTGGTGGTCGTCCTCCTTCTCCCCATTGTCGGCAGAAGAAGCAGAGGCAGCATTCTTGTGGAACAGCAGGCGGTTCGTCTCTTCGAGCTGGCTAAAGGGGTAGACGGCTGTCACGGTTGTCGCTAGCTTGTACAGCTTGGCGTCGTGGTGGAAGGCGAGGTGGGTTCTCGGTCTTGCTGCTGTTGGTGTTTGGGGCAAGGAGGAGGAGGAGGCCATGGCGGCTGCTGATCTGGAGATGGATCTTCTTGTTTGCGGTGAGGGGGAAGATGGTCGTCGTCTTGTTGCTCTTGCTGATATTGCTATCCGGGGGAACTTGAATGTGCGCGTCCCGTTCGTTGATAAGATGCCCAAGATTAATTCAGTTTGAGCGACTCAGGCTGGTACTCATGTGAAGGCTGATTATGGAGAGTTAGCGAGATCTGCAAGCTGCAAAGGAGGACAAGTGAAAGCGTTATATAGGTGGGGTCAAACATTACTCTCTCACGGGGGCATTCAATGATGTCTTGAGCTTGGGGCTTAACTCATGCGCAATTGAGCGCGCAAAGGGTCTTGGAAAGGATGAGGACATCTGGAAATAAAGATGACAAACTGCATGCATGGATTGGGTTCTAGTGGTGACAATTCGTGCCATGTACATGGTACTTCTCTGTTGAGCCAACCCTAACCCTAGCGGACTTGTTAGAAGTTTTAAGTGATTTAATAAGAGAACTTGCAGAGGGTTTACCTAAGAATCATTGATTAATTGCTCCTATATATCCTCTAAGTCAATCTTTTATTTACATTATTGAACTTCTAAGGGGGGGGGGGGTTAAATTAGTATTATCTTTGCTGTAAATTAGTAGTAATTTATGTCGTATTTCTTGCTTTTTGAATGCGCTTGCATTGCCCCTTGAACTCGATACAGAGAAAGGATCGTAGAAGCGATAGAATACGTGGATGGGACTGTTGAGATATGGTATACATTCTCTTGATTGTGTTAAAGTGGTTCTTTATTTTATTTTATTTTAGGTGCCAGAGCACCAACTCGTTTGTGCCTTGGGTATCAATCTTCTGTCTTGGGATCGACGACGAGCGCGTGAATATAGCAAAGAAGACGTGCGCTTAAAACCAATTACCAACGTTAGTTGTCTTTGCTAGTAAATGTTGGCTCGTCATCTCACAAGGAGATGGGGATCTGAACAGTTTTCGGTTATGTATATATATATGCTGTCAGTAAATGGACGATACAGCATGTGAAGGAGAAGATAATAAAACGCCATTTATTTCAGCATGACTTACTTGGCTGGAACACACACACACACACCCCTGTGAGGAATCCCATAGCATAATGGCATTTGGGATCATAGAGCCCAACAGTACCCTATGCCGAAACGGCATGCAGAGACCGATGTCACTGCGAATAGGTTTGCCTTCGTATCGCTGGCTAACCGTTTTGTGACACTGATTTGGCCTCAATATATGCATGTTAAAGAGCCTCATCATCATATCTTTTTCGTAAACATCTCTCAAGGACTCGGACAAACATATGCTCCATAATCATTTCATTACGCTTTTTCTTATATAAACTCACCAAAAAAAAAAAACATGCAAATCAAGCCAGAGCTCCCATCATGATGGCGCAGTGTTATACATCATCTTGCTCCTCGTCCCCAAGTTCTCGATAATTTCGGCGTCGGCGATCCCTACTCCGGCGCGCCCGCCTCTCTTCTCCTCGACTGCTGCCCAAGCCCTCTTGCAACTCAACAACATCAATAACATCGTCATCATCATCCCGCCACGCCTCGTGCTCACCCTCCAACGGCGCGTACATGCCGCCGTCGTCCATGAGGCCCAGGCTGCGGCGGCGCGCGCAGGTCCACCACAGCACCGCCCCGCACACAGCCAGCAAGAAGAGGCCAATCAAGCCGAGAATCATGACAAACAGCGGCGTCAGGCCCCAGATACTCCAGTCGGGCACCTCGAGGAAGTCCGTCGTGCCGAGCC
Source organism: Coniella vitis (assembly GCA_011317545.1). NCBI lineage: Eukaryota > Fungi > Ascomycota > Sordariomycetes > Diaporthales > Schizoparmaceae > Coniella > Coniella vitis. Next base: position 118,076 of record WUJK01000013.1, read on the forward strand.
GCTCGTCGTCGCTGCCCAGGGCAACGATGCGGATGCGCGTGTTGGCTGCGGCTTTGGGCAGGTCGATGACTGTTTCGAAGCCGTCCTTGAAGACTTGGGCGAGCACAATGACTTGCACGTCTTCCCCGGCCTCGTCCTGTGGGCTGTTTTGCTCTTGTTTCCCCACCTTTACCCCCTTCTGCTCTTCTTGTAGGTCATCGTCGTCGTCGTCGTCGTCGGTCCCTTGCCCTTGCCCTGCCGGGACAACAAGACTCTCCACCTGCCACCGGTCCACCTCTGTGGCCCCATTCCAGCTCACATAGGCCTTGTTGCCCACTACAGCGACACTGGGCGGATAGGTCGGCATGCCGACCCACTCGCCGCGAAAGACACGGTACGAGCTCACGGGGGAGAACTCAAAGGCCATCTCGGCGCCGAAGCGGCCGTCGCAGAGCACCTCGCCGTCGGGCGCGAACTCGGTGAAGGCGGCGCTGCTGCCCCAGCCGACCATGTAGTTGCCGTTTGCGAGGTGCTGCGCGCTGCCCTGCGACTCGGGCTTGATGCGGTTCGGGTGCTGGAGCAGGTGGCGCAGGCGCACGGTGCGGTTGGGAATGTCGAGCTCGAGCACGCGCGCGCCGCTGGCGCCGTACGGGTCGCCGATGCGGTGGTAGTGATTGTCGAACAGCGAGAGCACCTTGCCCTCCTCGACCCAGCGGGCGTGGTGCTGCCAGGCAAAGTCGAGGGCGTAGTGGCCGCCGGTGGCCGCCGGATCGGTGACGTCGGTGAAATCGTTGACGGTGCCGGCGCCGAGGGACCACAGCACGGCGCCGGTCGTGCCGTCGATGTAGCTGATGGCCCAGGTGTTGCGCATTGAGACGAGGTAGTTGCCGTGCGAGTCTTTGGCGAGGCTGTTGAGGTGCAGGTAGTCAAAGGCCGAGTCCTGGGCGTCGCCGCAGCCGGCGAAGCGCGCGCGCGGGTCGATGCGGCAGTTGTTCTGGACCTCCATGGTGGTGTTGGGCGGGAAGTGGTCGAGGGCGGCCCACTGGAAGAGCACGGCGCCCGTTTCAATGTCGAGCTCCTGCAGGTAGCAGGCCTCGACCCAGCCGTTCTCGGGCCCGCCGACGCTGCGCAGGTCGTAGGGCACGGGGATCGAGGTGATGACGAGGGCGGTGTCGTCGGCGGTGATGTGGAACTCGTGCATGTCGGCGTGCGGGAGGTTGTTGCCCGGGCGCAGGCGGTGGCGCACCTCGTAGGACTGGTCGAGCATGTACCAGTAGCCCTGCGACTGGTTGCCCGCGGGGCCGTCCATCTGGAAGGTGAGGAAGCGCTCGCCGCGGTACAGCTGGGGGCGGACGTCGTTCTGGTCGATGTTGGCGGCGTCCGTGTTGCGCCAGACGAGCGCGCCGTGGGCGTCGAGGATGACGGCGCCGGGCTCGTCGACCTCGTGGCCGCGCCAGCCGAAAAAGACGGGGTCCTGGCTGCAGCGCGCGTCCCAGCGCGGGAACTCGAGGCTCGGCACGCGCGGCTCAAAGGACTCGAACTGCTGCGCGGGCGCGAGGCCGTAGAGCCCCAGGCCGTACCACGACAGGTGGCGGTGCAGGTGCAGGCGGCTGAGGACCGTGGCCCAGAGGGCGGCGCCGCCGAGCCAGAGGCCTGCGACGGCGGCGAGGACGACGGCAACGCGGAAGACGGTCGAGTGGGCGATGCGCCGGAGGCGCGCGCGCGGGCCGGTGGCTGCTGCTGTTGGTGGTGGTCGTGGTGGTCGTGGTGGCGCCGCCGCTGGGCGCCAGCCTGGGCGGGAGAACATGGCGACGGACGGCGGTGGCCTTTGAGCAGAGGCGAAAGGCAATTGCGAGCGTCTCTTGAATGTCGTTACATGTGCCTTTTGGATTCTACCGCCGTCGCTGGTGGTAGGACTGGCGATGGGCGACGGGCGAGTGGGCGAGTGGGCGAGGAGAGTGAGGATGCGCCAATATCAGAGTCTCGTCAGCCAACGAGCAAGGACAAAGACCCAATTCGAGTCTTGAAGAATACACACACACACAGTCTTGTCTCCGCAAAGGAAGCAAATAAGAAAAGAAAAAAAAAAAAAGAAAAGAAAAAGGCTCCAACAAACAAAGTTGCGGATCCCCCCTTTCGCTCGAGACTATCAGTCGACGGGCATAACAGGAAAAACCGGGGATAATATCAAAAGAGTGGATAGCCCGACAGCCTTGGATCGCCACCCCTGGTCTGCGTGTCTGGCCTTGTCTGGGAAATTTTGTGATTTGTTCATGAGCCAATGCGAGTCTGCTCTCTTTGCTTGGCTGCTTGGCTGCTTGGCTGCTTGGCTGCTTGGCTGCTGGGCTGCTGGGCACGCTGCCAACGGCTGACAGGACAATGGGCGGAAAGACAACAGAGGGGATCCAGATCCAGGGCCAAACCTGGGTGCCGGATCGGCCACATGTGCTCGCCAATGGTGTCGCTCGGCCACCGATGCCGCTCCACAAATACGCGTCACGGCCAAGGCCCCGGAGAAGGCCGACCCTGAGGTTTAAAATTCTGTGCTGGTTGGTGGTGGTGGTGGTGGTTGCGCAGAAGTCTACCGAGTAGTCGAAGGGGAGTTCGAAAAGGTGATTGATGGGGGTGGACAGCAAGTGGTGATACTGCATTGCCATGTTGAGCGGCCACGATGCGGTCAGGCCTACGTAGGCGACCCAGCCAGAACGAACAAGGGCGAAGGAAGATGAAATCAATACATAGGCAGTACTTGACGGTCATGTACTCTTTGTGCCAAATAAGGGGAAAAGGTACATGTGAAGTAAGTACTTTGTAGTACCCAGGACGATAAGAGCAGAGCGCTCTCTTCATTGGCGGGTTCGAACGCGTCGTCCCTTGCATCGAGCGCAGTGTACATAGTAATAACTCTGCCACGGAGTTGCCGTTGCTGCTCTCTCGCCCATTATAACATGGTCACTGGCTCGTCACTTTTTTCTCTCCTCGTCTCTTTCTATAGTAAAAGAGTGAGTCCCCGTCATGAGGTCCCTTCTGCGATCCGGTTGGGTCCCAGGTGATGCAACCTCCCCCATGGCAGCCCTGTGGCGTTTTTGGTTTTCGGTAGTAGTAAGTACCTATAGATCTGCACGAGACTGCTCATGACAAGGTAAGTACTTACCACTACTAGAATGCAGTGGAGTGTACCCTCCCGCTGGGTCCCGATACTCGCTCCCTATCCATAGCACCACTTGGGGAGTTTTGAATGGACAGCACCCCTTGAGAAGTCCAGTAAAAGGCACAGTCTGTACCACCACAACATTACCGGCATGTAAAAGGGTGGCTGCAGACAGACACAGAAAAAATAATAATAATAATAATAATAATAAAAAGGGCTGACGACAACGCCATGGCACATCCCATTTTCAAGAACCAACCCGTCCAGTCACAAGCACTGAACACGGAAGGCGGTCCAACGAGAATAACGCCATCCGTATCTGCATCCTGTTTGTCTGGTGTTTTTTGCTTTTCCTTTCTTCTTTCCCTTTCTCCTTGTCTACTTTCACCTTCCTCTTGGTGCACTCAGGTATAGATATAGATACATAGTATAAATATCAATCAATACGAGAGGTCGATCTAACCCCCTCTTCACCGAGTTCTGCACGAACATTCTCAGACCGAGATTTTCCTCGAGGCACGCACCACTGCACGATAAGGTTGTGCAAAGCCCGGGAGCATTGTCTGGTCTGTTTACTGCTCATGCTCGGTGCTTTTGGGAATCTTGATATACTTACCGCTTCTTTCACCAAAGATTGATATGGTCTTATAATGAACATACCGGTGGCTGGTTTCTCAAAGCGCCGTATGCACCTCGCAGGCGCAGCTGTTGTGTCTTATTTTTTTTTTTTTTTCTCTTCTTTCTTTCTTCTCAAATTTCCAAGACTCCAAGACAATGGACACAATGATTGACTACTCCTCCGACCGCACGCTTCTCATTAAAGTAGCTACAGAGATAGCATCCTTGAGAATGGGTAAGAGTAGTAGCAGTACATGGATGAGATGGTTGGTGGGCTTCTGCCCGGGAGCCAAGCCAGCCCAACCAAGCCCTTCCGCCCTGGCTGCGCCAAGTTTGGAGGCTCTGTACCCAAAGTCTCAACTCTCCGAGTCTTACCGAGTGAGTATCGAGCGCCCAAGTTGGTTGTTCAACCTCGTTCAATCCTTGTGCAACTGAACATCAGGATCAACCTTGGATTCGGCATGGCTTCGACCTGGAACCCCACAGTGTGTATGAGATTGTGCTACTCTGGCTGTCTAGTTGCTGTATCATCCATCCCACAAGCAAAGTGTATTCTTTTTTTTTTTTTGTCGTGATAGTAGTGGTTTGGTTGCTAGGGAAAGTAAGATGCCTAGAGGTCACAACAAATCCTATGCCATGTATTGTCAAAGAGGGCAACCACAAGAGCGAGAAATGATTTTTCTTTAAAAATAAAAAACAGTAAAGGACAAAGAAAAGATCATCAGCCACCAAAACCAAAGCCATACTTGCTCTGAAAACTCCAGACCCATTGTCGCCCGCTTGAGCCCACAGTCGACATGCGAATCAATCATGTACTCCCAGTCTTGCCCCTCGAATGACTCCCCGAAAAGCCAATATAGTCCAGATCCGCTAGAGACTTCTCTCTCTCTCTCTCTCTCTCTCTCTCTCTCTCTCTCTCTCTCTCTTTCTCCAGGTCCTACTTTCACCCAATCATACAAAATGATGACATGGCATACCCGTTTCAACGCGAGTCCTTGTTCAGACGGAGCGGGTCCGCCTGTGCAACAGAAAAAAATCACCGCTCTCGTCAGGCGCCAGAGGAACTCGGTTCGGGGCTGGCATTGATCTGGAGCGCCTCCTCGAGCGTCAGGGCCGTCTGCGCGTACTGGGCGGGCGGGCGGCCCTCGTCAATCATGTACAGGATCTTGGCGGGGTTGCCGACCGCGACGCATCGTGCGGGCAGGTCTCTAGTAACGACGCTGCCGGCGCCAATGGTGGTGTAGTCGCCGATGGTGACGCCGGGGCTGGAATGGGATAGATGGTCTTGGTTAGCTACGGCTTTTCCTCTCCATGTTTGTGTGATGAGTTGCAGCTTTACAGTTGTTGTGATTGTTGTTGTTATTGTTGTTAAAGAGTAGCATATGCGCGAGATGGATTGTAGAAAGGGCAGAAGGAAGGAACGAGAAAAGAAAGAACCAAAAAAGAGAAAAGGAAAGGGAAAGGTAAGGAAAAGGAATGAAAAAAAAAGAAAACACTCACAGAATGGTCGAATTGGCACCAATCCATACGCCTTTACCAATATCTACCTTGGCGCCCCAGCTGCCCGCCTCGCCCGTCTCGAGCTCATTCCGCTCCTCGTACTTTGTCGAGTGTCCCACGCCAATGATGCTCACATTGGGTCCAATCTGGCACCGGTCACCGATCCGAATGTCCGCCACGGGCGTGTCCATGATGAAGCAGTTGCGGTTGATGAAGGTGGTGGGGCTAATGTGCACGCGAAGGCCGTAGTCCATGTAGATGGGCATCTTGACGTACGGGAAGGTTGGGCGCGGCATCGCAACCACCGCGACGGCGGTGTTTGGTTTCGAGAGCTGGGGTTTGGTGTGTGCTTGTGCAGATGAAGACGAAGACGAAGACAGAGACTTGGGCTGCTGGGTCTCCGAAGAGGGTTTGTTGGTGCCGACGGCGACGCTTCCAGTGGTCTGTTGCATCTGTGCGGGCTTCATCTTACTAAAGACGTCCGCAATGGCAACAGCCTGGGTGGCATCGACCTTGGACTTGTGGTAAGGGTCGACAATGCTATAAGAGAATCACATATGGTCAGTATTACCATCTTTGTGTATCTGCTTGTTTCTTCTTTCTCTTTTTTTCTTCTTGGTCCCCCCTTTTCAATCATCAGTCGCCAACTCAACGACAAACAGTATACATACTTCAACCACTTGGCCGCACGCTCCGCAGTAGAAGCATGTTCGGGCGTCGAATTGTACTCGATACAGGCATCGTTGCAGCGTACACGCGCGGCGCGAAAGTCATCCTGGCCGGCCATGTATGCGACTCGATCTGCCGGGTTGGGCTTGGTCATGAGGTGGTCCAGCGGGTGACGGTGCTGGGGCCGCGGAGGAGGAGGAGCCATGCGTTGTGCGGCGTGCAGGATGGCAGTGGTCGGACTCGTGCTCATGATGGCGCAGTCCTTGGTGGGGATATCGCTCAGAGTCATCATTGTCTGCCCGTCAAGGAGCGTGGATGTGTCCCACGTTGACTCGTCGTCACCCATTGTGTTGTGTGTTTGCTGTGAGGAGGGGTGAGGTGTGAAGTAGGTTCCTGGGGCAGGAAAGCAAAGCAAAGGGGGGCTTTTGTATCAACTATCTAGTGATGGAGGGGGAATATCTCTTAGGGGGTTTTGTGTGAATCGAAGATGAAAGAGCAGGTCAACGCCGAGAAACAAGATTCGTAACTTGTGCCGTGTCGTGCTGTTGCGTTGCAGTTGCAGTTGCAGTTGCAGTTGCAGTTGCAGTTGCGAGGTTGCAAGAGTCTTCCTTTTTGCTTTGCTTTGTTTTGGGAGATGGGTAAGGTAAGAGGGAAGAAACGCTGTGCTTGGAGAGACACTCGTTTAAATATTTATTTTTTCGTTTCTCGGCAGGGCAACCGAACGCTGCAGGAGCTGTCGACGGGTTTCCATTCACTGATGCCTTGTGACGGACAACATAACATGGCTTGCAGGCAGTCTCAATCCAAGGACAGTGAAGGAGGCGAGCACAGGCCGAGCAGCAGTATACAGCTGGGCTGGCCAATCCGAAGCCGAGGGCATACTATGCGGCCAAACCAGTGAATGGGTCGGATGCAGTTGGATGCGCAAAGTAAATGGAGTGACGGTTCCAGTGAATAAGAAGCGTGGCTACTTTTTCTTGTCGAGTTTCGAATAATGCGGTCCAATACCTCGAGAAAAGGGTAGAAAGAGGGAGGGGGGAGGGATCGTCGCCGGCATCCAACAGTGATCAGATGAGGCGCCTTCTTTTTCTTCTTTTGTCTCCTTTGCGAGTACGCCCTTGCCTTCCATCTCACTGTTTGTTCCCTACTATGCAAAACTACAAGAAGAACACCTTAGAGGGGTTCTTGATATAGTTGATTGAGAACGGCCAGGTGTTCAACTGCGTATAAATCAAGAGGAGCCACACACGGCCCTCCAAACCACTTGTATGGATTTCATGCGGACGGGGAGCCCTCTTGCTCCTCTGCCATCACATGTCTTTGCTTTTTCTCTTTTTCTTTTTTTACCAAGGATCCAGTGTTCTCCACGAGGCAAGAATAAAAGGAACTTGAGAATGCAACGCAGTGAGAACGTCTGCCAAAGACATGTCACCTACAGGGTACATAGCAATGTACATATGGCGCCATGCATCGGATTCTTTTTTTTCTCTCTTTCTTTCAATTCAAGGGTTCTTTGCTGCTACTTGCTGCTACAAAATTGGTCAGTTTTGAGAAAAAGAGAGAGAGAGAGAGGGTCGTCCAACTGACTGACATAAAGTGAGAACGCAAAGTCTCTTGTGTCACTCTTTGCATGATGCCTTTGCCTGGAAGGGCCCAAGGTAGGGGGGCAGGGGTCTCCCCACCCCCAAATTATCCTATTCTCTGCTGCTGCCGCTGCCGCTGCCGCTGCCGCGGAAGGCGGCCCGGAGCTGGGCATGGCACTACCTTATCGTAAAGGCGGGCGGCTGAATCTAGCGCTGCAGGCAAGTGTGCATGCATAAAACCTCAGCTTGGTACCGAGTCTTGGGTGGCTCGAGTCTCGAGAGGCCGGCGGGCAGGTGGTGCGCAAGGAAGACCTGGTGCGTGCGTGTGCCAACAACGGAAAAAAGCGCAAGAGACAAGGTTGTGTGCATACCATGTAGAGTAGACAGTGGCCAGACGAGCCGAACCGCTTGACGGGCAGATATTGTGACGGGCAGATCTTGCGGGTTTGGTTACCTTGTAAAGACAAGAGACGGTGGCAGAAATCGGGCGGGCATTCGGGGAGCGTGTCTGTTTGCTTACTTAATGGCTGGCTCACGTGGGCTGGCTCGATATATAAGCATGGTATTTACATAATACTATGTACTTCTGCAGAGGAGCATAGACAGACAACCTCGGAGTTTCCCTCGTCGCTTCAAAAAAGAGGACGACGAGTGAGTGTGGCAGGAAGACGCGCTGATCCATGGCAGATTCAGTTGGAATGCGCACCATCGCGTATAGTTCCCACCAGCGCGAAGAACACTCCTCGCGAATCCTCTGCATGCAGCAACAGTTCCCTCAACTCCATAAAAAGAAAGAAATAAAAATCACCCTCGACAGGCCCGTTCTTGGATGATTCTTGCTTGCCCAGAAAGTACGCTACTGCCTCGGTATTGGAGACACTGGACTTGCTTTTGTTTGACAGGTCTGCCACCATTGGCGGGGTTTCATCGTGCTCCCGGAAACAAGATCCGTTGTGACCCGGAGGCGGGCTTGATTGCAGAGTCTGATACTCTGTAGTCAAAGTGTTGCTGGGGATCCCATCATCATCATCATCATTATCATCATCGTACGTTTCGACAATATGTACACAATCAACAGTGCGCGAGTCCTCGGTCTGCTACAAAGTAATGCTCATCACGCATCACAGGACTTGATTTGGCTGGTGAATCATACACAACAAGCCAAATGTACCTGCATATCAGTCCGCCGGGGCTCTGGTCTGCCGCAGGCTGTGGACTTGCCTGCAGTAGGGCAGGCCAAGGTAGGATTTGGCTCAATCATTTGGATCGGGGGCTGGATGTGGATATGCGAGTGTGCAAGTGAGAAATGACGAGGAGAGCAGTCCTCCACACACAACCAAAAGTCACATCCGCTCTACAAGAACCGGATGACCTGTTTTGGGGGGTTTGTTAAGTGGTGTTACTCAACAATTTCCCCAGTCAGTTAGTCCGTCAGTCATTTTCATTCGACCACAGCCCACCCACTCTCACTGAGACTAATCGCCCGTCACATCGGATAGTGCTGCCCTGCTTGCATTCGCTTGCAACTTTGTTTATTTTTGTGGCTGAACACTGGGCGAACCGGGGAACAGGCGAGGGCGCTTCCGTCACTTGCAATGCTGGATGTATTCCACCAGTGCTCATGCAAGTCGAAGATCCAGCCCATGGAGCTCGTTCTGGACGGTTTTCGTACACAATATCCTTTCCACATGTGCTATGGCACACATGGCTATATTAACTTCTGCTCCGAGCACTGTTGCCTTGGTGTTTTCGATTCAGTCCTTGTGCCGTTCTTGCTTCGGCCACAACCGCCTTCCCGCGCGTTTTCGATCTTGTCTGCCCACGTATCATCTTTACTTTTTCCTTTATTCTATTCACGCCCAGCCCAATTCTCACCGAACCAAAAGATCATGCCCAGGCCGAGGAGGGGCTTGGCGTTGTACAGTTCATCATGATCACCGGCTGTCGTCTGATCCCGCTCCCAAAGTCTACTGCAGACCGCTGAGAGATTTCGTTGTGCAAGGCAAACGATCCCGGCACTGCAGTCAGCAGCAGGGCCGCAGCAGCCTGCCGCAGCGAAGTGGTGCAACACGCAGACAGACCGAGCGAGAAGAAGCGTCGTCTCTAGAATAAAACCTGAGTCCGGGTTTGTCTGACAAACTGACATCAAGCACTCACTACTCACTCACATCCTCGTTGACAAGGACAGGGCTGGCTTTCGAAAGACGCACAAGTGGCAGTACCTTTTTCGTAGATGCGCATGTCTGTGAAGCAGATCCATGATGGGGGCTTTACAATAGACGTTGTAGGCGATGCTGGATCGGTGTGTGGTCACGTTTCGCTAGCTAGCTAGAGGTTGGCGTTGAGGAAGCCTAAGCTGCTACCGACACTTGACTTTTGGATGGTTAGTAGTCGGGGTGCCAGAACGACCTTGACTTTGGGGATTACTCGTATTTCTCGATATTCTACACCGCCACGAGCAAGAGACCATAGGGCAGTTCAGGTAGAGGAGGCAAGTTGCGGTGATACGAAAGACTTGCATGGTAGCTGTGTTACCACCTCTAAAGGCGAAGGCATTAAAAGAATGCCAAATATCACACAACTTTGACGAGAAGAAAGGTAGGAAAGCTTAGTCGTAGCTGACATACCTCGGTGAAGCAGCCACAGAGGGAATCACGAAGCCTAGGCAAGCCAAGCTGAAGGCTGTGAGGCAGGAGGCATATTCAAACTGGAATCATCAGTACACATGACGCCATCAAGAATCGAGACTCTTACAAAACACCGTCTCAGGCATTGATCCTCCGCGGTGGGATATCGTCCATGTAGAAGCGTATCCAAGGCGTGGCGCATTGCATATCTTGATAGCCAGACATAGATGAAGGATCCCACGGCCACACTGTTCCAAATCTGCATCTCGTTGACATTGTGACTATCAGCCAGTTGCTACAAGCGACTATCGCAGGTTTGGGTCATCATGAGAAAGTGACGTGTCTTTCTTTTGAGTCTCTTGCGAGTGGCAATATCATCACTGCTTGTCAAACTCTGTCACTTTGACGAAGCAAGTACAACCAGGCGGAGACGTTGGAATGTTTAACATCTACAGGGAAGACCTTTTCTCGCCACGGACAACACACTGGCAGTTATCCCGGGCAAGCTATACGGCCGCTACTGAGAAAGCTGGCTTCGAGGCTAGATGCTTGTGAAAACCCGAGAGCGCCTCTCAAAGGCCGACGAGAGCCCTGGCACAGGCGGTGTATGATAGACCGCTCTCTGGCTTCTTTGGATTAAGTTCTCTGAAAAGAGCCATCATAGAATGTAAACTCGCTGACAACGAGATTCAAAGGTCCATTTCCTAGGGCGGCGAATCAGCCCAGTCGCAAGACTAGAGTGACATAGAATTGGCGCTAGACTTACCATCTTGCTATTGTATTTTTGAGAATATTATCACTCTCGATACTGTGCTTGATTATACCACAGGATAGCAGGCGGCCTTGCCATATTTAGTCTTGCATGATGATGGATTACAACCTTCACAACGCAGGTTGGATCATATACTACTCTGGCATTTAGAAGATCCCAAAATGCAAATGTACGTACCACGGGTGTTACTCATGCGGAGTCACGATGTCATTTCAGGGCTATCCCGCAACAAAGACTTCGAATCGTTGTCACTTGACGAACTTGCCCAAAATTTGTACTGACTGCTCCGTGGTTTGAGCTGCAAAGTTGCAAAATTGAAATCTCTTAAACATGCTAGATTTCAAAGCGGTTCCTCGCCATGAGGATTGAAGAACTCCATTAGCTATATCCACACATATTCCGCATATGAGTATCAATCCATTGTTAAGGGAGAGTTATTTTTGTTAGAGTGCCCAAGTCGTCGTGACTGTCTTTTTGTGTTTTATGGAGATAACGTCCGGCCACCGATAGTCCGAGGCTGTCTCCGAGGCTGCCAATTTTCAACATGCAATATGTGCGGGTATTTGCTGTATTTTTGCGTATACATAGTACATAAATAATAATGCCGTAGATTCTGATTTACCCACCGACTTGGATTCCTTGTTCTCTGACAAAGAGATGGGACCATCATTTACATCTAATCTTATCTGATTGATTGAAACCTCCGTTCTAGGGCGCCCGTCCCACGTTGATGTCCCATCTAGCCTATAAATCGTAACGCCGACGTATCTATTACAAAGCTTTGAAAGTTCCAGTGCATTTATAGAATCTCGAGAACAGCCTTAGATTAAAGTCTACTTGACCCAGAATATACCCAAGAACTAGTTTCGTGCATCGTCCCGAATCTCCTTCCTGCTCTTGCTCTGGTATCGATACTCGCGCAACTTCAACAGAATTGCTGCACTGGGGAAAGTCAATGTGTTTAAAGACTCGAATCACGCTTATACAGAATGAGCAACGGATTCAATGGAATCAGTTCCAGGTTCAGTACTCGTCGTCACTGTCATGAAAAGTAGTTTCTAGAGTCTTATAACATGACAGTCATTAGGCAAGGCCGCATGAAGCCGTACGAGACAAAAGAAAACAAAATCAAGAAATTGATATACCACAAGAGGTAATAGTTATATGCGGTATATATGGCCACCTCACCTTCCTCTCTCTCTCTCTCCACACAGTACTCAAATCCAACCCATTTGCCTTCCATGTTTCTTACCTGCCATGGTCAGACTCCCGAGTCCTCCGTCCAGTCAGCTCGGACATCTCGGCCAGAACGCCGTTCAGTCTACTTACTAACTCATTTCTTTCACCGGATCCACGCAAAGCCACCCAGACAGCCAGCCAAATCGAAAGGAGAGACAGAACGACCGACATCGTTGCTCGGATCGGAGACATCTCCGGCTCGGCCCCACGCCACAGGCGATGCGCACGCGTCCAGTGCAGTCAGGGCAGTGCATTTTCAATGTAGGCCCAACCTCTCTCAGCTCGTCTGTGTATTACGTCGAGAGAGGTAATAAGACAAGGCAAAGTTATGTGAGGCATGAAAAAGGGCAAGACAGTCTTCTGCGGATCGTGGGTATTATTTTTGTGGCTTTTCTTTTCATTCATTACCGCTTGCTTCCTCAATTACATAGCAAACATACCTTGGAAATATTACCGACTCTTGTACATGTATACACAACCACGCACGCGTATTCTTTGTGCCCTTCTTGGTTTTCTTTCTTGTCTCGTGGTGTGGTGGAATAATTACTCCCAAAGTACCTTTCTCCAACGGTAATAAAACTCCATCGAATATGCTGCCGCTTAATTTGCGAGGCTGGCTAGTATCATGCCTCGTAGCCACCTCGGTCTCGGCGCATGAGCCGTCAGACCATGATGCACCTCACCACCACAGCAACGGCCAGAAGCAGCACTTCAACATTGAGGCGAAGAGCATCATGAACAACAACAATCGCATCGATGACCCTCTCATCCACGCAACCCACATCTTCAATTCCTTGCACTCTTCCCTACGCGAATTTGGCTCCGTGCTTAACCACAACGGCATGTCACTCTCGATAGTGCACATCCCAGCAGACACGGAGTTTTACCACGGAAACCCGCACGCCGAGCCCGTCAGCGGCCTGGAATGGCTCGCTTTCGAGCCAGAGCATGCAATGGCTTTTGCGCATCCCAGGGGAGGCGGTGGGAAGGGTAAGCACCTCGGGGCGTAACTATCCCCAGAGACAGTAGTATTGACCAGAAACTCTCCAGAGGATCACATGCACCAGGCAGCCCAGATGCCGATCAAAGGACGCAAGGAGCATACTGATCCGGAAGTGAACGCACTGGCAAACGACAAGGAGAACCCTCTAGGTTACTTCCATACCTACCGCACCCGCCACCCGCTCCGTCTGCTCTACGCCGACGGGCAATCGGCTGCCAAGTCCGTCAAGGGCACGCTCGATACGCAAGATATCATCCTGCGCGATCTTGCATCGAGTACAGGGCCCGGCAGTCCCATGAACCAGGACTACGTGCGTGCCGAAGACCTGTGTCAACGCATGAGCGGACCCGACGGCAAGTGGGCTGGCCACATTGACGGCGTGCTGCGCATGGTAGGCGGGTTTGAGGTCATCTTGTGTGATTTTGCCAAGCATTTGGATGTTGTCAGCATAGTCAAGACGGCCAATGCTCCTGCTGATCCAGACGCGAGGAGGGAGGTCGGATACTACATGGGATTGGCGAGTAGGTTTGAGGATTTGGGTCGGACCAGAGCGTCGATTGACTACTCACGAGACTGGATCAGCGTATTTGCGTGGCCCGACGCCGTCTACTTTGACGAAACGGGCCGGCCAAGGATTCACAATGAGAGCGACAAGATTGCAGGCCTTCAGGCTGCTGTGGATGAGCTTGTTACGGAACGAGATGAGAGGCAGCCGCAGCAGCACCGCGGACAGGGGCATAAGGGCGACGAGAAACACTACCGCACAAAGCGACACGAATCAGTCGATTGGCAAGCCATTGTCGACCTCGTTGTGGCAAGATATGCGCCGCGCATCTCATACATGATTTCGGGCATGCCCTCTGGAATCGAGGCTCTGCGTGCTGAGCTGGCCTTTGCCCTAGAGCCGTTCATCGGCTATCTGAACCGCGACGCCGACGCCGAGATCGAACGCTGTACAGCGCAGTTTCTGCCTTCTCCGAGCCATGACGCAAGCTCTGGCGTCCCTGGACGAGCTGTCGCACAGGTTTCCCGCGACTTGTGCTCATGGCTGCATCATGCTCTTGAAGCAACGTACACAGACACACTGGAGGAGGTTCTGGCGTCGATTTCTCAGCTCAAAGAACACCTTGGCTGGACTTTTTGGAAGCGCTGCGGTTCCTGTAAGATTGGCGAAGCCTGCAAACTCCCTATTTGGCCAGGTGGAAGTGCACATGACTTTGTCCAGCCGCGGTGTGGAAAAATGGAAGAGCATGGCGAAGGCAAGTACTGGGATATGGCAGGGCGTGAACGTGGACGATCTCATCGGGAGTAGCTCATGTCACAAGGTGAGTTACAATGGTCTAATTGAGTGTGTTCTTGCTTATGCCTCTGATAGTTCAAGACCTCGTAATCTTAGATGGGCGTGTTAAAGTTGACCCAGGTTAGGCAGTTAGTTGTAGGAGCAAAGAATGAACACCTTCCAGAATAGGTGGCAATCGTCTTACACCATTAGCTGCTCACAAGAGATAAGCAAGACCACTAGACTTGCAGTCTGAGTGCGTGGAATACTTGTCCAAGCCCGTCTGCCTCGATGATGGGCTCTGTCATTGTGACAGAACAACCAGACGTTGTCGACAGGAAACCATCCGCGAGGGCGCGTCGGAGAAAGGTTTAGCCAGGGATTTTGAGTTTGAGCCTCGTGAGCCCAGGATGTGAGAGTGACAGGATCCTGGGCTACGGAATGTAACCTGGCAATAGGAAGGGTGCCAATGACTCTCGAGTCTGGTGCACGATCCGCCATCTGAAATTAGCCCGTGGCTATTGAAATGGCGCACGTAGTAGGATCAGCAAAACTGCCGATCGATCCAAAGTGCCGAAACACAACCAGACGCATTTGCTGCTGCAGCACCAGCCTGCGCCGCCTTGCTTCCAGACGAGCAGCTTTGAGATGGCGGCCAATGGCGACCAATCAGACCCGTCCGAGGCTGTCATTGCATGCAAATACTGTCGCCTATCGGTGCAGTCATACGTGATCATGGTATAGGCCGGCCCGCAGAGGCTTGAATCGCGATCAAAGTAACATGTTAGCGTCGCCATGTACAAGACAATTTGGCCGAACAAATCGAGGGCATTGGAAAATCTCATCATTCTCTGCTCGTACTTGGCCTGCGCGCCTCGAGCGCAGCATCATCAGACGGGATGATTGGCAGATGCTGGAGATCAAGCTTTTAGCGCACCAACACCATTCGCAACAACATGACTTACAGAAGTCCAAAGGGGGCTCGCCACCGTGGAGCAAGGGCACCACCACATCTCTTGGGTCTGACTCGATGTCGGGAAGAAAATGAGTGCGTCGGTCTTGTCTGAACCGAAAAAGAGCCATTGGCGCGGCGGTCCAGACCTGCAGATGCTCGCAGGCACGATCTGGCAATCAGCAAACACCCACGCCCCATGCCATTGCGACCCCGATCCAATCCAATGTCAATGTTGTTGCTGCTGCTCGTGATTGTGGTTGCAGCGCATTGCATTGCATGGCGCCCCGGGACAAAGTTGATATGTAGGTCCTATTGTAGAGAGCCCGCGTCGTGCTGGGGTCGTTGCTGGCCGCTCCTGCCCACCATTGACCAACCCGCTTCCTTCTTCCCCTCTTCTCCAGATTCTCGTGGGCTTCTGGACAAGCATGGCTAGCCGAGAGCACAGAGTCCCCTGCGTCCGTCCTGCTCTGCCTGGCCTCATGGCCACATGGTACATCGTAGGGAGCACTTTCCTTTTCCTGACAGGCTCCAGAACGCCCAGTGGGTTCTACCAGCCAATCGGCCCGCACTAGCTGTAGAACGGCTTTGCGATAGCCTGTACCGAGACGAGACCATGATTGTATCGGGATTAGCGTCTACAGGAGTGGATTTTGCACGACCAGGCCCCCCTTGCGGCTCCCTCCTTGGTCGTCTGCTGCCCTGACGCCGAGCTGGGATGGGCTCTCGTTGGAAATTGAAACACGGCCAGCTGGGTGGAGATGGCGAGAATGGCGCGCCGTGTGCCGCTGCACAAGTCCACCAGGCCACGGGTCACGGACCGATCCCCATGGGCCACAGCAATTGACTTCATGAAACTAACCACGCGTTGCGGCCTGGGTCTGCCACCCAAAGTGGCCGTCGGCTGCGGTCCAAGGTGGAGAGTTTGGATCGTGTTGAGGGCATGCGTGCTTTCTTTCCCCCCCTTCCTTATCTGTGGCCTGGATTTCTTTCCTTCACTTACATAGTAGAACATTGCTTCCCTCTTCTCCTCTTTCCCTCACCAGCCTCTCTTCTCCCTACCTCCATAGCACGCCACCGTTCTGCCCTGCCCTGTTTTGTCGACATCGTATCGTGGCCTGCCTCCCTTGCCTCTTTCGACTGTCTTGAAACAGACAGACAAACCCGATTTCGGTTACGGAGATTTAACTAGCGACACAGACCATCAAAGATACGAGAGCCGAACTCGCGCAAACGCTCTTGGAACTTGGACGATAACAGAGACGCAAAACGAGGAAGCAAAAGACTCCTCTTTGTCCTAAACCTCGTCCGCCTCCAACGCTAGACGAACAGGACCATCTGAACTGCTGCGCGGTCTCAATCTGCCCGAGAATACACACACCACACGCTTCCTGGTACCCTCCCTCCACCCATCAACGTATTTCATACTCCACCAGCCCACGATGCCGAGCCTCATTGAGCGTATCCAATCCAAAATCGAGCTGTTCCGCCTCGAGCGGCGCTACACCCGCAACCGCGATAGACGGTCAACCTTTGTGTCCAATGCAATCTACGTCGACGGCGAGTACATCTATCAGACGCCCAGCAGCACAGGATCGACCTACAACAGCAGCAACCACTCGTCCAGCAATTCCACACCCGTCAGCGAACACCCGCCGTCGCCCCTTCCCGGCAGCGGCATGGCATCTGTGCCACGATCCGTCATGCCAGCA
This sequence comes from Coniella vitis, assembly GCA_011317545.1. Lineage (NCBI taxonomy): Eukaryota > Fungi > Ascomycota > Sordariomycetes > Diaporthales > Schizoparmaceae > Coniella > Coniella vitis. The sequence continues at coordinate 135,160 of WUJK01000013.1, forward strand.
ATGTCTTCCTCGGATAACTACAACAATTACACCAACTACAACTCCTACCACTCCTACAACCAGAACAATGGCAATGAGCACCAGACGACCACACAACGCAAGAAGATGCACCGCTTTTCCTCCATTCACGGCTTCGGATCATCCGGGAAGGGGTCGAACGGTGTCACTCCGTCATCAAACTGGAGACCACAAAGGGCAAGCTTCGACGGTGGCAGATGACCTATCCACTTCTCGTCTATGATTTGCCACAATCCGATCAACCTTGAAATTTACCAATATTCGATACTTCATTTTCACACCGAGCGATATTTTCCAAGCGCCCTAGACAAGAAGTTCCAGGCCGGCTCTCACATTTCGCCTCTCCCTTCAACGGGGATATTGGCTGGTTCGGCTCAATAACTTAGCGTCCCACAATTTGATGGCCTTCATCAGTTCCTATAATTGCTCTTTTCTCCTACCAGCGACATCCCGGCTTTCTTAGGCTGGGTCAGGACTTAGTGTTGGTCGCACTAAAAGACTAAAGCCAACACTCCACTGCGCCAGTCTTGCCCACGCGTGGAATGGATCGCCAGGGCAAAAAAACGGGGATCTAGGGGTAGTTTCCCGTATACACTTCTTTTTCTGTTTTCTGATGACCAACCTGTTGGTTTTTAGCACCTTCAACGAAATGAACCACGAACAAAAAGGAGGCTCGTGCGGCTCGCTTTTTGTGCTTTTGCAAAACGCAGCATCTGCCTTCCGCTTTCACTTATCACGGCGGTTTATGCTTCTTAGCATGCATTGTATCCTGTTTTAATCCATTTCTTCTTCTTGCAGTATCTCTTTTCCCGCAATCTTTCCTGCCTGGGTGCCTGCCTGGCTGGGCCTGGTCTCGCCCAGCCAAGCCGCTTGCTGAAAGCTGGATGAAGAACCGACCTTTGTATATATATATTTAACGAGACTATTGTTTATATCAAAATTTAACGTATCTGCTTAATTTGTATGGTTCTTGATGTGTTTTGATATTGCTTGACTGTTTTGTTGTACCGTTGACGACGGCGTGTTGGCTTGAATGACTGATACCAAGTCCACGAATTGACATGAATACCGTCATTAGTTCGTAGTATGAACGAAATCGCTAGCCATACCTCGGCACACATCTCGGCACACAGGAGACAAAATCCGCAGGCAGAACGCTACCTCAGTATATAAGTATATTGATAAGGATTAGCTCAATGGAGAGCCATATGCTCACTAAGATTAAGTAGGTTAGCCGTTGATACAAGCGGGATAGGACTTTTGGGACTGCTGGCTGGTTTTTTTTCCCCGCCTGACTGATAGATCATGGTAATTTAATATGTACCTGTCTTGGTACGTCATCTCAACTTGGGGGTTTGAACACTTATGTGTTGATTGATCGGAAACTCAGTAAGCCTCCCAATTGCGCTCATTGATATCTGAGATCGTCTCATTAAGAAACCCAAACAGTATCACAGCACTCACGTGATATGGATCGCTCAATTTTTGTGTAGAGGTTGGGTAACATGATTAGAGACAATGGCAGTATAGCAGGCCGACGTGAACCAGTAATTCATCTTGCAAATCCTCCTTGTATATAACTCCCGTAAATATGCCAGCTCTAACCTTATTATCTTGCTCTAGACAATGACAGTCGACCGAGTACAGCACCCCGTCCAGCCTCAACACTTTTTCCTGCCCGCCCCGCATATCTAGAAATATTTCTGTGTCCTCATAAACTCCATGCCCGCCGCGAAATGAAACAGCTTCGCCGCAACGATATACCTCTCCCGCTTCGAATACTCCTCCAACTTCGCATGCAAGCCTTCCAGCGGCACCACTACCCGCTGGATATGCTCCCCATCATCCAGCCTCTGCGCAGGCATTTCCACCCCTTGGCCCTCGGGTAATTGCACCTCGACCATGACAAGCTGCATATTCGCATTCGTCATGCCCGGGTCCGCCGCCTGCGCGGGACTGACGCTCAGCACTTTGGTGACTGCATACCCCGTCTCTTCCTTGAATTCGCGCCGCGCGGCTTCCTCGGCTGTTTCGTCAGCGTCAATCAGGCCGGCGGGCCATTCGACGGTCCACGAGTCGAGCGGGGGCCGGTATTGGATCACGAGCATGGTGGATGCGGGCTGTTGCTTTTGCTTGTCGGCTGGCGGGAGCAAGATGTTGCCCATGGCGACGGCGTCCACGCCTGCCTTGGAGGACCGCGTCTTGCGCACCGCGGATTCCCAGGTGCGTTGCTTGCCGGTTTGGTCGGTAAAGTTTATGCGCTTGAGCGTGACCCATTTGGATTCGCTGATGGGCAGGTCTTCGATGGAGGTTATGACGGGTTCTTGGACGGGGTTGGTCATTGCGAAGGCGCGGCGGGGGATGTGCACGTGGAAGGCGGAGGGAGGGCCGAGGAGGGTCGGTTGTCGCGAGGCTCGTTGGGCGAAGCGCGTTGCACAGGTGGATAGGGTGCGGGAGGTAAGAGGCGACTGCATGTAGGAAGACGAAGAGTAAGATTGCCAATTGTGTGAATGGGACGGCGGCTTGGAATTGGGTGGCCGTCCTGTCTGTTTGTCGGGGTGTCTATCTGTCGGATTTGACTTCCAAGCAGAAAAAGGATTGCGCTACATAGACCTAGTACCACAGCGTACAAGTGACGTCCATGACCGATAAACGGAACCCCACTAAAAGCAAAAGGAAGGTGGGGGGCCAGCTTCCTTCCAGGACGAAACTGGCACGTGGTGACATCACTGTTACTTTTTGCATTTGCGGCTCTTTCGGGAGTCTTTTACCATCCCAATTATCCCGGACAATCACGGTTACACAGCAATTGATGCGGTTGCAAAAGGCAAAGCTACATTTTGTTGGTCAAAATCTCGCACATATATATATATAGTAGAGGTCGCTTTTATGATCGTAATGTTAGATATATGCATCAGCCCAATCAGGACTCGACATTGTCCGGCTAATCCGAACGCCTGTTTTAAAAAGACTTGTATCTCTAAAAGCCCATTGGTATTTCAAAACAACAAAACAAATGTTTATCCCCTTGTAAAGTCCTCATAACATGCATCATCAAGATTAAAAATTTTGGGTGGTCTTTCATCGTCCTCCTTTTTTTCTTCTTTGCTCTTGTCCTGCCAATGTTTGTTTACCGGCAGGTGTAACCACCGTCAATGACCAGGTCGGCACCGGTTGTGTAGGTGCTGGCATCGGAAACGAGGTAGACGTAGGCGCCCTTGAGCTCCTTAGCCAGACCGTCGCGGCCCATGGGGATCATGCTGTGCCACAGCTTCTGGGTGTCGGCATCAATGAAGTCGCTCAGACCAGTGTCGATGTAGCCGGGCGAGATGGAGTTGACACGGGCAAAGTCGCGCCACTCGTTGGCCAGCGAGCGTGCCATGTGGATGCAGCCAGCCTTGGCGACGTTGTACGAGGTCTGCTCCTGGGGGAAGTTGGCAATGTGGCCCGACATGGATGCGGTGATGACGAGCGAGCCGTGGCCCTGCTTCTTGAAAACGGCGCCGACGGCCTTGGCGCAGTAGGCAGTTCCGTTCAGGTCGGTGTTAATGACACGGTCCCACTCCTCGGCAGAGCCGTCGATAACACCGCTGTTGGCGGTGGCACCCGCACTATAGTTGTTTGGTGGTTAGCATTCGCTGTTCATGTTGTAATAAAGAATGAAAGAGTATAGAGAGGGACAGGGACAAAGACATACTTAGCAATGAAGGCGTCAATCTTGCCAAAGTCCTTGAGGACGGACTGAACGAGCTCCTCGCACTGCGCGTACTCGCCGACGTTGCACTTGTAGGCCTTGGCCTTGATGCCGTATTCCTTCTGCAGCTCCTCGACGTTCTTGTCGGCGCCCTCCTTGCGGCTGGCGTAGGTAATGGCGACATCAGCACCCATCTCGGCGCAGCCACGGGCGGCCTCGATACCCATGCCCTTGGGCCCAGAGGCACCCGTCACAACGACGACCTTGCCCTTGAGGCTGAAGAGGTCCTTGAGGTGGGAGGCAGAAGCGGCTTGCTGAGGCATCTTGACTGGGCTGTGTGTGGTCGAAAAGGGATGGGAAGGGATGGACGTGACTGTCGTAAAGACTGGAGCTGGAGCTGGAGAGAAGTGATGGTTGTTGATGAAGAAGAATGGGAGAAGCCGAAGAGAAGAAGTGAGTAAGGAGGTACGACGGCAAGCTATATACCTGCCCGTCATGCGCGGAATTGTTGTGGCAGACATGGCTGGTCTCTTCCTCCTGTACCAGCTCAACAGCACCTTGCCATGCATAGTAGTCGTGGTTCTGCACGTTGTCTCCTCCTTTCCCCGTCCAGCCCGTCCCACCAGGGCCTCCGCAGGTCTATAACCTTGGAATCTCCCGGACCGACTGCAGACACGCTTGCAGGAGGGGGCTCACTGTGCCGGCTAGTGGCTTGGAGTCTCTGGATGGGGCCAGCTCGAGGGGTGGGGCCCGCGGGCTGCTTGCACGGTGACATCATCGACACTCTGCTATTCAGGCATGACAAGGAGACATAACCACCTGGGCATGTAAAAGTCTCGTTCCGTGTGGTGCTAAGGATGTCGCACCGCCCAAACCGCATCTTGCGCAGAATTGATTTGGCATCATTGAACTTATGGGAAACCCATGCGCGCGAGGGTTAGATAAGCCCTGCTCGTTTACTACGTACTAAATGGGCGTGCAGTTCTTGTAGCCCAATTGGCGGGAGGGCTTGGTGAAGCTCTGCTGGTACCGTTCAGGTGGTACAGCAGCCCAGCCAATCAAGACCCAAAAGCTTGTTTGGGGGGAAGAGATGGAGAGGTGAGCACCAGGGGCAGCTTTCCCCGCCGGCCAATGCCTTGCTGCTTCCAAGGTTATTCTTGAATATTGCCCTCGCTGTGCCTTGAGTGCCTGACTGCGCAGCTGCCATTTCACTGACTATGTATGCATCCTATGTGCTCGATATTGGGCATGGTGAATTGGATACGCACCAGAAGGGCAGCCACACAGGCGTCCTGCAAGGAGTCATCGTCGCTGCTACTCCACGCTCGGACTGCTCTGTCCTGAAGCTGGGCTCAAATCCGCTCACCAACGCCGCTGCTTGCCTCTCGCTCATCTCGATGGCTCGTGGTGTTTTTCAAATTCCATCCTACAATGAAATCCGTCAGAAAACAAGCACACACAGTACGCGCGCTTGCTATAGCATTCGTCTCACGTGCAGTGGAGAATGCTCGATGAACATTCGGACTGGCCAGCGGCCGCTATGGAGCCGCAATGACGTTGCACCCCTATGCCAGGGCAAATGATATCACAGCCCTCAGTTCTAGGCCTCCTTGTTCGCTGCAGAGAGCCGCCGTGGGAGATGGAATTTGAGCGCGCATAATCGCGCTTGTGGATAAGTAGTTTGAACATGAACGATGACCGAGTTGCTTGAACAGTCCCTGAAAGGAACTCACCCAAGAAGAAGAAGAATAACACCCACAAACTGACACCTGGGCTTGAGAAGGCCTGGAATGATGTTCACACTGACTGGGTGTGCTGGTTCAGCTCTCAGTGCAGAGAAATATCGACCGCGACAGAAAAATGGTACCAATCGAGCCTCGGGGGACTGTTCTGGTAGAACAACTACTAAAATGGCCTGTTGTTTTTCAAGGACAACGCAGTAGGCACTAGTGACTTGTCAAAGGGCAGACGTGAATGCTCGATGCCACCGATCGTGATCATGGACCGCCTGACTCGATTCGTGAGTACTATGGTACATGTGGCATGCACAACGGAACTGGTCCGAACCCTAACCCTCTTCATATCTCAGACAACTTGTCTTGGACGAGCCAGATGTCCCATCAACCCTACAGCTTATATCATTACTGGGCTGCGCCGATTCCAGTGATATATATGATGATCTCGCATTTTTCTGAAACGTGCTTCTCGACATCATCACCGTCAGCTGGCTGTGCCTGTCTCTTGGAGCTTAGGTTACTTGATTCTTCACGTATCATGAGGATCAAATTGTTTGAATTCGAGTTCTTCCAGCTGCGTAAGGCCCCTATGAATCTGAAAACAATTTACCATTCATAAGAGTGCTACCTAGGACAACATCACCAAAAGATGGTGCTTCGTCAAGAGTAGCTAAAGGGTATCTCGCGGTGAGGGATCCGAGACAACTGAATGGCCAAGAAGTCGCCTCTCCGTTCCCGCAAAGCAAAGGCGAGAACCGGCACAGATCTGCCGGGCCACGGCTGCTAACAGCACACAGAAACCACACAACAGGACACGACACACGGACCATGGGATCACAGCGTGGGCAATGAAAGCCAAAGGTTTCACAAGTTCATGGGCGCAGCCAGTGAGTAGGCCAGACAGGCCAGACGGCTCATCAGTCATGATCGGCGCCACTTGCACTGCACGCACACAAGAGGTAGAGCTTGTTACTCGATTGGGCAGCCGGGATCATGTTGCTCAAGGCAGACAGTTGTCCTATCGGAGCACCAGCCAGCTTTTCGCGGGTTGGCGCGCAGCAGCAGCAGCAGCAGCAGCAGCAGCCACAACGCCCCCCTGATTCTGGCTTTGACTATGTATTGTGCTGCTTGGCAGCCAGACAAATGGCCGAGCTAGCTGGCTGGCTGTTGGGCTGGCTGGCTGGAAAGGCACGGACGGGGCAAGTCTGGCTGCGCCCCAAAGGAGAAGGAGTGCAGGCCTCTCAAGGCCCAAGGGAGCGGGCGTGGCCCTTGCTGCACCCTTGCCCCAGACTGGTCTAAATCCAAGCGGCCAAGCCTGGGGCAGCGCGTCGTTTGGGTCATTTCTGGTCCCTCGAGCCTTCCGTTTCAGATCTTCAACGCAGCACAAAGCACATTACTGGCACAATTGCTCATTTCTGTCCACCTGGGAGCCTGACATCACCATCCGAGTAAAGCGGCCAAAAGCAGGTCTTGATCCAGCCCACTACGACACCATCACAGCCCGGCCACCATCAAGAGCCGCCGCCGCCGTCCGTTGCCTCGCCCTCCTCCCTTCGTCAAGATTGCGGTCGCACGCTCTCGCTGCAACTATGAGTTTCCAGAGAGAGCCGGTCTTCCCCATCATACCTCAGCCCATGGCGCTGGCGGCAGACGCGCTGCTGTCGGGCACGTCGAGAAGATCGCCCGTGCCCGTGAACATGGCTGACAGCACCAAGTCAAGGCGACAGTCGCGCAGCGCTCTGTTCAACGAAGACATCTTCTCGCGCCTTTTGAGTGGCCCGCTGCTCATTGTGCACTTCGCCATGTACTGCGCCGTGCCAGTCTACTACCTCGTTCACTGGTCGCCCTTCAGCTACTTCGACTCGGGCGCCTTCAACCAAGTTATGCGATGGGCGCTGCTCTGCCTCACACAGTACCTGACTGCCATCCTCATGGTTTCCTGGAATGGCCGCCACAACATTCGTCGAGAGGTCGTGGCCGGCTGCGTGATAAGTACCGCCGTCTTGCTGCTGGCAGGACTCAAAAGCTTGGCTGAACAGGCCGCACTCGACAAGGGGCAGGGTTGAGGGCTTCACCATCCGTCGGCCTGCGCATGTTGCCTCTGTCTCTGTGCCGGCTTATCTTTCCAACTTCATCATCACATGTCGATATTGAATGCTGGGTATCATGGTTGATGGGGCAGGTGGCCAAACTCGCATTCGCAAGGGTCCAGGCCGCGTTTCCACCCTACTATATACCCATCCCTGTGCGCTTGGCGGGTCTATAGTGGGGGGGGGGAGGCTCGATCCAGCAAGGAAATGGAGACGGGGAAAGGGAAACGAGCAGAATACGATTGGCTGGGAGGGTATGTGAATGAGTATCCTACCGTCCTACAAAACTTATAATTCTATGAACCCTTCATCTCGATTTTGAGTTCATTCAGATACCAGTGTCTCAACGTCTGTGTCCGCCGTCCGGTAGAATCCAAGCCCTGTCAGCATGGGCTTGTCGTCGAACCGGTACAAGTATACAGCTTCGTCGCCCGCTTCACCGTGAGCAAAGTGCTGGAATGGATACCACGAGGGAATGCAGAACGTGTCACCCTGTTCCCACTGGTACTCCCTGTTCCCAATCGTCGTGTGTCCTGCACCCGCTATCACATGGTAGACGGACGACGCTGTCTCCTGGAACCGAGGTGTAGCCTTCCCAGCGTCCACTCGAGTTGCTGAGCCCCCAAGAACCTTGCTCACTACCGTTGGTGCAGCGTCAGCAAACCCACTCTAGATCCACCAAATGCCACGAACGCGTAGTGGCGCGACGTGTAATTGCAAGCTGATAAACTCACCTTCGCGTCCATCTGCCTTCAGGTACCGCAATTCGGCCGAATCTCCGTCGAGCTCATCCAGTGCAGCCTTCATTCGACCCCAAGGAAACACCAACGGCGAAGTAGATGTATCCACGTCTTCAGCTGGGTAGCGAGGCGATGAGAACTGCTCCACGAAGTGTATGGGGAAGTGTTGGAAGTTTGGCAGATCCAGGCCATCCAGCCATATCATTGGCCCAGAACCGTCCTTGCCGTGGTCGTGCCAGTTCATGGTCGGCGTCAAGATGACATCCCCTCGTTGCATCCGAATGCGGCGGCCATGCACAGCGGTGAATCCTCCTTGGCCCTCGATGATGAACCTCATTGCAAATGCGACATGTCTGTGGGCTTTGGCCGTCTCATTGGGCATGACAAGCTGCAGCCCTGCATACAGGGTATCTGTTGTGAACGGTGCGTCTGCCTTCCGCTGTTAGGTCACCTCACGATTTCTCGTCTACTCGTTTCGATACACACAAAGCAAGTATGCTGCCTGCCTCTTGACGGGTTGATCAGCATCAGGACTCTTCGCTCAGCCTGATGTTCCGGGACCAGTTCGCCAGCCTCAAGCAGGTTGGGCCGTATGTCGGCATATCGCCACAAGAAGGGCGTGCATTTGGGGTTGGGCAGCGGAGGGTTCAGCCTTGCCATTTGCAACCAGAGAGGCTTGGTATGTGCAGCCTCGGCCCGTTGCAGCATAAGCTCGGTCGCATCTTGGACACTAGTTTCCGTCTGTGTAGTCGTCGCCATTCTGATGTCTGAAGGCGTCACTGGGCCCGATGCGGCGACGAGCCTGTTTCTGTTTGCGAAGGGAGCACGTTGGTTCACATAAGAGATCGAGGGCAAGACCGACCGGTGCCAGAACGAACTGCGAGTCAATTCTTACATACATAATCTTGAATGACCATCCCAACCAACACCGCAGAGTATGCAAGACTGTCCGCACGGATTTAGTCTAAAGTCCCCGGCATCGCAGCAACGGACCCTGCAGGAGCCGACGGCGATGCAGCGACGCGCATATCCAAATGACGTGCGGGGAGATAGTTCCTCGACGTCGTTTTACACTTGAGCAGCATGGAATCCCCCCATTCTACCTGCCTAACTCAACCGCGAGCGCGACCTATGCAGCCCCTGGTTTTGGTTTCGCATTTGTTGAGTTTCCTAGATCCGCGCAGATCAGCCCATAACCGACTTGATGGACCATGGCCGACTCTGTCCGGGTCTCGTTCCCGACCAGCAGCGAGGATGAGCCAGAGCCAGGGCCATTCGAGGATCCTGTGCCTACCACACCGGCCCCTACCACTGCTGGGGAGACACCGCATAGACCGCAGAAACGCCGCAGGATACCTGTGGCTTGCGGCGCATGCAGGAGCAAGAAGTCGCGCGTAAGGCTTGAATGAATCTGTGGGCTGTCGTTATCGGCCAAGACGAGCTGATTCGCTTGGAAGATAGGCAGTGATGTCTGTTTGTATCAGTTGAGGATTTTTGGGAAAGCTGACGGACTGTATCCCTCTTTTTAGTGTGATGGGTATCGGCCGAAATGCTCTAGTTGCCAGGCGCAGAATATTGAATGCGTCTATCTGTCTCCTCCAATTTCTGCCACAACACCAGTTCCGAGAGCGTGAGTTGGATTGCTTGGGAGCGAGCGAGCCATATATGTGATCTGCAGTGGGGTACTGATTTCTTGGCTTTTGTTAGATTCCTGCAATTGGTAGAGACGCGCCTCTCTCAACTTGAGAGCGACGTGCGCTTTCTCAAGGACGGAAAGGGACGAACCGGAAGCGTGGCGAGTGATTCCATCATGACTGACCGGAGAGCCAGTCTCTCCACATACCACTCAGCGATGACCGTACCAGAAATGGACTCGGAAGATTATGGAGAGCCACCAGATGCCACGGATGGGATGGGAGCCATGGAGTTTGCCAAGAGGGAGGCTTCTGGATATTATGGTATGCATTCAGGAATACAGGGCCAAAGAGCAGCGCAATGTGCTGATGCAGGGCTTTGTTCCAGGGCCTTCTTCGAACATCGCATTCACTCGAAACATCCGACGAGCTGTATCGGCCCTCTTGGCACGGCCAACTGCTCGCCAATACAACCGCGACGCAAAGGTCCAGCGCCACCTGCCGCATCGGCCCTCTCTGGACGTCTCTCGGCCCTCTACTCCTCTGCTGAGACCTGCACATTCGATGGTGGGAGAGAATACTCTAAGGTCTACTGAAGGCCACCTAGACTACCTCCGCTTTCCGCCCGATCATGAAATGGATGCTCTGGTCAAGCACTTTTTTGTCGACACTGGGGCTCTGTTCCCGTTCGTACACGGCCCTGGCTTTGTGGAGGAATATGAGCGGGTCAAAGAAAACCAGTTCAAAACCTTTAGACGGCCATGGCTCGGCCTATTGAATGCGATCCTTACCATGGCGACGGTAACTTCTGCAAGCGCCAGCATAACGGCTACCGACCGCACAGCGCGGGCCGAAGTCTTCTATCTGCGGGCCAAGGCCCTTTGTTTGGATCAAATGCTGCACAATGCAAGCTTGGAAACTGGTGGGTTTCTGTTCTTGCCAGGCGTGGTTTGCTTTTTGCTAGCGTTGAGCGCCGCTAATGATAGATGATGTTTATTCCATGGACTTGCAGTCCAAACTATGCTTCTCATGAGCCAATATCTGCAAGGTACACACCGCTCGACGACAACTTGGAGCATACACGGCCTGGCCGTCAAGGCAGCCTTCCAATTAGGCTTACACTCGACGTATTATTCGTCGAATTTCTCACCACTGGAGCAAGAAATGCGGCTTAGGACTTGGTATGGCTGCATCGTGCTTGATCGGTATGTACTTACTTGCACCGTTACTTTGACGACAAGAGGCAGGGTATACAGTTGTTAGGCTGACAGTAGCACGATAGAACGCTCAGTATGACTTTCGGTCGTCCTCCTGCTATCCCCGAATCATACATTAGGACGCCACTGCCAAAGGTGCCTGAGAAGACGGCGGCCCTGTTGAAGATGGATACTCTCATGCTTAGTACAGAGTTTTTTGTATATACCATGTTGGTCTACTCCTCGACAATACGCTCGATTAGAACTACACTAATCACGGTCCTGGTGCGTCAGAACGCTCTATAAAATAATGTGGACCGTAATCGACGTGCTCTACGAATGCAACATCACATACCCCGAGGGCGGCGTCCTCCCCGTCGCCTCGTGCATCCTTCAAATCGAACACCAACTCCTCGAATGGCAAGCCACCCTCGGCCCCTTGTCGAGCCTCATTACCCCCGCCGAACTGCGAGACGACGCCGCCTTTTCCGTGGAGAAGCGCTTCCGCGTGATCCTCACGCTGCGCTATCACAATGTGCGCATCCTGGCGCACCGACGCATGCTGGACTTGTACCTCGCGAGCATCGAGCGGGGCGCAACGAGCTATGACGCCGAGGACTCCATGCTGAGGCAGGTTGGGCAGAGGAGTAAAGGGATTTGCTTCCAGAGTGCGTCCGAGCTGATTGGGATTGTGGGTGTGCTTACGCATGCGGGCGAGCCCACAAGGGGATTGCTGGGGGCGTGGTGGTTTACTCTCTATTACAGTGAGTCTTGTTGTTGTTGTTGTTGTTGTTGTTGTTGTTGTTGTTGTTGTTGTTGTTGTTGTTGTTGGTTCGCAACAAGATAGCAAAGCACCGCGTGGAAGAAACGTCTCAAACTAACAGCTTGCTGTGATTAGCATTCAACGCCACACTAACAATCGTCGCACTGATGCTCTGCAGCTATTCCAACGGCCCGGAGCAACCGCCCACTTCGTACGAGGCAACGGAGGTTTCGGAGGATGCGCTGCGCGAGGTTCTTGCGGTGGGGCTGGGGTGTCTCCCTTTGATTGATAATGGGAACAAGATGGTGGAAAAGTGTGCCAAGTTTGCGGCTACGTTGCATCAGTGTTTGCAGTTGTTGGGTGAGTTTCTCTTGTTTCTTTTTTTCCTTCTTTTCTTTTCTTTTTATTGTGTGCCTTTATCGAGTCAAGAGTAGCTGCCAGAGGATTGATCGGAAAGTGCGGATATCATCATTCTAGCGATATGTCACGTAACTGACGCAAATGTCTTTCAAGGCGACCACACAGATGGCGTTGACCAATTTCGGCGCAATGGCGAAAGGGGCACGCGCTTGGTGGACACGCCGCGGGTGAGCCAACCTCAGCAGCCGTATGGTGGCGGCGGCGGCGGTATAGCACACTCACACTCGTATGCGCCGATCCCGATTGACGTGAGCCATTTTGATCTTGGGGCGTTGGGGTGGGAAAATGATTCGCTCGCGTCGTTGTGGAATGGGATGGCGGGGGATCATCCTGAGACGGACCTGTTTTGCTAGCTAGAGCTCCGCATCTACGCTGCGATGTGGAGGTGCCTTGTTGTTGTTGAAAGAGAAGGACAGCAGTGAGTAGAATTATCCCAGGAGCTGTATCATACATATCAAACACCAAATCACACCAGCCTTATACACCATTTCCCCTCACATGACTTGTGGACCATGACCAGCAGCAGCCAACAACAAATCACGCACATACACGGCCCTCTCCCAGGCCTCCTCCATTGCCTGCTCGGCATCATACCCATATGCCCAATTCTGCGTGACGGGGTCGGTCCACTGGTTGGGGCTGGCCCAGACCTGCTTGTGCTCGTGACGCGTGCCCCTTCTCCCAGTGCCAGTCTCCGTCCCCGTTCCCTTGCCAGTCGTTATCTCTGCATCAGCATCTGTGTCTGTGTCTGTGTCTGTACATCCGCTCACTTCCACAGCCATCGCCGCATCCCTAGCACGCTGGAGGGCGCCATCGGGGAAATGCCAAATCATGGAATTGACGAGACTTGCTTCTTGCATCATGCTGGTGCGGCGGATGCGTTCTTGTTGGAAGAGATGGAGGGCAAAGCCGAGCTGGAGCTGCTGGGTGTGGCAGTGCGCTATGGGCACGGTACCGTCGGTGGCGGTGTAGTTGTCTTTGCGCGAGTGAGCGCTGTCGAGCTTCTCACGGGCGCTGGGAGGAGGAGGAGGAGGCGCGGGAGTCAGTTTGCTCAACGCCACGGCCAGCGCAGCGCCGTCTTCCACGGCCATGGCGGCGCCTTGGGACATGTAGGGGAGCATGGCGTGCGCTGCGTCGCCGAGGAGGACGAGTCTGGATGAGGGGGAGAGCCAGGTGTCGAGGGGTGCAGTCCCGGAGGTCAGCGGGGTTTTGATGGCCTTGTCGATGAGGGAGATTATCTTGGTGAGTCTGGGCAGAGGAGAGGAAAGGTTAGCGGGTTTAAAGTGTGGTTGACGAGACTATGATGAGGTTAAAGGTGGCAATGGTTGTGATGTTTTGATAAGTATATATATATTATATTCATGTATATACACTTACTGCGGATCCCACCCTTCGAATTCTCTTCTCATGTCGCCCAGAATATCTTGTCCCCAGCGCAATGCCGCTAGATCAGAGGTGCTCTTGTCGCGGTGCGAGAGAACCATGTTGAAGGAGCGGCCGCCGGCGATGGAGTAGGTCATGACATGGCAGTCCTCGCCGATCCTAAGCGCGTTGTTGAGTATTCTTTCCTCTGTGCAACGGAAGGGTCATAGGAAGGGGGAATTGATGAAAAAGTTTCCAGTAAGTGCTTACCAGAGATTCAGATTATGCTCATCGAGGAGCCACGATAACTCTGGGAAAGCCCGCATCTTGTTCACATCCACGGTGGCTCGGTAGACGGCGAAGCCTGTTGGTGTGGGCACGCCTTTGCTGTTGGCAGATACCAGGGCTCGTGCTTGTGATTTGACGCCTGATGGTACAAGCAAAAACACAAGAAGAAAACAGGAAGACGTGTGAGCAATACTGGGCGACATTCGCACAAACCATGCTGAACATTGAAAAAAGACTCACCATCAGCAGCAACAACCAAATCCCCGCGAAACACGCTCCCATCCGAGAGCGTGATCGACGGCCTCTCGGCATCGTATGCGTCCACTTTGCTTCCCAGCCGCAGCACAACACCCAGCGCGTCTGCCTGCTGGTGCATTGCAGCGTGCAGGTGCGCGCGGTGGACGACATTGTACGGCGCGCCGTACCGCCTCGCAAAACAAGGCGACGAGGTGTCCGTGACGCCAATCAGCGCGCCGTTCTGCCAGCGGCGAAAGTTCATGCGCGAGGGCTGGACGACAAAGGGCTCGTAGCGCGCGGCGACGCCCCAGCGGGCGAGGAGAGTGCCCGAGTTGGGAGGGATTTGGATCCCGGCGCCGACCTGTTGTTTTGGGGAGAAAGGGGGCCGCGAGGGCGATGGTAGAGTATGTTAGCCCATGGAGAGAGACAGAGCAGATGAAATGGAAGGGGGGGGGGGATGCAAGATGCGAGAGTGGGTTTGCACCTCTGCTAGTTCTGGAGCTTGTTCAAAGACTGTGACGGTGTGGCCTCGTCGGCGCAAGGCCACGGCTGTGGCGAGTCCGCCTAGGCCGGCGCCAACAATGAGGACGTTGAGTTTGACTTGGGCTTGCTCGACGGTAGGGGCGGGATGGCCTGCTTCTTTGTGAATGTGTAGATGTGGGATGTCTTGCAAGAACTGTAGACAGTTGGACGGATATGTGGTCGAAGTGTACTTGGGTTGAGCCTCGGCGTTGTCAGGCTTGCCAGCCTTGCCGGCTTTGTCAGCTTTGTCAGCCTCGTCTAGGCGATTGCTGTTAGCCCCATTGATGCGATTGGCTGCACTTGGCTGGGCCAATCCGTCTCCCTTGGGGCCTGTTCCATCCTGGTCTAATGACAAGTCCACTGTGAGGGCAGGCATTGTTCGCCTTGCGGATAGCACAAGGCTGTGCACGGTCTATGAGAAGGTCAGGAAAAGGGCAAAACACGCAATCGTGAGATCGGCAGTCGCAATCGCCGAGGGTGCTGGGCGGAGGGTGGTCGATGGTCAACAGAACGTGGCTGGAGAGGAGTGGGGAGAGGCGATGACGAGCTGGACCCTGAAGAGTGGCTGATCCCCCTCCTTTTAGGTAATGGTCGTGAGCAGCAATCATTCATTGTCAAGCGCTCCCATGCTCCATTGTGGGCCCCGTTGCCTTGCCTAACTCCCCGGCGAGGCAAGGCCCGAATGGCTTGAGGTATTGGAGCGGCACGTCCATTGGCGTGTGCCGGTGTGACGGTGCTTCGGGTATTGGAAACATGTGAGATGTGATGGCTGGATCAGGCTGTAGATCTGGGCCTGGCTTGAAATGTCCGTGTTCCATCTACCAGTCTTTGGATATCGGGACTTGTGCGACAGCAGGAGCAGCTAAGCACACGTAGATATGGGCTTGTAATCACGCAAACAAAATGTATTTTAGAGGCAATAAGTATTTCCAATATCGACAATGACTTGCAAAAGGTCTTGTCATCTGTACCTTATCAAATACGCATGACCACTTGCCATGTAATTATGCATACTCGACACCATTACGGAGTGTCCCGATCTTGCTAATCTTGACTTCGACACTATCGTGGGGTTTCAGCCACTGCGGCGGTGTTTGACCACTCCCCACACCTGGAGAAGAAAAGAGAGAAATTCAAGTAAGCCAAAGTGCATAGGCAAGACATACAGCCCTCAGTAATAGGCACAGAGCAGGGCGCTATAAGCCAAACTCACCTCCTGGTGTCCCCGTCATGACCACCGACCCAGCCTGGAGCGTCGTCCCGCTCGACAAGTGCGAAACCAGATACGCACAGTCAAACAACAGGTCGTTGACAGACTCCTGCTGCCTCACCTGGCCATTGACAATGGTGCTGAGCTCCAACTGGCTCGGATCGCCAACCAGATCTGCCCTCACCAGACACGGCCCCAGCGGCGCAAAGGTGTCGAAGCCCTTGGAGAACCCCCACTGCGGCACCACGCCCGCCAACGCCGGGTCGCGCTGCAGCTTGCGCGACGAGACGTCGTTGCCCGCCGTGTAGGCCGCAACATACGACAGCGCGTCTTGGCGCGAGACGTCCTTGGCGTCTTTGCCAAGGACAAAGCACAGCTCGCCTTCGTAGTCGGCCTGGTCGTCCTGGGCGATCGCGGGGACCACGATGTTGGCGCCGTGGTCCAGCACGCACGTGTTGGGCTTGAAAAAGATAAAGGGGAACGGCGGCGGCTTGCGGCCGGCTTCGCGGATGTGCTTGGCGTAGTTGAGGCCCACGCAGCGCAGGATGGGCACGTCTGCCTGGGCGAGGGGCCCCAGAAGGGTCTTGACGGTGGCGATCTCGTCGGTGACGGTGGTCTGGCCGGTTGTGTCGTAGATGTCGTCCCCGCGGATGACTCTCGCCTGGAGCTTGGTGGCTTCCGTGGTGGTGCCCAGGTCAAAGTCTGGGCTGGGCAGGATGGGCTCGCCGCGGAGGGTTCGGCCGTCGGTGGCTTCGAAGCGGATTAGTCTTTCCCAGGCGACGGACATGATGGGTTTATTTTGGTTTTCCTTTCTCTGGTAGGTATTGGTTTGATCTGCTATCGATGGCGAACTACGCTGGCTGGCCTTGTGAGAAATCTACAAATTCATTCTCCTTGGTGATGGTCGAGTAAAACAACGGCACATAAGTACTGCTCTGCTAATTTACACGGCAAAGTACTTCCGGGATCTGGTTCCGGAGTTAGGGTCGAGTCCCGGTGAGCGTTGCTGTACGCGTGGACATGGAGTGACTCAGTCGCTTGGGATATAATATTAATAGCACATGATGGTAGATTTGGTCAAAATGGCCGTAGGAGTTGTTCTTGACGGGCAGATGTGGAAAACGCTACTATGTGTGATCGGAAATGTTTCTATGATGCCATATACGAGAGAGTGAGAGTGATGATAGTTGAGTCCTCTCAATCGTACTAGATTGTGGTTTTGTGGCTAAACGACCTCGGTAACACAAGTAGAGGTCGCCTTTGAGAGATGCTGTGACAGAGGCAGGCTCCCTTCACTCCGAATATATTCGCGGTGCGAACGGATATGTTGACCCTGCCCATGGGGTATTCAAACACTCGATGAGCGTGGTCACATCCCACAACCTGAACCTGGTGTACTTCTCCTTTCTCGTGCGGCTACTGAAGGCAAAAGGATTACGGCAGATCCGGCTTATGAAGTCCCCTTCGCGGGCTCCCAGCGTTACACTGGAAGACAGCGGTGTCTTAATCTCTGGCCTTTGTAGATATATCAGGGTTGACTGCAAATGTGGTAGTATCATGACGGCCTGCAGCTAGCTTGAACATGGTGGCATCTCTTGGCTTGATCACGACACTGCTCTGTGAGCGGTACATAGGCCTTACGAGATCGTCTCAGAAGAGACTATTGGCGACTGGGTGGGGGGGGTCTGCCAAGGTCACGAGGTGGCCACGTGAGTCCAGTCCAATCTTGGGAGGCGAGAAGGTTGAGAGAGCAAGGGAAACTGCTTGGAGATGTCGACTACTTCGAGGACAGCGATGTGGTGAGCCATTGCTGTTCCAGTATCGAATATTACTTTCGATCCTTTCGACGTCTTGGCGGTTTGTCCGGGACTGCTGGGAAAAGGCTATCGAAAAGCTAAAGAGCTCTCATGGATTCAAACTGCAAGAGATACGAGTATCGTTAAACATGGTTGCTCAGATTGGCGAGTTGACATTCTCAATTGATGTAACCCTTCGTCAACTCAGATACTCGCCGGTAGTCTATGACTTACAGCACGTTATTTCACTTTGAGTTCTTCCATATTGCTGAGCGCTTGTAGTGCCAAAAGACTTGGACCAGAAGCACACCTCCTTGGCCGAGGTCCCCTGGATCACATCAAGCAAGCCGTCGTCACCTGCATGATTCCACTCGCAAGTGTAACGCGATGGGGGTGGGGCAAGCAGCAACCCGTGCTATCCGTCTATGGCGCAAAATAAACATAAAAAGAGGAATGTAGATTGCTTGCTACTTTATCTGGACGTGTGGTGTATGTCGGGCCCGAAAGCATCGGTTTGCAGGTATGGATTGGCCCTCTTATAGCAGTCCTTGTGTGGACGGTGAGGCCGCTGAGATTGGCGACCTGCAATTCAAGTAATACCAGAAATGTGAATCCTTACTGTTGTTACTTGCTTCAGCAGAATTGCCTATGGCTTTCTCGTCCAGTCCACAAATGTCACCGGCAGCACCACCATCGGCAACAGTGTAGCACTGTTGAACGGGCATGGTTTGTTGCTGAGATTCAGAACCCGTGAGAAAAGAAGTCGGCAAGTCCGAGATGGGTGCTTGGTTCTTTTCCTCCCAGGACTCTTCTGGATCCAAAGCGCAGCGAGGAACGAACACATACCCCCCAGCCGCGATATCTTGGGCCGGGCCGTTCTCCCATCTGCATATCCGAGCCTTCACCTCGGGGATCAACGCATCGCCTTGCCTTATTCTCTCGCAGCACCCCTCCTGCAACTCACCTTACCCTGGATATTTTTGAGATCCCCACAGCTTATGGACAGCCCGCATCTCGACGCCCGCAGATCTGTCCCGTCTTGCGGACCGTGGTCTTTTCACGTCCATTTGCTCGACGTTGTTGTGCAAAAGAGGGTTGCAGGCCTCTCGCCTGCAATCACCTGCCCAAAGAGGCAATTCGGGAAACACGTCAACCCACCCACACACAAAGTCTATAATGCTGAGCAAACCAGCTTCTGCCCCCCCTCTTCTGCTGCCAAGTGCATTGGGGTGCCCTCACTCTGGGTTATTTCCTTCTCGTAGTTAGTAAGTCTGCCATTCTTGGCTCGTCTTAGACACCTTCCGAGGTGGTCCACCCCGCTTTGCCCACGATACTCCCCGAGGCAGACACCAAGATCATGTAGTGGATGCAAGAGCATGGCGTCATTCGCGGAGGGAAGTGATCACGTTGAATATCAAGGGCCGTATATCCCCCAGGCTTTTGTGATTGGGCTCGGAAGGACAGAGAAAGAGAGAAAGAGAGAGGAAGAGAGCAGCGAGTTCTTGAAGATCTCTTGTCCTGCAGACTGTTTACTCTTTACTCTGCAAGCCCCCCTCTCTCCAAGCATCCTAGCTGTCGTTAAAGGCAACTGAGAAAGCAAGTTGGGAGTTGCGGTTTCGGGCAAAGAAATCCAGGATCATCGTGTCTGCTAATCGGCACCTTCAAGATGCTTGGCTCGCGGTTTCTCAGTAAGTCTCGACGACTCTTTTTCTTCTTTTTGTCACTCAACCACAACATGAAAGCACAAACACCTTGGACCATCATGAAGCCAACGTGCTAACCTGTACTCCACAGCCATCGGGCCCAACCCGGCCTTCTTCCAACGTCTGCGGACCTGGTTCAAACAGACCTGGGTCCTCGACCTGGGCGTCTCCGAGATCCTGGGCCCCGCGCCCGTGCTCGCCAAAGAGGCCGAGGCCAAGATCTTCACCACGCCGGCGCCCTTCAGCCTGTCCGCCAGCCGGGCCCCCGCCCTCTCCGCCTCCTCTGCTGCTGCTGCCCCTGCCCCAACGAGCGCAAACCCGCCACAAACATCCGCCTGGATGGATCTCAGGCCCATCCAGGGTCTGCGCCGGCAGCTGCGCAGGAGGAAAGGATGGAACGACCTGCGCAAGACGCATCAAATGCAGGCTCGCGAGGAGAGTGTGGGTCTTTTGGCTGGTGCGTGAGCTTTTTTTGGGGGGGGGGGGCGTGTGTGTCAAGTCTTTTGCGTCTGAAGGTGAATGCATGCGAGTCGGTACTGGCTCGCACGCTTCAATGGTAGGCTGTGTGAGCTGCGTCTTGAAGAAAAAAGAGGCCCTTTAAGATGATGGGGCTTTTGGCTCGGAGGGATATTAATGTCCACTTGAACTGTATGGGATGGAGAGCAGAGTGGGTGCTTTTCATGTGTTTTGGTTTCCTCTGTTGGGTTTATTTTGTCCTAGATATTTACTGGACACGGCGTTTGATGGCTCAAGCAGCATTGAGGCAGCGAAGGGGGAGGATGTTCTTGCACATATTCTTTTTCTTTTTCTTTTTCATTGGCATTGCATACCTGACCAGGAGTGCGATACACACTGGTTTCCTTTTATATATAGTGCGGAGGGAGTAGATGAAGGGGTTTCGTGTCGCCAGCCGTTGAGTTTGAGCGGCAGTCAACACCCTCGAGCATGATGCAATCACAATGACATGTCATAATGCGCAAGCCATCAACAGTGATATGTTGTCAGCTACGTGTTTGCCCACGAAGTATTCTTGCGAGTCCCTCTCCTTTTTCCTCTCCTTCGTCTGTTCAAGACTGTCATCTTGGACGGACTGGCTTCTGATGCTGACCATCCGTATCAAATGCCTTTGATGATGGATAAGCCTCCTTCTTAATAATCAAGGCGAGAACCCCAAGATTCATCCAAGGCTTTTCATATGGAATATGCTCTTTGAGGCTGTCGCGAGCTATGCAAACGAGAAAAGGGATGACACATCGTCGACATTCTCTACATTCCACAGGGCCTTGCTCGCCTGTGCGGCACCCTCGCCACCCAGAACCTTCTCACACTGGTCGAGGAACTTTTCCTCCAACCTTTGCTCATCGAGGGGCACCTCGGAGCTGCCAACGGCATGCCTCACATGTTTCGCAATGGTTTTGCCTCCTTTCAGCGTCACCACAATCCTAGTCTCGTCCGCCCCGAGGCTGGCATCGGCTTCGGCGTGTATCAGGTCACGCACAGCAACGACCTTGGGATCCTGCACCACCGCGTCCTCGTACTGGCTCGGCGTGGCTTTGCCAAAGACCAACCCGCACGCGCCGCCGTGGTAGACGCTGAATTTGCCCTGCAACCCGTCCTTGGGCTCCTTCTTGCCCGTGAGTTCCAGCACGAGCGGGTGCACGGTGGCATCGACGCGCTCAATGTCTTGTGCGTGGAGGGGTCCCCCGTTCTCGTGGTAAACCTGCGCACAGGCATCGATGACAGGGTGGATGACAATGCCGCAGGGGAACGGCTTGAAGCTATTCCGCAGCGTCTCCCACCGGCCACCGCTCGCGTGGGCGTTGTTGTTGGTGTCGGCTGCTGCTGCACCAGACGACCAAGGGATAGCAGGCAGGCCCACCTCGCTGCTCGACGTCCACCGTGTCAAGTCGGCCTGCACCGCGTCCTCGCCTTTGGTCGCGCCCACGACATTGGCCCACCCGCGCTTCGCTTCCAGCGCCCTGTCACTGCTCGTGTACCCTTCTCTCGCCAACAAGGCAGCCATGAGGCCTGCCTGCGCAGCGCGGCCCGGGTGGAAGCTCTTGGTGTGGCTGCCAAACATGTCCCGTAGGCCAACCACCTGCGTGGCCGCCACGCCGATGGCCTGGACAATCTGGTCGCGCTCGAGGCCCAGCACCTTGGCTACTGCCACCGCCGCGCCGATGGAGCCCGTCGTCGAGGTGATGTGCCAGCCGACGTCGTAGTGCTGCGGCCAGACGGCCAAGCCGAGCTTACACCCGACCTCGATGCCGGCGACGAGCGCAGTCAAGAGAGCCGGGCCGGAGATGGTGCTGCTGCTGCTGCTGCTGCTGCTCCGTGTGTGCCATTCTGCGGCGGCGAGGAGCGCGCTGGCGACAGGCCCTGTGGGATGGATGATGGTGTCGAGATGTGTGTCGTCGTAGTCGTGGACGTGCGAGGCGATGCCGTTGAGGAGGGCGGCGTGCTGCGGGTCGGTGAGGACAGCGGCGTCGTCGCCTGTGTGGCCCAGGAGGGACGCGGTGGGCGGGCCAAAGAAGGGGCGGAGGGATTGGTGCTGTGAAAACGATCAATCGTCAGCTCGACTGCCTTTGGTTCTTGCATTTCACAGACTTGCGTGGCCCGGCTTACGGCAATCTGGACGGCTTCATGGTTGCTGCCGCCAATGGCACAGCCCGCCCAGTTGTAGAAGCTCTGCACGGCGGCGCGCACGACGTTGGGCGGCAGATGGCTGTATTGCAGGTCTCGGACCCAAGAGGCAACGTGTTTGGTGGCCATGGCTGGCTGGTGCGTCTTTCTCTCTGCTTGCGAGACCTGTGAGGCGGTTCACGCGAGAGGCTTGGGAGACGGAGGAAGCACTGCTAAGGAAAGAAAAGGCAGAGTTGGGCCTGACAGATGCACTGGGTCCGGTGTCGGAATCTCCATGTGCAAGAAAAGATAGAGAAACGGCACAGAGGCCCACAGGAAGGAGCAAGTGAGAGTGCGCGATGTGCTCATGAGCAACCAGCCCATCTCGGCCCCGATTCTGGTGACGGCTGCGATCCAAAGTATCACAGGGGCGCGTCATGCGGGGAAGAAGGAGCCTAGCACTAGGTACCTGTCTACGCTACGGTACGGTACGGATAAGTAGCCCCCGAGCCCAAGCTTTCGCCAAGGCACCACGGCCATGCTTGTCTGCGGTGCGCGGGTGGCGCGGGTGGCGTGGGTGGCGTCTGGGGAAGTGGGCCGAGCCTGGGGACGACTCCACCATGTCATACAAGTAGATGGTCGCGCGGTGCTTCTTGCAGATTATACCAGGTACTTTTGGAGTATATGCGTATACCTGGAGCAACGGCACACACGGCCTGTTCAGGCTCTCTCTTGTGAGACACCAAAAACGGACCAAGCATCTCGTCTTTTGCTCGCTGCAAGATCCATGGGCCGTGGCTGCTCACCAAGGGAGCATGCTTGCCATGTACACCGCTTGCCTGTGCGCAGAGAAGATCCCAGAGCACTATGCCCAGGCCATCTCCGTGCTGACTTGGGGAGGGAACGGCCAGTCAGCTCTGTATACGCAGCTAGCGTGATGTCTGCTGTCTACGGCTTGTACAAATGCACAACGTGACCGGCTCTCGGCGTATGATGTGCATGGCGAGGGGAAGGGGAGCCAGCCGGTGGAGGGCATGACCAGCAGCCCCGCGAGATCCGTGACGACTACGAGCATCCTGGATTGATCTCCGAGATTTGGAGTTGCTGATGAGCAGTCTGTCGAGCCCTTTCCAAGCCAAGGACTTTCTTCATCCTTTTGGTGTATCAAGACTGCACGAAATCCCTCCACCGCCGTGGAATACTCGGAGCAAAGCGCAACAACAAGCAAGAAACGTTGTCGAGTGGTCAGCTGCAGAGCTGTCCTCCCCAAGATGCCAACGTACTTTGGTTTAAAGGGCTCTGCCCTCGAGGCAGCCACAATATGGGCAGTCATTTTGCCAGCGTACCTCTTGTAAGACGCCCCCAAACATTCTAGGAATCCGATACTTCCTCCCCCCCCCTCCCTCTCTCCCTCAAATACTCTCTCGTCCATGTTATTAACGACAGCCCCAAAGGTTCGGATATAACAACGCAGTAGCAGGCGGCCTGCTCAGCCTGCCCTCGTGGACAAGCACGTTCCCGCGCATTGACACAGCCCACACCACGGGCGCCGAGAAAGCCGCCAACTCGCGCGTACAAGGCACAGTCGTGGCGCTCTACACCCTGGGCTGCTTCTTTGGCGCCCTCGACTGCGTCTGGCTCGGCGACAGGCTCGGCCGCAAGCGCACCATGCTGCTTGGCGCGGCCGTCAATGTCGTCGGCGCTGTGCTGCAGTCGACCTCCTTTTCGCTCGGCCAGCTCATCGCCGGCCGCCTCGTCTCGGGCTTTGGCATCGGCCACTTGACGGCCACGGCGCCCAACTGGCAGGCCGAGTGCTCGCGCGCTCACCACCGTGGGGCCGCCGTGCTGCTCGAGAGCGTCTTTATCAGCGCCGGTCTTGCGACGGCAGCGTGGATCTCGTTTGGTGTTTCGCATGCCACCGGCCCCGTCACGTGGCGCTTCCCCCTTGCGCTCTCTGCCTTTTGGTCCATCGTCATCCTGCTGACGCTTCCGCACATGCCCGAGTCGCCTCGCTGGCTCCTTGCAAAGGGCAAGATGGACGAGGCGCGGCGGACGCTGGCTGCGCTCCAGGGCGTCGAGCACGGCGATGCTGAGATTGCAGACCAAGTGGCTGAGATTGAGGAGTCGTTGGCCCTCGCAGGTCAGGCGAGGTTCAGTGACCTGTTGCACAACGGCGAGACGCGGCTCTTCCACAGGACATGTCTTGCTGCGGCTGGACAAATGTTTCAACAGGTAGGGGGGTCGTCGACTAACTTCTATATATCCTGGCGGCCTTGTGTGGGCGAAATCTTACTGACAAATGTCCTTTGCAACAACAGATGAGTGGCATCAATGCTCTCGCCTTTTACCAGGAAACCATCTTCGAATCCGACCTGGGCCTTCCAGCCCCAACCGCCCGCATCATCGCCGCGTCCGTGTTTACGTGGCAGACGCTCTGCTCGCCTGTGGGCGTGCTGACCGTCGATCGCTTTGGCCGGCGCAAGCTCATGCTCTTTTCTGCCCTCGGTATGGGCGTCTGTATGGCCGTGATTGCCGGCGGGTCCTCGCAGCCAGACAATGACTCTGCCATCGCGGCGGCGGCGGCCTTCATCTTCTTGTTCAGCTTCTTCTTCCCCACGGGCTTCCTGGGCTTGACCTTTCTCTATGCCGCCGAGATTTCGCCCTTGAGCCATCGGTCGAGTATCACTGCTATTTCGACGGGTTCGGCATGGCTCTTCAACTTTGCAAGTGGAACCTCTGGGGGGAAAGACGTCTTTTCTTTTTTTGTTGTTAGCTGCTGCTAATTGTGTGAATTTGGGAAATAGGTTGTAGCAGAAATCACACCAGTCGGGTTCTCTACTATCGGCTACAGGTATCCCATCGTTTATGCTTGTATCAACCTATTTCTGATCATGCCAGGTCAGCTTTTGCCACGGATTCTACCCAATCCTATTCTACAAAATTGTAAGGTGCATTCTGGAAAGTTCGCTGACAATTCAAATATAAAACAGCTGTTTATTTCCTCTTCCCCGAGACCAACGGGCGCCATCTAGAAGAAGTCGATCTCATCTTTACGCACTCCAAAAACATCCTGGACACAGTCGCCATCTCCAAGGAGCTTCCCCGAGGAGCAGCCAGTCGAGAAATGGAACGAGGCGGGGCGATGGAGGAGTCCGCAGAGAAGGATCCCAGAATGGAACCGATTGCTTCCCACCACAGTCATCCGACGGGGGCGAACGGGGGATGAATCTCGAGAGGGTTTGGGCAGGATTGTGTTGTTAAAATCATACGGAGAAGCGAAAAGGGAGGGAGAGAGGAAGAAAGAGGAAGCAAAACAGGGCCACCCCACGGAGGAGGGAAAGTGGGAAACAGGCAATATGGCTAGCCTAGCTGTATTCAACTGTAGTCAATGGTCAAATCACCGGCCTTGAGACCCTTCATTTCCCAGTCCTGCCAGTCCATCCGCTGCATCCATCAAGTCTGGGAAACCACCCGCGTCAAAGAAGACAGCGAGGTCATCCAACCCACAGAGGGGGGGGGGGGCGTGAAACCAATGCCATCCCGTCGTATACTCTCTGCAATCCATCTTGCCCGCCCCGTAGCTCCAAGTCGTTCCTAAGCATCTCTCTGCTGTCTTGCGTACATGATCCTCACCATAGGTGTAGCATATATACACCAAGTTTCTTCTAAAACCCTTCAGCTGGTTTTGCTGTATGCAGTTACACGGCCCGTGTGGGAATACTGGTGTTCACATGTACGTCAGCATCTTATAACAGACTTGTGGACGGATGATGCGTAGAGAAAATTTCTAGTATAGCCTTGTCGTCCATAACATTGACATGTGCGGACAAGTAGTATGACAGCGGGTTTGGTCATACTTACAATGAGAGCAAACTTCTTATAAGCTGACTTACTTGACCGTCCCCAAGGTTCACAACCCAAATATCGGACGCATCTCGACCATCAGCCGTGCCCCCCTGGGCTTGAGGAGCAGAGACCCTGAATGCAGGTCCTAGCTGGAACTGGGGTGGTTTCTAGTTTCACCTCCTGCATTGACAATGTAATATGTAAATAGCATCGGCGTGAATGCGAGCCTTCCTCTCTCTCTCTCTCTCCGTCTCACGAAGTAGACCGAGTCTGACACGGTGGATATTACAGACCTGCTGCGCGGGCCATGAACCAAAACCTCAATCCGAACGGTTCTCTCCATTTTCTGAAGCAGAAGCCCACTGTATCAAACAGAGGATACTTTTCTTATTCCTTAGCTTCCCCGCTGTCATCCTAGTCGTAGGATGGAGGGTCCAAAGTAGAAAGGGTACAATGAGCTGGCGGATTAAACAGTGATACTTGAGTGCTTACATTGGAATATCTTGCATATGACGGTCATCAACGCCACAAGGAAGGGGGGTCACCGGGCCCAGCGACCCGAAGCGAGACTGTGTTTCTATATCATCTCCTCGCTCGCACTCGTCCTACCGCCAGAGACCTCGTCAAGTGCGCGAAAAGCCTGACAGAGCCTTTAAGAAATAGTCCGAGGACAGTGGAACATGTTGAAGATGTAGAGATCAATGCACAGAGTATAAATATCTCAGTTGATGTTGCCATCTCGACAATTGAGGCTTTTTTGTGTCCTTGCATCTCAACGAGCCCTTCACATAAGTCTCTTCATTTGTTTCATTCTTCTAGCAGCCGGTCTGCATTGCAAATCCATCAACGTATTATATCCTACTTTTCCTATCTTCAACCTGCATATCGGTTCTCGTCCTAACCTACCATTCAACGAGACACCAAAAGTTCTTCTCCACAAACGGCTATATCAACATCTTTACCACGATGAAGACCACCACCTCCTTCAGCACCCTCCTGATGACGCTGATCGCCCTGGAAGGCGTCAGTGCAATCCCATTTACGCTGGAGAACGCCACAGCGCCCTCCACACCGTCCTTGAGCACACAACAGAAACGCCCTTTCCTCGGCCATTACTTTGGCCCTGGCCCAGTCATCAGTACTGGCCTTGACGGACAGAGCCCCAAGAGGACAATTGAGCCTCTGGAGGAAGGCCATGGCCCCGTTGTGCCCAGCCACCTGCTGACCCAGTCCCAGGTGGATAGTCTGAAGGCTTCTTCGGGTCTGCAGAAAGCTACGCGCTCGCACCAGCTGTTTGGCGAAGGGGGCGGTGACGGCGAGGGGCAGGGCAGGAAGGAGGTCCCGGAGAACGGGAGCTCGGGGGCTGCGTTTGCAGGGTAGGCAGATTTGAGGAGAGCTTACCTACCTTGGCTCGCGTCTGATGCGTGTGGCAAGGGATACTGTGGCTGATGTGATGTGCCGGAGTGGCTCGCCGTGTCGGCTGTGGAAGAAGCCGCAGCAGTCACAGCAGCCAAAGGCAGGAGGACCCAAGGCAAAACGATAATAAAGTCACAGTAACGGAGGTCGCACTCGGATAAGAGAAGAAGGAAAGATGAGATGGGGTGCACTCGAATCTGGACCCTTATAGTGGCTGGATGTCTGTGACACCCGTATTCTTAGCGCTCGAATATGAAAAACTCCATACACGTGGACTGATCATTCTGTGCTTTTTCATACCATGTATTGAAACATTTCATCTGGGTTGCGCTTGCTAGATGATCTTGTGTAACTCCTCGGTTGCACCACCTGTCCACACCCAAGTCCAACCACCACTCCAGACGGTACATACTATCCATGGTAGCATCATTTTACGTTGGTATAAGCTCCAAAGCATGCATAGTGCGTACTATACATAGTATAGTATTCATTAATTCTCGGTGGAACCTTTGCCAAAAAAGGCTGAAATTACTTGGGACAGACAGGGCGGTCGCGGGCCGACCAGCACACAAGTGTGATTGCAGTGCACTTCTGGCCAAAAGTTGTGCTACAGCCATAAAAATAAGAGAGAGAAGAAGAAGAAGAAGAAGAAGAAAAGATAGCAGTGTCGTGACCAGTGCGTTCTTTTGCAGGCACAGACACATGTCCTTCTTTCTTCTGAAGACGGCTTATGCGAAACGTGCACGGTGCTGGGGTTCGGGAGGGTCTTTCTTTTTGCTTCTTCGGTCTATTTACGGAAAATGCCTTATCATGAATCTTATCAGCCAAAGTCGCCTTTTCCAACTTCACAGCCACAGGGAGGCAGCTGAATCCTCGCCGCCGAGGCATTGGCAGCCTGTCAACTGGGGCCCAAAGCGGTCCTTTTCTCTGCAAATCCGCGCGTGGCAAGTGAGGCGGTGCATGACCAATGCGTATATTACTAATAAAGACCGCCCGTTACGAGCCACTCTGCCCCGCTCTTTTGCAACGTTCAATTGTGCGGAATATTCTTTTTTTTTTTTTTTGTTTTTTCCTTTTTTTCTTTTTTTCCTTTTTATTACCGCGGGATGATCTAATCGCCCAGGGCAGTGCTGCGATTCCACTGCCGAGCCAGTCGCTTTTGTGCGACAACCAAGCAAGTGGGGGGTGGCCGGGGCGGCCAGATGCGCGACAAAAAATCAAGGTGGCGGCCTCGCATGAAACAGTGGAGATGGTGCTGCAAAAGATGAAGTCATGAGCGCAAGGGGTCGAGATAAACTGCTTGTGTGCCTGCAAAGACTCGGCCTGGCCTGCCTGGGGGCACTCTGCTGTATCTGCTCTGACTCGCTCGGACTAGTTTGCTGGACAGCCTCGAGAGGAACGAGGAGGGAGTGTGGTGGGGCTTTTTCTTCTTTCTGTTACTATGGTACTGGCATGGCATGGCAAGCCCCCGGACGGGGCCCGTCTGTCCTTGATTTTCATCGCAAGTTGTTATTGATGGATGGGTGGAGGGATATGGATGGGGTCCGCTGGCGCGACAGGAACCTCAGCGAGGCGTTGCACCAGAGAGAGCAAAGACTCGCCAATCATCTTGTCTTTTCGGCACATTACAGCAGTGGAAAAGGCTACTTTATTATGGAGACAACCAGTCAAGTACATCCGTCTGCGATCTGGTATCCTTGTCTACCTGTCTACATCGCAACAACGCGGCATCTCGGCCCCAATAGGCAGTACTTTATTTGCTTTTCGGTTTTTCATCCCAGCCATCGATAAATCCAGATACCATGGCACAGGATGGCACGATGGAACGCTGGAGCATTGCACATTGTAAGCCCAAACATCAGACCAATATATTATCCGCGCCCTCCCCGGGAAGGCCTCTGTTGCTTCTCTGCTCGAGGCCCCTCCGGTCATGACGATGCGACGATGCGCACTCGATAACCCAGGTCTCTTTGCATAAATTCGCACCCAACTTTAATCTGGCCGATTACGTCGTGGCACTTGCCGCCGTCACAATTGCTCCATCGCGACATTTCTTGGCTCACCATCGCTGTCTTGGACACCTTCTTCCTCATTGTTGAGGTGTATTGGCGGCTTCTTTAAACAGCGTCAGCTCTCTCGGGCCGGCAGAGTACATGATACTGGGCTGGACATCTCACCTCAAGAAGGATCCCTCCCATCTGACACGCCCGAGCATTCCTACAGTCACCACATCAACAGCCAAACCCGCTCTTGCACCTATCACGCAATATCAGCAGCCATAGAATAGACACCTTCCACTCCCACACACCAGTCCACCGCCAAGCCATGGCGATCAACATCGTCGCCATCGCCACCGGCGCCTTCATGGGCCTGCTCGGCCTCGTCGCCATCGTCGCCTGCGTCCCACCCATCACCCGCTTCCTCGGCGATCTCTTTTGTTGTCCGTGGCGGCTGCCCTTCACCAAGAAAAAGCGCGCCAACGAGGACGAGGACGTGGATACAGACCAACTGCCCTATACCACGATGGAACCCAGGCCGGGCACGCCCGTGGACAATGAGGGTTACCACAGGACATCCATGGCTTACATGTCGGTATGTGATTGCTACCCCTTTTTTTTTTTTTTTGTCTTTGTCTTTTTTACTTTTTCCCCCTTGAGAAAACCTTCTTTCTTTTCATAGACACAAACTAACATTCTCCATCACACCCACAAGGCCGTCAGTGTCGTCGACCCCGAGACAGCAGCCATGGAGGAACTGCGCCGCAGCGCAGACATCCGCCGCTCCTACCAGTCCGCCAACAGGTACGACATTGTGCCCTACGACCACCGCGACCAGAGCCCGCCGCGCGTGCCCGAGCACCACCACATGATGGCCGAGCACAGCGGCACCCACCTCGACGTGCCGCAGCCGTACAGCTCGCCGCCTTCTGCACGCGAACCCTGGCGGGGCCCCTCGCCAGCAGCAGCAGCGTCGTCGTCGCATGTCTCGTTGGCGCGAAGCAGCAATTACCCGCCTAGCGTTGGCCAGACACAGAATCATGTGCATCACCCTTACCAGCAGCAGCAGCAGCAGGATGTGGACGGGGCAGGCCGATACCCGGCAGATGGGTATGATTACTCAGCTGGAGACATTGGTGTGGCGGTCGGCCGGCCGCTGCCACAGCTGCCACAGCCCTCGCACGCTGCTGCCCAGGGCCCTGAAATGAGCATGCACCAAGATACAGCCGCCGGCCTCGCACCACAGTCTGTGACGGGTGTGTACGGGCCGCCCTTGACGGGAAGCAGCAGTAATATCAGCGCACGGTCGTACGGTGGCGGTTCGCAGCCGTCGGAGTGGACGAATGTATAAAAGAAAAGGGCTGGGGGTCCCTCAATTGGAGAGAGGAGATGGATGGGTGAAGAGAGGGTGTCCTGCTGTTGAGCGATTTTGATTTTCCCTTTTTGCCTTCCTTTTTTTTTCTTCTTCTTTTTTTTTATGTATAAACTGATCCACAGCATCTGGCGTCCGTTGCTGTCATTGGGATCGGCTCAATTGTTCTCGTATATCAACCTCAGTGTGTTTATAATGTATACGAAGGAAATGATTCGACGATATCACGAGGCGTTTACGGGCCAGTATTCGGATTAAAGAATCCAATGACTGGTCCAAATCTTACTGTGCAGATTGCGTTTGCCTACTGCCACATGTGCCCTTTCTGCTCTTTTGGGAGTTTGCTTCTTTGCTAACCAGTAAGCATCTATCTACTTGGGAATTCCATCCTCTCTTTCCATACAAAGCATCCTTTCAAGACAATGCCCAGATGGTCTCTCAAACAAACAAACGAGCAAGCAATACTACACCCAATTTCCCAAGAGCCATCCTACAAGTCACTTTACTCCACACTCCCTCGGTTCGAGACCAGTCCCTAAAAGCTGTCTGTAAGTGAGCTTGCCCACCTCGCAAACCAACATGACTCGAAACAAGATCTATGGTGCAACCAACTATAACGGGGCGTTCATGAGACGATATGCAAAGTCCCATATGTTTGGACAGATAGACAGATGAACCAGGACGAAGCTCAAATGTTACAAAGCACAGCCACCAGGGGTGTTTTTGTGTTTCAGTGCAAAGTGCCTAGTGATGGTTTATACTGCCCTTTTTTTTTTCCTTTTTGAAAGCACGTGAGCACTCGAGGCCATGTACGGTACATGCTGTTGTTGCCCATCTATAGCTCTGCATGTAGTTAAGTGTCCAACAAGGCACACATTCACACTATGGGAACACATGAGTAGAGCAAAGTGTCTCGATTATGCTAGTCCTGCTAAGCACACAGCTTGATTGTGTGTGTGTGTGTGTGCGTGCGGCTAGGCCAAGTCTTTCCGTAGACTTTGAATTGAACTGAACGAATGAATCAAGAGAAAAAGTGAGAAAGGTGCCTGTGGTCAAATCCCTCCACCCGACGCTCAAAGTCCTGATGCCCAGACGCCCCAAAGTCAACCCCCACCCCCAAGCTTGCTTGCTTGCGATCCGTCCTGGCCTCTCCATGCCATTGTGCGCCCATGCCATTGTGCGTGTCCAGACTATTGTGGCCAGATTCCATGTGGGGTTGCTTGTGCACAACCTCCAGTGGTCAACGGAAAAAGAAAAAAAGAAAAAAGAAAAAGGACAGGAGAGAGAACATGGGGCAAGGGAGAATAAAAGAAAAACCATCACCACACATCCTCCTCTGGTAGTGCCTGCAAAGGCGGGATAGGTAGAGGAACTACCGCCCACAGCTCTCGGCAAATGCCATGAACTATAGCCATCAGAACCTGCCATATGCAGTATACCACGCAGAGGGGTGGGGATAAAAGGAAAGGAAACATTGACAGTTTAGAGAAAAGAACAGCAAAGAAAGAAAGAAAGAAAGAAAGAACCCCCACACCCCGAATCCACCCAAGATTCAACAACCACATGACCAAAATCGCGACCTCCCATCTCCATAGCCGTGTTGCCGGCATTTGCCAGTCACCCAAGGTCAGGTGCGAGGGTAGGCAATCAAGAGGCTGCCTGAGACGGTTTCGCGTAGGTCACGATCCCAGTCGAACCGATCGACCGACGCATCGCTAAACAAGTCGTACTCGTAGATTGCGTTCTCAACGCAACTCTCGGCGCCCACTGAATCGGTCCAGGGGCTGTGGTCGCGGATGTACGACATGACGCTGCCATAGGTAGACGCTTGCTCAATGTAGCGGTACTTGGCGTCCGAGAAGGAGCGGATCACCTGGGAAGTACCGTTGCATTGAGGGATGCGGTAGTGGTACTGGTGGAGGATTTCTAGAAGCGCGGTGAGTTTCGCGGCAGCCATTAGCAAACAAAGGTGTAGGCAAAAGAAGAAGAAAAAGAGGGAAAATGAGCCGCAGAAACGGTCATTGCGTGCAAGCAAAACTCACTTTGGTAGCCTTCAGCAAATGCCTTCTCGCGCTTCAGGGTGGGGTGGACAATAATGTAAAACTCCTCGAGGTTGGGAAAGGCGGCCATGAACGTAGACAGCTCCTTGGCACAGAACTTGTGTTGGGGGCAATCGGTAGGGCCTGGGCCCAGAAACTCGCCATGCTCGTCCACCAACGGCGCCTCAATCTGAAGGTACCCACGAGCACCGGCAGGGCAGAGGAAGGGGCCGCCCGTATCCGAATCCTCCATGGTCCGCTTCCAGTGGATGGCAATCTTGGTGATATCACGGACCTGTTCGGTCAGGGCGTCGAAGTGCGGCATCAGGGTCTCATTTTTAAGGAACTGGTCCCACCAGAACGGTTTGTCTGGACCAATGCCCTTGAACTCAAAAATAACAAGGTCGTCATCCAGGCTGAGGGCAACTGGGGCCCAACGACCCTCGTCATTGTGTATGCACTTCTTGAAATGCTCCAGATTTTTGATGGTGATTTTACCAGCCACGACATTCCATGCCTCTTGGAAGGACTTGTTCTTGAGTGCAAAGAGCTTTTGCCACATGCGATAGCTTGAGTTGTCATGCTGGGCTGTCTTTGGCCCCACTCGGAATCGCCAGCGTACTGCTTCGTCGTCATAGGTGGAGCTGATATCGTCGTCGTCGTCGTCGCTAGGTAGCTTGTTCTTGTACTTGGCATCAAAACGACAATGTCCCTCCCCACATGGGTATTTGGGATCGAGAGATAGCACAAAAGTGTGGCAGGCGGGCAGGCCGAGGGCCTCAATCCAGACCATGGTTTGCACCTCGGGAGGAAGGTCGGGCAGGGGAAAGGTCACTGCAGCGACAGCCTGGTCCTGACTGGTGCCTATGGCCTGGTCCTGATTGGCATCTGTAGCCTTGGCCTTGCCTTTATCCTTGCTACAAGTAATAGGAGGCCTCATGACTCAGGATGGGCTGTATCAAGAGAGAGCTTCGTAGACCTCGAGGAGACCAATGTTACCCAAGTACAAACACTAGGGTATGCTAATGCTTTTCAGATCCAATAACTCGGTTAGCTTCAACAGCTATCTCAAGTCTAAGTAAGTTCATGGAGACTTACTCTTATTTGAAGTTTGGAGAATCCGAAAATGGGTCAGGTGGGTGTGGGATTGTTGCCTTGGTTACCTGCAACGACGATATATTTAATTTCAAGTCTCTCAATACCAACAGAGAACAAAGACGGGACTGTGGTCTGAAATAACCTTGTGCTGAAAGAGTGATGGATGATCCTGACGAGTGTCGGCGGGAAGAAGAGATTGCTCTCAAATAATCCGTAGAGAGTACCTGCAGAAACCTTGTGAGGAGGACGCACAGGTTTCTTAGCCCGGCGAAGAAAGTGGGAAAACGATGTTCGTACGGCAAGAGCCTTTTGTTCGTTTGATTGGAAAGATTAGAAAGGAAGGAAGGATTGTTTCCAATCGACGAAGTGATGGAGGTGGGGAGGTGGTTTCTGCAAGGTGCAAGGTTGAAAGAATTTTAGGATTGTTTCCAATCGTAAAGGTAGTAGAGGTAAGGAAGTGGGTTTGTGCGAAGGTGGAAGTTGGAAAGGATGTGGCAGAAAGTTTAGAGGGGAAGAAAGTTGAGTGTCGAACGCAAGGGGTCGGCACGGTATTTCTAGTTTTGAGTCACTTCAAGTTCTCAAATCAACTTGAGCTTCCAAGCTTCTCGAGCTCTCTCGAGCTCTCAGAGTTGCCGGCCAGTTCCACACAATATAACGCGTTGCTAAAGGAAGAGACGCATCGAAGTGGGTTTAGGTGCCAGGGTAACCGTTTGAAAAGTACTAGACAAGCAAGAGGAAAGGCTATTACAAGAAGCAAGGGAGCCTGGACGCTTGAAGCAAGGTTCCCAGCACAGGCTCGAGGACCGAGTTTGAATTAACACCTCTTTTGAAAAGCATGGCTCCATTGTCCAACATCTCTTGATACCTAATGCCCAATGCCTCGCTGAGGTGTTTGATAACACAATTAACCTCTGGTACCAGTGACCATTATATTTGCGATATGTCTATTGATATATCTCCACGTCTCTGGTAAATTAAGGCATATCTTCACAGCATGATGGTGTTGTAAGTCTATGCAACCCACAGGTATCCGCGTTCAACATAGCCATGCACTTATTTGAGTCTGCTCGACAGAGAACATCCTGACTCTAAGGTTTTCTTTGTCCTTAGTGACCACGGATCGGATTTCGTACCAGAAAACGACCGTTTAATGTAGGATGTCACGGATGTTCCAGGAAAGAATCCAAGGAGCGCTTGTGCTATCTCAATCATCGCATCAACACGAACTACCTCAAGTCGGGGCATGCTCCTTGCCTCCCAAAAGAATCACAAGCTTTAATTAAACTAAAGAATGGTTGATAAACATATATACCATTAAAGATAAAGTGGTGGGACAAAGTCTACAAAATATTTCAAAGTGCAACAGCACGAGAATCTAAAGCAACTGCACTAGGATGGACGTGTGCAATCCAGCTGTCCCAAGCCATGAAGTCACCACAAGCAACTTGCAAGCCGTCGCCGACAGGAA
This sequence comes from Coniella vitis, assembly GCA_011317545.1. Taxonomy (NCBI): domain Eukaryota; kingdom Fungi; phylum Ascomycota; class Sordariomycetes; order Diaporthales; family Schizoparmaceae; genus Coniella; species Coniella vitis. The sequence continues at coordinate 170,427 of WUJK01000013.1, forward strand.
TCAGGGCCTGTTCGCCTAGGTAATCTGATTTCGCTCCATAGAGGGTACCAGAGAAAGGCAGAGAAATGTCACGGAACCACCATTGCCACCACTGTTGCGTCAATCCTTCTATTCTGCTGGCAGTCTGCTCCATACTGCATCGCATTTCCGCGTCTTGGGCGGACGCGGGGAGTGTTGAGCACCGTAGCCTTCTGATACTCAGTAAAATGAGCCAGGTGTCTTTGAATAATAGATAACACAATCTTGAAAATTGTAGCTTGACTTGACACGACACATTCATTTACGGCCAGGCACCCAAAAGCGAACGACGTCAAGTCCCAGTTGAATGGATGAGTCAGCTATGCGCTGACTCAGCATATCACACATGTCGGTACCCATTCCTGCACTCGTCAGTATCGCGGCCACATCTGAACACTGCCCAAAAACCATCAAGCATACCCGGAATGACCAGCTCGTTGAGCGAGGCTGCCACAATCAATGGAGCCTCAGTGTGCTTGCGGCTTGGCGATTTCTCTGGAATTGCGTAGACCTTGATAGGCTTCGCATTGGTGTTTTGTAAGTACGGGTATGCGACGTGCTCACTGATACCCGGTGATTAGAAGTTTCTGTATCGGTGATTATGATGTCTTCCTCGACCCGGATATCAATTGGGTCTTTCCATGTTCTCTCCATCAGATCTGACTCTCTTTCCATCCGGAGAACAAGGTCAATCCCCAGAAGATGGCATTGCACCCTACGGCTCCTGGTTGTCTATGAGCTCGGCTCATGGTATGCCACTGTGGGCAGAAACCGGTAGCTAATGGTGCAAACAACTCGGATCGTCATGCAATGTGCATCGCATTGGCTTGTAATACGATAACAGATCATCGATCGGGCCTCTGATCCCTGTCTTCAGCAGGATATCAAATGGTGGTTAATAAGCGATGACCACCAATCCAGCTGCTTACTCGGGTGGTGTCGACTCGGGCTTGCAGTCTTTAGGCAAATGCGATTCGTTCATGGCGCCATGGCCCCATCCTTCCCTCTGCCTCAAGAAATTTTCGACGCGATCTTCCCTTGTCAGGAAAGCCTTTTCTTGCCGCTTCCTCCACATGTCTTCGCTGATGTGGGAACTGTTATTTTCGCGCATTTCGATGAGGCGAACGGAGTTTGAGCCGGCTCTCGTCGCCTGGCCCCAACTTCCAATCACCACAAAGACAGCAAGGTTAGCGACAAACAGGCCATTACTCATATACACTGGATGCTGTCGCTCTCTCTTGCCTCCGTTAGCCTCTTCTCGCCACTTCTCCCAATCTTCCCAAGTGGCATTGTACGCAGCACTGTGTGAGCGTTGCCTCCACGCGCGATCCATTTCTCGCCAGTTCTCATTAGACATCTCGCTTTGAGAGCCCCAGCCAGAGCCGTACAAATCGTAGGACCTTTTTTTGGCTGGGTCGCTGAGGATAGCATTGGCAGAGACGACCAAACGGTACCGCTCGAGCCGGGTCTCATCAGTGATCTTGTCGCTAGAGGGGTTATGGGCATGGTGGTCGGGATGGTAGAGTTTGACCAGCTGGTAAAAGGTCTTTTTGCTATAAGGAGCGTGTCGGGACTGAGAAAAGATATCGTAGGGTGTAGGATCCTTGGCAGTTGGCCAGGCGGGAGGAGCGGGCTCAGAGTATTGGTCGCCCTGGTTGTTTTCGTTCACGGTTGCGTAATTTCTTGCGCCTTTCCATCGATGTCGAAGCGCTGGCCGGAAATCCCTTCGTCGTAGGGATGGACATGTTGGCAATGAAAGAGAGCAAGGCGAAGATGTAGAGAAGGGTCTTGTCGAAGTGTTGCGGCCGGCCGGTGACGTTATGATTGCAGAGGACGAAAGGCTGGAGCAGAGGCTGCCGCAGGAGCATGCGGCGGCTGATGGCTTGACCAGAGGCATGTTTGTAGAGTTCGACAGAGTCTAGTTATAGCTGTGGGAAAATGCACAAGAGGGGAGACCATCACGTCTCCTGCCAGCAGGACGGATTGCTTGCTGGGTAGGAAGTTTGTCAAAATGTATGATGCTGCGATACTGCGCTAATTCGATAAGAAGACAGCCGCGGTAGCGGAGCGATCGGAGCGTACCTTCCCGCACCAGGAGAATCCTGGCGCCCCTCAAGGATACCGCCGGCACTCGGACTGCCCACCATGGAAGGCACTTTGGAGATACTTAAGGTGTGTATTATTAAAATGCACATGGCCATTCGCATTCCACGTCCCTTACCCTCCCACTCAATAACAGCTCTAATTCACTTGCCTCGCAGAACTTGTATGTATATACAGAATCTTCTGGGGCACAAATTGGTACCTTTTGCAAGGGAGTCGCCTTTTGAGAGCAACTCCCTTGTTGCTGCAGCAGACTTGTACATAGTACAGGCGCAGTGTTCCACCCACAAACCCCGCCTTTCTTCCGACCAACATTTGAGTGGCTGCGTCCTGAGTCCCTGCTCAAGGAAATGGTCCGTCCAACAAAACATTTGTGTACGTCAGCTGCCACCCTCATGCATCAGCAAAAGGCCGCTAGTTCAAAGTGGTGACATGTATGTAGCTTTTGATCTAACAGAAAGCATCATTTAATATACTTGCACAGTCGAAGAAAACACCAAAATATTGATGCCCCGAATGCCACGGTATTATGCACTGAGATCTATACATAGTAGGTACAGGTACCGATTTGAGAGGGGCTATCATCAGGGTTAGGGTGTGGCCCCGCCATGGCATACTGGCTTCTACTGCTCCTATTAGTCGCAAGCTAGCGCACGGCCCGTGCGGCAGCTCCCAAGGCCGGGCTGTACCCTGACAGGCTGACTCTGCTGCCCGCAAGTGCAGCCCTGGAGGCGGTAGTCCGGGCGGCCTGCTACTGCTACTGCTAGGCACGTTGTCAATTCTCAACCTCCCCTCTCCAAGGGCATGTGTTTGTCGACCTTCATCCACACGCCAGCATTTACAACAGCATCTTGCCAGGGACACTTACCAAATCACCTCGACAACCCCACGTCATCTCCTTCGTCCATCGACCGCCTCTTTCTAGTCCAGAGCTTCTGCAGTCAACAACAAGTCCTCTTTCCTGATCGTCATCTACTCAGAATCCTCCAGCCACTGCAAATCTCTTCTCCACCCCCTTCGGTGGACAATCCTCCTCTCTCGACCATCGCCTCACTGCACGTCCAGCGGCTCAAGAACCCCTCTCCGCCAGCGCTCTGACCTCGATCCCCTCTCAAGCCAACCGAGATTCTCAAGACACATTGTACAATTGACCAACGCCGTCCTAAACCATTGCGCCCGCGTCTCGATCGACAACAGGGCAACCAGTCAACAAAACAAACCCTTTCTCAATTTCCCACCACGCCTACTACGGTCGCCTTTGTCTGCCGCTTCGTTCCATACTTGTGCCTTGTATTCCAAACGAACAACAACTCGTCGACGTATCGTCGAGACTGCGCAAAATCCTCACAAACCTGTTTATACGCACCCCCCTTGCTCGACTGTGCACCCTTAGCGCAAAGTGTTCCGTCCTCACAGAATACGGGCAGCACGCTTACCTTCGTCGATACCCTCTACCGGACCTTCCTCCCTCGATATTGAACAAGGATCCAACATGACGACACCACAATTTTCAAACCAGACTGCCTTTGATCAGCTGGCGGAGCAGATGAAGCACTCCTCCATCTCAACACCGTCTTCTAGCAGTGCTGCAGCACCACCACCGTATGTATCAACCATGGAATAGGAGCCGCGCTCAAATCCTGGCTTGCTGACCCTCTTTCTAGAGAAGCTGATCCCAACTGGAGACAAAACCTCAAGCTCCCTCCCAAGGACAACCGCCAGCAAACAGAAGTTAGTCTGGACACCGCTTACTGATCCTTCCTCTTAGCTAGGTCCTCCTGCTGACCATCTCATTCCAGGATGTCACCAACACGAAAGGACTCGAATTTGAAGACTTCAACTTGCAACGGCCCATGCTGATGGGCATTTTTGAGGCCGGTTTCGAACGGCCATCCCCGATTCAGGAAGAGAGCATCCCTGTAGCTCTACAAGGAAGAAACATTTTGGCTCGTGCAAAGAATGGAACTGGCAAGACGGCCGCTTTCCTTATTCCCTGTCTGGAAAGAGTGGTCGCCAAAGAGCCCAAGATCCAATGCGTCATCCTCGTTCCCACACGAGAGCTGGCCATGCAGACCTCTCAGGTCGCCAAGACCCTGGGCAAACATCTCGGCATCAATGTCATGGTCACTACTGGAGGAACGGGACTGCGCGATGACATTATGCGTCTCGCAGATCCTGTGCATGTGCTCGTCGGTACGCCTGGCCGTATTGCGGACTTGGCACGACAAAACATCGCCGACCTGAGCGAGTGTCGTATGGTTGTCATGGATGAAGCCGATAAGCTACTGTCTCAGGAATTCACTACCACCATTGAAGAAGTCTTGAGCCGACACCCTGTCGATCGCCAACTCATGCTCTTCTCGGCCACTTTCCCCATATCCGTCAAGGAATTCTCCGACAAGCACATGACGAACCCCTACGAAATCAATCTCATGGACGAGCTTACTCTGCGGGGTATCACTCAGTACTATGCATTTGTGGAGGAGAAGCAGAAGGTGCATTGTCTCAACACTCTCTTCTCCAAGCTCCAGATCAACCAGTCCATCATCTTTTGCAACTCAACGAACCGTGTGGAGCTGTTGGCCAAGAAGATCACCGAGCTCGGATACTCGTGCTTCTACAGTCACGCCAAGATGCCGCAACACGCACGTAACCGTGTCTTCCACGATTTCCGCAATGGTGCTTGCCGAAACCTTGTCTGCTCCGACCTTCTCACACGAGGTATTGACATTCAAGCTGTGAACGTTGTCATCAACTTTGACTTTCCCAAGAATGCTGAGACCTACCTTCACCGTATTGGTCGTTCTGGTCGGTACGGACACCTTGGCCTGGCTATCAACCTGATCAGCTGGGATGATCGCTTCAACCTTTACAACATTGAGCAAGATCTTGGTATCGAGATTCAGCCTATTCCTGCCAGCATCGACAAGAGTCTCTATGTCTACGAGAACCCCGACTCTATTCCACGGCCAATGAAGACTGCTCAGCCACAGGCACCCGCCCCTCTGCCTGCCCCTTTCCAAGCTCAACCTTCCTCGGCAGCTCAGCTGGACTGGCAAAACGGTCGTCAAAACGGTCAACAACGACAATACCAGCCGAACCGTCACAACGGCCGTGGCGGCTCTGTAGCTCGCGGTCGTGGCGGGTATCGTGGCAACTTCAACAACCCACGCGGTGGCCGAGGTCAAGGGCCGCCTGCCGGTGCGTCTCAACAATAAACCTCATAGTTTTGAATGAGGTTAGCGTGGGCTGTGCTTTTATCCGTTGTACTCTGGTTTCTCCTCTTTCGCCTTTTTCTCTTCTCTTCCTCTCACCTCTGGTCGTTTTCTCCTTTTTTTCTCCCTTTTTTTTTTTTTTTTTTTTTTTTTTTTTTTTTCAAGATTCTATTCTGGACACTCCATTTCAGAGGGGTGTCAACTTACCGGTCCAATCTCCTCCGCATCTCCGCCTCTAAGATGGAAGGTTTTCCCAACAAGTCTTAGAAGCATGTCGACTACAGTATTCGCACTTGGACCATCTCGACCTCATGATTGACATCTACATTACAAAAATACCTTTTGTCATCCTTGGTGACGACAAACAAAATGCAGGAGTTGCTGGGATAGAATTGCCATTGTCTCTTGGCGACAATTTCGCTCGCTTCGATATATGGTCATTATACCCCCTGGTTTATTTTGATGGTTCATCACGGATGGGAAGCATGGCGATGGTTTCACAAAAGCAACTAAGGGATAATCATCTGGTTTTCTCTTCTGGAATGCTTTTGATTTTCGGATATCCGTATGCTTTATTTGGTGTTTTGGCGTTTTATGATGCGCAGGGTATCATACGGTCGTTGTGATGCGTACGGCAGGGTCATTTTGGCTGGCGTCGTTTTGGTGTTGGGGTTGGACAGGTGGCAGCTCTGACACACGGATCCGGAACGGCATGGATGATGTACGGATCCATGGGTTTCGCGGATCTCTGCATAATTTCCCATCTTCTACTCTGCGGCATACTTTTGCATCCTCATCATGGAGGGTATGAGTTTGCGTGTACTCAGAGCGTTTGTGGGTGTACGACGGATGGGATAAGCATTATTTGCCATCAGGTGGCTTTCACATGCTACTCAAAGAGTTGAGGGTGGGAGGGGGACAAGAGGAGATGTTCCTGAAGCAAGGGGTGCCAGAGTGGCTAACGCTACCTTGTTACTCTCCTGAACTTTACGAACGATCTCAGTCCTGTTACTCTTTTGGCTTCGTTAAGCTTGATGGAGCCTCAATTCCGAGAAATCTCTGATGACCGGGCTCTGCAAATTCCTCTATACGACATGCATATGCTATCGGCATCAACACGAAAAATACCTTTGAAAGGTAGAGCATGATACTCTATTCCAAACAACACACCTGGAGAGTCTTATTAGTGGCACCAACAGCCTACTTTATGGCTAGCGACATATCCGGACCGACCTCTCGGACTACCGCAGTGATTGCGCAAGACCAATACGCTCTCCGTTCAAGATCAGCAGACTTTCTGAGGATTGCTCTATGGACAGTACTTTGACGTCAGCAAGACTGCCCTTATTGGACGATTGGTGCTTGCGTTTTCAAATACTATCGCAACAACCCCCCAGCAATTCTGACTTCCCCCTTAACGCTTCCGCCAGACACTTTTGATTCTTTTGCATCAATGTGGACAAGAGCAAACAACGACATTCAGTAAATCAGCAAAGTGCAACCAAGCGGGGAAAAGGAGCTGGGGAAAAAAAAATTATGAAAACAAAATATAATTACAAAATCTTCGGGAAGAAGGGCGTTCTGACGGAAATGGCATAATCGATCAAAGCCGGCTTCCAACCGCACAAGTTTGCTTGTCTAGGATACAAGCTTGCATGAGCTCGAGACTCATACGACGTTATAGCACCTTCAATCTAGGCTTTGTCCTTCCCGGTCTACCGTGCATTGTCCTGTATCTTGCGTGAATCATTGTTATGATTGGAATTCGTGTTTGACTCGTTGCAGTTGGGGCAGTTATGGACCTGTCGGGCCCGGATGTCAGCATGAACACCGCATTGTTCAGACAACACCAGCAGGTTGGTTCCCTCCTTTTCTCCGTTATGCAGCAACCGTCCTAGTGATAAGATACTAATTTCATATTAGCCAGCTTTATTCCCTATTTCCTGATGCTGTACATGTAAAAGACCAGCAACAGTGCTCATACGCATCAGAGCTACAGGGCAGAGAACTCGTCAACTCAAAAGAAGGCCATGTGGTAGTTGCTGTGTGCGTGCACTTCTCTTGCCAGCGTTGAAACTCGTAACGTTCATATTATTCTCTAGCGCATCAAGCTCATGATAGATGTCTAGACGACAAGATACATCGCTTTTCAAGTAAGTCATTGCTAACGTTAATTTTCTCGTGATGCTCAGCAAGGAGCTCTCACATCGTTGCTCTGCCATCATTTCGTCAAGACAAACACAATAAAAAAGAAAGAAGAGACAAGAAAAGGAAAAGAGACAGCCGTATTCATTAAACGGCAACAGCACGGTGGACATCTGTAGGTCTCTTTTCCGACGTGGCATCCTCCACGACAACAACATGGTCCTCCCCAGCGAGGTGGCGCGCCTTGGCGGTGGCGTTGTCGCCGCCGACAATCGCGGCATCACCGTCAAAGTGCTTGGCAATTTCCTCGAGGGGCGTGTTCTTGGTCTCGATAAAGAACTTCCACACGACGAAAAGCTCAAAGGCGATCCAGCAGCAGTAGACAATGTAGTATTTCCAGCCGATGGCGTCGAGGGCGATGGGGTTGACGTATTGGTTGAACCAGAGGGCGACGTCGACGCAGAAGAACATGACGGTCATGCCCTGTTTTTGGGGGGTGAGTAAAGAGGGGATGATTAGTATGAATCCTTGTCACTTGAAGAGAAAAGAGAAGAAGACATGTGTGCTTGCTTTGCTTACCTTTGCACGGATGCGGTATGGCAGGATCTCTGCCGAGTACGAGACGAGCAAGCCGCAGAATCCAAGGTTGTAAAAGATGTAAAAGACAAAGATAAAGACAATGACTGCCTTGCCTGCGCCGCCCGACTCGTGCTGGGCATACTGGGCCGAGCCAATCGTCTCGATGATAAACGACACGAGCATGCCCACGCACGACGTCAAAAACAACGGCCGGCGCCCAATCTTGTCGACAAAGAAGCAGATGCCGACCGCGGACACCAGCTGGACGATGGACAGGTACCCGTTGATCTCGAGCTGCGTCTTGGAGTCCGTCACGCCGATCGTGTCGAGCACGCCGGTGAGGTAGTACGAGACCAGGCTGTTGCCGGACCACTGCGAGAAGAAGCCAAAGCTGATGAGGATGAGCAGGCGGTGGCGGTTGCCCGGGGTCGCCCACAGCTCGCTCCACGTCGACTTTTCGTACTCTTGCTCGAGCGAAATGGTCTGCTGGATCTCGTGGAACTCGACCGCCACGAGGGCGTCGTCCTTGTCGCCCTGCGCGTGGTACTTGGCCATGATGGCGCGGGCGCGGTCCTGCTTGCCGTGGGCAATGAGCCACCGCGGGGACTCGGGGACGAACCAGATGAAGACGATCTGGAAGAGGGAGGGGATGGCTTGGAGGAGGCACGGGGCGCGCCAGGCCCAGTTGCCGTCGATGTTGTCTGTGCCGAAGGAGACCCAGGCGCCGATGAGGGAGCCGAGGTACCACAGCGTGTTGTAGATGGTCGTGTAGACGGCGCGGTGCTGCGGGTGGACGAGCTCGGTGATGAGCAGCGGCGCGGAGCCGTGGGCGATGGCGATGCCGAAGCCGAGGAGCAGGCGGCCGACGATGAAGAGCGCGACGTGGATGCCGAGGGAGAGGAGCACAATGCCGACGATCATGATGCAGCAGCCAATGACGACGCCTGCGCGACGGCCGAGGATGTCGGCGCAGTAGGGCACGAAGGGGATGGCGAGCATGGAGCCCATGGCGAAGGAGGCCGTGATGAGGCCGAGGATGGACGGGCTCGGGTCGTGGAAGTAGTCTCTCCACTGGTCCATTGTTTGCAGACTGTTGATGAGGGAGCCGTCGTATCCTGTGTGTTGTGAGAAGGCGGGAAGAATTCATGAGTTAGCGAGAAGTGTGTTTTTTTTGGGGGGGGGGGGATTTTGGCCATCTTTTTCTTTCTTCTTCTTCTTCTTCTTCTTCTTCTTCTTCTTCTTCTTCTTCTTCTTCTTCTTCTTCTTCTTCTTCTTCTTCTTCTTCTTCTTCTTCTTCTTTATTTTTTCTCTTCGCTTCTTCTCCCTTTGGTGGTTTGATCTTGCTTACCGTTCGTTGCCGACGTCAACATGGCTGCCCAGAGATACAAGTAGAGTCCTCGCATGTGCTTCATCCGCCACCAAGTGACCTTGGGCCACTCACGGCCTCCCAGGACAAAGGTGCCGCCCATAGTGTCGGTGGTCGTGATGGGCTGCTCAGAAGACGGAGAAGGTCAAGAGGAGGCCGAGGACAGAGGACGAAAAAGTTGCCACACCAGAAACACAACCAAGAAAGAAAAAAGAAAAGAATGAAGAGGCTCAGACAATGCTTCAGCAACATCAGCGAGGACAGTCACGCCTTCATATACACATGGAAGATTATGCAACGCGAAGCCCCAATATCAAGGTAGTAAGTAAGTGGTATGCATGCTGCTGCTACTACTACTACTGCTGCTGCTGCTGCTGCTGTTGCTGCTATGGCTGCAGCAAACACAATACTACCATGTACAAGGACGACTTTCTGGGTGGGGGAGGGGACCACGGGACGACGTGCAGTTGCGCTTGTGTGTGGATCGAGTGGCTGTCGAGTCCCTGGCCGTTGACTTTTGCCAACTGGGGGTCCAGCAGGGCCATTTCTGTTGTACTGACCAGTGTGCTTCACGTCCCAAAGGAAAATTGGGAAGTGGGATTCCAGGTCGACCGGTAGACGGTCCGAAGACGCGCGCGTGCCAAGTGCTCTATGCCCTTGACTCGACCAATGGGATATTATCATTCCAGGCTCACAGCTGCGCGCGGTCATCAAGCCATGAGAGCCTAGGGATGACTCTCAACTCTTATGTCCATTTGCAAGTGCAATCACCTCAAAAAGGGGGGACAAGTCCGTCTGCTGCTCACGGCATCTTTCCAAGCAGTCAACACTCCTGGACTGCGACTCCCCACCACAGATGGGGCAAGGGGTCGCCGAGCGGCGAGAACAGGCCATGGCTCCCCTTGAGAGACTTTCTCTCTTTTTTTTCCCTTCTCTTCTTCTTCTTTCTTACCCCAGATCGGCTGCGTGGATGGGTGGAGACGAGAGAACCCCCGGCTGCCCATCTCCACAGCAAACGGTCAAGCGTACCATGGGGGATCTGCTGTCCTCCCTTTTAGCCTAAACACATCACGTCTGCCAGTGCTTCCCCGCGCTCGACTAGTCTATGTTTGGACTGTGGCTCTTGTGGCTTGTTGGGTGTTTGCAAGGCCGTCTTGGTGATATCGACGGCCTTTGTCCAGAAGACATATCCAGATTCCTGCGTTTCGGCGTTTCTCAGCAAAGATGCACCAGGCAAACGGGCTGGGCCGAAAGATCGGGGCAAAACGACCCCGCCAGCCCACTCTGCGGCCCCATTTGAATTCGATAGTTGAGACACGCTGGCATACAATGAGCTGTTGTGGCCGTCTCTTTTCGTGGATTGGCCCGTGGCGTCTGGTCCGGTCGGGGTCTGGCCTTTGTGGACGGTGATTGTGCAGGGAAGCCGATGATTCTGCCCCAGGCATCGTGGCTGGTATTTTGTCAGTATTTCCATTGGGTATGACTAACGAATAATTACCCCTTACAGCCCCCCGCTAGCAACCACAGGCCTGGGCATGCAGCCAGCCAGCCAGCCAAGCAGATCTTGCTTGGAGCCTGGTCTCGACTTCGCCCCGCATGCGGCATCAGGGGTCTTTACGGCAACCCGTTCTCCTATGGAAGTAGGGTATACTGCTATGCTTTGTACACGGTAGTTCCAAGGCGATCAGGAACCTTTGGAGCGTCTTGCGATTCCAACACACGGCTTCTCAAATAACCGCCCCCCCCGGGTAAATATGGTATTTTGCCATCAGGTTTTGGCTCGACTGGGCCGTCTTGGTGGTCAGCTGGGGCCAAGTTCTTTGTCCAGTGCTCTCTCTTGGCTCATCATCTGCAAGGTACCTTTCCATTCCCATAGTCTCGGGTCCTTGTCGGTCGCATCAGTGGAACTCTCCGTTGAGGAACATGTCCCGGATGCCGCCGCTGGTTGGCTCGTCTTCCCTGCTGCAACCACAGAAGCTGTTGTGGTCTATACAACAAAGATGCTGCGGATAAATATATATATGCAAACAAATGGATGAAGTTATGAAGATCATTGTATTAAAAAAAAAACCCATATTCATATAGTTGGCGTTTTCATAACGAGGCCCTCATCTTGAGTAGTTACATAATTCGCATACGTAATCAAAGGGTCGCTAAATCGATTATATGCATCGTCAAGTAGGACGATAATAGCTTTGATATTCTCTATTTCGCCGGCCTACTGCCACAGCCTACGGAGGTCTATAGCGCTCACTATCCTATATTTTATTCCTGAATTAATTTAAGTTAAATTTTAAGCATTCTTCCTATAAGTACCCTACTAGTATATAAAATGAAAATTATTTAGTTTATCCTAGGGCTATAGAAAACGTATTTTTAACACCCCTTTACTATTATCGCGGTAGATATTCTCCTAAGAATTTTTTAATATTATAGTAAAGCTTACCTAACTATTAATTAAACTAATAGAGCCTTTAGCCTCCCTTCCTTATATCTAATTATACCTATAGGTTATACCCTTTATAATCTAGATTCTATACGTAACTAGATTACCTAATAATATTCCCTCGGAGTATTAATACCGGAGCTCCTTATAATACTTCGAGATTATTATAATATTCGTATTAGCCGGTAAACTCTTTATCGTTATATAAGAGCTTAGGATATCCCTACTTAATAGACCTATATATAGGACTCCCCGGCTTTACGGGATCGGATTTATACCTACTTTTTTAACCTTAAACTAACTAATAAATAACTTAAATATTTACTTAAGAAAGAAGGATTTACTACTTTTATTATTAGTATTAAACGGCTTTATAAAAGTATCGACCTATAATATCGATTATCTAACCTTAAAATCGATAAACGGAAGAAAGAACTCCGATATTACTTTAGGGAATATTCTATAATTAATTAGCGTAATTCGGATATTAATTAGCCTTAAGGTAACGCCCGGTTAAATAATAAAGTAAACCCTAAGGCTAAACTTATCTAACTTTTTCCTCGATTAAGTCGATATAGGCTTTATAACTATTTATATTCCTATATAGGTATTAATATCTTAATATATTAAGCTTTTATAGAATTTAAGTAATAGTTTCCCGAATAGATAGATAAGCGGTATTAGTAACTCCGAAAGCGCTATAGCGGCTTTATAATATTAGATCCGAATTATATCTAATCTATAGATAGATATTATAAGCTTTAAAAGTTTAGCTTTAAGATTTAAATTATAATCGATATATACTTATATTTTATTCTATAGCTCTTCTATAGTTAGTCGGGATTAACCGAGCGGTATAAACGGGTATCGAGAGAGCGTTCGTAGTTACGATCCTAATTTCTATTATTAACTAACTTAAGGAGAGAAGTAATAGTAGTATCTATATAGCGGCGCGAGAGCTACTCTTTAAATAGCTCTTATACTTAAGATCTACCTTTAGATAGAGTTTTCTATAGGTCTACCGTCGATATAGGTGCTATTTATCACAGGCCCACCTATGACATTGCCTTCGCCCGACGTGCCTGATAAGTTGACTAGATCTTCTGAAACGTATTCAGAAGATTGCGTACCTTTTGCCTCAACCGCCCAAGCGAAAGGTTCCGTACGTACGTCGGAGACGGCCGCAGGAACGCTAGTCAATTCCTAGAGCCCCACAGGGGCCAGCCCGTCATACTATTACCGATAATCTTTTAAGCGGCTTATAAGCTGCTCGGAAGGCGCTCTCGTTTAGCGCTTATATAATACTAGTCTCTAAACGGGAAGGGAATATACTAACTAAGGCTTTATACCCTAATATACCGAAGCCGTATATTTACTTATAGGCTTATAATATTACCCCCCCGCTTAGGCTAAACGCCCTTTTATAAAGCCGTATATAGTATAATAGGGGTATAATAGCTACTTAAATAGTATAACGATATAATATTACTATACCCGCCTACCCTATTAAAGGAGCCTTATTCTTATACCTAGCGAATATAAAAGGAGTCTTATATTTATAAAGCTCCTTTTAATCTAGCTTTCGACGAATTTATAAGTTCTACTACTTATTATCCGTTAATAGAATAATAATAATACCCTTAACCTAATAAGCGATTATAAGCGTAATATCTTTACTCTTAGAGCTTCGAAAAAGTATAAATACCCCCTTAACCCCTATCCTAAGGGTTATTCCTTCCTCTTAATTAAACTAAAGCCTTCATAAGTTATACGAAACTAACTATTATAATAATAAGGTATAAACGGGCATCGAGAGAGCGTTCGCAGTTTCGATCCCAATTTCTATTATTAACTAACTTAAGGAGAGAAATAAGTATAGTATCTATATAGCAGCGCGAGAGCTGCTCTTAAATAGCTCTTACGTTTAGAATCTACCCGTAGATAGAGTTTTCTATAGGTCTACCGTCGATACAGGTCTTATTACTAATAGTCTTTTATATAGCTTATAAGCTGCTTAGAAGACGCTCTTATTTAGCGCTTATATAATACTAGTCTCTAAACGAGAAGGGAATATATTAACTAAGGCTTTATACCCTAATATACCGAAGCCGTATATTTACCCGTAGGCTTATAATATTACCCCCCCGCTTAAGCCGAACGCCCTCCTATAGAGCTATATATAATATAATAGTTACCTAAAAAGTATAATAACGTAATACCGCTACGCCCGCTTACCCTATTAAAGGAGCCTCGTCCTTATACCTAACGAGTATAAAAAGAGTCTTATATCCGCGGAGCTCCCTTTAACCTAGCTTTCGGCGAATCTATAAGTTCTACTACCTATTATTCGTTAATAGAATAATAGTAACGCCTTTAACTTAGTAAGCGGTTATAGATATAATATCTTTACTCTTAAAGCTTCGAAAAAATATAAATACCCCTTTAACCTTTACTCTAGGGGTTATTCCTTCCTCTTAATTAAACTAAAACCCTTATAAGTTATATAAAACTAACCCCTATAATAATAAGGTAAGTATTACGCCTTCCCTATTTATCCTCTACTTATATTTAGCTCTACTAATAGTATAAATATTACTACTCGCTTTAAGTAAGCTAATATAACTCCTACCGCTATACCTACCGCTACCGCCCCTATTATTATTATAAGCTCTATAGCTACTCCTATAGCGGTAATACCTATAGTTATAGCTACGGCTATTCCTATTACGCCCGCTATTACTCTTACCGCTACCGTCTTCGCCCTTACCGCCGCTTAGCTCGATAAGGCTATTAATAAGCTTATTTAGAGTATTATCGCTATTAACCCGTAGCTCTAACCTTATATTACCCTCCCTAAGGGTATTAGGGACGAATAATACCTACCCTATATTATAAGGGCTTCTAAGAACCCCTTCTCCCTCTACCTATATAGTATTAGTAAATAGCGCTTTTCCTACTTCTTCGTAGCTCGCTAACTATTATAACCGGCGCCTATTATTTCCCCTATAAGATAAATAAAAAGGGTAAGAACTCCGGCTACTCTTATACCCCCCTTTACTAAACCGACGAAATATATACTACTATTATTACTATAATTAATTATTCCCTCGCTTATAATACTTCTAACCTTAATATATACTACTCCTTCCCTATTTACGCCTTCCCGTATTTATATACTCTAGATACTCTCCGCCCCTAGGCCCTTACTATTTTCGCTATACGCTATACCCGTAACTACCTACCTAAGTTAGGTAAGACTTAGGCTAGTTATAACGAGGTCCGGTTATTAAATAATAAGTATACTTATAGTATATATACTTATTACTCCTTCCCTACTTATATCCTACTAATTTTATATTAACGCTATAGCTATAAGCTTATATACTATTAAGCGGTAGCGCTAGAGGATATTACCGACCTATTAGTAAAGCTTATAAAGGGGGGTAGTAAGGGTAAGGGCTTAGTTAGTATTAAAACGAAGTATAATATTAACGATAACCCTTATTCTAATAAAACTAAGGAGAGTAATTCTAATAGTAAGGAGGAGGTAAACGAGGATAAATAGGTAGCTATATTAGCGTACGTTTTATATATAGTTTTCTTTTTATCTATAATATTTAATTTCCCCGCTCTTCTTTTCTATAACTTTAGGCTATTATAACTTATAGCGTTATTATAGCGTTATTCGAACTCCTTAAGAGTAATTATATCTTTAAATTCGGATAATAACTATTAGTCTAGCTAATCCTATCCGACTTATTTAACTAGGACTTTACGTTATAGTATTTTATCCGTTTTCATATAGCCTTTACGCAGCTTATTATATACTCTAATAATACTTTCTACCTAATACTCGGGTTCCTTTCCCTCTTTAATTATAATAGGGTTAGGCCGGTATTCCCTCTATACTTATAACGGGAGCGGGTCTTATATAGCTCGAATTAGGAGATCTATATAGAAACGAGGGTAAATACCTAACGGGACGTCTAATTCTACTATATAAGGGCTAACGATATATATTACGGTATACTTCTTATATAGTTAGGCTAACTTCTTTAAAGGGCGGTCGGTAGTAATATTTTATAAGGAGAGCTAAACCTTATCGCCCCTAATAAGCCGCTCTATAACTATTTATAACTTATTTATAGATTCTTCTATTCGTTACTATACGATTACTATTATAGCTTAAGCGAAAGTAGTTATATCTTTAAGCTATTAAATAAAGTTCTCGGCCTAAATTCTAAGCGCTTATACTAGTAATATATTACGCTCTACTTATTCAATTAGATCTATATAATAGCTATATAAGATAAAAAATAGGTTAAGGCTAATTATATTAATATCCCTATTATTAATAGCTAGTTAAGCGCCGGGTAGGAGTATCGGCTAATCTAATTATATATATATAACGAACGCTCGGAGGTAGTTTATAACCTCTTAGTTTACCCTTTCTATAGCTCTATCCGTTTATAGGTGGAAAGCGGTGCTTAAGCGTTACTCTATCTTTATAAGCTTATATAATCGGCGCTAAAACCCTCCTACCTAATTCGAGCCTCGGTTATTAACTATTACCTTAGGGAAACTATAGAACCGCTAGTAATAATATAAGAACCGCTCTATATATACTTCCGCGCTTATACTATATATAGCTTCGAGTATAATAGCTTTCGTTAATCGGTCTATAATTACTATTAAATAAGCCTCTCTTATATCGTCCTTATAGGGGAGGTTAATTATAAAGTCTATAGATAATTCGCTTTATACCCGCTTAGGTATTAATAGGGGCTTAAGAAGGCCCTTCCTTTAGTATCTCTATACCGTCTTACGTTTATAAACGTTGTAATTTCGTATAAACCGCCGAATACTATAGTATATACCTAGCTAGAAATAGCCCCTTATTATTATCGTAATAATAATATCCCTTCCTAGGTAGCTAGATAGGGTAGAATCGTAGATACTCTATATTAGTTTAGTATATAGGGGTTCCTAATCCGGTAACTAGAGCTATTCGTAGAATTTAAATAATCCTTTCTTATCGATTAAATACTCCGCTATAAATACCTTAATAGGCTTACCTTTAGATATCCGTAGGTAAGGGGGAAAAGAGCGTTTACCCCTATAGATTACGCCTATAAGCTAGGAGTATACCTTATTATATAAGGTAGCGTTATCCTATAGGCGCTAGAGCTCCTCTTATATAAAAACCTCGCTACCTATTAATAATAGCTTATTATATATTATAACTTAACTTATCTCTATCGATAGTAAAAGCTAGATTTGCTTACCGGTAAGGCGTTTATTAGATATATTATATAATATATCCTGCTCCCTCTTTAAGAGGGCGTTTAGATATTCGCTAGCTACTCCCGTACGGTAAACTAAATAATATCGAAAATAAGCTATTATCTTAAACTAGCGGACCTACCTTTCGGTAAAACGCTATAATATTATAAAATATTTAAGGTTCTTATAATCCGAGTAAATTATAAATAGTAATATAATACCCCTAAGCTCTATATCCTATACTCTTAAGTAATTAATAACGGCTAATAGTTCCTTATTATAGATCTTATAGTTATACTTTATAAGGCTTAGGCGGTACGAATAATACGCTACCGGGCGGAGGATATTATATTTATCCCTCTAAGAGAAGTAGCCGCTTAACGAATAGCTAGAATAATCCGCCTTTAATATTATCTCCTTATCCGGATCCTATTAAGCGAGTATAGGCTTACTAATAAAGAAACGCTTTAGCTACTCGAATATAGCTTCTTCCTACTCCCCGAACCTAAATAGGACCCCCTTCTTAGTTAAGGCTAGGAGGGGCTTTATAACTTCGGAATAATTAGCGATAAACTAATAATAGAAGTTTATAAATCCTAGGAAGCTACGGACTCCCTTAACTATTTTCGGAGCCTTCTAATTATATATAATATATACCTTCTCGGGGTTTATACGAATCCTTACCCCCGCTTTAATAATAAAGCCTAGGTATTTCGTCTTAGTTACGCCGAATTCGTACTTAGTAATATCTAAATTTAGATCTATTACTTCGAAAGCGCGTAATACTAGCTTTACCTTTACTCGGTAATCTTTAGCTATACCGTTAGTATATATTAGAATATTATCGATATAAGCTAAATAGAAGATATCTAGGTAGGGGTATAGAGTATTATTAATATAGCGCTAGAATATCGCGGGAGCGCTTATAAGTCCGAACGGGGTTATTAGCTACTTAAAGAAGCTATACTTTATACGAAAGGCGGTCTTCTACTTATCTCCTTCTTTAATATAAAGCTTATAAAATACTACTTATATATCGAGCTTAATAAAATATTTAACGTTTATAATATTAGATAAGGTCTTTTTAATAAGGGGGAGCGGGTAGTAATCGGCTTCCGAAATAGCGTTAAACGCGCGGTAATCTATATAAAAACGGAAGCTACCCCTTAGTTTCTTAATAAAGATTATAGGAGCTCCTATTAAAGAGCTATTAGCTCTAATATAGTTTATATCGAATAGCTCGGTAAAAGTCTTCTTTAGTATAATAAGTTCTTCTCTAGATATCCTATATAACGGGCCTTATAGGGCGTTTATAGTAAACTTATCCGCTTTCTTATATAGCCGAATCTCGTAGTCCGCTCCCTCTCTATATAGCGGTAGCGCGGAAGCTATATCCTTATTAAAGAGGTTCCGGAATTCGTAATACTCTAAGGGGAGTTTCTCGTTAACCGAGGATTCTACTTTCGGTAATAGGGCCTTAATAATATCGGCTATTATAATACTAAAAAATACTATCTAAGTAGTACTTAAGCGTTTTATACGCCGAACTTCGCTCTAAATAGTAAGGGTACTAATAAATATATAGTTAAAGTTCTTAGGGCTATATCCTTATTCCTAAACCTCTAATCCTCCTATTTATCCGATACTTAGGCGGTGCTTATAAGCTATATATATTACCCTCTCTCTTTCTACCTAAGGTTTTCCTAAAATAAGGTTATACTAAAGGCGGGGGATTATATAAGCCTAAATACGATATAAATACCCGTTTAGGTCTATATTAAGGTAGGTTATATAGCGGATAATAGGCTACTTATACGATATTCTCTCCTTTAACGATTAATAAAGGGTCCTAGGCGGGATAAGTATACGCGGAAGTCTTAACTTATATATAAGTATTTCGCTTATAGCAGAATAATAGTTATAACTAGAATTAATAAATACTAGGATAAATAGAATTAAATTATAGAATAGGTTTATTATAAAATAGTTTCTATTTATCTAACGCTTTATTTCTTATAAGCTAAAGTTAAGACCTATAAGCTTCTATATATAACTCTATATAAGAGTAGCTAGTTTTCCTCCTATTCCTCGGTAGTATCGTTAAGGTCGATAAGGTTAGTATCGGCGATATTAATATCCGTCTCCTATATAGCTCCTAAGCTAATAGGTAAGCGTATAGATAGGAAGGGGTAATAAGCGATTCTATAGTTCGAACGTTTATACCTATAATAGAGTCCTTACTCTTTCCTACGCCTAATCTCCGCTTAGTTAACTTACCTTATACGCTATTTATTAGCCTATAGAGCGTTAATACTAGTTATAGCTATATCTCTATCGGGATCTATATAAGGGTTTTATAGTTTCTATCCGTTTCCTCCCGTTCGTTAGGTTATCCTAAAGCGTTATACCGTAGCTCCGGATAAATAGCTTAAGGGCGAAGTATAACTATTATCTCGGATAGCGATATAGCTTTCTAGCTTAGCCGAGATATAAAACGCTTCCTTTACCTAATTATTATATATCGACGGTATTTCTATACTAATAAGCTATATATATAATACGCTATTAATAGCGCCCTCTAGGTATATTAACTTAATTAAGTCCGGCTATTCTATACCGCTAGAGTTTACTAATAACTTCTTCTATTAGGAGAAGAAGTTAGGGAAGGGTTAGCCTTTCTTCTAAGTAAAGCTCTTAAGCCTTTAAGAAATAGCGATAGCGTAATTCTTATCGTAATATTAATAGCGGAGTTATTATAGGAATAAGGAGGGTTTCTAAAGGCTATACTTTCCTTCTATAATATAATAGCTCTTCGTTATAACCTTTATATCTCCCTTTAGGTACTTATAGATTTCTTAGAACTTATCTATATAATTCCCGATAAAGTAGGTATCTTAGACGAGTTTATACCTTACAATATACTCCTAAGCTAGGAATTAAATATATATACCCTTAAAGTTCGCTAGCTAAGAAAAGGGCTTATATTTAGGTACGATTATACTCTCTAGGGCCTTATCTATATCGATATCGGCGTCTTCTATATCTTAGGAGGTAGGGGTATAGGTATCTTCTAGTTCGTTAAATACCGGGTCGGGGTATTCGGCCGCTATATTATTAATACTTATTAATAGCTCCTATAATAATAGGCTACGGGATTATTCGATTTATATAAGTTATACTATAAGCGCTTCTAGGTTTCGTACGCTATTTTCGCGCTATTATTATACTACTCCTTTAATAATATACCGCTACTCTTCTATTATTTAAGTAACTATTTATTATATAGTTATTATTATATTATTATTATCGTTATTCGCTTAGGTAGGGAGTTACTCGAATTGCTCGTTATAGGGGTACGATATCCTAAGGCTATACGCTAAATAAGTATATAAATACCGTTAGATATATAGGGTAGGTAGAAAAGAAGTTAGTTAAATATAAACGGGTATCGAGAGAGCGTTCGTAGTTTCGATCCTAATTTCTATTATTAACTAATTTAAGGAGAGAAGTAAGAATAGTATCTATATAGTAGCGCGAGAGCTGCTCTTAAATAGCTCTTACGTTTAGGATCTATCTATAGATAGAGTTTTCTATAGGTCTACCGTCGATACGGGTCCTATTACCGATAGTCTTTTATACGGCTTATAAGCTGCTCGGGAGACGCTCTTATTTAGCGCTTATATAATACCAGTCTCTAGACGAGAAGGGAATATACTAACTAAGGCTTTATGCCCTGGTGTGCCGAAGCCGTGCATTTACCCGTAGGCCTATAATATAAACTTATTATTAGCGTATTATATATTACTCGGTATTATTAAGGGATTATAATTTAGGTATTATAAAGATAAGTTAATACCCTATAATATTAACTTATCCTTATAATATTCGATATAATATAAATACTTAGGATATAACGAAAGGGAGGAAGTTAATACCTTATAATACTAACTAAATAGGTAATTATAAGTAATATATCTTAAAGATATTTTTATACTTATTAAGATAAATCTAATATATATAAATATACCGAACCTCTTTAAAACCTAATATCTCTCCGAGGATTTTATTCGGTATTATAACTAATATTAAAAGGTAGTATAGAATAAGGAGTAGGTAGGTCTTATTAACGAAATTAATATTCGATTTAATTTCCTTAGCCGTTAGCTCGTATAATTTATAATCGATAAATTCTAAAGTATTAGCTCGAATATCCTATTATAATAGGTATAGGGGTTTTTAGCCTAATAATTTAATCTTATAAAGCGGTAGGAAGCTATAATTAAGAGGAAGGTTATACTTTTATAATAAAGATAGGGTTTTTATAAGGGCTATTTTCGTCTTTATCTTAAGGCGTTTAGGGTATTATTTTAAATTAGGTATAGGTATAAGCTATAAAGGATCTTTAGAGAGGTTAAAAAATCCTTATACGAAGATAAGCTAGACTTTATCGCTATATTAGGTAGTATAGCTAGAAGAAATACTTATACTAGCCGAGGAGCCTAGCGTAGATATAGAGGGAGCGGCGGAGGCGGATTAGGAGGTATATATATTCGAGGAGTTCGAGGAGGCGTTACTATCCGTAGCCTCCGCTGCCTTCTTCCCTCGTTTTAATCGTATCTTAGGAGGTATATCTAGATCTTAGTTACGGAGATAATATAAGGATTTTAGCGATATTAATACCTTAGGGTATAAGGTAAAGTATATATTATAGAAAGAAGGCTTAGAGGTATAATTAATACCTTAAGGAGCGAAAATATAATAGTATAATAAACGGAGGAAGGGTAGGTATAAAAGAAAGGAGGGAAAGAGTTAAAATAAGTTATAAAAGAGAAAGAAGAGATATTAAGGTAGGGTAGAGAGTTATAAGGTTATAGAGATAAAAGTATAGATTACTATATTATATATAGTAAGTTACTAGATACGAGAAATCTATAATAGCCTTATTAATAGAGCTATATATAGTAAAATGCTATATAATATCGTAATATTTAATAGCCTTATCGATAAACTTTACTTATAAAATTACAAACTAAGTATATAAACTTATTAAATAATAAAGTATAGATTATATACTAGTATTAATATTAATAGATAAAGACCTAGTAACTAACTCGAAGATATATTAGGGCTAGTATATAGTCTATATAAGGCGCTAGGTCTGAAAACAGCCTACGGGCGTAAGCATATCTCCGCAAAAAACCCACCCTACCCCAAAATTAATTTAGGAATGAAATATGGGATAGTGAGCGCTGCAGACCTCCGTAACAGCCGGCTAAGATGATAGCCAGGCAAAGATACTTGTCTTTTCCTTGTCCGTAGACAACCGGCCAGTTCAAATGTGCTCCAGGTCTCCCCACTCAAGCGCCTAGGCACGCGAGGGAGCTGACATGGCGTCTGAGCCGCGGCCTGTCACAATCACACAAGCTTGCATAACATCGATGTAGATGTGAAAAAGAAAAGTATAGGATGATGATTCCTAACGCGTTTGTCAAGGCTGCAGCCGTGTGATCACAGTAGTCGCAGCAGTCACATGGTTGCATCCCAAAACCTCATTCATTCATTGATTGATTGGCCCGTTTGCGCGGTCTACACCTTTCCCACACATCGGAGCATGGAATCCGTAAGATGAGAAGTGCGAGGTGGTTAGCTGCACCTAAAGTGCTAAGCACTTGTGGAATATGTTTTTGTCAAGGGTGTTTTATGCAAATTCCAAAAGTACATGATAGTAAATTCTGAGAAAGAATCAAGCGCTTTACGTTGTTGGATTACAAGAAAAAAAAACTTGAGTACTTTAGTAGAGTGTTCGTAGTTCGAGGGTATATCTTGACAAATATCTCGCTATTTGACAACCGTTGCACCATGATATGCTTAGAGCTACTATGTAGGAATGGATGTGTCGAATAGCATCATATCCTCAATCGTGAGCGTCAACGGATGATGGCCTGGACTCTGAGACCAGAAGACTATATAGTGCAATCATCCAACCTTTGGGGGGTTAGGATCCCGTTGAGAGGTCGAGGAAGCGACTCAACTAAATCAAAAGGGGGCAACAGAACATGTCAAGCGCTCATTCCTCCTTTGCCAAATACTTTACGGTCATGTACGCAGGTCAATGGGTATTCAACTGCACAAACTTGCCCTGAAATCGATATTCAGGCCAGAGATGGTCCCTTTTAAATGCTTTGCGCGTGGTTATGGTAGCAGACTGTGCCTTGGATTCAGAGGACTCACTTCTTTAACAAAGAGGTCTTTTGATGTAAGTACAGTCTGAGTAGCCCCATTTAGGATGCTGCTGATTACATACATATACTCTTGTCTCCTTTGAGAACCCATGTCTTGTTATTCAGCACCCGATATCACGAGCTTATTGATGTCAGCACTTTGTAGACGATAGTCAAGTTTTCAACCACCGTACGAATGGAGTCTAGTATTTCAGCATGGCCCAGCCACAGTAGCACGTATGATTTAGGTGAGGAGTCGTGGTCTCGTTACGCATTAATGCTGTCGCACAACTATAGGTGTGGTAAATGACAATGATATAACAGCCAACTGCTGAACAAGCACTCAAGACTCGCTACTATTCCCTTATGCTCCTGCAGGTCAAATCAGCGTGTAATAGTCCATGTACAACATCAGTCCACACAGCTGAGACAACGTTACGGCAGCCAGCCAACGCAAGGGCGTCCGCGTTGCACCAAAAGGCCACACAAGATCGGTGAGTCCAAAGAGAAGCGTCGAGAGAAGATCCACATTCGGGTCTGCATGCTGGCAGAACCCCCGAAGAGGAATCTATACGAGAAGTGGCTTGCCTATGCTGACGGCGGTATACGAACCCGCCGCCCCAAAACGGTGCCAGCTGTCTGTCTGCGTATACATACAGGAGCATATGTGTGCAGCGCATCAGGGCCACTTTTCTTTTTTCTTTCCCCCTGTGCCGTCACTCCCGGATCAAGTCGTCGTTTGGCACGGGCTAGCTTATTTATAAGCTTGCTGTGCTTGTGCTTGTGCTTCTTCAGCTGGGGCCCAGGGACTTTGCACTCTAGTGGATGCAATGGAACGTTGAATCCAAAAGGCTTCAGCCCCCTGGACTGACTCGGACGCGGCCGTCTGGACGTCATGCTCCCGAAAGATCGACAGCCAAGTCCGAGGATTGGCCCATCCACAAATACGAAGTCCTTTTGGGAAACCGCTGTGCCTGATCTGATAATATCGTAGACGAGTAGACGAGACAAGGTTGTGGACAAGTATATATAGTGCCCTGGAAACAGCCCTCTCTCTCTCTCTCTCTCTCCTGCTGTCTTGCAACCTCACTTACAGCTCAACCCTATACTCTCCTCTCCACCACATTCTTCCCACAGACCGCAAGACACACAGACCACAATGAAGTCCTTTGGAACCCTGGAAGTGCCTCTCGTCCTCTTCCTCGCAGCCGGGCACCTCGCTGCTGCGCAGTCGGCCTCCAGCACCACCTCGACGACGACGACGACGTCCGCCACCAGCAGCACCGTGAGCATCCCCGCGTCGTGCACCGCCCAGGTGCCCGCCTCGCTGCAAATGACGGGCTTCCACTGGTTCAACTCGACGCACAACCTCGACTGCAGCACCCCAAACTACCCGGCGGGCTCCGTCGTCTGCTGGAACACCACCACCGTCTGCCCCGACGACGACACCGCCGGCTGCGCGTGCACGCCCTACTGCTACACGGGCCTCGCCGCGCCCGCCTACCAGCCGCTGGGCTACGGCCCGCCCGACACGCTCAACATCACCATCGACGGCGAGACCTGCTACAAGCAGTTCCCCGTGGGCTACCGCGACTACGAGCTGGGCGAGGGCCACTTTGACTGCGGCAGCGCGGCGGACCAGATCGGCTTCTACGGCGACTCCAACGGCAACACGAGCACCGGCAGCGTGTACTGGAATGCCGTGTACAGCAATGGCGTGGGCACCTGCAACGGGCAGGTGCCGAGGTACGAGGCCAGCTTCGAGCTGGACTGCACGCACGATGCGGGTGGCAACGCAACGTGCACGGCGCCGGTGCCCATTACGCTGCCGTTTGTGGGCTGGGAATGAAAGGAAGGAGGGTGGGGGGTTGGTCAAGAGTCTGGGAGTGTGAGGGTTTGTAATGAGTTTTATGAATTTGCTTTACACAGGGAGCGAGATACAAAAAGGCCCTTGGAATCTCGAGAGCCAGGAGTCTTGTTCTTATGCACCACCATCACTTTGTGGGATGTCCTCCAGACACAAAGCCTGAAGGGGGGGAATCATCCACCAATTGTCTATATCCATCCGAGAAGGCGGCATTTGTGAATACAGAATGGAAACGTGGCCATACTCTGGCGATATTCATCAGTGCATATCCATATCCCCTTTTAGCACTTTGACAACATGGCCACAGGTTGAAACCCCCCTTATCTTCTTTGCATGGTTCCCTATCCAAATGCTCTCGCCTCGGTTTTCTCGGACGTCGGCATGACTCAATGGGAATAAAGAGTCATAACTCCCGGAAATTGTGTGATGGTTTGTGTATAGCTGACAGTATGGAGATATAGAGCCGCTGTATTTGACACCTGTCCTCGAGCATATACATTCTATCCATGCAAGGAGTGCATCTCACAGGCGAGCGGTCAGCAATGCACGTCAGACAGACTGCCGCTGTGAGAGAAGGCTACGAGTCCTGTGAGAGATAGGGTGAGACCGGCCTCTGGCATCGTTTCCCTTGGATATATCGGCTTCTCCACCACGATCTGACCTCGTTGTCCTCAACGGAAGGGAGTGGGAAAATTGTTCTCAAGTCCTCGCAATCCGATATCAAGATGGCGGACGACCGAGGATATAAAGAAAGCTCAAACTATTCTCAAAACCTTTCGAGTCCAAATCGAAGGCTCAACCACCACAGCGCACCGCTCTACTGCCAGATTCTCATCGCTCCGAGCCTCGACCCTGGAATAATTCCCACATGCCCCAAGGCCCGCCCGCACGCACGCAGCCATGACCACCACGCTCCTCATCACCAACTGCACCGTCGACGACGCAGCCGCCCTGGCCCGCAACAACATCCCCGCCTTCTGGCAGGACCCCAACTGGCGCTACCCCTGGCTGCACTTTGGCCTCGACCGGCTCGTGCGGTCCATCGCCGCGCGCGTGCCCCACACCCAGCTGCTGCGGCGCCGCGACGTCCTGCGCCACTTCAAGGCCGTCGACGCGGAGACGGGCAGGCTGGTGGGTTATATCCGGTGGGAGCTGCCCGCTAGCCGCTGCAAAGGTCCCAACGACGACGACGGCGGCGGCGGCGGCAGTCTCCCAGCCCCCGTGTGGCCCGAGGGTCGGGTCCCCGACGTCAGCCCGGAGGTGCGGCTGGCCTTTAGCAGGCAGGCTGCCGAGGCGCCGTGGGAGCCGCTGGACTTTGGCGCCGATGATCCGTTTGATGCGAATATCCGGCGGCGCATGGATGAGCTGCTTGCGAAGAAGGAGTATATTGGTACGTATGGTCTGTCCACTGAGGAACGCTTTCTTTTTATCATAGGCACTTGATACCCCCCCTCGAGGTGCAATATTGTTTTTCTTTTGTAAGAAAAGAAAAAAGAAAAAAAAAGAAATCAAACAAAAATCTGACTCTGTCTTCTTTTTTCCCCCAAAAAGTCCTCGACTACGTGGCGGTTCACCCCGACAACCAGGGCAGAGGCATCGCGACGGCCCTGGTCCAGCATGGCATCCAAAAAGCGCAACAACTTGGCCTCGATATCTTTGTTTTGGCCTTTGAAAGCGGGTTTAGGCTTTATGAGAAGGCGGGCTTCCAGACGCTCGCGACGCTGGACCAAGATGCGTCCAAGATTGGAGGCACAGAACATTACGTCACGCGGTTGATGGAACTTCGGATTCGTCAATGAAGGCCAGTATCGGTGTGCCCTGTGGGTTGGTTGGTTGGTAGATGGATGGGAAACCAAGGGGGGATGTCCCTGATGATTGCCAGTCCTACGCGAAGGAATACTCGTACAAGAGGTCTCGCAAGGGGGCCAATGCAATGGCAATTCCATGTCCTTCAAGTACTAAAACATAATTTTGATTGTCTAATAAACATTTGTCCCTGTCGACTTCTCTGTTCTTTCAACCTCAAATCTATCTGCTCGGATAGCCCCGGAGCCAGTCCCACCGGTCACGAATTCGCAACGTGTGCTGTTCACCGGGCCCAGCTTTATCATATAAAAAGCCGAGAACCATCCAATCTGCATCGAGCAGCCGTCGAACAGGTTTGTCAATAATCCTTCACTGGGGAACGCGGAAGGCCTTTGTTTCAATGCAAGCCTTGATAAGCGGCGCCATCTTACAATCTGACCATCTAGCAGTTGAATTATTCCCAAGAACAAGAGAAATAAGGCGGCCGTGCTTGGCACATACGACGCTGAACCTTGATTGTAAGCATAATATAGTACTTTCCCCACACAAGGGGTTTGCCCAATGATTACAGGCCTTGAAACATGCTACGTATGGTAAAGTATATAATTTATTGCGCCCCTATATTTCCACAAACGCCTTGAAACAACGGCTACGAAACCAAGTAAAAATGGAATATATTCACGGAGCTTTCCGTCGTGTTCTTGTCAAGCATCAAAAGCGAAATCTGGTCCCAGTGTTAAGGGGGGGGGGGGGTGGAAGAGAGAGAGAGACTTCTCGTTCTTTCAAAGGGCGAGAATCTTGCTATGTGGAGTAATTCCACTAATAGGAGGTTGCGATGCTTTCCGAAAGGGGCAAATCGGAGTTCTAATATTCGAGACCTCGAGAGGCGCGTGACGGCCTGACCGGTTGCGGGGGATTTGATCTTGGTTCGAGGAGGACGGTTCCAGGTAAAAAGAAAGAAGGAAAAAAAGGGTTCAATTTACCCGGGAAAACAACAAAGGTGTATTTATGAAAAAGACGTTCGTCCCATCTTCTGTTCTTGAAGAGTATACACGCAAATTTGCCAACCAGACTGTTCCTCTCCGAAAAAACAACTTTGACGTCCGTTCACTGAGAGCAGCGAACTGATAAAAATTTTGAGAGGATCCTGCCCACTGACCGTCCAAGAGATGCGTGTCTCCCATCTCCTCGCCGCCGGGTCGGCCTTGGTAGCAGCCACAGCCGCGAGTCCATTGCAGAAGCGCAGCAGCAGAACCAGCCCGCCGTCAGGCTGTCTCGTTGTCAACTGTAAGAAAAGTCCCGATCCTACTCACTATTTTCATTCGTTCTATTGCTTTCTCTCTCTCTTTTTCTCTGTCTCTCCCCCTCTCTTTCCAAAAGAATATGTGCCCACACGAAGATAAATGGAAAACACCCCCAAGAAAGCGCGGCAGGAGAGAATATATATATGGGGGAAAAGGGTGGTGTTGCGGATGCTAATTCGAGGGGACTCCCATTTTCAACAGCGACCGCATCTTCGACAGCAGGATGGTACACAACCCTCAACGCCGCCGTGGCCGCGCTCACTGGCGATTCGGCTTGCATCTTCATCTACTCTGGCACATACGACCTGACGGAGCAAGTGCTCATTGACTATGATGGTGCTCTTACAATCTACGGCTACACGACAAAGTGAGTTAGTCTCCTCTCACTTACTTTTATTTTCATCCGACTACCTGAGCAAAAACAGTCTCATGATCTATTTCTTCTTCTATTTTACTTTTGAAGCAACAATGACGTCCAGCCCTTGCAATGGACTAGGAAATCAAACCTGGCTCAGGCTGACCAGACCAAACTCCCCCCCATAAAACAGCACCGCCACCTATGCCGACAACGCAGCCACTATCCAATGGTCCAAGACATCCACCCAAGCCGGCTCCGACTCGCTCAGCGCCGCCATCCAAGTGAAGAGCGACAACTTCAGCATGTACAATGTCAATGTCAGGAACACCTATGGCAAGGGCACGCAAGCGATTGCCTTTACGGCGCATGGTGACCAGCACGGTTACTATGGCTGTGGGTTTTACGGCTATCAGGACACGTGAGTTTTCCGTTTTTTTCCGTTTTTTTTTTTAAAAAAAAATCATTCTTGTCTGTTTCGTTTTGTTGCACAAAGATGGGGGCAAGAAAAAACAAAACAAATAAATGATATATAGAATTACGCTGACACTGGTGTGTTCGCTATGGCTCAGACTCTATGCGTATGCTGGAAACCAGTATTACAAGGGCTGCTATATTGAGGTAAGAAAAGAGTCAATCATATTCCCCCCCCCCCTTTTCTTTTTCTTTTTTTTTCTTTTTCCCCCTCCCGCAAACAATGATCGAGAACAACCCCGTTGATAAGATCACAACAGGGCGCAGTAGACTACATCTTTGGCAGTGCCGGTGCTTGGTTTGAAGAATGCCAGCTCGTCTCCATCGGCCCTGGCGCCATTACCGCCAACGGGCGGTCCACCGAAGATGATACTTGGTATGTCATCAACAACTCAACGGTAAGTTATATATGTCTCTTTCCTTACTCTCAGCACTTGACCTACAAATAACAGCGCGCTAATCAAATCTCCAACCACCAAAACAGATCTCCGCAGCAGCAAATGTCTCCCTCGCAGACAAAGTCTACCTCGGCCGTCCCTGGAAGCAGTACGCGCGCGTCATCTTCCAGTACTCGAGCCTCAGCAACATCATCAACCCCATCGGCTGGACGACCCTCGACACCACCGCGACGCCGACGCTGGAGGAGTGGGAGAACACGGGCGCGGGCGCGAACACCTCGCAGCGTGTCCAGGAGACGGCGGCGACGGGCGCGGTGACGATGGCGCAGCTGTGGCCCGATGGATACTCTTGGCTTGACACGACGTACTGAGGGTGTAAGCCTTTGTGGGAAAAAGAGAAGGGAAAACGGAGAGAGAGAGAAGGGAGAAGCTCGTAGGATATATTGGTCATTGGTTGCGAAGAGAGAGAGAGAGAGAGAGAGAGAGAGAGAGAGAGAGGTATGACGGTGAGCATGGTCGAGGAAAGCGTTAACTCTTTGGATGTATATATTTTACCAAATCATTGTAGGATAAACGACAAGTTGAAAGCAAGCTTTTTTCGAGGAAATCTGCGTGAATGTTACTTGGTCGGCTCAAGTTCTGTCATTCATGCAACAGTGCTGCCGGTATCGTGAATTACCCTGATATTGATCTTTGCTTAGATATTCATGTTCCCTCGTTCCGGTAAACCAACCAAAAAAAATATCCTCCAGATTCGCCTGCCGCTAAAAAAAAACAAGAAAGCAATGAGACCTGGGTCGCAATCAACTTCTTCGAAGAAAAGGTAGTTACCACCTTCCAAGGCTAGAGAGATAAGACAATGTAAGAAACCAATGAGTCCCCAACCTCTTGTCCCTTCGCATCTGCAGTGTATTACCCAGTCCAGTCAAGGCTCTCCATAAGGGTACTCCCCGGATCACCAGTCGGATTCGCAAAGGCCTCTTCCCAAAAGTCTTGGTTGCTGTTATTCACACCAGCCATATCCACGTCGTAAAAGATGCCCTCGGCCATGCTTGGGTTGGTCAAGAACGTAAAGTCCGGCATTTGGGACAGGTTGTGCATGGTGTAGCCATTGGCGACATTGTAGCTGCCGTTCTGCGCATCCGCCAGACCGGTGTGCAGCGGCATGGTAAGGCTGGGGTTCCGAATGGAGTCCGTATATCGAATTGGCACTTGGTGATTGACTTTCAAGGCAACAGAAGGGGTTTGTTGTTGCTGTTGAAGAACAGAAAGCGGCTGCTGCTGGGGCGTGTGTGATGTACTAGCAGCAGCAGCAGCAGCAGCAGCACCCGCCGCAGCTGGCGATGTGTTTGGAGACAGGTCAAAGATGGGGCTAGACACTGATCGCTGCTCGGTGGCGGCCGAACCAGACACATGCATGCTTGGCGGAACAGCATCTGGGACAAAGGTCGCACGAAGACGGTCCAGGAGGTCGTAGCGGGCCGCCATGTGGCTGTTGCCCTTTTGCGACATGGTGCGCAGGAGTTCGAGGGCCGCATTCATCGAGTTGGTGTTTTGGCTGTCGGTGGGGAACGCGACGCAGACCATGACGAGTACAATGGAGGCCGAAAAGGCATGCTCCGAGTCCATGTAGCCGTAGGTGGCCACGAGGTTCTTTTGGGCGGCAATCGTCATCATGCGGATGGTGTCCCGGGCGGCAGCCACACATGTCTCAATGACCTTGACGGTGGTCTGCGTCAGCCCTTGCTTCCAGTCTGTTTCCTTGTCTGCCAGGCCGGCTTTGCATCGTTTCTGCACGACGTGGAAGAGCAGAGGCCGTGCAGTCATGTTGATGCACTGCGAGTAGTGAAGCAGCGTCGAGACGGACTCGCGGCTGATGCTGAGGCGGGCTGGGTCGAACCGCAGCTCCTCGGGGAGCTCTTGGTGCCACTTGGACAGGCCCATGATGATGCTCTGCACCGAGGCCATCAGGGTGGAGCCTGATTTGGGCGTGCGCCGGTAGATGTTGACAGTGACCTCTCCGCAAATCTGCGAAAGTTTGGTATAATTGCGCAGGACGACGGCGGCAGAGTAGTCGGGTTCGTGCGCGAGTTTGGACGGGAGAGATACGCCAATGTCTTCGTCGTGTATGGTGATGGGGTTGCCCGACTTGACGCTCTGGATGCGGTCGAGGCTGTAGACGCTCCACCAGACGCGCCGTCGGTGCTCCTTCATCTCGTCGCTCGATTCTTTGCTTGCAGTTTCCTGGTGCAGGCCGAGATTGATGGCCATCCTGAGGGCCATGCCCACATACAAACAGGCGGCGTCCCGCCTGTTCAAGTTTTGCATAAAGTACCCCACCAAGGCCAGCGCCTCGACAAAGAGGATGGAGCCCTCGCCATGCATATCCGGAAGGAACTCGAGGGCCTGGGTAAAGTAGTCGAAGCCCGGCGGGCCTTGCCAGTCGATCCACTGGTTGACCGAGTACATTTTGCCGAATGCGAGGATAACGAGCAGTTTGGAGTAGGCGAGGCACGAGTTTTGGTCGCAGAGATCAGGGGGCCCTTGGTATGCCTCTTGCATGAGACGTTCAAAGGCAGGAGGATCGGTAAAGGCGAAGATGGTGCCAATGTACGTGTACTGGGCTGCATAGAGCTGACGCGCAATGTCGAGAGGCGGAAGCCTGACATGGCTGTGGGTCGACCGTCTGCGCGAGGGCAGGGCTTCTCGGTCGTAAAAGTCGGCATGCTGATCCAAAGATCTGTCATCCTGCAGGAGAGACACGGGGCCGAAGAAGCTCTTTAAGAACTGGTCCGAGTGCGTTGGACCCTTGAATCCTAAGGGGACACCTGTTAGCCGCCTATATCGTCCTTTGCTGTAGAAGCAGCCCGCTAGCAACATGGCAGTTACCTGTAGATGTGTTCGCGGGGGACTCGACGCTCAACTGGGTGAACTCTTCAGGGAGCAGCAAATCGTCTGCACTCTCTTCAGAATCGTGTCGAGAGTGCGGCATGGCGGCAACTGGCGTAGCGTCGCCTCCAGCTGCCCTACGAGGAGGAAGAGGATATGTTGCTGCTCGAGCTGTCAGCAAATCACACCCAGCCTGTGCTATTCTCGACTGACAAGTGTAATGACAGACCCTCGTAATACCGGACTTTGGCCTCGAGTTCTCGAAGATAGCTACACCGTGTCAGTCTCGAGAAAGCCTGAAATCCAATCATTGCATCGACACGAGGAACCACGTACGCCTCGTTGATTGTGATCTTCCTGGCCGTCTCGTAGACGCAGTCCAAGTGGCCAATGCGGCATCTGGTACACTTGGGGCGGTCTTTAGAGCAGTAGGAGCGACGGTCACGACAGTTATTGCAACTTGGGCGAGAGATACATTAGTCGTTTGCGTGCCTTGACATGTCCACCTGGGGCTGCACACTCACGCAACCGGCCTCAGCACGTTGTCGCTGCACCTGCCCGGCCCAGTGGGACCGCCGTGAGACGCCGAAGCACGAGGCATGGCACGCCTGGGGGTGGTGTGTTTGCTAGGGGCGAGTGGAGCCTGTAAAGAGACGGCAGCGAAGTGTCTGCCACCTCAGCCCAAGTAGTCGAATGTACAGTGTACAGCAGCCCGCTCGTTGTCAGTTCCAAGGGCCCAGTGCTTCGACTCCATGGGGACAGGAAAAAAAGGGTCCTCCGAGGGCCGTGTCTGTGGCGACAACCCGGGGTAGAGCGGTTAATGAAGGCAGCCAAGATGCGAGCCCAGACACGGGCGGCATGAGGCTCTGCTGCTGAGGCTGTCGTGGGCAATCGCACAAAGTCTGGGCAAGGAGAACGTGGACGACAGCCATGGCGTCGAGTGAGGATTGCGTTGCACAGGCGAAGCAGCATACAGCCCACGGCTAATGCTCAATAAGGGTGTCGTTGGCTTAGCGGGGTGATAGCGGCCCGAGGGGCTCGCCCTTGCGCATAACCCCGCACTAGCTGCGGTCATGGACATGCTTAATTGCATACAAGCCAGCCTGCACTCTGTTATATAGATAATATTGTCCCGAATGTGCACATTTGCGCATCATCCTCTCGCGCCCCTTTCCAGCTTCACACAAACTGCACCTTCACCAAACCTGCCGCCGCCGACCACACCAGCTGCACGTAAGGTCGGGCATCCACGCCATCTTTGTTTAGATCTGCGTCCGTGTCCTCAGCTGTGTCTGCATTTGCATCTGGCACCATGCAGCGTCTTCAGCCTCACACGGACGCCCACAGCCAAGCTGCACGCCTCATCGGTTGGTCATGCCTCAGCATCAGTCCTCGTCGGCCAGCCAGGTCATCTGCCTCCTGAGTGAGCATGCTCAGAGTTGGTGTTTCCATACTGGAAATCTTTGGCCGGTTGGCACCAATATGAGAGTTAACTGGTGGTGTCCTCGACCCCTCCTGGCACGGGCAGAAGAGGCTGGGCTTGCAATCATCGCCAGTGCCGCAAAGACCAGATCGAGGGCTTGCAACAAGACGAAAAGCACCAAAAGACAGCGCAGAATGCCAGATGCCGCCAACATCATCCCAAAAGTGCGGCAGGCCGAGCCCTTTTATTCCCTCCCACGCGGCACGGACTGCTTCTCTCGGCCGTGAGGAAAAACATACATAGTACGTAACAGCACCGGTTTGTGTTTGTACAAACTCCGCGCCCTGTTGCTCCACGGCGGAGAAACAACTCCGACTATCAGCAAGAAAGTCGAACAATGCAATCCAGGTCCCCCATTGGCGTAGGCTGCGGTTTCAGGCTCCGCCAAAGCCCACCGTTGGCCCATCTCCCCAGAATGGCTGAATGGTTATGCTCGAGCAGCTCTGATCGTCGGATTGCATGTGGAGGAAATACTGTGTACTATGTACCACCCCATGGCACCACATGTGTTGAATCATTTGCATAAGCAAAACACCCAAAAGAGCCGGCATCTACTATCGCGAGTCATATCTAGCGCCTGGAGCCGATATCAATAAGCCCAGTGCAAGGGGCTGGACAGCTTTCCCTACGAGCAACAACTGTCAGCCGAAGCCACCACCAATGGTACACACACTCGAGATACTGTGTATAGCAGCACTTGACCAACCAATAACGAAACTGTTATGCAGCTGCTGGGCACGACCATCACTTTGTTCCCAGCCTGATATCACACCTAATGGCGGCCACCAAGTAAGTACCCTATACTAACACAAGTCAGCACGTATGTCACGGCACAACCCGTTAAGCAATAACTGCATATGCAAGTGAGCGGAATCTGCCTACTCTGTAGGTACAGCACTACCACAAATAGTGCCGCCGCTGACCGCAGATCGGGGGACCCCTCCGATCGCCCTCTGTGTGCTCGCTCCGCCCTGCACAACCGCTGCACGCCTTGCCGTCTTGGAGCGCATCGCCGACGTCGACTTCTCCAAATTGAAAAGGGTACATTACATCGTACGAGTGTACGAATGCAGTCCGCTTATCTGGTGTGGTGGCCTCGATGACGAGCTGCGATGCGCTTCACGCTGGCACATGGCATGGACAACCAGATGAGATACGCAACAGCCTGCTGATAAAAGCAACAAGATACGGAAGTGGCCCGGCATATCCACCAGCTTATCGCAATATCTCGATAATCAGACTATCGGTCCATTGTTGCGATAGAGATTCCACGATTCAAGTCTACGTTCGCGTCTCGTGGGTTGCTGGTATAGTTTGAGATATCTAGTTTTTATTTATAACAATCTTCACATCACCTTGTTTCCCACCGCTGTTTCCATCCAAGCAGAAAATTCCAAAACAGATACAAGCAACGTGCTTGGCTGGCCTGCAACTTTGCCTTGTCGCCTCGTTTACGCACGCCCGGATAAACCACTCTTTATTTACAGGATTCGGCATCAACAATGTCAGCGCATCCATCGCTCGACGACATGTCCGCCATGGACAAAGCTGCAGAGAAGCGGCCCTCGTCTTCAGCCTCCCACAATGGCGACGTGCCTATACCATCCCCAGGAGCAGTCCTGGAGACCATCGACACAGCCGAAGAGGGCAAGCTGCTCGCCAAGCTCGACCTCTTTTTCGTCCCCATCATCATGGCCGTCTACCTCTCCTGCTTCCTCGACCGCTCCAACATTGGCAACGTCAAGGTCGCCGGCATGCCCGAGGACATCCACGCCACCAGCCAAGAAATCTCGACGGCCGTGTCCATCTTCTACGCCACCTATGTCCTCGTCGAAGCGCCCTGGGCGATTGCCCTCAAGAGGATCGGCCCGCGCATCGTCATCACGACCCTGTGCGTCATCTGGTCCCTGACCACCATCTTTTCCGGCTTCATCACGAGCATCGGCGGCATGTACGCCGCGCGGCTGGTGCTCGGCTCGTGCGAGGGCGGCTTGTTCCCCGCGCTGAACCTGTACCTGACCATGGTGTACAAGCGCGAGGAGCAGGCCAAGCGTGTGTCGTACCTGTTTGTGTGCACCGCCCTGTCGGGTGCCTTCGGCGGGTTGCTGGCGTACCTGATCCTCAAGATGGACGGCGTCGGTGGGTATGCGGGCTGGCGCTGGGTGTACATCATCGAGGGCTTGTTCAGCACCGTCGTCGCCCTGATGGTCTGGTTCGGGCTGCCCAACAACCCGAGCAAGGCGTACTTCCTCAACGAGCGCGAGCGCGAGCTCATGCAGATCCGCGACCGGCAGAGGGCGCAGTACATGGGCGAGGACGAGTTTAGCTGGGGCGAAGTCCTCATTACCCTGCGCGATCCCAAGCTGTGGCTGAGGTGAGTTTTGTTGTGACGCCCCTTGGAAAAAAAAAAGAAAAGATTTACACTTCTCATCATATACATTACACCCCCGCCCCCCCCCCCCCTTTTTCAAAACTCCAAAGACAAAAACTAACCAAACAAATCATCGAAACCTTCCACAGCGGCGTGATCCAGTTCTGCCAGGACATCCTCCTCTACGGCTTCTCCACCTTCCTCCCTTCCATCATCGAGGCAATGGGCTACAACTCGCTCCAGGCCCAGTACTTGACCATCCCCGTCTACATCGTCGGCGGCGGCAGCTTCCTCGCGCTGTCCTTCCTCTCGGACCGCCTCACCCTGCGCTCGCCCTTCATCGTGCTCGCCAACTTCGTCGGCATCGTCGGCTACGCGCTCATGCTCAGCCCCGTCGCCAACGGAGTCAAGTTCTTCGGCACCTTTCTCTGCGCCATCGCAGCCTACAACGGCCCCGGCATGAACATCACCTGGCTCAACGTCAACGTCGCCCCGCACCACCGCCGCGCCGCGGCGATCGGCTTCCAGCAGACCATGGCCAACTGCGCGGGGATTGTCGCGGGCCAGATCTACCGCAGTGCGCCGTACACGCTCGGCAACGCCTTTAGTCTGGGCGCTGTGGGCGTTGCGCAGGTCGCGATTGGCGTGTTGGCATCCTACATCGCGAGGCAGACGCGGCTGAAGGAGAGGATTGCAAAGGGGGAGGTGCAGGATACGAGGAAGGTGAAGACGGGGGACCGAGAGCTGGACTTTAGGTATCATTTGTGAGGTTTTTTGCTAGCCTTGTCTCTGTGTGTTTTGTTTGGAGTGTTTTTAAGAACGCGAGGGGGGGAAGAAGAGGCTACGCTGGTTGGTGCGTTTTCTGATATTGAGCGCTTTAACGACGTTAACCATGACATGTACCTGACAGTCAGCCTTTCCACAGTATCCAAAGTGACTGTCAAGCATCTGAATCTCCCGACTCTAGAGTACGTCTAGATTGTGAGGCAAAACCCAAGGAAAGCGTTGAGTTGACGGTAAATCGAACGGGCTGACTTTAACCCAGTGCTACAGGGGGTGCCAGTGCGCCGGAGCCACTAATGTCTTTGTCTTGGCATGCTGACCTAATCTCCCGGCTAGCACGTCCGCACCATATTGTCCGCCGTCATCGCTTCCGCAATACATTCCAGGAAACAGGGAAGAAAGAAAAAGAAAAAAGAAAAAAAAACCAACCCAGCAAGCCTCAAAACAGACCCATCAACCATCACACAAAAAGAGAAGCAAAAGAAATAAATCATGACAAGAACGTGATTCGAACACGCGCCTCTTTCGAGACTACGAAGTAGGGTTAGAAAACCTGAACGTAGCGCCTTAGACCGCTCGGCCATCTTGCCTTTAGATTGAAAACCGAGAAATATTAGGATGAATATACAGTACAGATTCAATGGGGCGTTCTACATACAGAGTCACCCACTCATGACATCGTACTGATATCGTTGCCATGCGGATTGATTGATGCCAGTTTAAAATTTAAGATGGCTTTGTTTTGTGTTTTATTCTTTTGGCACAAGACAATCATCACTTGCTACGAGAAATATTGTCACCAATAACAAAAATACTGACCAGATAACGTGGCTGGTCTCCTCAAGGTCGACCCTTTTAAGAATCGAGTCTACTCATCAGCGCCATACTGAGGCTTGATGGCGAAAAGAGTATCAGCCTTGGTCGCTGCGAACTGGATATCCCCGTAAAAGTTGGCCCGGACTTCGACGCGGCCCTTGGCCTGGCCCAGGAAGAAGTCCTGGCCCGAGAGGGGCAGATGCAGTCGCTGTTGGTAATTAGGATGGATAGGACTCTGTGGTGTGGGAAACGCTGCGCATTTAGCTTGTACTCTCATCTCGAGCAGATAGTGTTCCCATTCTCGGGGGACCCCCATCTTCTCAAAGGCCTAACGTTGGCAGTGAAGCAAGATGAACAAACAGCAAGAAGAAGGGGAAAAAAGAAAAGAAAAAGAAAACAAGTACAACATACCTGATAGCCCAGCCCAAGCATAATCCGGTGCTCCCCCGACGCATTCGGCATCCCAGCATGCCACGTCCTCAGATCCCGAATCAGGACATCGCCTCGCGCCAGACTGGGCTGCACGGGCGGGCGCACGCGCCGCCTGGCCTCTCTGGCCGCGTCCGAGATCCACGGGATGCGGTCCCCTGCTGTGTACGCCTTCATGGAGACGGTGCAGTCCTGCTCGACGGTCTGCTGGTCGTGGACGGTCGTGTGGGCCGCGGACCCGAGCCAGAACTCGGTGGCGCCGTTGGCGGCGGAAACGTCGCAGAGCGGCATGTTGGCGATCAAGTAGTACGGGCACAGCGGGTGGTCGAAGTTGGAGTCTTTGTGGACTGCCTGGCGGAGGCCGGCGGTGTTGGCGATGGCGGTGTTGGCTGTGAGCCAGTTCCAGATGGGTTTCGGGCCGAGATATCTGTGCGAGGGTGTGAGTGTGAGGATGGGACATGATCATCGTGATAGGAGATGGTCGTAAGTAGTTTGGTCTGCTTTGGTCTGTATACGTGTGGGACAACTCACGCATTCGCTATTTGCAAAACAAACGAGTTGAAGTAGACGTCTTCGTATCGATGCGCCGGATCGGTCACTGGTGGTCGTTGCAAGATATTTGCTACACACCAAACGCACACAGATTGCTGTCAGCTCCTCAGTGTGCATGAGCATCAATGGCTCGGAAAGCTCTCTCTCTCTTATTCCCCAAAAAAGGAGGGAGTGCCCTATCTGTTCAAAAAGCCCTTGAAAACCAAGAACCCAGACCATCTGTTTCAGAAAAACAACAACAACCGCAATGGGCTTACATTTTACATTCTGATTATACGCCTGCTCCGGGTCTGCGATTCTCCTGTCTGCCTCGGTGCACATGGTCGCATTCAGCGCATCAACGTGCGCCTTGTCAACCACTCCCCGGAGGACGACGGCGCCATCTTGGTGGAGCGCCCCGAGGGCCCTTTGCAGGTTCCGGGCCGAGTAGACGCCTGCGTGGCGTTCCTGTTCGGTCGGTGCAATGGCTTGCGGGGCGTCCCAGCTGGTGGTTTGGTCGGCGTGGGCCATTGTTGTGTGTGGATGGCCTCAAGTTGCAGTAAAGTGTATAGATTTGGGGGCGGGGCTGGAAGAAAGGCGGTGGCACCATATATATGAATGAGCTCAAGGGGTTATTTACGAAGCGGGGATGATAAGATAAAACTTGGTTTCTCCGGCAGTAGGAGAGCGTTGGATGGGGGGATCGATTGGGTGAGAATAATCATACTCTATAAATAAATGCATGATTCAGATATACAGTGGACACATATATCCATAGGAGGATGCCGCGTACAAGCACCGTTAGCGATGAGTTGTTCACCTCCCTCAGCTGAATACGAGTAGACGCACCTTTTGTGGAGAGGGGGGCAGAGTCATTTGTATATATATATATATTCCAACAGAAACCCTGCGATATCGCCATTCTCCTTATGTAGAAATTCGAGTGGCCAAGACATTACACATTGTTGCTCTGATCCTGATACCAGTGAGAGGCCAGAGAACTCTCACTTGAATTCAGGAAAAAAGGAACACTGGACCGTGTCATCAACGGAGCATGAGGGTCTACACTTTGTGAGATTGTAGCATGTGTCTTGAACAATATCAACGCAATGTAAACGCTGCATGGATCTTTGACCTTCAGCCGTTCCCACGACAGGTTGCAAAAGGGGGCCTGGCTCCAGCTTCTATTTTATTTCTCCCGCTGCGAAAAAAGCCTTCACTCATCAAATAACAGCCAGCCAAAGCAGCCAGTCCTTCACCGCTTCAGCTCATTCACAAGCTGCTCGCCCGCAAACAACCTGTCCAGGTTCACCGCCAACAAGTCCAGCACCCGGTCCTGCTGCGTCGTCGAGTGGTAGCTCACATGCGGCGTCACAAAGCAATTGCGCGCCTTCCACAGCGGGTGCCCGCGCGGCAACGGCTCCGGATCCGTCACGTCGACCGCCGCCCCGCGGATCGTGCCCTCGTTGAGCGCCTCCACGAGCGCCTGCGTGTCCACGACCGGGCCCCGCGCCACGTTGACCACAAACGTCCGGCGCTTGCCGAGCACCGCAAACTGCTCGCGCGCAATGCACCGGTGCGTGGCCGGCGTGAGCGGCAGCGAGACGAGGAGCATGTCGAGGTCCTGCGCCAGGAAGGCGTTGAGGGCCTGCTTGGTCGTGCCGTGGAACCAGTGCGTCGGCAGGAGGCCCTCGGGGTCGCCCAGCCCGGCGACGCAGTAGGCGCGGTCGCGGCGGGACGCGGGCGTGAGGCGTGGCGACGAGGTGAAGGCGAGGATTTCCATGCCCATTGCGCTGCAGACGCGGGCGACTTGGCGGCCTATGGCACCGTATCCGAGGATGCCACTGATGGATGGGGCACAGGGAGCAAGACGGTGGTCTTGATTAGCCACTGGGATTTCTTCTTCTTCTTCTTCTTCTTCTTCTTCTTCAAGGTAAAGGTAAAAGCAGTTCCCAGGGAGGGATTGGCTTGAAGAAGAAAAAACAACTTACACGCGTGCGCCAATCGAGTCGGCAATAAACTCCTTGGGCAGTGCTGCTTTCCACTCCTCCTGCTTCTGCAGCTCTTCATACCGAGCAAAGTCATTGCGATGTCTCAGCCAGGTCCCAACAACCCATTCTGCTATTTGGGGACTAGAAACCAACAGGCACCAAAGGTTGGCAGGTTAGATTCGCTCGCCGGGTATTCTCACCACCAGCCACCACTGTTCGCCAAAGGGCCAGAAAGTTTACATACGCTTGCGTGCCACTGCTGGTACAAAAGATTGTCTTTTTATCGTGGTATTTGGGGTGGTTGTGCCACAGATCTGTGCCTGCTGAAGTGGTCTGGACAAAGCGCAGTTTTGGCACCAGTTCTACACGACTCGTAATGATCGAATCAGCGAAACACATCCAGCAGGTAGTGAAGGAACAGCACTCGAGGGTCCCTGGCTTGAGCTGGCTGGGCTATAGGAGAGAGAGGGCACATTATATCGCAAGAATAAAAACATATACTGGCCACCAGTAGTTGACTTACCCGCGGGAGCTGGCTGGTACGAAAAGTACATGGTGACGTCCTCGAATATCTTTGGGTCCTGCTGCACGGGCTTGAGGTACGTCCCGTCGGGCGTCTGCGTGGTCGCATAGCGGATCTCGAGCTTGTCGCCGTGCTGCGCGAGCACACGTTCCTCCCAGGCTGTGTTGCGGGGCGCCGGGTAGAGCATGAGCAGGATGTCCTTGGTCTTTGCTACTGCTGCTGCTGCTGCTGCTGCTGCCGTCGTTGGCGTGCTTTCTGTTGTTTCTTGTGACTGTGCCATGGTCGTAGGTTGTGTCTTGTTTTCTGTTGAAGGCCCAAAGGAGGGGGGGAAGAGACTTGTGGATGTGTTCACTTCAGGCTAAGAGCTGGAGTGGAGTGTCGTATCAGCCAAGTCAAGAAACGGAATCTGGATGTCTGGAGGATATATGTGCTTCAGGATCTCCGTCTATTCTTGTGTGTAATGAAGGGGGCGGCGTCAGCTGCCTCTAGAAATCCCCGGGAATCAGCATGTAACAAGCAAATATAATGAGTATAATCCGTTACTAACTATACAGATAGACCCAAATAATGCAAGCTCTTTGGTTGAATAGATTGCCCGCTGGCGTTAAAGTGTTCCTGATAAAGCACAGAAGAGAAAGAAAGAAGAGACAGAGAAAAAGAGGCCAGGGTTGCCCGTATGAGCTGCGAGGTCGGAACAAGAGCCGAATTGTGAAAATCGGCCGGCTTATATACATGTCGGCACTACTGCTAGTACAGTAACATTGTAGATAAAAAGAAAAAACAAAAAGGCAGCATGGCTCCGGTCCGGGTCGGTGCCCACACTTGCTCCGACTCGCGTTTGCCGCGCCGGATCGTGGGGAGCGCTTATCGTGGATCCTCCGGCTTGTTCTGTGCATGTCATAAGCGTGCAAGAAAGTTTAATCACCATCTTTCAAGGGCGGCGTGTTCAGCCATGATTTTGCTGTAGATGTATTGCAGTTGTGTCGTCTACGAGCTGGGAGATCGCCAGTCTTATTGACTATGAAATATTGACCTCCTAAATATCGTTCGAACCGAGCCAATCTGGCGAGCAAAGACCCGACGTTCAAACGCAACACTTGGTGAAAGAATATAAAGACGATTCCAAGAGCTTCTTGAGTTCTCACTAGCCTCTTCTAGCCGGGCGAGTATCAATATACTTACTGTACTTGTGCACAGAGCACGCTTTAGCCGGGATTCCAGATGCACGTAGTAGAAACTGGTTCATGGTGATCAAGTGCTATTATATTGACTGGTCCAAAATCCCATCGTGCCTTGGTAACTGCCTTTTCCCCTTGTAGTAGTCTACCATACAGAGAGTTAAATCATATACAGATTTCCATGCCTTGAAAGAATAAACACGAACCCAGAAACATACCCCACAACATCAACAACACAACCATCTCTCTCTCTCACTCACACACACACACACACACACACACACACACACACACTCGCACACAGAACCCGCTCATCTCGTCGGCAATATACCAACCTTCTCCCCCTGATCCAACCTCACAAACTCCACCAGCCGGTTCGTCATCCGATCACACCACGGATCAACATAGCCAATCCACACATACGCAATCCCATACACCATCGGCAGCCACACCACCAGCCACCCCACCAGCCTGGCATTGCCCGGGAACGGCAACTGCGTCTCCACCATCTGGCCCTCGTCGTTCGCGTGGTCCGGCAACGTGTGCACCCCAAAGACCATCCACACGAGCACCGTGCGCAGCAGCGCGCCGTGCAGCAGGTACACGGCGAAGCTCATGCGGCCAAAGAAGAGCAGGACGCGGCTGCTCAGCGCGCGCTGCAGCACCGTCGGGCTAAAGACAATGGCGAGCGAGATGAGCTCCAGGCCGAAGCCGCT
The DNA here is from genome assembly GCA_011317545.1 of Coniella vitis. Taxonomy (NCBI): domain Eukaryota; kingdom Fungi; phylum Ascomycota; class Sordariomycetes; order Diaporthales; family Schizoparmaceae; genus Coniella; species Coniella vitis. The sequence goes on from WUJK01000013.1 coordinate 213,717, forward strand.
GCCGAAGCGGGGGAAGTCGGGGTCCGCGGGCAGAATGGGCGTCATGATGTGGAGGAGCGTGTTGGACCAGGGCATCCACTCGGCGTGCGCTTCCGGGAACGAGGCAAAGGTGAGGCCGAGGAGCATGAGGAGGCCCGAGACGACGGCGCTGCTGCGCGGGCGGCTGGCGACGAGCGCCGTAAAGGGCTCGTGGGATTGCATGTCGGCGAGGAGGGTGCCCCAGAAGAATTGCATGCCAAAGGCGGCTGGTGGTTGTCATCACACAGTGTTAGTCACATGATTTTGTCAGAAACCCTATTTCTTCAGAGCAGTCTCTTGCAAGATATGCGTCTTTGGAAGTGTAAGGTATGTACAGAAAAAAAAAAAGGAAAAAAAGTACTCACAATCCGAAGCCAAGAGAAAATACACCCACAGCCCCAAGCTAGCCCACATGCGAAATCGAGGCTCAACGTACGCCGTCGCCACCAGAAACGCATACACCCACATGCTGCCCTTGAGCAGTGGCAGCATCGTCCACTGGTTGTTATCATAGTCATTCGTTGAGCGCGTCCACGTGCCCACAATATTGCGAATCAAGTTGCGCAACGCAGCGCTCAGGTTGGTGATTTGTTTCGGGGACTGGATAGCAACAATGAAACTCGTCTGGTGCTGCGCAATCGTAAAGAAGCCCAGCTCCGCAAAGACAAAATTCACGCACGTCGCTGCCGCCGCGGGGAGGAAGAGGCGGGGGAACCGGCGCAGCGCCGACTTGCTGATGGACGTCAGGGCGGCTTCCTGGTTTCCTTGCTTGCATAGCTTGATGGGCTTGAGCGCGCAGACATAGCCGGTGACAAAGGCGAAAATGGTCACGCCGATGCGGCCTTGGATGAGGATCCGCAGGTAGGGCAGCTGCAGAAGCTTTGGAGCGGCGTCTTCGGCCGATGTGGGAGAATATAGGTCGCCGTTCCAGGGCCGAGAGAGATGGGTGAGGACGACGAGCATCGAGCCGATACCGCGAAGGCCCTGGCGGTGGTTTGGACTGGTCAGCAGAGTGATGGGTTTTAATGATAGCATCGCTTATACGGCCATCCACACGTCGGACGTCTTTACAGATTGACAGTGTTGAAACGCCGGAAGAGTGGTGCCAGGACTACTTGAATAGAGTCGAGGTTAGACTTACATCAACCCACTTCACGTTGCCTTCTTTGCCCACCGCCATGGTGATTAGTGTCGGGCACTGATTTACCGCAGACTCGTCGTCAGATACCTGTCTTGCAACAAGACGCCTTCTCGCGATGAAAAGAGCGGCAAAAGGCCCACTCGCCAGAGGAGGAGGAGGATGCTGTGAAACTGTCAACTCAGGCACGTCAATTCGCTCTAGTTGTTTTTTGTTCCTCCAAAAGCAGAGTTCACGAACCGTTCTTGCGTGCGGTCCACAAACAACTTACAACAGGCTTTGTGGTTGTACCAGTGTCACGGTGTGACCTCGTCTGTTATACGAGCCGGCCCAACGTGTGTTTATGTGCAAACTGTACGTCAACCTGTCGATACGAACCACACAACAGGTCAAAACCACCAATGGATCGCAAAGCCTGCACTAAGGGCTGGACTTGGGTAGGTCTTGGTGAAATAAAGAACGAGCAAACCAAGCGAATGACTGCTGGAGAGAGGTTCCAAAGAACCGAAAGGAAATAGGGAAACGCATTGAACAGTACAACCCACATATCTATCAATCCATATGCAAAAGCTGCTCTTCTGCCCCTGTCCACTCACGCACTCACTGGAGGGGGGGAAGCATTGAACCTCTACACTTTCACACTGGATCATCGAACAGATGCAGGTAGCCTTGTGAAAAGAGAGGTCTTGGCGGCATGATTGCTACCCACGGTTTGGCGAGCACCTGTCCAACTTCATCCCCTACCCGGGGGTGGAGGGGTCGTCATGTGATTGTTGACTGGTCTGTTTCTTCCTTTTGACGGACGAAGCAGATCGGATTGGGGCGTCCTGAGTATCGCCGGACCTTGTATTATGCAGGCCCCTCATCCGGGGTCCCATTTACCAAGATGCCATCTCCACATATGCTGACATTGCCCTTCCTTTATTCTGAGATTCTGGGATTCTTGCATGGCAGATACGCTGGAGAAAGCCCAGGACACGCGTTTGCGGTCTGGCCCTACCGAGCATTTGGATCCTACCGTCCTGATTTGTGTATAGAGGCCACGCAATGGCTTCTACTCAGCAATCCTAAGCTGGACTGCCACAGGTACACGAAGCTGGAAGCGAAGCGATCTTCTTTTGGGCAATTCGCGCGTGCGAGTAAGATTAGGGGCTTGTGCGCGGGTAACGTACATGCACAGCCAGAAGCGATGCTGCTTGCAGCGTATTCAGACGCCCGTAGAGGAGGTTAATGTGTGCAGATCGATTCCATAGTACTATGTACACGCAGTCTGCTGGACCTTGTGTCCTCGTTTACCTGCAGCTGTCAGCATGTCGGGCTGGCAACTTGGCAACCTGGCAACCTTGGGCGATGTGCAGTGACTGAGCGTGTAATTGGAGGAATGATCTGCAAGCCAGCCAACGGCAGACTTGGCAGTGACATTAGACTTGGCAGGACATGGAGGCGGCGACGAATCGGATCTTGAGGGAAAACGACTTGTTGTTGGCGATAGGCAGGCGCCCAGCTTCAGTGATGGATCATCAAATGCCCTGTGCGATGGCCAATTCCTTCTCCAGCACTGGCGAGCCCGTGAGCATAGGCACCACCAAGCTTGGCAGCCCCGACGTCCATCGTACTGTGTATATCGCTTTCCCAAAGGCTCAAAGATATGCAGTAAGCATCACATCATGACCCAGGCCCAGGCCAGTGCTTGCTATTTGCCCACAGCCCTGTACATAGTACAAAAGTTTGCTGTTGTATGGCAGGGGGCGGGAGCAACGGTCCACAAACAAAATGAATGCCAAGCAGAGTCGATTAGGGAAACCCCAAACTTCCCTGATCAGAGAGATCGCCAATCCCCCCAAACGGCTCTTTGCGTTATCAACCGGGCACTGGCAGGGTTATTCGGAAAATGCGAGCCACTTCGTATCAACAACAGCAATCAAAACACACAAAGAACAAAAAAGCAGCTTCCGCACTGGGTATAGGCAATCGTCAAGGGGGTGCGGGGTTTCCAATGACTGGTGGGAGGGCCGTTGTCTCTATGGCCTGCATCTCAGTGAGCAGTTCGCGTGGTGGCGGCGCCTGCAATGTGACCCCAACAATATATGGCACCGCGTTCCGATCAAGCGATGGTTGACGGTGGGTGGCGGTCTTTTAGCCCTCAACTTCCATAAAGGCAAAAAGTGTCGTGCGAATTGCCAGAAGAAATCAGTACCATCCCCGTGTCCATTGCCATGTGAAATGTCTACTTCCTCTCACAAGCATGTATGTACCTTACAACACGTAGCAGAGCAAACATACATACTACCTTGGTCCACATCCACCCATCCCCCCCCCCCCCCAACTACGGGATGGCGTGCTTCTGTCCCTGCGGCTCGGGCATCAACCTTGAATTGTAGGCTAATTTCTCATGTAGACGAAGCAAGTTGCGACGTGACAGTGCATACTGGTTGGGAATGGGATGGCTGGGATTCGAGTGAGAGGCGGTGGTAGAAAGAAACTCAATGTATCAACACCCATACCACCCAGCTTCCAAGGTTCCCAATGTCCCGTCAACCGTTAAAAATCGTGGCGACGAGATGGAACGACGAAAGCCGGGAGAGCAAATGGTCAATTCACTTTTTTGGTATGTTTGGAAAAGGGCGTTGAAAGAAGTAGAGGCAATTTTGGGATGCTATGAAAACACGACAAAAGCCTCTACTTCACTTCAATGTACCGCTCGGAATACAGAGCTGGATCAAGGATGGATCTCGCCTTGTGCTCCACCTTGCCGTGCGGATGGTATGTGTTGAAGAAGAAGAAAACTCCGAAAGAACGAAAGGGGTCGCTTGTGAGAGAGAGAGAGAAGAAAAAGAAAAGAAATATTGCAGGCTAAAGGGAATTCAGTGCCAAGTGGCAGGACATTGGCCGACAGAAATAGAGAAGTAAGCCGACAGCAAGCTACAATATGTCGGGATTTGCGGCGACAGCCGTACTGGAAGGGATCCGAAATACCGCCTTGACACATTCTTCTTGATCTTCATCGCGGGCGATTGGAATGATCAGGGTATCGTAAGCTATATTTTTCCAGATCTCTAGCCGCTGCTTGCTGTCCATGCACTGCCGTTATTAGCATATCTCCCGAAAATATCCTCTGCCTTGTAGCAACGTCCATCCGAATCGAAGTCTTTTGTTCCTTTTCGTTGCTACTGACACGGGCGACTATGTAACTCGTGGTGTCCCTTTCCCGGTTGCAGTCACTGATTGTGCGACATCAAAGAGATGCACCCGTGTGTCGTCGGTTCTTTTTTTGTTTTAAGAAAAAGAGACAATCAGCCGAGGGACAACGGCTTGCCCTCGGTGATCTCCTCTGGCAGTACCTCGTTCTCCATGTACACAACCGGGTTGTCAACGGGTACGAACTCTGGCGAATCAGTATAGCTCTCCAGAAAAACCCTTTTCGTCAATGGCGTTGTCTGGGCAGAGAGCGTCGGCTTTTCACTGGTTTCTGCCTCATCGCGCGGGTGCAAGAGATCGTCTTGGAAACGTACGCGCTTTTTTCTGGGCGGCTGATCATCCAACACGGTCCCTCGACCTTTCTTCACGAACGAAGCTCCACGAGTATGTTTGCTTGAAGGTTTCTAACCTTCCTCAAAGAATACGCGTTTTGTTCCGCGCGAATGATCCTCTTCCATCTGCTCCAGCTGCGAGTCGAGCTCCATGAGGTCCATGATTTCGTTTTCAACATCGCGGTCCTCCGCATCCCACTCGTAGCCAGCATCAGCGGCAGCCTCCAAATCGTCCATGAACTCGAGGCCCATATTGCGAGGCCGGGACGGAAGGGTTACCGACGTTGGTTGATAATCCATGGTTCCGTCAACCGCATCGTCGTCTTGTGGCTGGCTGAAACTATCACCAAATAGCTTGATTGATTGCCTGGGCCCGTTGCCGCGAGAGTCTGGTCGAAGGCTGAGGTTGTCGAAACTTTGCGCAAGTTTGGGCGCGTCCGGTCGCGGGTGGACAATGATAGCATTGGCAGATTCGGCAGTCTTGCTTGCGGAAATGAGCTTCTTTTTGTGGGCTGGGTGTCTCAGGGGGGCCGTATCGACGTCTTGGTAGTCCTGCACAATCACAAGTCTACTCTCTCCTCGGATGACAACTTCAACAGGCAGACCGGTGCTCTCATTTGCAGGCGGATCGTATGGTTCTTCTTCTGACGAAGCGGCGGCGTGCCGGGTTGGTGTGACCTTGGGAACAGCATCGACACCGCAGCACCGCTCGCCAAGCAGGCCCGCGTTGAGCTCTGTCAATCGCACCATGCGCGATGGCTGCGCGCCACTGAACAGGTTGACTCCGCCACCAACGCTGCGACGTATCTGCGTCTCCCAGAATTTGGAAACGATAGGTATCACACAGACCAGAGTATCAGAGCCGCCGATCCACAGCACCACACTCTCCTCACCAGAGACCAGTTCGCGTGGACTGGGTAGTCTTGTTACTTGGACACCACCCTTGACTGATACGAGCCGTTCTGGTCCATATGCGTGAGTTGGGAACATGGAATTCCGCGGACCGTTCGAGTTGGAGTCGTTGGATGTAAAGCTCTCGTTGTTTGAGCCTGAAGCACGCAGCGGGCTAGAGCCTTCTAGTTGGCCAGAGACATGGAATGCTGTCAGAGCAGCGCCACGCAACGCCGACCCGTACTTTCCAAACAGCGATGGCGAGTCATCATTGATTGTTCCCGATGGCCCTGCTCCTTCAACATCCCATATACCCCATTGGCCATCTGCCATCAAGGCAAGAATTGCTCTTCCACGTGATATCCAATTCGCACCAACGACAGGCTTTCTTGCGGTGGAGGCACTGCCGCGCACAAATGGTGCATAGAGAGAGATGAGCCACGAGCCATGCGATGGCCAGGGCCCCTCTGGCAGGTCGTCTTGGGCAATGGACGATATTGAGTAGTCGTAAACTCGAACAGCGTGTGTAGAATCGACAGCAAGGAGCTGGGTTGGGTGCGAAGAGTTGGGGTTGAAGGCGATGCTGGTCAATGGGCTGGAGAGGAATTCGGTCTGGAAAGGTTCGAGTGAGGTCTTGTCTGTAGGCTGGTCGACGGGAACATCCCACAGACGGAGGGTGCCTGACGCGTCTTTGGAGTGGACCGCAACAATAATGCGAGTGGACGAGGAGCTACTCGAAGCCGTGGAGCTCTCGGGCCCGTCTCGCACTAGGCTGATTGCTATGCCATCAGCGTGTCTGTTGAATTGGCTGTTGAGTTGGATCAAGGTTTCCCCCCATTTGCCGTTGCCGGCAGCCCCAGCTAGCAGATCGCTCCGCAGGTCTTCCCGAGCTTTACTGTCGTGGGACGGAGGAATCAAAGGCAATGTCAACACATAGACAGAGCCTGATGCGCATGTGACAGCAAAGACCATCTTTTCGGAAAGTATTGCCGTTTCTTCCAAGGGATGTCCTGCAGGACGGGGAGCGATAGGCAAGACAGCAATGTGAAAGACGTCGGTCCCCAAAGCGAGATCCAATGTCTGAATCACCTCTGGGTATCCCGTAGTATCTGTGACTACTTCATTTTCAAATTCTGGACGATCGACAAAGGTAGCCGGGGCCGGCGGTGGTGCGTCTTCCTCGTCGGAATCGATAATCATGACAGCATCGTCCTCGGCGGCTCCGTTTTGTTTGTTGCCGGCAGCTGTGTTTGACTGTGCTTTTGCTGGTTTCAGGCGACGGCCACCGCGCCAGACCACAGTGACACCATCTTCGTGGCCGTAGAGGAGGATGGACGAGCCTTGGGGGGAGAGGATCGGGTAGGTCTTGACATCGTGAATGCGTCGGTTGACATTGTATCTGTGACCAAGGCTGTGTGAGTACCTTGCAACAAAGCGGCACCAGCCAAGGACCCTGCCATGTTGACGTACGTATATTGCGTGTTTTGGGCCGTATGCCTCACGCGAGGCTTGAGTTGGTCGGCCATCTGGGCTGTGGGTGGTGGGTGTTCTCAGAAGAGAGTGGTTGAAGGAGGGGAGGAAATGCACGCGGGGCGCGAGCAAACGCTAGAATGGGTGACGCCTCTTGATATTTGTCGACTGACTGGGCGCGTCTAGTTCAAGAGGACGTGTCGTGACGAGCGGGTAGGAGAAGGCTTGCGTGGCTGGACGTGCACGATGTCGCGGTTGCTTTTGCCGTGGGAGCGTGATGGAGATGATTGGCAGCTTTTCTTGTCGTTGACTGGGCGGTGCAGACCAAAAGTTGGGCGGAGCTGGCAGGCCGAAAGAGCTCTGCTCCGCCGTTGACGCGTTGAATCCCTGTCGCGCCCCCGTGTGTTTGATCCCTGTCTGATGGAATTCGCTGCTTACATAACTGCCAGTGGAGTACAGTTCACTACTATGTACATAGTATGTTGGAGAGAACTTAAATAACCCTAACCCTGTGGCCCCAACCCCTTCGAAACGTCCATCAGCCTCATGACCAGCGACGCTTCCCCTCATCAAAACATCGTTTCGTCCGACTGGTCTTGATCTGAACCATTACTCCGAGCCTATCTTCACATAACATCTCCTAGATTATCAAAATACCGAGACCTGTCTCCAGTCCCCGCCTCAGAGCCTGGTGGACACATCTCTCAACCGCCTTGCCCTCCTTCAGATTTTCTTTTCAAGATGATGAGCTCTGATATCCGCAAATCTCACCCATATCCAGTCGCCTATCCTGTTCTTGTAGCACGTCAAAATGTGAAACAACATCTGAGCTCGATTACTCTAATTAGTGATCCCAAACGGCTCACGATAATGTGGTCTTCCTTGGCCAGCACGACCAGGTCTAAGTCACTCAACGGCAACAAGTCTAATAAGCGACATATATGGATAGCAGCATTTGATCCCTCATTCAGCTTAAATCCAAAAGACCAACGCATTCCTTTAGTGTCACACGTTGAATTGCGAAACATGCCCTTCGCCCTGATCGAAACAGTTGGTCTATGGGTGAAGATCAACGGTATGTACTCATTCTACAGATTCCAAATCAAGAAAAACGGAAGATAAAAGATTGCATTTGTTTGAGGTGACAGTGTTGTGCATTGTATCGTTTATCTTTAAATGCCTATATATGCCAGCAGTCGGCACCATCGCGCGTCTATAAATGGTATATCCTCCGCGTCTCCTCCAGATATCCGCCTCCGTCGTCTACCCAGTCTCCATGAATGGTTGGTATCCAAGAATCTAAACAAAAGTAACAGAATAGCCCTATTAACGTGTTTGAGGATGACAAAAGCTAGAAGGTGATTTTTTTTAGGAAAAAAAAAAGACCAAGAACAAAAGAGCACATCCATACATCATAAGCTTCTTTTTTCATAAGCGGGATCTTGGAAAAGGGAAAACCGAACCACAGAAAAAAGAAAAAGGGGGATACAGCCTGTCGCATTCCCCAACGCCTCCAGACTCACTCCAAAGATGGCCTCTCCATCTAGACAGCCTGCATCGCAATGTTTGCCTCCGATTCGGAAGCGGATCGCGAGGTTTGCTTGTCACCACCCATGCCACCACCGCGCTTCAAGGTGCCAATCAGCACCGCCGGGTCAAGACCGACAAAGACACCCACAGCAACGACCATGATGGCCGCGTCCAAACCAAGAAAGTATCCCTCGTGGGTAATCAAGTACCCCGACCAGCCCTGCGCGAGCTCAATCGTCCGGTAGATGCTGCGAATGTAGATCATGAGAAAGCTCACCACCAAGGCTACGAGCACCAGCCGCACCGGCTGCGTCATGTAGGCCCGCAGCGGACTGGTGCGCGGCAGCACGCGGCGGAAAAAGTCCAGCACGAAGACGCCAAAGAGCGTCATGGTGCCCAGCTGGAAGGCGATGCCGGCGACCATGATGTGCGTGCCCTGCTCCTGCTCGGCCAGGTCGAAGCCGGCCATGCTGGCTCGGGCGCCGCCGATGGCCTGGACGATGAGCGAGAGGACGTCGCATGTGCAAAACACAATCGCGTACCATTTGGCCGACAGGATGGAGGACGCGCGGCCAAAGTCGATGATGAGGCGGCCGAGGAGGACGTACAGCGCGGCGGAGAAGAAGACGGGCGCGATGATGAGGGTGACTTCTTGGGCGAGGAAGCTGTTGGAGTTGTAAGGGCATCTGGCAGAGTAGGTGCGGGCTGCCCATCCTATCAATTCGGCTAGAGAAGGAGAGGCAGCGTCTCAGTGTCTTGTCCCTTGGATATGTAAAGAAACCGTGGTTGCTATGAATGGACTTACTGAGAGCGCCCAGAGCGAGGAGTATCGATGTCGTGGCGCGCAAGCGGACAGACTGAAAGGTGTGGTAGAATAAGGGGATGGCGAAGAGGATGCAAAAGACGATGCCTGCTGCCAACGAGGGCAGGTAGCCGTATATTGGACTCAGCTCCGATGTATAGGCATAGCAGCTGGCTTGCTGGATTGCCTGGATCTGGGCTTCGGTCGTTGCGTTTCGAGACATCTTTTGGTCTGTCTGTATTGCTGGCTTGGCCTGTGGCGATGGGTTCTGCTATCTTTATTCGAAGACACTTTGTGTATGTGTGTGTAAGGCGGTACGCTGTTGGCAGTGAGTGAGTATAATCGAGTTGTATTACAAGCCGGTCCGTAAGTATGGGATCCGTGGGATCCGGGGCTCCCAGAATGTCGCAGTGAAGAAGGAAAGCTGAAGATGAAAGTGGAAATCTGGCTGTAAGTGGGAATTCAGGACGAGGTCTTTGCAGCCTTGATATAGCCCCGTGTCTCGATGGGCAGCAAGCGGACGTATTCTAAGACAAGCCGGCCAGCCCCCATGGACGGAGTATTATCTCAGAGTGGCTTGTTGGCCTTGTCCAGCAACATCAGTCCCCTCAGAGATTGTGTGTAACAAAACAACGACCAAAGGTCCAGCCGCAATAGCAGCCTGGCAATCGCGTTCGGACTGGACCCGCTGTTTTCCTTCTGGCACTCTCACTATGAGCCAAGACCGGGGCTTTGAGGCTGTCTTATTAGTCTACCACCAGCAGCCCGGCACAGCCCCCGTCCTACATCTCCTTGATCTTCCTACGGGGGCCAACACTCTAGGGGGTCGGCCACGTTTGCGAACAGCATTCATCCAAGAAGAGAAAAAAAAATCAGGGCGTTAAAAGATGTGGGTCCACAGCAAAGTCCACGGACATAACCAGTGTCAGAACTTGGCTTGGATGGCCCACGATGGAGCAATGCCATGTGGCTGCATCTTGGATCTTGCAGCCGGAGCATACAGGTCATATTGCCATGGGCCAGTGGGACTTTGAAGGCCCTTTTGAACTGTACATAGTAATGCCAGTAATGAAGCCTTTCCCTCTGGGTGGCTCGGTCCTATTGATCTTTGATTGCTCTGGCGCTGTCATGGTAGGAATCAGAGCCAAGCACCTAATCACCCTGGTATTCGGGTTATTTCTTAAACCCGAGTGATCCGCTGGGAAAATTCCATACTTGCTTGGTTCACGCAAAAAGTCACCGTTCGTCCTTGACCAATTCATGCATCCTATACATAGTAGTCAGATCAGTTCCCTGCGAGTTCAGAGCACCAGCACATTTCCTGTACTCTAGTAGGTCTTCTTTTGCCATCCTTTTCTTCTTTTGCTGCGCACATAGTGCTGCCCAAGCAGCAAACTGGACCGGAGTTCGGCCGACCAACGCACCCCATCTTCCCTGCTCTTCAGAAGATTCCAACACGTCAGCGGCTCTGTATCTCCGTCTGTGTCCGGAATCCTTCCGTGCGTTCCGCTCCAGAAGGATACGGAGAGCGAATCTGGTACCTCCGGCGCCCACGGTTCGATCAGTCATGCCGCATAAGGAAAGAAAGCGTCCAGCAGGCGTTTGTGGGCATTCGGGCGAGAGGCTTTGTGCTTGCACGTTGGGCGATCCCGCGTGGGTCCAGTCCGATGACCAAGTTTCTCAACATTAGTATGGTAAACAAGTAAGGACTATGTAAGTAGAAGGTATATAATGTTGTGCACATCAGTAGGTGACCCTGCAGAGAGGTGGCTAGATGGACTTGATGCCTGAAAATAGTACTAGCACTCTCATCAGCACATTTCAACCGGTTGTCAAACCAACTACACCCTATATCCATTCCTGAATTGGCGGCTACCATTCAAAACGTGAATTTGAGCCAGTACAACGCTCAAATTTCTGATTGGTAGGTCAACGAAATCTATACCAGGGTTGGAAAATTAATCCTTAGTTTTTAGTTACTAACTAACTAACTAAAAAAAAACCTTAGTTAGTTAGTACTTTAGTTATCTTTAATCTTAGTTAGTTAGTACTAAATTTCCTTTTAGTTAGTTTTAGTTAGTACTTTAATAGGCTTTAGTCTTAGTTAGTTAGTACTAAACTTTTCTTTAGTTAGTTTAGTTAGTATTTTTAGTACTTTTAGTAACTAAAAGTACTAAGACTTTTTTTAAAAAAAAGAAAATAAATAAATATATTATAATATTTATAATATATTAAATTATTAATATTTAAATTATATTTAAATTATATTTATTTTAATTATATAATATTTATTAAAGAATATTTTATTAATATATTTTTATAAAGGTTTACTTTATATTTAATTAGAATTCTATTATATTTAATTAGAATTCTATTATATTTATTTTAATTATATAATATTTATTAAAGAATATTTTATTAATATATTTTTATAAAGGTTTATTTTATATTTAATTAGAATTCTATTATATTTAATTAGAATTCTATTATATTTAATTAGAATTCTATTATATTTAATTAGAATTCTATTATATTTAATTAGAATTCTATTATATTTAATTAGAATTCTATTATATTTAATTAGAATTCTATTATATTTAATTAGAATTCTATTATATTTAATAAGAAACTTATAAAAATATATTATATCTATAATAGAAATTAATAGAATCTAATAGAACCTAATAGAACCTAATAGAAATTAATAGAAACTAATAGAAGTTAATAGAAACTAATAGAAATTAATAGAAACTAATAGAAACTAATAGAATTCTATAGAATTCTATAGGTTTCTAACGAATTTCTATAAACTTCTATATATTTCTACCGAATTTCTATAGAATTCTGAGAAATTGTATTAATAATATATTATTAATATAATAGAAACTTCTAGAATTTCGAATAAGAAATATAAATATCTCTCGTTTTCTTAGTTTATTCTTAATCTTTCTTCTTTCTTTCTTTAAGCTTTAGATAAATCTTTATATCTATTCGCTTATTACTTTTATATATTACTTATAACCCTTATATTATCCCTTTTATTCTATATAAAATGGATTCTTTTATCTCCCTTCCTAAATCGTAAGCCTCGATTTCTATCGCCGGCCCTTTAACTCGAGCTAATTCGGAAAATATTAATTCCGATTTAGAATCGATTATTTCTTTTCAGAATTCGAAATTTAATAATCCGAATTACGCTTTACCCGATGCGGAAAAGTCGAATATTTATATATTTATTAATAATTTATTTATTCGTACTTTATTACCTATCGATTATTCCAAAGAACGGCAAATAAATATTCAATGTACGATGTAAGTAATATTTTCTATATTTCTTTATATATATATATATACTAATATATATAAAAATAGGTGTAATTTTTCGCGTATTATACCTATTAAGGGCTTTCAAGCTTCGAATTTCGTTCGACATTATCAGAATAAACATCCAGAAATTGCTTTTAATAAAGAATCAGAAAAAACAAAACTTAAAAGTAAGTAAATATTTATTTATTTATTTATATATATATATATATATATATATATATATATTTATTATTTATATTAACTTAATATTTAGAAAACGAAATATCGTCTTCGGCTATTAACGAATTCTTTACTCCTATTTCGAAGAAAAGACCTCGAGAAAACGATTTCGAAGAAAACGAAGCTTATAATAAGATTCTAGACTTTATTATAAGTAATAACCTTTCTTTTAATATTCTCGATTCACCTTCTTTTAAAGAATTACTTAGTTATTATAATCGGTAAGTATATATTTATTTCTTTTAATATAAACCTATTTTCTAATCTATTTTATAGGTTTTCGCCTATTATTAATAGGTATAAAATCCGAGGAATTCTATCGAAAACTTACGAAAATGCCCGAGAAATTATTAATATTCAATTTCTTGAAAATATTAATTCTAAGGGTTTATTTTCTATTATTTTCGATACTTGGACGTCTATTAATTAAACAGTATATTTAGCTATTATTATAGCTTATATTAATCCAGATTTTAAGCTTATATATAAGCTTATTAGTAAGGTTTTCTTTTTTTCTTTTTTTCTTTTTTTTTCTTTTTTTTCTTTTTCTTTCTTTTCTTTTTTTATTTTCTTTATATTATTATATTTTATATTAATATATATATAGGGTTTAAAGTTCTTAACGATTCGCATACGGGCCTATATCTTTATACAGAAATTACAGATATTTTAAGCGAATATCCCTCTTTAGAATTTGGAAATATTATATCGTAAGTCTTTCTTTCTTTTTCTTAAAAGCTATTTATTAATTCTTTTATTAGATTTACTCGGGATAATGCTTCGAATAATAATTCGTTTATAAACTATTATAACGAAGATTATTTAGTAATTATCGGAAAACCGTTCGAATACGATATTCGCTATATATCGCATATTATTAATATTATAGTAAACGATATATTAGCGAATTATCTTCAAAATTCGAAATCGGAAGAAGAATTATTTTCTTATATCGAAAGTATTAATTCAGATTCGGAAAATAATACGGAATATATAAATAGTAAGTATAAACCTTCTATATTATTTTTATTAAATTAATATATTAATTAATCTATCTTTTTTTAGATATTACGATAAAATTACGAAGAATTCTTACTTTTATTAAATATACGACGGAAAATAAGAAGCTATTTAAAGAAGGAATCGAGAAATATAAAAAAGAAGGACTTATTCCAGAAGAATATAATAAAACTCGAATTTCTCTCGGTAAGTATATATTTTCCTTTATTTCTTTTTTTTCTTTTCTTTTTTATTCTTTTTATTAATACTTTTTAGATACCCCTACTCGTTGGAATTCGACGTACGAAATAATTAAATCGTCTTTAATCCTAAAAGAAGCTTTAGTTTATATAGCTAAAAATACTTCTAATAGCGATTATAAGGCTATTTTTCTTTCGGAATTCGAATTTATAGCTTTAGAAGATTTAAATCGAATTTTCGAAATATTCGTTAAACCGAGTATTAAACTCCAAGCCGAATTTTCAACTACTTCGAATCGGGGTATTTTATATATTTATTCGATATATAATAAACTCGAAAAGCTTATTCTTATTTTTAAAGAAAAGATTCGAGAAAACGAGTATTTCGTAAGTTTCTTTCTTTTTCTTTTATAATATTATATACTAATTATTTATTTTAGAAGCAATATTATAACGACTTTATTCGAGCTATCGAAACCGGATTATTAAAGCTTAAAAAATACTTTCCTCGACGTTTTAATTCTTCGAATATACGTCTTTATAAAGTATATATTATTTCTATTATTCTCGACCCTCGTTTAAAGCTTTTACACTTTCAACTAAACGGTTTATTATATCATTATTCTACTATTAAAGATAACGCTATTAAATTCTTAAATAACGAATATAAGAAGTAAGTTATATTTCTATTTATATTTCGATTTATATTTATTAATATTAATATTAAATAGGCTTAAAAGCGATACGTTACCCTTTATTAACGACGATATTATTGAAAATAATTCCGAATCGGAAGAAGAAATCTTTATTTCTAAAGCTAAAAAGTCGTCGAACGAAATATCTTTTTATATAAAAGAAGATATAGAGCCTAATAACGTAAGTATTATTTTATTTATTTCTTTTTATTTAATTAAAAATTTACTTTTATTAATATATTATTTCTAGATTAATCCGTTAGATTTCTAGCGACTTAATACTTTAAAATATCCGGTTTTAAGCCTATTAGCCCGTCGATATTTAGCAATTCCGGCTACTTCAGCTTCCGTCGAACGAATATTCTCTATTACGGGTAATATTATTACTAAATCGAGAAATAGGCTATTACCGGATACGGTTAAAGAAATAGCTTTATTAAAAAGTTGGAATCTTTCAGATATTCAAGAAGTTAAAAAGGCTATCGAAGAAAGCGAGGAAATTAACCAAGAAATAGATAATAATAAAGAGTAAATAGGTTTAGGACTTATTATATATTTTAAATAGATTTTCTTCTATTTTCTTCTATTTTATTCTATTTTATTTCTATTTTTTATTAATACTTTTCTTTTTTTTATTAAAAAGAACTTTTTATTTCTTTTTCTTTTAGTATATTTAGTTAGTTAGTAACTAAGTTAGTTAGTCTTAGTTAGTTTTAGTTAGAGAAATTTTCTTTTTAGTTAGTTTTAGTTAGTACTTTTTTTATATTTAGTTAGTTTTAGTTAGTATTTTATTTTTCTTTAGTTAGTTAGTACTAACTAAAAAAGACCTTAGTTAGTTAATAACTAACTAAAAACTAAAAGTACTAACTAATTTTCCAACCCTGATCTATACACTGTTTTACGCTCCCTACAAGTCGCCGCAACATTGACTCAATACGAACGAGTTCCACCACCACCACCAGCAGGGACAAAGGATGGCATTCCTCGACACCAAAGTGCCGTATAAAACACACAGCTGCGCCACCACTCCACAGCTGATAAATAAATCTAGCACCTTATCGCATCTGTACCCGTAGCAACAGCGTAAAAATAACATTGACAATGTAGAATCAAAACCCATTCAACCCGACAACAGACAAGGTGGTCAGCAAAGCATAACGCGGCCAGCAAGGCTCAGCATCCTGAAAACCCACAATTCCAAGATATGCACAATACTCACTCACACATTGATCAATACGGTGATCATATCAAGAAATATATATATACATGTAAAAACCAAAGCGAGATGGTTTCAAAAAGGCAGCTCCTTTGACCATTCATCAGTATAATATAATAGGAATATACACGCCTTGATTGGCTGGGTCGTACAACTAATATGTGGCCTAAGTTTGGAGGGCATCAGACACCCAACTGAGCCTTCTTTAAGTGGGTCCAATGCGAGCCAGGCTGTGGTTGGGTGGGATGAAGGGAGCGGATGAATGTGTCTGGGTCTGAAGCGAGGAGCCCATTCTCACGGCTGTGGCTGATTCGCAAACCATCCATATATACAATCGACGTTGGCCCAGTGGAAATGCTCAAGCCCATTCACACTGAGTCCAAATTCCTATACTTAGTCACGGACACATGATGCAGACCACGAATCAGGGAGAATAACCGTTCGGCCGCGTAGGCTTACAGAATATTGCACAACAACTTTCACTCATAGTAAAGGATCAATGAGATAAAATCCCAGCCTGTTCATTAAAAGTGACCAAACACCTAAACTATGCAATGCTCAGAGTTGCCAGCAAGCGGCAAGCAAAAAAAAAAAAAGCGGTGAAGCGACTTTTTTGGGAACGACCCATCGAACTTGACGGGTTATCGTTGTCGTGGAGCCCCACCCGCTCTTCAAATGTTAAAAAGTTGTATAATCTGAGACGGCGACATTCGCTCATAGCTCGTTCACCTTCTCTTTCGCCTTGCCCTTGAGCTCCTGAGCCTTGCCCTTAGCCTCGCCCTTGAGCTCCTGTGCCTGACCCTTCAATTCATGTGCCTTGCCCTTGGCCTCGCCGCTCAGCTTGCTTGCCTCGCCACTCGACTTGCCAGTGATATCAGAGGCAGCATCCTTGACCTTCTCCTTGACGTTGACTAGAAAGAATCATTTAGCTATTCACTCTTAGGAGACATTCCCTACAAAGTGCGATTATAACATACCACCAATATCGATGCCGTCCACAATCTTGTCGCTTACTGCGCGATCCACCGTCTTGAGTGTGTCCTTGGCGGCTTCAGTGGCTGACTTTTGCAGCTGCAGAGAGGTGGTGAAGGTGGCACGAGGGATGGTAGTAGTAAAGCTGGATCTGGCGGCAGTGCGGGAGATGGCTGCCATGCGGCGGGCGGTGAGTTCGGTGAGAAAAGACATGTTGGGCGTGTTCGTGATTGTATTGCTTCGGTGGTTATTATTTCAAGGCCGTTTGCAGTGTCGATATTGAGGGCGACTGGCAAAGTTAAGCGGAATACTTTGTATATTGGCGGAGAGTTTGTCTAGGAAGACAAGGTATGCAATCGTTTGACTAAATTGAGGATTGATCGGAAAATATGAGCAGCGCAATAACGCACAGAGAGAGAGGCGGGATATGCGAGAATTATAAAAAGAAGCTGGGCGGGTGGTTTGCTTGCGGGCAGATGTGATGGTGGCATGATGTCATGGAATCCCTGGCTAGCCTTCCCGCAATGACGCCTACACGGGAAGGAGGGGATCTGGGGCACCTGTACATACTATGTAATAGCTGCAGCTGTGCACGGCGGTACCTGGGGGGTACTTCACATGTTAATCTGGGCACTGTTGGTCCCGAGCTCACAGCTTGTAACAAGCTTGGTAGCTCCCTACAGCTTACCAGCTTGTTCGCAGCTCGCTACTTGGGCGCCGCCAAAACACGACGTTTGGCTTTGACGCACGACGCCGCCAAGGTCAAGTACCCCGAGGTTCCGTGTCAGATTCGGTTGAGCTTCCTCACGATCATCTGGAACTGCAGCTCGCCCAGAAACAAGCCAAATGACGCAACGTGCCAAAGGCCCAGATCTGCTGCTCCTATGAGCAGAATGGTCCCTGACGATGGCGAATACCATGGCGGATCTGACTCTGAGGAGACCATTCCTGGGGCCTCAAACTCAAGCACGTCTCGCGCAGTTCTCAAGGCTTAAGATTGCCAGTCTGGAACGGACCAAGCCTCCTGGCACGTCTCAGCAATGCTCTTGGCTGGCTGGTTGGAGGCTGGATTGCTGTGTTCTGGGGATTTGCTTCTTCGTCGCTGGGACAACTGCAGCGGTTTACGTTCGATCGGTACATGGCCCTTGGCGCCAATCAACGCATTGTCGACGACCAAAACAAGACGAAGCTGAGAGTGTCACGTCCACGAAGTCTTGTGCGCATACCCGCCACGCCAGTCGCGACATATTTAGCATAGTCTTGGTGCTCTCAGCACGTAGGTTTCAACAACCTGTTCGTGTACTGTGTAAGGTGCACGAAGGTGCGAGCTGTCGAGGCACAAGCAACGAGGTGTCCGGCAGCGAGCTTGCCAATACTGCGTGTACCTAAGTACTGTGCCTGCTTATATAATAAGGTGCCGGCTCCGGAACGATGGCTCCGCGCAGGTGCGCTAATGCCAGCTCTGTGATTGGTCAGAAATCTGACAGCAGCATTGCCTCATGGAATGACCGCACTCCTGCGACTCCCATGCTCTCAGCTTCGATGGAGGTCACTCACTTTGCCTTGCAGCAACCCAGGTCGGTCCTGACGGTGCGATACACCTGTTCTTTTCTTATTGAACTTTGGCTGACGGGCTCGCAATATTCCCAATGCGTCAGGCTTCGGCGCCTTTGATTCTCGGCCTGTTCCAGTCCATAAAGACGGTAACAACTGCTGGGCGTACGTCTAGAGAGGCCTGGGCTGGGTCTCTGAAGTATCGCCTATTTCCCTGGATATTCTTCAGGTATCCGTCGACCCAGAATCTGCTTGTGGAGCTGTTGCGCAAGTGCCGTCCAGGATAAACAAGCTTCCTGATCTTGGGCTGTTCCCACTGCCTCCTCCGCATCGTGGCCTCTGTCAAGGGCGGTACCAGATGCCGTCAAGACGGCG
Source organism: Coniella vitis (assembly GCA_011317545.1). Classification (NCBI taxonomy): domain Eukaryota; kingdom Fungi; phylum Ascomycota; class Sordariomycetes; order Diaporthales; family Schizoparmaceae; genus Coniella; species Coniella vitis. The sequence goes on from WUJK01000013.1 coordinate 232,653, forward strand.
GGTCCATCTGTCGCTTCAAGGGTGGATGGGCCCAGGCTGATGGGGTGTATCTCATATCGGAACTCGATGACTCGACATTGATATGCTGCGCCAACAGTTATTCTGTAGACATACTAACACAAGGAAAGCATTTGGCAGTGTTAGTTGCCTTTCGCAGATCTGGCAGTTTCTTGGGGGTAGCAAAACACCGAACCAATACTTACTGGAGCATTAGTTATCGATTGATTCTAATAGTGGAGTATTGCCCAGATACAAATGGGAACCCTCTCACCAAAATGAATATCCAACAGAGAACACACTCTCGACAGACAGCCTCCAAGGGAGAGATATAGGACATGACAGCCATGATGTCAGCTAATGCGAGCTGCAACACATCCATGACAGTCTCAAAGGTGTCTCGTCCATTCAATATGAAATAAAATAAGGTGGTGATGCTTACAGTAAGTACAGACGCGCGCTGGAACCAATAATCGTGACGGCATTTCTGGCTTTGTCCGCATGACGTCTCAATGATGAGGCAGCCAGCTGGGAGATGAGCATTCTCCTACGGTGCAAATGTGAGGGGCCTGCACCGGGAGGACAAGCCACCATGACCATGACCTTTCGAGTGGTGAATCACAATGCATGAATTCAAATTCTACCGTGGTATAACTGGCCGCCACCTCGCCAGCCAGCCACGGCCATCATCGTCCTCGTTTCCTCCATCTGTTATTTGTGGTTGCTTGTATCCTTACAGCATGTGCTTGCCCGGTCCACGGCGGTTACACACTTTGGACCTGACCTTTGTCACTTCATAACTCTGCTCCTCCCTCTTTGCTTGCCCGCCCGACCTTGTCTCCATCTCTTCCTCCCTCTTCTCCTCCTCCTCCAGGACCAGCACACTCTACCATGTCCCTGTCGTCCAAGTTCCTTGTGTGCAGAGTGACCGTCTTCCACCATTTCCGTGCTCGCCGTCCCAATACCCATCCCCATCTCCCATACCAACCCACCAAATTCGCCAGAATGGCCTCCTCCACCTCGCTAGACGAGCAATTCATGCAGACCTCGGGCGCCAACGTGGCAGTCTGGGTGCACAAGGACAAGCTCGCCAACCGGCCCAAATTCGACCCGCTCACGAGCGACACGCAGGCCGACGTCTGCGTCATTGGCGCCGGCATCGCGGGCCTCTCCGTCGCGGAGCAGCTCGTGGCGCGGGGCAAGTCTGTCGTGCTGCTCGAAGCACGCGAGGTGCTCTCGGGCGAGACAGGCCGCACCAGCGGCCACTTGTCGAATGCGCTCGACGACGGCTATCTCGAAATCGCGAAAAAGCACGGCCGGGAGGGCGCCCAGGCCGCCGCCGACAGCCACACGTGGGCGCTGCAGCACGTGGGCGAGGTGGCCCAGAAGCTCGGCATCGACTGCGAATACCGCACGGTGCCCGGCTACGAGGTCTCGCAGTACCCGCGCGGAGACAAGCACCACGACGAGGAAGTCGAGGAGCTGAAAGAGGAAGTCAAGTTCGCCAAGGAGCTCGGGCTGGATGTCGAGTATCGCGAAGGGCACGCCATCAGAGGATGGGACGGCCAGCCGGACCAGCGCGACGCGGCCGTCTTCCACGGCCAGGCCGCCTTCCACCCGACGCTGTACCTGCTCGGCTTGCTCAAGTGGCTCAAGCAGCAGCCCAACTTCCAGTGCTTCACGCGCACGCGCATGATGTCCGTTCAAGAGGTGGGCACGGTCAGCAGCGCGCTGGGCACGGGCGACAAGTACGTCGAGGTCAAGACCGAGGCAGGCCACACGGTGCGCTGCGACTACGCCGTCGAAGCAACCAACATTCCCCTGCAGAAGCTGAGCGTCATTGTCGAACTGGCCTACAACCGCACATATGCCATTGCCATCCGAGTGCCGCGCGGGTCTGTGGAAGACTGCTTCATCTACGACGAGGCGGAGCTGTACAAGTACGTCCGCCTGACGGCCTGCGACGACACGGACGACTACATGATTGTCGGCGGTTGCGACCACAAGGTGGGCCAAGAGTCGGCCGCGGGCCGGTTCGAAGAGCTCGAGACGTGGACGCGCGAGCGCTTCCCGCAGGCGGGGGCCGTCGACTACAAGTGGAGCGGGCAGATCATCGAGCCGGAAGACTACATGGCCTTTATTGGCAAGAACCAAGGCCAGGATCGGGTGTTTATTGTGACGGGCGACTCGGGCAACGGCTTGACGCACGGCGTGCTTGCTGGCCGGCTGATTGCGGATGAAATCGAGGGCAAGGAGGAAACGGCCTCATGGGCCAAGCTGTACAACCCGAAGCGGATGCTGTCCATCGCAAAGAAGGCGCCGTCCATGCTGGCGCACGACGTCCAGATCAACCTGCAGTACAAGCGCTTCCTCCAGTCGGACATTACGGACATCGAGGACCTGGCCCCCGGCACGGGAGGCGTGCTGAACCCGACCTTGTCCAAGCCGATCGCAGTGTACAAGGACGAAAATGGCAAAGTGACCAAGCTGAGCGCGTTGTGTCCGCACCTCAAGGGCGTCGTGTGCTGGAACGGGGCCGAAAAATCGTGGGACTGTCCTGTGCACGGCAGCCGGTTCGCCAAGAATGGAACGTGTGTCATGGGGCCGGCAAAGGCGAATCTGCAGCCTGTTGAGTAGTTAGTAGATTGTTTTTGATTTATAGTTTTAATCTCTTGGGACTGAAAAAGAAAAAGAAGAAAAAAACAAAGATTTATGCTCGATACTGCTGGGTTGTAAGCAGCCGTTGTTCGCATTGCGCAACCAGTGGACTATCTGATGATCATCATCCATTCATGCGCGGTGACCGGGCGGTAAGACCTCCTTTGATTCGGACTTGTATGCATCGTTTCTATTGAGAATTGGCTAGGATACATTTTGACGACCTGGTGCCCCAATTGAGTAGCATCTGTGCTTCGTGTTAGAGACCCAAGCAGCCAAGCAACGCGAAACAGTGCCAGGGCCACAAGTCTGGTAGCCGCCCTATTGTAGGTTCAAGAACGCACTATTAAATTTCGGGAAATCTGCCAAGCAAGCAAGTACTGAAGCAAGCCAGTATTTACGATGTAGATGTAGGCTGGTAGCGCAAAGTACTATACAGGATCATGGGGGCGTTAGTTGATCCGATGGATCTTACTATTGGGCTGTGGATAAGACGGGTCAAGGCCACGATTCCCTTGGCGCGCTATCAGTACATAGAGCTTGTGTCCTAGTTGCTGTGTTTGGACCACCGGGGAAGACGGTGAATGATCCTAAAGTGAATCTGGAATGAGAGTACTATGTAGTGGAAGTGCCGAAAATCGGCGTTGGGATTTACTATAGTCTATACCTGAATAGTTGGCATAAAACACTTGCACAATCACAACACATACAAAAGCCCAGCTATGGACCCATTCGATATGGATGCTCGTTAGTTGTACTTGCAACATAAAGGGGCTCTTTCATTAGCATCTTTAGAGAGGACAAAACGTATCGAGAGGGGACTTGTGAAATATGTACGTACTATTGCATATGGAACGAATATACCAAAAATAAATAAATACATGGCTCACCATAAAGACAGTTAACAAATAAAAATCTCCGCGGACAAATTACTCTCTTCTTTGTTCTGCAGAAACTCCACTTCCAATATCCTTCTGGTCAAAGCACTGTCAAGTCCAATCCTCTGCTTGCTTGGCCTGAGCGTCCAGGTATGGATTGGGCCGGGGGGGGGGGGTTACGGAGCTTCCGATACACCTCGACGTGGATCAAGTACCTAGAGCAAGGCAGCATGGTGTTGTGAGCAAAGTTTTGAAAACAGAAATGGAGCATGAATCTCTGATGATTAGCGTGTAATATAATAATAATGCATATTGGACTGCGTTGGCGGGGTTTGTTATTTGATCGGAAGAATGGTAAGTCCCGCTGAGAATGTGAGATAATGGGCCGTCCTTGTTCATGAATCCATGTAATTTCTTGTATTGCAGAGAGCCTATGAATAGGAGTTCAAGTCAGGCTGGTGTTGTTATGATGGGAGGCTTGGGAATCTAGCAAAACCACCCAAGCACTCGGCATAGGATACGAGCACTTAAGCACATGGCAATCTCTAGTCCTTGAGGGAAAGATACACAAGAGGCAGACGTGAGATTGGCGGGTTGCGATTCCAGAACACAAGGTCGACGGCACCCAAGGTTTGATAGAAGATTGAAATGGCGAGATTGTTCGTGAAGCAGCGGTGGCGGAAATCTTGATGCAAAGCGCAATGAGTCGATGGGGGCTTGTTGTGGTCGTAGACACAAATGACCAACCCATTAAGTCTTGACTATCGGTTCCAGAGGCTTAGATGAAGGTGTATTTCATATATATATACAGTCAGTTTCGTGACCCAAGCCTATATAGCTCAATTCGCCCCAACTGTAGAGATATAAAAATATCTCGGTGCTTACGGGCTAGATAACCACCCAGCAAAAGGTGAGTACTGCCCAACCGCTCTCAGTATGCATTGTGACATGTAATATAGCGACGAGGCAATGCTTTCAAGCAGCATCGACACAGCCGCGGTGTGGGAGCTGTGATTGAATATGCCATATCCAACCTGGTACCCATCTTCGCTATCACTTGCACACCTCACCGTCCCGTAAACACAGGCTTCCTCTTTTCGGCAAATGCCTTCAACGCTTCATCCCGGTCCTCTGTTCTCACAACCCGCTCATACATGGCATTCTCAACACTCTCATGCGGCCTCTGGACAGCCTGCAATGCAGCCCGCACCGCAATCGGCCCGCCCTCACAAATCTCGCCCGCAAGCCGCAGACTCTCGCTCAGAACATCACGGCGCGCCAAGGCACGTAGTTTGGCGCCCGCCTCGGCGTCTCCATTCTTGAGTCCTTCGAGATCCTCCTCTGTCTCGGGCACAATCTCGACGAGGCGGTCTGCGATGCCCAAGAAGTACGCTTCGGGGGCGGAAACGCGGCGGCCTGTGACGACGAGGTCACGGGCGCGCGAGACTCCAATGAGCGCCGGCAGGCGGTAGGTGCCGCCTGCGCCAGGGATTATGCCGAGGCGGGTCTCGGGCAATGCGACGACAGCGTTGGAGGAGAGGACGCGGAAATGTGTGGAGAGGGCGAGCTCGAGGCCACCACCGAGGGCAAGGGAGCCAATGGCGGAGATGGTGGGGATGGGGAGGGCGGCAATGGTGGTGAGAGTTGCGCGGAGGGTCCCAAGAAAGGCGTCAGTTCTGCAAGGAAAGAAAGACTGTTAGTTCCGGGTCGTGCACGTGCATTGACAAGACACATTGTCGTCTGCCATTCCTGGCAAATTGCGAATATAAGAATATCACGACCCACTCTTCTTGTGTGAAGCCCTTCCTCTCCTTCAAATCCGCGCCGGAGCAAAAACAGCTGTCGACGGCACTTGCCAGAATCAGCGCCCTCGTAGGGCCTTTCTGATCCTCGCCAGCTGCGCCCCCAAAGCTCTTGTTCCAGCTTTGCACAGGCAATTCATCGCCCGTCTCGGGGTCGTACTGAGCGTGGATCCCGTCAATCTCGTTCCGCAGGGTTTGGAGCAGAGCACGGGAGATGGCGTTGCGGGCCGAGGGGCGGTTGAGCTCGAGGATGCGGATGTGGCCCGAGTTGGGGGCGGCGAGGTTCGTGACGCGCACGAGCGGCTCGTCAGGAGAGGGCACGGCGGCCGAGTAGCAGCGCTGGGAGGCGACAGCACAGCCTGACCAAGGGCTGCGCCGTGCCAGGCGGAGGACGAGGCTGCGGGATGTCATGGTGGAACCTGCAAAGTGAAGGAGGGGCAGGCAAGGCGGCCAGCTTAGCTTGGTGACGGAGACGAAGCGATGAGAGGCTGCTTGGCTCCAGACTGCGGGTGAAAGCTAAAGCCGATGACGTCGGCTAGCCGCGGCTTGGCACACAGGGTACAAGCTCTTCGCGCTTGCTTAGTCAAGAAGCGGTCTGGCAAAAGCCCTAACCCTGATGACCTGTCGGCCTGTGCCTGAGCGTTCCTATCGTCACCACGATACTCGAGGCGATCTTTCCACAATCCATCCAGACATAACCCATCGCCATCCTATCAATCCATCCACAAACAAGCATAATCAAGTCTTCTCCGCGTCCTCTTCTCATCACAACCTTCCCATCACTTCCCCAACCTGGCATATTCGCCGGAGAGCGGCCTCCAGGGCACACCCAAAAGAGCCCAACAGGCCGTGTCGCACTCCACGTGTCGTTTCATCTTTTGACGGATCCTCCGCCATGGGAGTCTTGAGGGAGGCGGCAGCACCTTTGACCCATCACTTTATATACTACGGGGAAAAGGAAAAAGAAAGCTCTCAGATAATGGTTCTTTTTCTTGAAACAAACAATCCCTTACTATGTGGCTTCGAGCCATGACTCCCTTACATGTGTGTGACTACTTTACTCCAGACTTCGCCTGTGCACCAACACTGTCCGTGGCGGCGACTAGTGATGCTTCTGGAAGCCCTCGGGCCAATCCTCATCAGCGACTCCCGCCCTAACGGCCGCCTTATCCTTCTACATGCTGTGTAGTACCCATCTTTGGACTTGCCTCACAACATATGGATCCTCTCTCAGCATGGTTATCCCACAGTTGCTTTTCTTGACGGACTGGCAGCACCAGCCGAGTGGGCCCCAAAGAAAAAACATGACACGAAGACCAAATCTCCGGTCGTCCCGCTCCAGGTAAGCAAAAATACCCAAACAAGAAGAACAAGGCTGCCTGCTTTGTTTGTACGGTTGTTGCGCGTGTGAATATGTATACCTGCATTTTAGATGATAATAAACTCCCATCATCATCACCAACCATAAAAAAGAAACCCACCAAAAACCATAAAATCAATTTATTGGTTGTCAATGTCTATACATTTAAAAAAACCTCCGAGCTGTCCGTATACGAAGTACCAACGGCGGTCAAGCCCGGGAAGAATTAAGTACATTGATCTGTGGTCTTGCTCCTCTTGCCTAGTAGCTACATATACATAGTATACGCCTACTCTATCTCTTTTGTGATCTCTTTTTCTTTTTTTTGGGGGGGGGGGGGTTTGGCCTCTATATCCAACCAAGCCACGAGGCTGCAGCCACCCAGCCTTTCACTTGGCTGGCTGGCTGGCTGGTCACCTTTCGCACTTGGGCCCGCAGAGTAGCCACGATCTGTTACAGATGCAGCACCTATACGCATCCTATACCTCGAAGCAGCAATACATGAACCAGGGATCACCATCTAAAACGCAAAGGATTCATCTTGCTGTTGTTGGAGTTCAAATGTTGCTACTGCTGCTGCTGCTGCTGCTGAACAGCCCAATGTAAAACAAAAACAAACTAAATCAAGTGAAGCCGGCCACAAGGAATACCATCCTACTGGGATCGCAGGAAGAGAGTAGCCAGTATACTCATCCAGGTTGTCCAGGGCATATGCCCAAGGGCTTTACTCTATATAAAGTAAGGAGAAAAAGAAAAAGAAAGAAACAAGGATAATAATAATACTTATCTTTAAACTTGTTGCGCAACAGCGGTTTATCTATTGTCCACCCTCGCGCTCTTTATTAATAAACTGGTCCGTTCGTTTTATATCCTCAACAGTATTATAACATTATGATCGACGCTTGATTCGTGCCCAGGTGCCCCAGGTGCCCCAGGTGCCGTTTCTGCCGTTTAGCGGGATGCCTAATCACCCATACTCGCATCTATACATAGCTCACGAGCAAGAAACAAAAAAAAAAAAAAAAAGAAACAGGTAGCTGGGCCTATATTGTTCTGCTAGCTTGCTTTCGCTCGGCTGCATGCTTTGAGGGGATTTCTCCGGGTTCGCCGCGTGGCTTGCAGATACGACAGATTGATTGACAGACTGACAAACAGACAAACAAACAAACAGACAGACGGCCCGAAGACCGTTGGCAGTGGCTTGTTGCTTCCCAACGCTATATTATTCTGGTTAACATGATGAAATCACGATATACTATGTACACTACGTATACCCGTTACGTATACTTTGACGAGGAATAAAAAAAAGATGGCGGGCAAAGCGGTTTTTCTTCACCCTAATAAGTAGCTGGCACCCCGGCCAGCTGAACATTTCATGCGCAGAAATGGCTAGCAGGAGTGTATTGGCGCGCCAAGCCCATCACTGCCCGCCCAGTGCCCGTGTCTATTTGTCTCGAGCTGGACACGAGGCAGCCGGGCTCTTTGCACGGTGCATCCGTCAACTAATGAAAACAAACGATGAGGCTTTCCCCCTCCCCCTTCTTTTTGGGAATGCGTGAGTGCATACATGATGTAAAGAGGTGTATCAACAGGTGAGTGTCCAGTGTCAGTACGTGCTTGCGTGTCAAAAACCATCGTACTCGAAGTACAAAGTCGACCACCTGTACGATGTATATACATACTCTGTAGTAAGGTTGCAAGTATATAGTACTCTGGTATCCACTTGGTATCAAAAAATCGATACTATTGACAGACGAAGGGACGGCCGTGCAATAGTAAAGTGTACTCCTCAGATGTGCACGTGCAAACAGATAATGGCGAGCATGCCCTCCCCCCCCCGGTTGGTCTGTCGCACGTACGTGGCGCCTGTCGTGCAACAACACCACAAAGCTGACAAAATGACGATATAAACAAAATCTGGCAAGATAAACCCACGAACGGCATGCTCTCGTTTTGTTCAAAGTCGTCCAGATCGGGGCACGCATAAGCCAAGCCAAGGCATGCAAAACTGCCGGATGTGGCTTTGTAGGATTGGACCATGAGGGCGGGCCTCGACCCTTCTTTCGTAATGTAATACTCCGTACCAAGGCCACACACCCACATACACCCAGCCGTTGAGATAGGCCGACCGAGTCGATAGCAAAGATGACACGAGGGTCGTCGACCTGCTTTTCTGCGGTCACGCTGTTCCGTGCTGACAAGATGTCATTGAACGAGATACTAGCATATCGATCGCCTGAAAAACGATCATTGGGCGCAGCCTTTGCGCCATATCGTGCTCGGATTTTCTGTCGCGAGCCTGTCTCATGATTTATTCATGCGTAGCGTTGTGTTCTGGTTGTCCAAAGCACTGCGTATTGTTCAGTACACCATATAGTACTTTGCATAGTACATAGTACATAGTACGTGTGCACAGGCAGTTGCTGGAGTCGACAGGCTCATGAACCATGCTTGCTGGTGAGGCTGTGCCCCTGTACGCGATATTTGCCGAATGATTATGCCCCCACCAATGCAGTACTGACTATGTATATAGCATGGATCGCAAGACCAACGACCTCTTTGGCATGAAAAAGTCAACACACCAAAAATACATAGTTCGGGCATAGACACTTGTTAGTACAGCAGCTGGTGTTTCAGAATGAAAACACCATGATAAGGCTCGCAATCACCTACCATCTCACACTGGGTCTGCGCAACACGTCCAATGGCACGGCCGCAGCACTCCGCACCAGCTATGCATGGACATGGTGCTTTGTGAACAGAGAGAGCACAGTTCGTTGGACAGAGCACAGAGGCTCTCGTTTTGGGTTCACCAAGATAACCGAAGCACGTACCCAGCGTCTGCTGTACTCGTCTTACTCACAGAGGAGTATACATAGTAGAAGGTTGTTTGGTCGATTGATCGTGGCACACTATGTACACAGTACATGGTAGCACAGCTGAAACACACCAGCAAAGTATCTGGTACATCGCGAGGCATCTCTGAGGCGTCTAGTGCGGGTAAAGCTGTCTTTTGGCATCGCCGTCCTGCTGCTGACCAAGTTGTGCGACACCGCAAAGTGAGAGCGGCGTGTCGCATATACGAGCACCATCACCAGACCGATCACAGCGGTGATCCGGCCGTTGCACACAAGGTTCGTCGCCGTCGACTTCGAAACAAGCCGTGTTTGCTTTTGTTGCTAGTGCAAATGGCTGCTGGTTTGAACGGTCGTCGTGGGAGCTGGCTGGGACAGGTTCTCATATTCATTTCTGTCATTTCAGCTTGATTGAGCTGGCCCGAGTCGTCGTTTGGGCGGCCTCCCGCGTTTTTTGATTGTCTTGAAGGGCCATCTCGGTATCGCTTTCGAAGAGAGGAAAGAGCAGAAACAAGAGCGCCAGAAGGGCCCTTGAGCAAATTGCCAATCATCCGTCTCTGTTGCTCTGCGCTATCGCCAAGGCCATTTCGACAAAGCCTCAGGAGACATGAGTGTTGGCGCAAGCGTGATGAGCAGGCGGGCTTGGTGCTCTTGGGCTTGGTGCTCTTGGCCTGGTGGTGGCTTGGTTCGAGCCTGGGCTGCCTGGGCGCGCCGGGCATGCTGGCCAAGCGAGTCGAAACCAGCGAGAGGAGCAAGTGGGTCCGCTTCAGATGATGAATTTGGCTGCGTGTCGATCCAATCTGGAAGGCACCGTCTGCCTGAGGCAGCATCACTGTGTGGAAAGGCAGGCAATGAGAGGGGAGAGGGCATCGCGTACCTCGTCACTGCCCAGGTTGGCATGTACTACGGTACATTGCCCGGTGTATAGCGTATAATGTACCGTGTACGGTATGAGCGGGTGACCAGGTGGAACCATCACACGGCAAATCAGGAACCAGATCCACTTCCCATCCACTCACAGAGCGTGGCTGCGGGTACGTACCGCTGATCGTGTACAGGGGGCTGCCTGCAGCAATCTCCCCTTGCGCCTACGGGTCGAGTCCCCATTGGGCATGGTCCGACCGTGGAATGAAAAAAGGACAAGACAGTAATAAACGAATCACAGCTGTGAAAGGATGGACGAAGAGAAAGGAAAGGAACAAGGCGAGCACCATGGTACGTATATTCAAGATATCGACTCACTATGTACAATAAGTCGGTATCATCGCAGAGTTGCTTGATGTCCTCGACAGCTGATGCTTGGTCTGCCCGTGCGGAAAGCAAAGAGCTACTAGCATAACATGGTCCAGTACAAAGTACTGTGTACATTATTGCGTTCCAGGCGTGCAGTTTACCACGATGGTATTAGTGGAGTCCACAGGTGCCACTCTAAGCTGGGGGTGGGCAAGGTTGGCAGCAGCGGCGGCGGCAGGGGCTGGCGAGCGCCAAAACCTTGCCAACTGCATCCTTAGCATCCCCAAGCTGGGCCTGAGAATTCAAGCCTGACAAGCCTGAGAGCCCTCTGTGGCCCCCTGGCCCCGCCCACTGTACAGGGCCTTGCCACGGCGGGTGCTTGGCGACTGATTTGACGGGCGGCCCAGAGCTCATTCTCTTGCCGCGTGGTCCCCCGTCCCCCGTCCCCCGTCCACAGTCACATTGTCTCGTCTTGTCCCTTTCTTCCCTCGCTCACTTTCCTTCATCCAACACACTCGCCCGACCGCAACCTGCGACCAGACCACTCCTTTCAACCTGCACTGTCTGTTTGTGCTTGCTCTTCAGCCCGCAGCTGACCTCAATCTCTCTTTTCTGCTGCCGACAGTGCCCACCATTCGCTTTTCCCCTTTCTGCTGCTGCTTCTTCGGCCACTTACCGTAGACTGCCTGCTCACCTCTTTCTGCTGCAACAACACGACGTTCATTTTTCGTTTTCTCTCTTTTTCTCTTCACCATCTTGCACACCGCCACACGCCCTGGTTGCCCTCGCCGTTTCAGTCTCGTGCGAGCTTCCCTTGCACGCAAAACCTAGCTGGACCTGCCGCGACAAGAGTCAGCAAGGAGAGACCGAGAGAGAGAGGACCACACCTGGAGAAAAGACGGCTGCGAGACCAGACGAAACCAAGACAACCCCCCGTTACCCATCAGCTGTCCTGCCTCTCGGTACTCTATTGGGACCAACCACCTGTTGATCTCTTGCCTCGAAGTGCTTGTGTGTGGCTGGACAGGAACAATCCCACACCTGGTCCCTATTCATAGAGAAGCCCCGCGACCGCTGCTGCCGGCCCCAACCTCGAACTGGGCTGACCTCCCTTGACTCGCCAACAAGTCCGCTTCCCCTTGCTTGGGCCCTCGCGATAAACATTCCCTTCTGCCAAGTTCTAGCTGCACGACCGCCCCTTTCCGGACCTGTCCCTTGTCAGACCTTGATCAGTCAGCTCGATCGACTTGTTCTTGTCAACCACTCGCCGAGGCACCGACGCAGCTTCTCCAGCGGACACTGGCCGATGTTATCACAGCCGCGTGACCTCTAGCCGGGAGAAGGAAGAGCAAGAGTAATTCATTTTTATCATCGGGACAGCATCTTGAGGGTGCGCATTAGGACAAATCAACACCACGCCAACGATTCGGTTCTCGTGTGTTTGTGTGGTCCGACCTATCGCCTTATTCGACCCATCGCCGACGCTGAACCGATCTCATCCTGTGCCACCAACGACATCGACCTTGGAACAATTGCAAAACCGGCAACGATTCCTGGTAGATTACTCGTTGCCTTATAGTATCCTTCTATAGGCTTGATCATTATACCAAGACCGTCGACCGAAACAACATTCCCACCACCAACCCCGGTTTTACCTCTCAATATGAAGTTCACGACAATCTTGACGGCCGTTGTCGCCATTGCCTGTCCAGTCTTTGCGGCGGACGCAACGACCACCGCGTCCACGGCAACATCTGCAACAACAGGAGTGGCATCGCCCTCTGCGGATGCTCAACTTGGTACGGCCATTTCCCAAGGCTGCTTCTCATCTTGGGGAGACCTATTTTTATACGGCACCTCGGTCTTCAACTCTCGCGGCTCCTGCGCCACCACCAACTGCACAGACGCGGGCTACACTGTTGCAGCAATGACGGGTGGCAACGAATGCTGGTGCGGAGATTCATACCCACCCGAGGATACTCGAGCTTCCGATTCCAAATGCAACATTGGCTGCTCTGGCTACCCTCAAGAGGCCTGTGAGTCGAGCTATATTTCCGCGGTTCGGGATAACTATGTGCGAGTTCTGACTTGCTGACCTTGCTTTTTAGGTGGTGGCTTCTCGGACAACACCGAATACTTCTCCGTCTTCAACACGGGTCTTTCCCTCGAGGTATCATACGCCAAAGATAACACCACCAGCTCTGCTAGTAGCACAAATACGGTGGTTGCTTCGTCCACCGTAGTCAGCGGCGGTCACAGTATGTTGGAACAATGTTTTATGGTATTGGAATGAGTTTGCTAATCCATCACAACAGCTAGCGTTGTTTATGTCACACCGACCCCCACGCAATCCGTCAAGAAGGCGTCGAGCAACAACACTGTCGGTATCATTGCTGGAGTAGTCGTGGGTGTTGTTGTTGCGCTCGGCATTGCTGGAGCATTATTCTTCTGGATGCGCCAGAGAAAGAACAGGGAAATTGAGGAGGAACACCGACGCAATGCTGCAGTCAATGCCTTCATGAAGCCTCCCGGAAGCAGCGGCGGCTACTCTGTCGACACGGATGCTCGAATGGATCCTGTCTTGGCCCAAAGAAGATTGAGCAGTGGCAGTATCGCCGACAACCAAGACTACTCGCGTAGGATACTTCGCGTAAGTCTACACCGAGCTTTTGCCCACTTGCGATTTGCTTAATACTGAGCTTTCTTATTGACTAATTTCTCCAGGTCACCAACGCTTGAGGGGCTCTTTTCCTTGACTTACGACGAACGACTCCCTTGCCTGTACTTTACACTTCCTCTATCGGCATCTCTGGCGTTTTTTTGGGACTTCTGATTAATTGCCAGGCGCATCGATCAACGCGACGACACTCTGGCGATACTTCTTTCTGGCAATGGGCGCAGCTGCACGGTGGGCGTTCGCTGCGATGGCAAAGCATATATTAGATTTTTCGCCACGCTGCCGGCGCCATCGGGCTCCTCATACCGTTCTCTCCTTTCTTTTTTTCCCACTCTATTTTTTTGTGTTCTTTTTTCTTTGTAACTCGTTGGTGCGAGACATATACTTCGGGGTGCTTAGTGACAACATTACCCTCACTGAAAAAAGTATTCCCGGTTGTCTCGACACAACAATGGCTTTGTGATACCAATTTCTTCTTGGGGGGGGGGGGGGGGAGCAGGGGACTTGCAACAGTCCGGTGTGTCGACTATTGTGCGATTTGGAAGCACCAAAATACGAACCATCTACTGGTTGACAAGAAAGTCTTGTATATTTTCCTCGATCTATTCTTGTTTTGGGGAGAAGGGGGGGGGCAGGAGGTTTGTCACAATGGGCTTTACAAACGGGGAATCTTTGTACTTTGGGTATTGAGTGAATCTTAGAGAGGTGGAGATATTCGACTCGGGTAGAGTAGGCTCCATCGTCTGCAATTCGAGCCTATAAACGTGACGATAACAAAAAATCAAACAGGTGGTGGCTGAAAGTCAAAAGAATCAAGATAGAACATGAACTCGTAATTGCTCGCTGATAATCGGGAAGTCACGGTAATAGGAGCTCCTATGTAATATGTTTAATAGACAGAGTATGAGATGAGTAATACCAAGATCAGTACTCATATAAGCACCTAACGGTACCCGCATACTGTGAGTATATGGAGTCAGTTTTATTTCTTATGCATTCATAAACATCATAACATAAAATATCTGCCCGGGCCGCCGTATTCCGAGGGTCCTATATCCGTCCTATTCAGACTTGTATCGTAGCTCGTTTTAAAGTGGAATGAAATGGTGTTAACAAGTTGATAGATGCGTATTCATTCGTGTGGGTTGACAAGAGTTAAGTACATATATATATATATATAGTAGAATAAGTAAATAAGTCAATAGACTTGGTTGAATCCTATTGTGCTTGTCATACTTTGTCATCATACTGCAGATGGGTTTTCCTTCGCCGTCTTGTCCGAGTCTCGTCCCGTCCACCCGTCTGTCCGTCCGTCCGTCGGTTGAGACCGCGAGCTGTGAAGTGTGGGTTTGTGACCCGTCAAAAGTGTGGGTTGGTGTGACGTCGTCGCGTATGGTGGCACGCTCGCCGGCCGGTGAACGACTAGTGTTCTTGCAGGCTGTCTGTATATACGCACGCATCTATTTGATCTTGTCAAGAGCTTTGAACGATATGGAATGGGGGTGGGTGAACCTTGATAATAGAAACTTGGGGAGTCTGGTGTTGACGATACTAATCAAAAAAACTTTTATGAATGGAATGCGAGACCTGCATAGTCTGCGTGGCTATATGTTCCTGTGTGCGTAGCGTGTCACAGGTCAAATGTAGTCGAATGATGATGAATGATAAAATTAGGATTGTTTGTGAAAGTTCCTCTTCATCTGCATGGCAGCTCAGTCGCGCATCACCACCCACCTGAACCTTTTGATATTTGCAGTAGGGTTCGAATGTATATACGACGCTGACGGAATGGGGAGCTAAAGAAGAATAGCTTGTGGTATGCAGAAAAGTGCGATTTGGATGATGGAAAATACTAGTTCACGAAAGCAGAGCGAATATATATATGTATATATAGAGTATTGAACGTTTTATGGCATCAACAAAATTACAAGCTATGCGCACTTGTGAATAGCTGTCAACCATCAAGTCCCATGTCTTGAAATTGAGATTTCCCCAAACCGAACAGTAGTTTTGAATGATTATTTTCTTTCCTTAATCCCACTATGAAGAGGTTGTACGAGGGAATTGTGCAATGTATGAATGCTAGAGAACTTGCGTAGAAAGGGTACTACTGTATTCAGTGAGTGTGGACTTGGTGATCCTTCTCCAAGAAGGTACCGTCGTATTGCAAGGCAGAAATCATTGATCAAGGACAACATACAAGGAATGGAAAATCCTCAACGATGTAGAGCATAGTACGGAAGAACGTGACTGTGGCTTTACCAAATCAATGATGGTCATGCCTTTCTTGCCTTGGACCTGGAGGATGGATCCTCGAGGAATACCCAACGCCTTCTTGTACGTAAATGCTTCTCGTCATCGACACCCTATATTTGAGCATTTTTGTATCATGAATCTCCATGGTGATGTAGCTATGGCATACTTGATGTTGATAGCACAACTGAGGCCACAGTCTAGGGCCAGAATTCTGAGATCAAGCAAACAACTCGATGATTAAATGACCACCCAAGAATACGTTTGGATCCCCGTCCTTGTATTGCAGCGTGTACTCTGCAACGGCCCTAAACCCAGTCAAAGGTCCAAGATTATCACCGGCTCGGCGATCTCAACCTCGCCAACCGCACGTCGAAGCCGACCAGATAGATGCGCGGTTGTCGTCCCACAACGCACAAAGACATTGCGGGCCGAACGTGGGCCGATCAAAGGACGCGCCATAAAAACCACACGGGCACTTGTTATGTGTGTTTGTGCGGATTTTTTGTTCTTCGGAAGACGGCATGGGTAATGCAGTTCGCCAAAATGCTTTCGCTTGTGGATTGGGGGTATTCGATTGTCTCTGTAATGCTTGGTGGGCAATCAACAGGAACGGCGGGCTCGCCGAAACAATGTGGCTCTGTGTGGGTGAGATATTGAGGTTTGAGCATGATTTGCTTTCGGTGTTCGCGATGGCCACTCGGAAAGAAATCCGGGAGATGACCAAGCACAGTTGAATGGGTGATGCTTGGGCCTTTTCCTTTTTTCTTCTTTTTTTTTTTTTTTTTTTTTTTTGTTTTCTTGTTTTCCCCCCATGAGCAAGATGGAAGGAAGTATAAGAAGAGGCAATGTCGCTGTGTCATGCTCGTGCAATTGGGACAGTATCATCAACAATATCATCTGACACTACTTTTTTCAGCCAGCAGCGCCATCAGTGCCGTCCAACAACCATCGTAACAGGCGTCAATATCACTCCACTCTTTTCTGGGCTCAGACGACATATACAGACACCTGCATTGAAACCCCCTTCAATCCTCTCAAGATGAAGCTTCTCGCCAACCTCGCCGTACCCCTGGCCATCATCCTAAGCAACTGTCTGCTCCCCTCTGTCTTGGCGGTGCCAACCCCAGCACCACAAGCCATTGCGTTCAATGTGGAGGACGACAAATTCAGGGAAACACCCACGATGGCCGAATCCTCCTCCTCCTCCTTGCGGACTCGACAGTGTCTGCCCGGTATCTCCAGCGGAGAGAAGATGCAACCAGGAGGAGTTGACAACAACTTGGACAGTCTTGCTGTTGCTCACCACGGTTCGAGGGACGAAAGTGAGCTGGACTGTGCCGCGATGGTGGAGTCTCGACAGGCTATCCACGGGGCTGAGGAGGTCAAAGGCCACATGCATAATGCGTTCAGTGTGGAGGAGGAAGAGGAAGAAAAGGAGAAGAAGAAGAAGACTATCAGGTGACAAGCCACGGGCTTGGATACGGTAACGACGGATGGACAGTGATTGGCCTGTGGGCTAGATCGACCGCCGGGTTTAGACTGTTGTGTAAGTGGAGGGGGGTTCATGAGTTTGTTTGCTTGATGACCAATGAGGTCTGCTGCCCGATATGGTCCTGGATCCTGGTGCCGAGCCTTGGGTTCGGGGGTTTTTGTTTTCTCATAATACACGAAGGAGTCTGGCGGACTGCTTGCGAAGCGTGCCGCAAGTTGAGGTCTGAATGCTGGTGGCCGACGTCGACTGAGGCGAAAGTGCTCTATCGCCATATCCTTACCTTAAAAGTTTATCTTGCTGTCCTAACTCTGAAGCCCCAGTCCTTGTGTCTCCGTAGCGGATCCTTATATGATCGATAAGTATTGGGCTTAACTCAGAGATCGCATTAGGAGGAAAAAGCTATTCTGACTATAGCGGGCCCACAGGCCCTGGGCTATTTACTGTATATATATGCTGGTGCACGGGCCACACCCTAGCCCACACACCCCCTTAGCACACACAGCATTCCCAATTACCTCGTTTTTGGCCCTATTATATAAGCAAACTCCGTAACGTTGTTACGAGTTTTATTACATTTTTAGTCTTTTCAGCTAGTTTTGCTATAAAAACTTCCTTCTCTTGCCCGGAGTATTTACTCCTTTCCTTATATAATCCGAATAGCTTTAACTAAGCCTAACGCCTTAACGAATACCTCCTATTTATATCTCGCTAACGGCTTTATTAGACCGTCTGCTACTATACCGTCTATACCTATATATTTAACCTGAAAATACTCTTCAATAGTCTACTAGATAATCTATTTAAAGCGTATATTAAGATATTATATTCTTACCGAGTTATATCTATTTAGTATAACTAATCTTACGTTAGCGCTATCTGTAAATAGTACTAGTAGCGTATCCTATAGTATTCCAAACTCTATTAAAGTTTTCGCTATTATAGGCCCACGGGTAAATGCACGGCTTCGGCATACTAGGGTACGAAGCCTTAATTAGTATATTCCCTTCCCGTCTAGAGACTAGTATTATATAAGCGCTAAACGAGAGCGCCTTCCGAGTAGCTTATAAGCCGCTTAAAGAACTATCGGTAATAGTACCTATATCGATAGTAAACCTATAGAAAACTCTATCTAAAGGTAGATCTTAATTATAAAAGCTATTTAAGAGCAGCTCTCGTATAGCTATATAGATTACTCTTACTTCTCTCCTTAAGTTAGTTAATAATGGAAATTAGGATTATAACTACGAATACTCTCTCGATACTTATTTATATTTAACTAACTTCTTTCTACCTACCCTATATATCTAACGGTATTTATATACTTATTCGGTATATAGCTTTAGGATATTGTTCCCTTATAACGAGTAATTCGAGTAACTCTCTACCTAAGCGAATAACGATAATAATAATATAATAATAATTATATAATAATAATTATATAATAAATAATTACTTAAATAATAGATAAATAGTAGTATATTATTAAACGAATAGTATAATAATAGTATAAAGATAGCGTATAAAACCTAGAAACGCTTATAATATAACTTATATAAATCGAATAATCCCGTAGTATATTATTATAAGAGCTATTAATATATATTAATAATCTAATAGCCGAATACCCTAACCTAGTATTTAATAAACTAGAAAATACTTATATCCCTACTCCTACTTCTTAAGATATAGAAAATACCGATATTAATATAAATAAGGCCCTAGAGAGTATAATCGTACCTAAATATAAGCCCCTTTCTTAGTTAGTAAACTTTAAGGGTATATATATTTAATTCCTAGCTTAGGAGCGTATTATAAGGTATAAACTCGTCCGAGATACCTATTTTATCGGGAATTATATCGATAAGTTTTAAGAAATCTACGAATATCTAGAGGGAGATATAAAGGTTATAGCATAGAGCTATTATATCGTAGGAGTAGAGTATAGCCTTTAGAAACCCTCTTTATTCCTATAATAGCTCTACTACCGATATTATAATAAGAACTATATTATTACTACTTCCTAAAGGCTCTATAGCTTTACTTAGAAGAAAGGCTAATCCTTCCCTAACTTTTTCTCCTAATAAGAGAAGTTACTAATAGATTCCGGCGGTATAGAATAGCCGGATTTAATTAAGTTAATATACCTAAAGTATAAACGGGCATCGAGAGAGCGTTCGCAGTTTCGATCCTAATTTCTATTATTAACTAACTTAAGGAGAGAAGTAAAGGCAGTATCTATATAGCGGCGCGAGAGCTGCTCTTAAGTAGCTCTTACGTTTAAGATCTACCCGTAGACAGAGTTTTCCATAGGTCCACCGTCGATACGGGTCCTATTGCCGATGGTCTTTTGTGCGGCTTGTAAGCTACTCGAAAGACGCTCTTGTCTGGCGCTTATATAATATTAGTCTCCAGACGAGAAGGGAATATGCTAACTAAGGCTTTGTGCCCTAGTATGCCGAAGCCGTGCATTTACCCGTGGGCCTGTGATATAAAGGGCGCTATTAATAGCGTATTATATATATAGCTTATTAGTATAGAGATATTATTAATATATAATAATTAGGTAAAGAAAGCTTTCCGTATCTCGGCTAAGCTAGAAAAATATATTATTATCCGAGATAATAGCTATACTTCGCCCTTAAACTATTTATCCGGCGCTATAATATAGCGCTTTAGAATAGCTTAGTAAACGGGAGGAAACGGATAAAAATTATAAAACCCTTATATAAATCCCGATAGGGATATAGCTATAATTAGTATTAATATATTATAGGCTAATAAGTAGCGTATAAGATAGGTTAACTAAGCGGAGATTATATATAGGAAAGAGTAGGGATTTTATTATAGGTACGGATATTCGAATTATAGAATCGCTTATTACCCCCTCCTACTTATACGCCTATTTATTACCTTAGGAGCTATTCGGGAGATAGGAATTAATATAGCCGAAACTAACCTTATCGACCTTAATAATATTACCGAGGAATAGGAGGAAAACTAGCTACTCTTATATAAAGTTACGTATAAGAGCTTATAGGTCTCGACTTTAGCTTATAAGAAGTAAAGCGTTAAATAAATAGAAATTATTTTATAATAGATTTATTCTATAATTTAACTTTATTTATCTTAATACTTATTAACTCTAGCTATAACTATTATTCTATTATAAGCGAGACGCTTATATATAAGTTAAGACTTCCGTATATACTTATCCCGCCTAGGACCCTTTATTAATCGTTAAGGGAGAGAATATTATATAAATAGCCCGTTATCCGCTATATAACTTACTTTAATATAGATTTAGACGGATATTTATATCGTATTTAGGCTTATATAATCCCCCGCCTTTAGTATAACCTTATTTTAGGAAAGTCTTAAGTAGAAAGAGAGAGGGTAATATATATAGCTTATAAATACTATTTAAGTATTAAATAAGCCGGAGGATTAAAGGTTTAGGAATAAGGATATAGCTTTAAGAACTTTAACTATATATTTATTAATACCTTTACTATTTAAAGCGAAGTTTAGCGTATAAAACGCTTAAATATCGCTTAAATACTATTTAGATAACGCTTTTTAGTATTATAATAGCCGATATTATTAAGGCCCTAATACCGAAAGTAAAATCTTCGGTTAATAAGAAACTCTCCCTAAAGTATTATAAGTTCCGGAACCTCTTTAATAAGGAAATAGCTTCCGTACTACCGCTATATAGAGAAGGAGCGGATTATAAGATCCGGCTACGTGGGCAGTGCTGGCGCTAATAGCAGCAGCAGTGGCTGTAGTGGCCTGGCGCTGGTGCTGCTGGGGCTAGTGCTATAGCTAGTGCTACTGCTGCTAGCGGTAGCGGGGCAGGATATAGCGGGGGCGCTTCTAGGGCTATATAACCGGCTCTACCTCCTCCTCCGACTTACTAGACGACTCGGCGAAGCCCTCTACTAGTACTTTATCGTAGGCCTCCTTAGCTATACGAATAGTAGTATAATAGGGGGTACCGTCCCTACCCTCCTATAGAGCGTTATATAGCTAGCGGCTAACGGTTACTAGGTAGTTAGCTAAAGGGGTATAGCTCTTACGCTAATAGCGCTAGCAGCGGGTACTGCCCTCGATATCCTAGTAGTCGCTAAGTAACTTACCGGCAATTGCCGAGACTAGATATTATTTGTAAGGTATATCGCGCTAGGTTACGATATAACGGCTACTAGGAGTAGCTTCGCTAGCCTTCTATATCTTCTTACGCTTAGTAGGGGTAATAGGAGTAATAGTCTTACCCTTATTCTTAGCAATCTTCTTCTTACTAGTTTTAGCCTTAGGCTAAGTACTAGTAATAGTAATAGCGTTAATAGTATAAGTAGTATAAGGAGGGTTAGCCTTAATAGGAGCTATTATCTTAATAGCCCTAGCCCTAGCGTTATTATTACTAGTAATAGCGGTAGAATACTGCTTTTTAATAGTAGGAATATTAGTAGGAGTAGAGGTAGGCGTAGGGCGTTTATTACTAGTATTACCGGCAGCGGTAGTACGGGCGATACCGATATCGTTATTATTACTACTACTACTACTACTACTACTATCGTCTATATAGGCACGATTAGTATTACTATTAATAATATAGTTACTATCGTCGTTAGCCTTATCCTAGCAAACCTCCTTATCGTCCTCCTCGGCGTTATTATTACTAGTATATATATTAGTAATAGGTTCCTCGTTACTAAAGGTATCTTCGGCCTATTCCTAGCTATTTTAGAGTAAGTCTACCTTATCTTCGCTATTAATATTATCCTTAATAGCCTCGGTATTACCCTTATCCTTATCCTTAAGCTTAAGGGTACCGTTAAGGGCCTTTTATAGGATATCTTTATCGCCCTTATCTTCGTTATAAACGTAGTTATTACTATTAAATACGTTAGCAGTCGGCTTTATAACGCTATATAGGAGTACGCTATATATTACGGGGGCGGTGCCCTTTTTAGTAGCTTTAGTTTCTATTAGTAAATATACTTATTAATAATAGTTAATTAATAGTATTAAAACTTAGCCTTAGCTATCACAGGCCCACGGGTAAATGCACGGCTTCGGCACACCAGGGCACGAAGCCTTAGTTAGCATATTCCCTTCTCGTCTGGAGACTAGCATTATATAAGCGCTAAATAAAAGCGTCTCCCGAGCAGCTTACGAGCCGTATAAAAGACTATCGATAAGAGGACCTGTATCGACGGTAGACCTATGGAAAACTCTGTCTACGGGTGGATTCTAAATATAAGAGCTACTTAAGAGTAGCTCTCGCGCCGCTATATAGATACTATTCTTATTTCTCTCCTTAAATTAGTTAATAATAGAAATTAGGATCGAAACTGCGAACGCTCTCTCGATACCCGTTTATATTTAACTAACTTCGTTTCTACTTACCCTACGTATCTAACGGTGTTTATATACTTATTTAGCGCGTAGCCTTAGGATATCGTACCCCTACGACGAGTAATTCGGGTAACTCCCTACCTAAGCGAATAACGATAATAATAATATAATAATAACTATATAATAAATAGTTACTTAAATAATAGAAGAGCAGCGGTATATTATTAAAGGAGTAGTATAATAGTAGCGCGAAGATAGCGTACGAAACCTAGAAGCGCTTATAGTATAACTTATGTAAATCGAATAATCCCGTAGCCTACTACTATAGGAGCTACTAGTAAGTATTAGTAATATAGCGGCTAAATACCCTAACCCGGTACCTAACGAACTAGAAGATACTTATACCCCTACTTCCTAAGATATAGAAGACGCCGACGTCGACGTAGATAAGGCCCTAGAGAGTATAGTTATACCTAAACGTAAGCCCCTTTTTTAGCTAGCGAACTTTAAGGGTACGCGTATTTAATTCCTAGCTTAGGAGTATACTATAAGGTATAAACTCGTCCGAGATACCTATTTTATCGGGAATTATATAGATAAGTTTTAAAAAATCTATAAATACCTAAAGGGAGATATAAAGGTTATAGCGAGGAGCTATTATATCGTAGGAGGAGAATATAGCCTCTAGAAACCCTCCTTATTCTTATAATAGCTCCGCTACCGATATTACGATAAGAACTACGCTATCGCTACTTCTTAGAGGCTTAGGAGCTTTACTTAGAAGAAAGGCTAATCCTTCCCTAACTTCTTCTCCTAGTAGGAGAAGTTATTAGTAGACTCCGGCGGTATAGAGTAGCCGGACTTAGCTAAGTTAATATACCTAGAGGGCGCTATTAATAGCGTATTATATATATAGCTTATTAGTATAGAAATACTATCGATATATAACGATTAGGTAAAGAAAGCGTTTTATATCTCGGCTAAGCTGGAAAGCTATATCGTTATCCGAGATAATAGCTATACTTCGCCCTTAAGCTATTTATCCGGAGCTACGGTATAGCGCTTTAGGATAACCTAGCGAGCGGGAGGAAACGGATAAAAACTGTAAAACCCTTATATAGATCCCGATAGGGATACGGCTATAACTAGTATTAACGCTTTATAGGCTAATAAGTAGCGCGTAAGGTAGGTTAACTAAGCGGAGATTAGGCGTAGGAAAGAGTAGGGACTTTATTATAGGTACGGACGTTCGAACTATAGAATCGCTCGTTGCCCCTTCCTACCCGCGCGCCCGCTTAATAGTTTAGGAGCTATACGGGAGACGGATATTAACGTCGCCGATACTAACCTTATTAACCTTAACGATATTACCGAGGAATAAGAGGAAAACTAGCTACTCCTATATAAAATCGTATATAGGAGCTTGTAGGTCTCGACTTTAGCTTATAAGAAGTAAAGCGTTAGATAAATAGGAACTATTTTATAATAAACCTATTCTATAATTTAACTCTATTTATCCTAGTACTTATTAATTCTAGCTATAACTGCTATTCTGCTACGAGCGAGACGCTTATATATAAGTTAAGACTTCTATATATATCTATCCCGCCTAGGACCCTCTATTAATCGTTAAGGGAGAGAATATCGTATAAGTAGCCCGTTATCCGCTATATAACCTACCTTAATATAGACCTAGACGGGTATTTATATTATATTTAGGCTTATATAATCCCCCGCCTTTAGTACGACCTCGTTTTAGGAAAACCTTGGGTAGAAAGAGAGAGGGTAATATATATAGCTTATAAATACCGCCTAAGTATCGGACGAGTAGGAGGACTAGAGGTTTAGGAGCGAGGATACGGCCCTAAGAATTTCAACTATATATCTATTAGTACCCTTACTATCTAGAGCGAAGTTCGGTATATAAAACGCTTAAGTACCGCTTAGGTAGCGTTTTTTAGTATTATAATAGCCGATATTACTAAGGCCCTATTACCGAAAGTAGAATCCTCGGTTAATAAGAAACTCCCCCTAGAGTATTATAAGTTCCGAAACCTCTTTAATAAGGATATAGCTTCCGCGCTACCGTTATATAGAGAGGGAGCGGATTACGAGATTCGGCTATATAAGAAGGCGGATAAGTCTGCTATAAACGCCCTATAGGGCCCGTTATACGGGATATCTAGAGAAGAACTTATCGTATTAAGGAAGACTCTTACCGAGCTACTCGATATAGGCTATATTAGAGCTAGTAGCTCCTTAATAGGAGCTCCTATAATCTTTATTAAGAAACTAGGGGGTAGCCTCCGTTTTTATATAAACTATTATACGCTTAACGCTATTTCGGAAGCCGATTACTACCCGCTCCCCCTTATTAAAGAGACCCTATCTAATATCGTAAACGCTAAATATTTTACTAAGCTCGATATATAAGTAGCGTTTTATAAGCTTTGTATTAAGGAAGGAGACGAGTGGAAGACCGCCTTTTGTACGAGGTACGGCCTCTTCGAGTAGCTAATAACCCCGTTCGGACTTATAGGCGCTCCCGCGACGTTCTAGCGCTATATTAATAACGCTCTACGCCCCTATCTAAATATCTTCTATTTAGCTTATATCGATAATATTCTAGTATATACCGACGGTACGGCTAAAGACTACCGAGTAAAGGTAA
Source organism: Coniella vitis (assembly GCA_011317545.1). Classification (NCBI taxonomy): domain Eukaryota; kingdom Fungi; phylum Ascomycota; class Sordariomycetes; order Diaporthales; family Schizoparmaceae; genus Coniella; species Coniella vitis. The sequence continues at coordinate 257,890 of WUJK01000013.1, forward strand.
AGCTAGTATTATATGCTCTCGAAGTAATAGGTCTAAATCTGGATATTATTAAATACGAATTCGGCGTAAACGAAACGAAATACCTAGGCTTTATTATCGAAGCGGGGGTAGGGATTCGTATAAACCCCGAGAAGGTATACGCTATATACGATTAGGAGGCTCCGAAAACGGTTAAGGGAGTCCGTAGCTTCCTAGGATTTATAAACTTCTATTATTAGTTTATCGCTAATTATTCCGAAATCGTAGGGCCCCTCCTAGCCTTAACTAAGAAAGGGGTCCTATTTAGGTTCGGGGAGTAAAAAGAAGCTATATTCGAATAGCTAAAGCGTCTCTTTATTAGCGAGCCTATATTCGCCTAATAGGATCCGGATAAGGAGATAGTATTAGAGGCGGACTATTCTAGCTATTTGTTAGGCGGCTACCTCTCTTAAAGGGACGAGTATAATATCCTCCGCCCGGTAATATATTACTCGTACCGCTTAAGCCCCGTAGAGTATAACTATAAGATCTACGATAAGGAACTATTAGCTATTATTAATTGCTTAAGAGTATAGGATATAGAGCTTAGGGGCACCGTACTACTATTTACGATTTATTCGGATTATAAGAACCTCGAATATTTTATAATATTATAGCGTCTTACCGAGAGGTAGGTCCGCTAGTCCGAGACGATAGCTCGTTTTCGATACTACTTAGTCTACCGCGCGGGAGCAGCTAACGAGTATCTAAATGCCCTCTCGAGGAGGGAGTAGGATATATTATATAATATATCTAACGAATCCATTGCCGGTAGGTAAATCCAGCTTTTATTATCGATAAAGATAAGCTAAGTTATAGTATATAACGAGCTATTACTAATAGGTAGTAAGGTTTTTATATAAGAGGAGCTCTAGCGCCTATAGGACGATACTACCTTATATAATAAGGTATACTCCTAGCTTATAGGTATAGTCTATAGGGGTAAATGCTCTTTTCCCCCTTACCTATAGATATCCGAAGGTAAGCCTATTAAGGTATCTATAGCGGAGTATTCGATCGATAAGAAAGGATTACTTAGGTTCCGCGAATAGCTCTAGTTACCCGATTAGGAACCCCTATATACTAAACTAATATAAAGTATCTATAATTCCACCTTATCTAACTACCTAGGAAGGGATATTATTATTACGATAATAATAAAAGGCTACTTCTAGCTAGGTATATACCGTAGTATTCGGCGGTTTATACGAAATTATAATATCTATAAACGTAAGATAGTATAGAGATACTAGAGGAAGGGCCTTCTTAAGCCCCTATTAATACCTAAGCGGGTATAAAGTAAGTTATCCGTAGACTTTATAATCGACCTCCCCTATAAGGACGATATAAGAGAGGCTTACTTAATAATAATTATAGACCGATTAACGAAAGCTATTATATTCGAAGCTATATATAATATAAGCGCGGAAATATATATAAAGCGGTTCTTATACTATTACTAGCGGTTTTATAGTTTCCCTAAGGTAATAGTTAGCGATTAAGGCTCGAACTAAATAGGAGGGTTCTAACGCCGATTATACGAGCTTATAAAAATAGAGTAGCGCTTAAGCACCGCTTTCCACCTATAGACGGATAGAGCTATAGAAAGGGTAAACTAAGAGGTTATAGACTACCTCCGAGCATTCGTTATATATATATAATTAGATTAGCCGATACTCCTATCCGGCGCTTAATTAGCTATTAATAATAGGGATACTAGTATAATTAGCTTTAGCCTATTTTTTATCCTATATAGCTACTATATAAATCTAATCGAATAGGTAGAGCGTAGTATATTACTAGCGTAAGCGCCTAGAGTTTAGGCCGAGAACTTCGTCTAATAGCTTAAAGATATAACTACTTTCGCTTAAGCTATAATAGTAGTCGTATAGCAACGAATAGAAGAATCTACGAATAAGTTATAAGTAGTTATAGAGCGGCTTATTAAGGGCGATAAGGTTTAGCTCTCCCTACGAAATATTACTACCGACCGCCCTTTAAAGAAGTTAGCCTAGCTATACGATAAGTATATTATAATATACATCGTTAGCCCTTATATAGTAGAATTAGATATCCCGCCGGGTATTTACCCTTGTTTCTATATAGATCTCCTAATTCGAGCTATATAAGACCCGCTCCTGTTATAGGTATAAAGGGAATACCGGCCTAACCCTATCGTAGTTAAAGAGGGAAAGGAACCCGAGTACTAGGTGGAAAGTATTATTAGAGTACGTAATAAGCCGCGTAGAGGCTATACGAAAACGGACGAAACGCTATAATGCGAAGTCCTAGTTAAATAGGTCGGATAGGACTAGCTAGACTAATAGCCGTTATCCGAATTTAAAGATATAGTTACTCTTAAGGAGTTCGAGTAACGTTATAATAGTATTATAAGTTATAATAGCGTAAAGTTATAGAAAAGAAGAGCGGGGAAATTAAATACTATAGATAAAAAGAAAACTATATACGAAACGCGCGCTAACGTAGCTACCTACTTATCCTCGCTTACCTCCTCCTTACTACTAGAATTACTCTCCTTAGTTTTACTAGAATAAGGGTTATTATTAATACTATACTTTGTTTTAGTATTAACTAAGCCCTTACCCTTACTACCCCCCTTTATAAGCTTTGCTAATAGGTTAGTAATATCCTCTAGCGCTACCGCCTAGCGGCGTATAAGCTTATAGCTATAGCGCTAGTATAAAGTTAGTAGGATACGAGTAGGGAAAAAGTAGTAGGTATATACGCTACGGGTATACTTATTATTTAATAACCGGACCTTATTACGGCTAACCTAAGTCTTACCTAACTTAGGTAAGTAGTCGTAGGTACGGCGCGCGGCGAGAGCGGCGAGGGCCTAGGGGCGGAGAGTGCTTAGAGTATATAAGTATAGGAAGGCGCGAGTAGGGAAGGAGCAGTATATACTAGGGTCGGAAGTATTATAAGTAAGGGAATAGTTAACTATAGTAATAATAACGGTATATATCTCGTCGGTCTAGTAAAGGGGGGTATAAGAGTAGCCGGAGTTCTTACCCTTCTTATTCGTCCTATAGAGGAAATAATAGGCGCCGGCTATAATAATTAGCGAGCTATGAAAAAGTAGGGGAAGCGTTATTTACTAATACCGTATAGGTAGAGGGAGAGGGGGTTTTTAAAAGCCCTTATAATATAGGGTAGGTACTATTCGTCCCTAATACCCTCGGGGAGGGTAATATAAGGTTAAAGCTACGGGTTAGTAGCGATAACGCTCTAAATAAGCTTATTAACGGCCTTATCGAGCTAGGCGGCGGTAGGGGCGAGGATAATAGCGGTAGGAATAGTAGCGGGCGCGGTAGAAGCAGCCGTAGCTATAGCTATAGGTACTACTACTATAGGAGCAGCTATAGAGCTTATAGTAACGGCGGGGGCGGCGGCGGTAGGTATAGCGGTAGGAGCCGCGCTAGCTTACTTAGAGCGAGTAATAACGTTTATACTACTAGTAAAGCTAAGTATAAGCAGAGGACGAATAGGGAAGGCGCGGTACTTACCTTATTATTATAGGGGTTAGTTTCGTATAACTTGTAAAGGCTTTAGTTTAATTAAGAGGAAGGAATAACCCCTAGAGTAGGGGTTAAAGGGGTATTTATACTTTTTCGAAGCTCTAAGAATAAAGATATTGTATCTATAACTGCTTACTAAGTTAAGGGCGTTACTATTATTCTATTAACGAATAATAAGCGGTAGAACTTATAGACTTGCCGAGAGCTAGGTTAAAGGGAGCTCTACGGATGTAAGACTCCTTTTATACTTGCTAGGTATAAGGATAAGGCTCCTTTAATAGGGTGGGCGGGCGTAGTAGCGTTGCGTTATTATGCTTTTTAGGTAGCTATTATACTATATACGGCTCTATAGGAGGGTATTCGGCCTAAGCGGGGGGGTAATATTATAGGCCTACGGGTAAATGCACGGCTTCGGTATACTAGGGCACGAAGCCTTAGTTAGTATATTCCCTTCTCGTCTAGAGACTAGCATTATATAAGCGCTAAATAAGAGCGTCTCCCGAGTAGCTTACGAGCCGTATAAAAGACTATCGATAAGAGGACCTATATCGACGGTGGACCTATAGAAAACTCTGTCTACGGGTGGATTCTAAACGTAAGAGCTACTTAAGAGCAGCTCTCGCGCCGCTATATAGATACTATTCTTACTTCTCTCCTTAAGTTAGTTAATAACAGAAATTAGGATCGAAACTGCGAACGCTCTCTCGATACCCGTTTATATTAGCGTAATATACTACGCTTATTATACTATTTATATAAGTATCTTATAGGAAGGATATATTACTTTATAATAGCGTTAGATATAATATTTATAGGAGCTTAAGCTAGTTTATATAGATTAATAGGAGTATTATACGTTTCTTAGCTATACGGGTATTAGTAGTATTCGTAATATAGCGCGCTTTAGTATATTTAGCTATATAATAATTTAAAACGTTAGTAGACTATTATAAGTCCTAATATTCGATTAGGAAAGGTAGTATCACAGGCCCACTTATAACATTGCCTTCGCCCGACGTGCTTAATAAGTTAACTAGATCTTCTAAAACGTATTTAGAAGATTGCGTACCTTTTGCCTTAACCGCCTAAGCGAAAGGTTCCGTGCGTCGGAGACGGTCGCAGGAACGCTAGTCAATTCCTAGAGCCCTATAGGGGCCAGCCCGTTACAGGTAGATACGCTTACTTCCTTTTTTAGGAGGTATTATAATAGTAGTAATAGTAGTTACTATACTTAGGACTATAGAGGGGAGTATAATACGGCGGCGGCGATAGTTAGTAATACTGCTATACTACTATATAATAGATTAAGAAAGGAGGAGGGAGAAGGGAAGAGGAGGAGGGAGTTTAGATAAGCTATAATAGGCGTAGGAGAAATATAGCAGATAGCGCTATACCCCTGCTATTAATAATAATAGGGGTATAACTAGCTATAATAGTTATTATTTATAACTATAAATAAAGGGCTAGCTACTATTAGTAGAAGGATATATACTTTTATAGACTAATAATAATAAACGCCTTAAGGCACGTCTCTAACGTATCTTAAGCTACTACTCTATACTATTATAAGGATATTTACGCTATATTAGCAGCTTAGCAGCTAGCTAGCTCTCTAGCGTAGCGCCCTTAGGCTGCTATACTAATAAGGTTATCGCTAGTATAATCGACGTATAGTATATATATAGTACGGCTTCGGAACTAGTCTCGGCCGGCATCTAACGTCTAATAACTATACGGTAATACGCTAACCTAATAAAAACGTAGCTCTATACAGGCTATACTAATAGTATTATATAACTCTGCTCTAAGACTAATCCCTGGAGTATTTAGCCTCTAGGATATAGCTAATACGCTATAAAGCAGCCTTCGAGCTAGGGTTATATTACGAATATATATACTAGGTAGGTATATATACGCTCCTTAGTAGTACGATAGGTAGTATACGCCGAGATACCCCTTAGGAGGTATACTAGCGTAACTAGTTCGGCGTTAATTTAAATAAATAAATAAATAAATAAATAAATAAATAAATAAATAAAGCTAATAGCTCCCTAATAAAAGCTCCTATAATCTTTATTAAGAAACTAGGGGGTAGCTTCCGTTTTTATATAAATTATTATATATTTAACGCTATCTCGGAAGCCGATTCTTACCTATTCCCCCTTATTAAAGAAACCCTATCTAATATTATAAATACTAAATATTTTATTAAGCTCGATATATAAATAGCGTTTTATAATCTTTATATTAAGGAAGGAAGCGAGTAAAAGACTATCTTTTATATAAGGTATAGCCTCTTCGAATAGTTAATAACCTTATTCGGATTTATAAGCGCTCCTATAATATTCTAACGTTATATTAATAATACTTTACGCCTTTATCTAAATATCTTCTATTTAGCTTATATTAATAATATTTTAGTATATACCGATAGTATAGCTAAAGATTATTAAGTAAAGGTAAAGCTAATATTATACGCTCTTAAAGTAATAGGTTTAAATTTAGATATTACTAAATATAAATTTAGTATAATCGAGACGAAATACCTAAGCTTTATTATCGAAGTAAGGGTAAGGATTTATATAAACCCCGAGAAAGTATATATTATATACGATTAAGAAGCTCCGAAGATAGTTAAGGGAGTTTATAGCTTCCTAGGATTTATAAACTTTTATCGTTAATTTATTACTAATTATTCTAAAATCGTAGGGCCCTTCCTAGCTTTAACTAAGAAGGGGGTTTTATTTAAGTTCGGGGAGTAGGAAGAAGCTATATTTAAATAGCTAAAATATCTTTTTATTAGTAAGCCTATATTCGTTTAATAGGATCCGGATAAAGAGATAATATTAAAAGCTAATTATTCTAGGTATTTATTAAGTAGCTATCTCTTTTAAAGGGATAAGTATAATATCCTCCGCTCGGTAATATACTATTTATACCGCTTAAGCCCTATAAAATATAATTATAAGATTTATAATAAAGAATTACTAGCCGTTATTAATTACTTAAGAGTATAAAATACGGAGCTTAAGGATATTATACTATTATTTATAATTTACTCGGATTATAAGAACCTCGAATATTTTATAATATTAAAATATTTTACCGAGAGGTAAGTTTATTAATCCGAGATAATAGCTTATTTTCGATACTACTTAATCTATTATATAGGAGTAACTAATAAATATTTAAACGCCCTCTTAAGGAAGGAGTAGGATATATTATATAATATATCTAATAAACGCCTTACCGATAGGTAAATCTAGCTTTTACTATCGATAGAGATAAGCTAAGTTATAATATACGATAAGCTATTATTAATAGATAATAAGGTTTTTATATAAAAGGAGCTCTAATACTTATAGGATAATACTACCTTATATAATAAGGTTTACTCCTAGCTTATAGGTATAGTTTATAAGGGTAAACGCTTTTCTCCCCTTTACCTATAGATATCCAAAGGTAAGCTTATTAAGATATTTATAGCAGAATATTCGATCGATAATAAAGGATTACTTAAGTTTTACGAATAGCTCTAATTACCGGATTAAGAACTCCTATATATTAAATTAATATAGAATATCTATAATTTTACTCTATCTAGCTACTTAGGGATAGATATTATTATAATAATAATAATAAGGGGCTATTTCTAGCTAAATATATACTATAGTATTCGGTAGTTTATATAAAATTATAACGTTTATAAACGTAAGACGGTATAGAGATATTAGAAAAAGGGCCTTTCTAAGCCCTTATTAATACCTAAGCGGGTATAGAGCGAATTATCTATAGACTTTATAATCGACCTCCCTTATAAGGATAATATAAAAGAGGCCTATTTAATAATAATTACTATAACGGGCTAGCCCCTATAGGGCTCTAGGAATTAACTAGCGTTCCTACGACCGTCTCCGATATACGGAACCTTTCGCTTAAGCGGTTAAGGCAAAAGGTATATAATCTTCTAAATACGTTTTAGAAGATCTAGTTAACTTATTAGGCACGTCGGGCGAAGGCAATATTATAGGTAGGCTTATAATATTACCTCCCTTCTCTCCCTCTAATAATATCGGACCTCTAAAGCTTACCCGTAACGTTGCTTTATAAGCCGAAGTTTATACGGAAGGGGTATCTAAGACTTTTAGTACTCCGTAGCTCGAACTTACGACCTTAGGATTTTATTTAGAAGATATATAACAGGCTAGCCCCTATAGGGCTCTAGGAATTAACTAGTGTTCCTACGGCCGTCTCCGATATACGGAACCTTTCGCTTAGGCGGTTAAGGCAAAAGGTACGTAATCTTCTGAATACGTTTCAGAAGATCTAGTCAACTTATTAGGCACATCGGGCGAAGGCAATGTTATAGGTAGGCCTATAATAATTACGGACCGATTAATAAAAGCTATTATACTTAAAGCTATATATAATATAAGCGCGGAAGTATATATAGAGCGGTTCTTATACTATTATTAGCGGTTTTATAGTTTTCTTAAGGTAATAGTTAGTAATATAATAGTAGGGGTGCAACTAGCTATAATAGCTATTATCTATAACTATAGATAAAGGGCTAGCTACTATTAGCAGAAGGACGCGTACTTTTACGGACTAATAATAGCAGACGCCTTAAGGCACGTCTCTAACGCGTCTTAAGCTACTACTCTATACTACTATAAGGATATTTACGCTATATTAGCAGCTTAGCAGCTAGCTAGCTCTCTAGCATAGCGCCCTTAGGCTGCTATACTAGTAAGGTTATCGCTAGCATAATCGACGTATAGCACGTATATAGTACGGCTTCGGAACTAGTCTCGGCCGGCATCTAACGTCTAGTAACTATACGGTAATACGCTAACCTAATAAAAACGTAGCTCTATACGGGCTATACTAATAGTATTATATAATTCTGCTCTAAGACTAATCCCTAGAGTATTTAGCCTCTAGGATATAGCTAATACGCTATAAAGCAGCCTTCGGGCTAGGGTTATATTACGAATATATATACTAGGTAGGTATATATACGCTCCTTAGTAGTACGATAGGTAGTATATACCGAGATACCCCTTAGGAGGTATACTAGCGTAACTAATCCGGCGTTAATTTAATTAAATAAATAAATAAATAAATAAATAAATAAATAGTTAGTAATCGAGGCTTAAACTAGGTAGGAGGGTTTTAGCGCCGATTATATAAGCTTATAAAGATAGAATAGCGCTTAAATACCGCTTTCTACCTATAAACGAATAAAGCTATAAAAAGGGTAAATTAAGAGATTATAAACTACCTCTAAATATTCGTTATATATATATAATTAGATTAACCGATATTTTTACCCGGCGCTTAACTAGCTATTAATAATAGGAATATTAATATAATTAATCTTAGCTTATTTTTTATCCTATATAGCTATTATATAAATTTAATCGAATAAGTAAAGCGTAATATATTAATAATATAAGCGCTTAGGGTTTAAGCCGAGAACTTCGTTTAATAGCTTAAAAACGTAATTATTTTCGCTTAAGCTATAATAGTAATTATATAGTAACGAATAGAAGAATCTATAAATAAGTTATAAATAGTTATAAAGCGGCTTATTAAGGGCGATAAGGTATAATTCTCCTTATAAAATATTATTACCGATTACCCTTTAAAGAAGTTAGCCTAATTATATAAAAAGTATATTATAATATATATTATTAGCCCTTATATAATAGAACTAGATATCCCGCCGGGTATTTACCCTTATTTCTATATAGATCTCCTAATCCGAGCTATATAAGACCCGCTCCTATTATAAGTATAGAAAGAATACCGGCCTAACCCTATTATAATTAAAGAGGGAGAGGAACCCGAGTATTAGGTAGAGAGTATTATTAGAGTATATAATAAACTATATAAAGGCTATACGAAAACGGACAGAACGTTATAATATAAAATCCTAGTTAAATAAGTTAAATAGAACTAATTAGATAAATAGCTATTATCCGAATTTAAAGATATAGCTACTCTTAAGGAGTTCGAATAATACTATAATAATATTATAAGTTATAATAGCCTAAAGTTATAGAAAAGAAGAGCGGGGAAATTAAGTATTATAAATAAAAAGAAAACTATATATAAAACGCGCGCTAATATAACTATCTATTTATCCTCGTTTACCTTCTCCTTATTATTAGAATTATTCTCCTTAGTTTTATTAAAATAAGGATTATTATTAATATTATACTTCGCTTTAATATTAATTAAGCCCTTACCCTTATTACCCCCTTTTATAAGCTTTATTAATAGATTAGTAATATCCTTTAGCGTTACCGCTTAATAGTATATAAGCTTATAGCTATAGCGCTAGTATAAAGTTAATAGAATATAAATAAGGAAAGAGTAATCGATATATATATTATAAGTATACTTATTATTTAATAACCGAACCTTATTATAGCTAGCTTAAGTCTTATTTAACTTAAGTAGGTAGTTATAGGTATAGTATATAATAAGAGTAATAAGGGCTTAGGGGCGGAGAATATCTAAAGTATATAAGTATATAAAAGCGTAAATAGGGAAGGAGTAATATATACTAGGGTCGGAAGTATTATAAGTAAGGGAATAATTAACTATAATAATAATAGTAGTATATATTTTATCGGTTTAGTAAAGGGGGGTATAAGAGTAGCCGGAGTTCTTACCCTTTTTATTTATTCTATAAAGGAAATAATAGATATTAGCTATAATAATTAGTAAGCTATAAAGGAGTAAGGGAAGCGCTACTTATTAATACCGTAGAGGTAAAGGGAAAGGGGGTTTTTAGAAGCCCTTATAATATAAGGTAAGTATTATCTATCCTTATTACCCTTAAGGAGGGTAATATAAGGTTAAAGTTATAGGTTAATAGCAATAATACTTTAGATAAGCTTATTAATAGCCTTATCGAGCTAGGTAATAATAGGGGCGAGAATAATAGCGGTAGGAGCTATAATAAGCGTAATAGGAGTAGCTATAGCTATAGCTATAAGCGCTATTACTATAGGAGTAGTTATAAAGCTTATAGCGATAATAGGGGTAATAGCGGGGGCGGCGGCGGTAGGTATAGCGGTAGGGGCTATATTAGCTTACTTAAAGCGAATAGTAATATTTATATTATTAGTAGAGCTAAATATAAATAGAGGACGAATAGGGAAGGCGCGATATTTACCTTATTATTATAATAGTTAGTTTCGTATAACTTATAAGGGCTTTAGTTTAATTAAGAGGAAGGAATAACCCTTAGAATAGGGGTTAAGGGGGTATTTATATTTTTTCGAAGCTTTAAGAGTAAAGATATTACGCTTATAACCGCTTATTAGGTTAAAGGCGTTACTATTATTCTATTAATAGATAATAAGCGGTAGAATTTATAGATTCGCTAAAAGCTAGGTTAAAGGGAGCTTTATAGATATAAGACTCCTTTTATACTTATTAGGTATAAGAATAAAGCTCCTTTAATAGGGTAAGCGGGCGTAATAGCGTTATATCGTTATATTATCTAGATAGCTATTATACCCCTATTATACTATATATAGCTTTATAGGAAAGCGTTTAGCCTAAGCGGGGGGGTAATATTATAAGCCTATAGGTAAATATATAGCTTCGGTATATTAGGGTATAAAGCCTTAATTAGTATATTCCCTTCCCGTCTAAAGACTAGTATTATATAAGCGCTAAACGAGAGCGCCTTCCGAGCAGCTTATAAGCCGCTTAAAAGACTATTAGTAATAGCACCTATATCGACGGTAGACCTATAGAAAACTCTATCTAAAGGTAAATCTTAAGCGTAAGAGCTACTTAAGAGTAGCTCTCGCGCCGCTATATAGATACTACTCTTACTTCTCTCCTTAAGTTAGTTAATAATAGAAATTGAGATCGTAACTGCGAACGCTCTCTTAATACTCGTTTATAATACTAACTCTATTAGTACGTAGTCGTTTTAAACCGCTGAAAATCGGTAAATCGGTTAACCGTTCTGCTATAAATACGTAAATAGCAGTAATTGATTTAACGGTCTTAAAATAGGGAAATTAGAGAGCTTATAACCTATTAGGCTTAACTCAGAGATCGCATTAGGAGGAAAAAGCTATTCTGACTATAGCGGGCCCATAGGCCCTGGGCTATTTACTGTGTGTGTGTGCTGGTGCACGGGCCACACCCTGGCCCACAATAAGTCTGCAGTTCTGAGCGGAGTGTAGGTAGTAAGTATTGGGTGGCGTAGGGCACTCGTTATTACCGACTTTTTTCATTCACAGTTGGTGCTCTTCTGGCGACGGAGCAGTATATCGTATCAACATGCTACGTACTGTCGAGATGATCAAATATTTCCCTTCCTCTGCTGTCACCGTAGTTACCGGTGTTGTAATAACAATACAAAACCTTCCTGCCATTCCGAATGGTCTTTTTGTCGTTCAAATTCTGGTTTCGAGAAAAACAAAAGAAAAAAAAATAACTGTCAACTGCGAGGTCTGATACCCTTCTCGAATTACCTGCTCGGAGGTTGCTGGCAGGTTGGGCCCCGTCCGAAAATGCTGCACCCAGAGCCGGGTTCCGAGATATCTCCCGGTCCGCGGACGGCCGGAGATGCTCTTATATAATTGATTGAAAAGGGACCGAGAAGTACCTACCCAACTTGGGCAAGCCGCATTGTTCGGAATCTCCGAACAGGACATTAGCTTGGGTCATTATATCGACATTCAAACGTAAACTTTTGCAGGTCCACACCCTCACTTGTTTCCCATGGTTCGTTCCCCAAAGAGGAAGAAGAGGAAATTCCCAAAGAGTAAAAGGAAAGGAAAGCATGATATGGGATTCCATGGGCCAAGCCTTTTCTTTTCTTGGCCAAAGCACTTCCTACAGAACGTTCCATCATACCCCAAGGCAATACAAGAAGAGCAGGTGTATCCGCTCGTCTATCAACGATAGGGCGTGTATGAATGCATCCGTCACTCATACCGAATATCGCGAGGAGGATCATGACTGGCATAGCATACTGAGGTCGGAATACTGTACCAAGGGTTACTCTTTTCCCCTAGAGTCCTCAGAAATATCGATAGCCGCGAATATATGCCAGTGTCGAGCCACCCTTCGATCCCCACGCTGCGGCAGCTGGAACGCAACCCCAGCCGAGGCACCTCCATCTTAATTCCATAAGTACTTCTTTGGCTTAAAAGCTCCTGCAAGAAGTGAATAGATGTTTGCGAACCAAAAGTCAATTCAGTCTGCATCCCATACCTCGTATAAACAGAGGCAATGTGACGGGCGCGCGTTGCGGGTCAGACACCCTTCTTGGCTTGGATCGAATCAGATGCTCTCCCTGGTCCCAACAACAACACATTTGCTCTTTCTCGCGCCTTTTTTTTTTTTTTCCTAAAAGGGATGGAAAGGGGCGAAAAGAGTTACATGGTAATCGTTGCTACATCATAACGTGGAAACGCAAGCCAAGGCGCCACGCCACGTACATGCACATGCATATCTGCGAAGAAATGGTGACCGACACGACGGACGGAATGTATGCACATGGCACATGATTGGAACCACCCTGCCACCCAACAATGTGGTAAAAAAGAAGAACAAAAAGAAAGAGGTAAAAAAAAGGGGGGGGGGAGGCAGAGCGCGGGGAAGTAAGCTGCTTGCTGATGTGGTGTGGGTGGTGAAGTGACTTCGTTTTCCCCTCCCCTTCTTTCGATTATCTCCGGTAGTATCTTCTGAGCATGGTGAAAGTGGGTTTACTATGATATATCAAGTAAGTAAGCGTCAAGGACAAAAGTCAACTTCGTCTTTCGGTGAGAATCTGTGGAAATTCCGAACCATCTTGCCGATGGCACTTTCGAATGAACGCACCGCACCCTCTTGCTTAAACATCTCTACCAACACATCACACTCAAGTAATTCCAAGTCCTTCTTTATGATACTACCCAGAAATTAGAAGGGCAGATAGCAACTACAAGAAGAGGACGAATAGAACACAGCCAGCAGAAACCCGGCGCCGCGACCAACTACTCAAAGGAGGGGGAAAAAAGAAAGAAAGAAAAGGACAAGATAGCCCAAAAGAACAACGCGCTGATGCATCCCCGCAGGCGGAAGAGGCGCATCATCGGCCTTACTTGCCGCATTGGGCCTGAATACAGGTCGTTAAGCGTCTGTGAATGGTGAATTACGCCGTTCTTGCTCTCTCATCTAGTAGCCACCAACATGCTGCATGGAGTTGTATCTTCAACAGACGCGCGGGGTAAAGGAGGGAAAGGATTGATGTGTGAATATGAATATGTACATGGCAAGTGGGCGGGCCGAGGGACACGCTGATGGGCAAGTGGCCCTTCATATTTGCTTCGGGGAATTTCTTTTCATCGACATTGGATGGGATGAGGAGCGGTTCATACGTCGTTATGCTCGGCAAGATCTGGTAGCCCCGAATCAATTTTCAAAGAAGCAGAGACTATAACCAATGGATCTCTTGTATTCAGAGATGCCTCTTCAGAACGTTCACGAGCACTATTCCACTTGTCCGACGTTGACTGGCACTTGCCAAGTGGCCTCCCGTTTCCAACCTTTTTGCCGAACCAACGCACTCCCCTCCAATCGCTGCTTCAAAAGAAACCAATCACATTACACGGCCTAAGAAAGATTGTGGGGAAGTGGGACCTCCTCAGCTGCGAGTGAGTGAGTGGGTGAGTGGGTGAGCTGAACTCAAAATGCAACGTCCGAAATCCCCGGCTCCGACGAGCCAACGCCCACCCACCCACCACCACACTGCCATGATTTCTCGGCACCATGTGAAAGTGTGAAATCTACTCTGACCATTCTCGTCATTGGTCAAGGAGGTCTAGAGACTCATACATTTGTTAGTATAGTCCATCGCGTAGTAGTTGTGTATAACCCTTTTTAGCCCATGCTGCATAGACAAGACGGCCTCTTCACGAGCGGTGGCGGTGACAACTTCTGCGGGGTAAAAGAAAAGAAGATCCTCCCCTTAGAGCCGGGCCATATCACTCTTTTGAGTAACAATCTCGTCTTAGTCCCCCCCCCCGGAAAACTTACGTCTTCCGTGCCTTTTCGGGATGAACTCACCTAACCACACCAAGCAAGCTCACGTTTCGAGTAATGAACAGCTTCTCGCGCGGGAGCGTATGACCACGAACCGCCTTCAGGCTGCTGGCTAGTTGGCTAGCTGGCAGGCCATCAGCGAGGGTGTAGAATCCAGAGACATGTGCCTATATTCCCCGGAATCCTTGATATCCGAGGCTCGACAGCATACCTGACATAGCACCAAGCCCCCAGCCTTTCTCGCCCACTCACTTATGCATGGCTCAAGAATGAGGCAAGTAGGGAGGGGTCAGGCACATACACACCACCATACATTCAGTTGCCAGGATCCATCATGAAGTCGCCTTCCGCAAGGAAAGAAATCGCAGCGAACCCCCTCTCCCATGTGAAGGAAAAGGATCCACTTTGCTTGCACCAAACTTGACGCATTTGTGTATGTTTGCGTTGCCCCAAGGGGCCCACGGTTCCTACTCTCGTTCACCTCACCTTAGCCTCAATACTAGACTCACCTACCCATCCTCTCTGCTCGCTCTCTGTCCCTTTCATATCTCTCGTACATACCGTGAAACACAGTCTCCTATCCCCTGCGTCGAACATTGAAGTGAAGGGATCGGATCAGACCCATACAACGCCCAAGTCGCCATACGGGCCCAGCAAGCACACCCACCGACGCAGACACGCATACATATATATATATATCAGACTCCCCTGCTCGTCCCACGACCCACAATGAAGCTACTGTCCTTGGTAGCCTTTGCCCATGTCGCGGTATACCATGGCCACCTCGTCCAGGCGCAAAACTGCGTGGCGACAGCGCTCTCGGCGATTCCCAGCTGCGCGCAAAACTGCATTCTCAACGGCGCAACATCGATTGGCTGTGGGGGAACCGACTTTAGCTGTCAGTGCCAAAAGACGGCGGCCTTGTTTGCGGCTGTGGACGGGTGTGTTGCGGCATCGTGTCCTTCTGCTAGCTTCGAGGCTGTCCTCGATGGCGCATCCACTGGTATGCCTTATTTGGCCCTTCCTCGAGCCATGTTTGGCGCGCTAAAGTCTCGAATGAAACTAACTCGACCATTTAGTGTGCGCTTGCGCATCTCCAGCAGTATTGGCAGGTGGTACAGCAAGCGTGTCGGGGATATCAGTGACCGTACCAGTGAGCAACACGGCATGGACAACAACAACAACAACAACAACCGAAGCCGCATCTGGGACCACAAGCAGGACAGTAACCGCTGGATCATCGACACCCACAGCAACAACTGGCGCAAGCGGATCGCTGACGACGTCTGTGACCACCCACCCAGGCGGCTCAGGAAGCAGCGAGGTATGGACAGGTTATTCGAGCGTTGGCACCATTGCAACAGCGTATGTGGTTGGCGCTGCAGCACGGCCCACTCCAGCATTCGACGCTATTCGATACGTTGTGCCAGTTGTCGTTGCTGGTGCCATGATCCTCTGATGAGATCCTTTGCAATTTTGGGAGTTTTTGTTTTACTTCTTGCGCTCCTTGAAAGATGCCAACTTGATAATCTCGACCAATCGCGAGTGAGGGTTTCGAGCCGCGGAGAGCACGCCCTGTTGGTGCTCGACAGGAGGACGACGAAAATGAGAACGAGATCGTTCGCATGGGCCAATGCAGGTCAATGATTGTGCGAGCAACATGGAAGGATATATTTGAAGGATATACCCTGATGGACCATGGGTGCACAATGCGGAATCCGGCCATGTCATCTACCAGACGTCCAGCACCAAGCCACGCAACTGGTAGGCGACAACGCGTTCGACCTGACACCACTGAGCCACGGAAAACCGTCCATCCCCTTGAGGTTAACTCGAGACTGGTCCACAGCGCAAGCCAAGCGCTGGCCAAGAACACGAGGTGTGCGGTTTCAGCCAGCATCAGGGTGTGGACAGTGAGAGCATCGGCCACTTTTTTTGTTGAGGTCGTACGACTGAGAGGGCGTCGTCCATTGACCACAGAGCTCCAAGCTATATACTTTATGATTAGTAGACTACTTTAATGGCAAAAAGCCACAGTATCAGAACGAGAACGATGCTCGGCTTCCCCTTTGCTGGTTACCGATGATCTTTTGTTCCCGCATGTTTCGGGAGCATCAACCTCGCCGATGCTGCGCAATGTGGTTGGCTGGGTCGCAGGCGCAGCTCTTATCGCGCTGTACTGTGTAAAGTCCTTGTCCACCGGGAAAATGAGAAGGATCAAGATCAACAGACTGGAGGATCGGCGGAGTGACAATGGTGGTTGCATCTAGTACTGATCGAAGCCAATATCTCTGACGCAGATGTCGAGAGAGCCGTACTCTCACGGGTGAGACCGTAGGTCAAACGATGAAACGAGCAGGTCAGACAGCAGCCGCATCTCTGCAGAGTCCCGAGCTTGCACTGCCTTGGCCGAAGTGAGGCCGTGAAGGGGATTTTGGGTTTCTAAGACGGTCCGGCTGCCCATCTCTGGCGGTGTATAGTGGACTGGGGACCCCTGCGCAGGTGCAGTGCGGCCTAGCAAGGGCAGCCAGGAGCCCAGGGTCTCGTCATTGCAGGCTTTTGCAATATCGCGATTGCGTGGATGGGGGAATCTGGAATGGGATCTGCGGCAGATCAGCTCAGCTTTTGAAGCTCTGGGGAATCATTGTGGGCTGTTTATGGTCCGCTGTGTTTGTGTGGGTGTCTGGAACGCACAACAAGACTTGCACCAGCGCTGTTCGCTGCAAGCAATGCTGACAATCCTCCCCCCCAACGACCTGTCCAAGTGGGTTGAGCCGCTGTCAGTGGGGCATGACGACACTAAACGAAGGCCCTGCAGTTCTTTTCCACAGCGCGCCTAGGCCCAAGCTAGTCCCAGCCTCGCCGACCTCTACCAGTATGTGGCGCTAGAGCAGCCAGAGCCTCCTGCCTCGTGTGGCTGCTGTGCTTGCCGTGCCGCGCGTTTGATCGGCCAGGTACGCGCCGATGCAAGCTCCGATCCATGTCTTGGCAGCAACAACCACAGCAAGCAGAAGCATCGTCAAGACTGATGTGAAGAATAGTCACAAAAGAGAGCTGGCAGCATTTAATACTGCTACTGTGTACAATGTTTATTATGTATCGGCGCATTATCCACCCCTCGGCTCGGTGATCAGCATGTGTGCGCTGCGCTGCTATTCGCAGTCTGGGGGAAAACCGGGCCCCTGCGTCAACGGCCCCACAGCTATGACGAAAGACAAACCTGAACAGGCAGGAACGAGGAACCCTCGGCCTCACTTTATAGCACACAGTACTATGTATTCACAGATGGGCAGGCGCGCCATTGTGCACCACCCACGTGGAAGCACGGCGAAGGGGATGGAGATTGGCTGCTGGCGCGTCCGCGAGGCTGACTGGCCTCGCTTCTTTCTTCACCACGTAGGCTTCCTTCCATTCCATCTCCACCTCCTTGCGACTCTGCCATTCAACTGCAACCACATCTTGTCGTTCCCAACTGCGCATGCCATCTTTTCTTTCCCAGCCCTGCCTGGCTACCACCGGGTCCCACTTCTGGCCCATTTCCTCCGCACTCAGCGGTGCCTGGCTCTGCTTCTCTGATTCGGTAGGTGCCGGTCTCCAGCTCGCGCCAGGGGCCAAGCGATGATGAAATCCTCGAATTGGACCCTGCAACCTAAACTTGAACCTTGCTCGTTTTTGTATGCGCAAACTCGACTGACTTCAAGGCAGAGCTAGAGCTGGTGACACGCACGGCCTGTTGCCGCTCTCGACTGTCGAATGCCCCTGGAAATCTGCCCTTGATGGACGGTTGTACGACCCATTTAATCCATCCTTCCGCCCTTTCAAAGACTTGAGCCAGGAGAGCACCAGCAGCCGCTACATCCAGCACCGCCTTGATCATCCATTGCTGGAAAGTACAGCATCCACAACGCCAAACACGCCGTTCTCGAGGACGTCGCTTGCGTCTTCGGACAGGAACAACAGTATCATCTTTAACAGCACAGCAACACCGTACATCGCATACCACACCCACGCCCCCACTCCCCCCCCGGGTTGTGTCAAGATGGCTGAAGGGGGCATACCAGGCGCCCCTCAAATCTCTGGCACTGACGAGGACTCGGCCTTCTTCACCCACCAGCCCCCACCAGTCGATGGCGTCCACTTTGGCTCCCAGCCCGATGCGCTCGACCATGCTGGCTCGGATTCACAGCTCAACGTTCCTTCCCCGCCCGAACAGCTGCGTCGGCGTAGTGGAAGTCGCAGTCGCTGGCGTCCGTGGCACAAGGATGGGGAGGAGGACGACGACGACCAGCAGCATGATGAACAAGACGACCCCAACCACCAGGACCACCGCCCACACGACGTCACCCCTTTACCTGGCTCTCCTATACTTGCACCCTCGCCCGTTCTCTCCCCTGCTCCTCAAACATCTCCAACTCGCGACAACACTCCTCTGGAAACGCCTGGCCCGAGCGAGACTCCTCGCCGGGCGCGGTTCCCTTCAGAGCCTGGACAACTGGCTCGGTCGTACTCGGCTCCTCCGCGCTCACGCACAGACGTCTCCGCCGTCAACGGTGCCACCCCGGATGGAGAGAAGGACCAGGAACCGTACCGACACCGACGTGGCTGGTGGGCTTCCTTTCGACAATGGATGCTGGACGTGAAGCGTGATTATGGCGCCCCAGAGCAGCACCAAGATCTCCAGGATATTATCGGTGACATTGGTATTGACCTGCAGACCATCCGCAAACTTACCGGTAAGCCCAAAAAGGGCAAGAGGAATAGCCACAACCGCGTCTCGAGTCTGATTGCCCCGTCGATCATGCTGGCGCGTCCTGGCCTGGGCACCCGGACACAGTCGAGCAACTCTGTTCGCACAGCCAGCCCTTCTGGCAGTACAACTGCTGTGCCGTCTGGCGCCGCCACGCCTAGCACGCTGCGGAAGATCTTTGGCTCAGGCGTCGATGCACACGAACTGTCTTCTGCACTCAAGAAACTCAAGGTCAAGGCTGCCAAGGGTGATACAAAGCAAGCCAAGTATGTGCAGGCCAAAGCTGAACTGGCTCATCGGAGAAACCTCGTCCTATTGATGGTAAGTTGTCGCCGTCGCACGTTGCGTACCAAGGTTCCGTTCCGCTTTTTCTGATGAATACATCTCTATAGGTATACGCATTCATGGCATATGGCGCGCCCAGCCATCGTATCGAAGAATACACCCTTGCGCTGTTCAAGGCTTTAGAGATGGACGGACGCGTCAACTACACCGTCGGCTGCACTGAAATATCCTTCATCAACCCCATCGACCCAGCCGATCCTTTCACCAGATCGGCTTACACAACCATTGTCAAAGCACAAGGTCTGGATATCGGGGCTTGTGAGATTGTTTTCCGCCTGTATAAGGATGTTGTGCACGGAGATGTCACCATTCAAGAAGCTACGCAGACCCTGGCAGACCTGATTGCCGCGCCGCCCTACTATAAGCCGTGGTGTATCGTACCCTTTTATGGGCTCGCATCAGCATTGGCTTGTCTTTGGGCCTATGGTGGATGGTGGCTGGACATGCCCGTCGCGTTTCTACTGGGTTCGGTTGTTGGCATGCTTCAAGTTATTTTGGCTGCGCGCAACCCACTGTATGCAAATGTGCTCGAGGTCACTGCAGCGTTGATTACTTCGTTTGGCGCGCGTGCGTTTGCCTCCATTGGTGGCGTCCAAAGATACTTTTGTTTTCCGTCTGTCGCGGAGTCGTCCATCACCACGATCCTCCCGGGATACATTGTCCTCTGCGGCACGCTGGAGCTCCAGTCCAAGTCCATTACGGCCGGCTCTACACGGCTCTTTTATGCCATTATCTATTCTTTGCTTCTTGGCTACGGTATGGCTGTCGGGTCGCAGGTGTGGGGGGCTATCTTCTCCGATGCACCTGCTTCTTCGACATGCAACCGCACGGTTGATCCCCGGTGGAAGATTCTTCTCGTACCAAGTTACCTTGTCGTGCAGGCCGTCCTTATCCGGGCTCGACCGCGCCAAATTCCTGTGCAGGTCATTATTGGATCGGCAGCATACACCGTTAACTACTTTGTGTCGCAGTATGCGACGGCACAGGTTGCCGACACAGCTTCGGCACTTACGCTAGGCGTTCTGGGTCATCTATGGGCTAGGTCGCAACGCGCTTTTGCCTTTGCAGCCGTCGTGGCTGGCATGTACGTGCTATTGTCCCTCGAAGTTCGGGTTTTATGGTAGCGATATACTAACGTGCAATGTTTTCTACTAGAATGGTGCTGGTACCCTCGGGTTTATCCGCTCAGGGTGGCTTGATTTCGGGTCTTGAAGAGCCGTTATTCAACAACGGCACCACCACTGCCGAATCAGTGTATGAGCAAAACATTTACCAAAGCTTTAGCGTGGGTGCCCAGATGATCACTGTGGCCATTGGTCTCGCAGTAGGCATCTTTATGTCTGCGCTAGTGGTGTATCCATTTGGGAGAAAAAACAATGCGCTGTTTTCATTCTGAGGCTGTCGCAAGGATGCAAGGATGCAAGTATGAAATGGACACTGAGAGATACCCTTTTGATTTTATATTTATTTCGTTTCTTTGTTTGGTGGGCCTTGATGAATAGCCATCCTTGACCCTGTTTCTTTTGTGTGTGGCTAGATTTAGACACTAGAGTTAAATTAGCAAATTATTCTTTGTTTTGGACAGCGCAACGACAGGCTATCGGCCCATAGCTCGACGAACAGGACTATGTCTGTGCTGGGTAGGAATCATAGGGATATATCTGACATGGGATTGCCTGCAAGGTCATCTGGCCGGAGCAAGGCACGAGTCCTAATGCAAAGGCAAGAACGCGTTACATTGGTAGATTATATAGTGTTGTGGAATGCTATCTGGGTCAGTTGCTGCAGCTTCAATATTACCTTAATTCAGCTTCTCAATGCTAATTAAAGCTGGCCGATATTTTGGGGACCTGCAATGACGAATGATAAAACGAGGCAATAGCTATACGGTGATAAGAGCATTTGGTCAAGGGCAGGAAAGAATTTTAGAATAGAGTGAATTGGAGAAGCTGTCTAGGTGGGTCAACATGCTTGTTGCAAGTAGGTCAAAGGAAGCCTGCTTGATCATCTTAGCATATGATAGTGTTTTATATTCAAGAAAGATTGGTCCGAGAAAATGGAAATGAAGGAGGCAAATAAGCTGTGTTGATTGCGTCAACCACTGTTACCGTGGAAATCAACCTCGGCAAGTCGCCGAGTTGCAACACCCCACCAGCCAGCACACTCAAACATCTCTTGCGTTTATGAACATGTTCTACCATGAGAAAAGGGAACGGCTAGATAAGGATCCACAATATATAGGCTATAGATCTCAAACAGGCCTTCCGTGTACCGAATCCCCTTGAGATGATGCTTGTTAACTAAATTGGGATGAGGTTGACGTGATTTCTATTTTGGACGTGTTAGCAAGGTATACCGAGACGTTAAATCAGCATATATAGTCTCGAACTGGACCAATTTGGCGCTTGCAACTGTGGATATGTTTGAGGCGAGTCTCGATTTGGTTGAAATGGCTGTGAAATATTTTGGTAATTCTTCGTACCACAATGATAGGGTTCTCAACGATGCATATGTAGTAGTCTGTGGATCAGACGTCGAGGCTATGACAATGGGACAAAGCGATGAATTTGCAGAGATATTTGTATAGTGTTCGGCTGGACGGTGCTTTGGAAGTTCCAATCCTCTTGATCCGTTTCGCCAGGTCGAGGATCTGATAGAATGGCGATTACCAAAGTGAAGTATTCTTGGGTACAACAAGAGAACGAATACATCGAACCTGTCAAAGCAAGCGAAGGACTGCTCGCGTGTTGGAATGGAGTATACGCAGAAAATAAGTGCTACCAACAGACTTCCTTTGCAGCCCGTCTATTCTCACACAAAAGACTTGATGGCTCATGTACAACCTTTTTTCCCCACGGTTATTGAAAGCTCCCATATTCTGTCAAAGGCCGACATGTAAGGCGAGCGCTCCGAAATGGGCTACAACGGCATATCATTTCCCCCATTGCAGCAGTCGGCGACCGGAGACCATAGCAGGTCGGCACGGCCCGGCCGGATTAACTCCGGTGGTCTAACTAGCCAGGCCGGCCCCACATAGGCGTGTGGGCTCCGTGTTGCTATATTTACAGTCGCTTTTTGCTTACATAGTACTATAGTCCATTATGGGTACTTGGGTACCTGGAGCCCAGTCATGCACAGGCCACTCAGCTCGTTGTTTCTGGCTTTCTCTTTTCTTATCACGTTCATCATGATGGCGGTCGCGAGCAGCAGTGCGTCAATCAAGACACTGCAAAACAAACCCTGATCAAGCGACTACGTTAAAGGGGTATTATCAGCTTTTCTCGTTAGCGGTCAAAGACGCCTAGTGGCAGGTAACTTTGCTCGCGCGAAACAGGACTGCGGTTCAGCGACAATGGCTGGGGCAGACAGACAGATGTCTCGTGCGTGAGGCATCGTGGCGGTTCGGTAGGGCCGTGCTGAGAAGCCCAAATTGCGTGAATGCTCAGATTTAGGAAAGACAATGTCCTCCCTCACACAGGAAGAAGGCCCAAGTTCAGTCGCTGAGAGTGACTCGACCTGGAGACTCGCGTTGAGCTTGTGACTTGCTGAGTCTGAGCCTCAGTGTCGTCACCGATCCCGACAACCACACAACATCAACAGCTTGACCCCATGGGTATTCATCTTCATGGATCACTTTGTTTCGAAACGTGTTCTCATTGCCCGTGGCGGCCATGGCGCAGTTGAAACCATGGCCGAGTCCCGTCGAGCGGCCAGCAGTGCCGACAGTCATCGCCGGTCCCAGCAATGACGTTGAGATCCAACGAAGCCTTCTAAGACTACTTGCGGTCAGAACCATAGTCGTCTTGTTGTCAGAACTCAAAAAAGAGTGTGGGGACCGAGATGTGCTTCGAGCCTGCAGAGATCAAAGCCAGGCACCGCCAGCAAAGACTATGTGCTTACCGCAATGACGACAGATTCGGAGGATCGAAACAAACAACGTCCCTGGCCAGACGGGTTCCGTTCCCACAGAACATCTAGAATCACAGATGCGTTGGGTTGTGCTAAGAATAGCTCCCTGCATCATCGTTCATCTCGCCAATGGGGCCTTGTCCTGGCCGGCTTACGGTCCGCATGAAAGTGGCCCGTCGCTAACAGCCGGCTCATATAATGCTGCGCTGGTCATGTTAGTGCACGCTGGCCCGCCACAGTCAGCCCCAGCTGGAGTAACGCATCTCGAAACTCTTTCCTCGCCATGATGCTGCAACGACCACGACCTGAGCCAGCCAGCCAGCTTGCGGCCAAAGCCAAACCAGGTCTTCAGAGGCTCCCAACCAATCGTCTCAGCCCCGTCTGTGCCTGTCCGGACATGACGGCCTTGTTGCTGGCTTCGGCAAGCAGAGCTGCTGGCCTGGACAGCCTGCGGGTCTGGACGACAGACTGGCCGTGCTTGATCAAGCAGACAACCAGAACCTAGTGCTAGCAGAACCAAGGCCGTCCAGTGATGGCATTGATTTGTACAGTCAGCGAGGCCTTTCACGCGGCTCTGCCCAGCATGACAAAGAGCCGGTGCCTTACAGTCTGCGGCCCGTCGACGGGGTCCAAGGTCACTGTCGTGAGCCGCTACTCGGCTCAACCAAGTGGCTGCTCTGCCATTTAGCCAGCGTAGCGTTGAAGGCGCATTGTTTGATCGTCTCGGTCGATGATTGTCGACCTTCCTGTGTGGTCCTTGACCACCATGACCTCTGGACGAGCAGACCACAGTCCCATAGCTGACTTTTGTTTCACCTGCCCGTCCAGCCAAGAGTGCAGCCTGCCATGCAGACTATATCATCTTGAGAACAAGACCCCAAAGCTGAGAGAGAAGCGTCGCATATTCTGTGCGGCTAAACATCTTCGCATCTCATTGTCCGGTCCTTGCATCACACCCCCATGCGCTTCCTGCACTCACTGCTGCGTTAGGACGGCCTGCAAAGTCGAGCACCCAGCAGCAAGCAACGGCATCACCCTCCATCTAATTGTCTTCAGCTATCTCTCGACAACAAAAACCCAAAGCGACCATGTGTAAATTCACCTACCTTGGCTATGGCGGCTGCGAAGAGCCGGAGAGGCACTACTTCATCCGGCGGGAAAAATGCGTGGCCAAAGCACACTTGAAGCACTGGTGTGACCCCCACGAGCAGGAAGAAGCCGTCCTGACCGAGGAGGACGAGCTCGTCAACATGGCATGCCCAATGTGCGCCGATATCCCCGTCCTCTACGACCAGCCTCTCCTCGACCTCGCCCACTCGCGCCGCTGTGTGCTTCCCGCACCGCGCTATGACGGCGTCACAGGCCAGTACTCGGGCTTGCCACGCCATCTTGTCTACAACAACAACAACAACAACCGCATGATGCGCCCGCACATCCCACCCAAGAACTCGTCCGAGGCCCTGGTGCCCCGACCCTTGAACATGGCGCGCACGATTCACCAGCGCTCTGCCAGCGAGACGGCCGTTAATCGCATCCGGCAGCGCGAGGTTGCGCCCGACTACACCCTCCCCACGGTTCGGTACGATGAAGAGCAAGAGCAGCAACAGCAGGAAATGCTCATGCTCCCTTCTGCCACGTACATGCCAGGCGAGGAGCAGATTCCCATGCTGCCTGCTACAGCGTACATGCCTCCTCCTCATGACACATACAGCCAACTACCCAAACCCCTTGCCGCGCCGCAGCCCATGGAGCTGACCCCTCCCTCAAGCAGAGAGGGAAGCCTGTCGCCCCCTCAGAATCGCATGGGCATGCTGATGCGCACCATCCCACCAGGTGAAAGCAGCAGGCGTGAACTCGAGTCGATTCGCGAGAGAGCTAGGCTCGCCTCTGCGCACAACAATAGCAACAGCACCGGCAGCAACAATAACAAGCAGCAGCAACAGCGCCGCACCGGCACAGACCGCTCGCGCTCCGGCTCCGAGTCCTCCACTTCCTCCTTTGGTACACCTAACCCGCCGCCGCCGCCACCGCCTCCTCCCCGCCGCAAGACCTCCACCGCGTCTTCTGAAGCATCTGCAGCGTCTTCGCGCAACGGCGGAAGCGTAGCCTCAAGCCGTAGCACCAGCCGATCTGCCGTTCGCCGGCCCGAGCACCACCGCAAAGAGTCGTCCGCCTCGGCCATCTCAGCAGCAAGCAGTTCCTCGCGCACCCCACCGCAGCCCCAGCAGCAGTCTGAGAGCGGCACAGACAGATTTACCACCGCAGCGCTGCGCACAATCGGCATCAGTATCGACCGCACCGATTCGCCCGACCGGGGCCGAGGCCGTCAGCGCCGCGAGCGAGGCGGTTCGAGCAGCGAGCGCTCTGATTCTCCCTCTGTTTGGCGTCCAACCATTAGTCCACCTCAGTTACAGCAGGATAGCCTTGGAATGGGATCCAACAACAATAACAACAACAACAACAACAGCAGCAGCAGCAGTTCCACAACAAACATTGTCGAGCCCCTCAAGCAGCGCCTGGTGCCCTTCCGACCAACCAAAAGCGGTGCAACAACGCCCAACTCGGTTCTGAGCACTGTGACGACCCCACGCCGCGAGACGTCTGTGACTATGCTCGACTTGCAGCGACCGCCCAAGACGCCGTATCCTAACGCGTCTGCATCCTCCAACCTGAGATCCCCCGCCGCGCCGCTGAGGCTGTACCCGAGCAAGGAGGAGGACGCAAAGATAGCCTCGGCGGCCTTTAATACGATGCTGCAGGAGGAGCACAAGGCGATGGCCAAGGCGACGCTAGCTTACAGCGAGCAGCAGCAGCAGCAGCAGCAGCAATCGCAAAACAACAACAATGAAGACGAGGATCTGGAAAGCGCAATCGAAATGCACCTCCCCACCGTTTCGATGCAACTCACCGCCGCAAGCAGCAACAGCGATCCTTATGGCTCGGCAGGTGTCGGGCGAGGAGTCGCCGCCGCAGCAGGAACAGCGCCCTCGTCGTCGTCCAAGGCCGGTGGACTACCAGCAGCAGCGCGGGCCGGACTGCGACGCATCAAGACGGGCCAGGTGAAAACCGTGACGATTGCGTCGCCTCTACGGCCACTCAAGAGGTCGCAGACGGAGGATGTGCTGACGACGCCTGTGTCTGCCACGATGAAGGTGAGAGGTGGTCCGTTGTTTAGTATTGCGGGTGTGGCGGGGGGAAGGGCACAGGAGTTTGAAATTGTGCACAAGCATGGCGAGCAGGATGAGTCTTTGGGTAAGGTGTTTTGATCTGATATCCTTCTGCTTTTCCTCTTTCTATTTTCTTTTTTCTTCGTGATTCTCTCGCTGGATGAGAGGATGACACCCATTGACTCGAGGGTTTTCTTTTGTACTCTTTCCCCCACCTGTTTCTGTTCACGTCTTGGCAGCATTGTTTGAGTTGGTCTTCATTTTACGTTGGAGTCTGGGATGTTTCTGGGACCTGGTCTACGGCTTTGGACTTGAAGATGTAAAACAGGAAGGGTATTTTTTGTGAGAGGAGTTTGGACTGAAGATACCAGGGTGATTTTTGTCTTGTTTTCACTTAATTCCAGCTATTCTTTTTTTGAAATTCAATATCTACTGCCAACAATGCTTTCTTTCCCGAGTTCCTTGTTCTCTTGCTCTTACCCACTGTGCGCTCGTCCAAGGTTGTGGCTTTCAAAGTTGAAGCCGTTGGGATGTGGCTAATAGACAGCTATGCAACGCTTGAAGTAACATATCTGGGGCTCTTTGACAGCCCTTTTGGTGTATGGGTAAGCCTTTTTGAGGACAACAACGGAATTGAAGTAATCTGCGAGGAAGCGCCGAGCATACGCCCCAATTGCACGAGCTCCAGGAAACCAGGAGAGTGGTGAAGAGTGTCCACCGGCATACAGGCGGGCGGTCCGATACGTGTGCATGCAGGGGGAAGGAAGTATTGGACTTTATATTCTGTGTGCTAGGCTGAGATTTGTACATGTTGCTCCTCTGATATCCTCCCAACTTATGCCCTCTCTTGGGTTCTATGGCATGAGTACAAATGGTGTTGATATCGTGTCACGTCAACCTGGGACTCATCGCTTGTTGTAATATCACTTCGGGTCTCACCATTTGCCATCTCATATCTGGCCCATCTTCAAATTTCCTCTTTTCCACAACTCAGCCTTACTTCCACAAACCACAAACAAACAATGTCACCATCCACCGTCCTCCTCCCATCTCATGGCCCCGCTACAGCCTCCTCCCTGATTTCATCCCCCTCAATCCACTCCTCACTCTCCTCGCCCTGCTCGCCCACGACGCCCTCCTCCGCCGCCGAATGCCCCCAGACCCCCCACCAGTTCCCCATCCTAGGCAACAAGTCACATCTTGCCGGGACCACGAAGCCCTGGCTGCAATTTCAGCCCCGGGCCCACGTCTACGGGCCCCCTCATACCATGTGTCTGGGCGCAAACCTGGCTTCTGAATCGCTTTACATTGTGCTGGCCAAGATCTTGTGGACAGTGGACGTCAACACACTCCCAGGAGTGCAGTATGACATCTTTGACTACACTGAAGGCTCCAATATCCGCCTGAAGCCGTTTAGGTGTGCCACTACAGTCAGGAGCGAGCAGCACAGAACAATCTTAAAGTGAACAGCAACAGGCTGCCGCCTATCTGCAGAAGTTTAGTCCATTTAGTGAGTAGTTCAGCAGACCTAGCCTAGAGGGAAAATCAACCAAGACCCATTTTGTCTTTCCTTCCCAATAACTCCATGACCATTTTCCCAAATCCTTGCACAGAAGTGAAGTCAGTCTCTACTGTGTCTGAGATGACAGCAGACTGTATTGCACTTTTCTTCCTAGGCTTCATCTTCTTCGATGAGCCAAGCAGCCGAGCCCGAGCAGTAGCGCGGCAACTTGTACTCTTTCTCGGGGACAATCTGGTAACGGTCCTCGGAAGGCATGAGGAAACATCCAAAGGTTCCCCCCAATGAGCCATAGGCAGCATTCCAAGGCTCCTTCATGTTCTCGGGGATATCCCATGACAGCTCAGGGTTGCGCAGCCACAGGCGGACCAAGTGACGACGAGTGTTGGCGTCAGTGTAGGCATCGCGCTTGTGGAGGAGCGCAAAGTTGTTGATGAAGAGCATGTCACCAGGCTTGGCAGAAACCGAGACGGCATGCTTATCGGCAAGCTGAGCCAAGGTGTCAAGAGCCTTCAACTGGGCCTCGGTCAGCATGCTGCCATCGCCTTGAACACCAGCAGTAGCCGGGTGGAGGCCCAGACGACCAGGATCGACGCTGATAATGACACGGCCATTGTGCTTGGCAAGAACGGGAAGCTTTGCGAAGCGGGCCGGCTTGGCGCTCAGCTGGACCGGCCACTCGGCGCTCATGAGGGTCTTGAGTTCTTGAGGATGGTGCTCCTCGAGGTCGGCAAAGATGGCCGAAGCGGAGGAGACAGAGGTGGCGCCGCCTTTCTGGGCAATCTCGCGGTACTGAAGGCACAGGATTTCGCAACCCATGTCATTGTGGAATGGAAGAGCAGAGGTGGTGTGGATTCCGTGGCGCTTCTCCTGGGGAACCTGTTGTGTAAGACGTGTGTTAGCTCGAGGCCATAATGGTGCCGTCTGTCTCTTTGGGCTCTCTCACATCGGACCACTCCTTGGCGTCGGTGATATGGGTAATCATGTCGCGCTTCTTGTTCTGACGTCCTGGAAAGGAAAGATGGCTGGTTAGTGAAACGGTCTTGCAGCTTCTTATGAATTGTGTTTCTGGGCGATTGATTGTACCTCGTTCTGAACCAATGTGGGCGCAGATGCCCAGATAGACAATCATGTTCTCTTCAGTAGTGAAGTCAGTCGTGTCAAGGCCACTAATGACAGCAAAGTAGTCGCCATCCTTTGCATGAATGGACTTGGCGAGCTCCTCAAGCCGGGGGCCCAGAGTGGGCAGAGGAAACGAGACCTTGGTGACCGTCTCAGGGTTGCCATTCTTGGGATCGCTCTGCCACACGGTCAGGGCTTGCTTGACCTCGAGCTTGGCAGGCTCGTCGAGGTTGAGGTGGTGGCCCATGCCAGTCAAGGAGAGAGAACCCATGATGGTTTGTGGTTGTTTGTGATGATTGCAAGCAAAACAGAGTTCTGCGGGTTGTGCAGACCACAGAGGGAAAGAAGGAGGTGGATGTGTGTTCGCGAGAAGAATGCAAACCAGAGCAGTCTTGGACGTGTGGGACAAGTGCAAGGTTCGTCTGACGGAGTGGAAAGATGGTGAGTTGGGAGAAATCACCACCGGGCAGTGCATGGAATGGAGGCCAAATATATTCTCGAGATCCAAGGCTGAACCAGGAGTGAGTCTTCGTCTGCCAGTGAGTCCTCGATACTTATGTAATGTGGCCTCCCCAGCTGGGCCCTATTTCTGCTGCACTTGCCATCTGCGTGCCTTCCCTGGAAACCGGAAATCGGGGCGAGCGGCGATGCTTTTGGCAGGAGGTGACCGCCCCATGCCGACCACGGTGCTGCCCGTGCGTGCCTTCCTCCTTCCGAGTCTACTATGTATAGGACGAGGCAGAGCCGCTCTTTGCATATTGCTTTTGCGGACAACCTTGGAACCGCCAAGACAAGCTGCGCGCTTCGTCCCGCTGCCTCTCCCGTTTCCCGACCTTGAAAGGCACAAGGCAAGAGGCCCCTCGGGCCCAAGCTGCAAGCCAAGCACTGACAGCTGCGCCTAAACTTCCTCTGCCCATCCAGCATGCCGCCATCCCGCCATTCTACCATCCTCCTCCACCGCCAGTTGAGACTCGCAGCCTGCCGTTCATCACATTACCCGACTCGGTCTTGTCTTGTCGCTCTGTGTCACGAGCACGAGTTCCCACGCCGGCGCACAGCCGACACATACCACGGCGCCGATCCGCCACCGTCCCGTCGATAAGGCCAGCACGGTCATGCAGCGCCGCTCAGAATGATTGACAAGCTGGATCGCAAAGGATGATAGCCTCATCCAAGAGACTGCCACTTGACTGGCCCGGTCTGGCCCTCGGTCGTCTTTCTTTTGGCCCTTACTTCTGCTTCTTTTGGTTCTAAACTTCTTCTGCTCCCGCTTCTTCCTTTTCCTCCTTCTCACCGACTACACCAGAATTGTTGTTTGAGACAACAGACATCGTCACCTGATGCCGCAGGATGCTTTTTGCTGCCAGCCCTTCGATTGGCCTGGATCTAGGGACTACGGTCGGTGAGCATGACCAGCAAGTCGCTAAACGTCGACGGGGTCTTTCAGCACGCTGCCTTCTCGTGAATGATTTCATCTATCTGCCCTGCAAATTCGCGAGCCCCCATTCTAGGAAAAAGCTGAAACTATCTCCACAGTAGGGTCTCACTATTGCCTCCAGAACGCTCTCGTCTACAACATGGCCTCCGGATCATGTACCCGCCTGACCGGTGTGCCTCTTACATGAAAAACGGCAACCATAATAGCAAAGAGGTTCAGTCTTGCGACAGGCTCATGCGCCGACGAAACACACGGCATGATCGCCGGTAGATTCTGCAGGCGGCCTCCAGGTGGATCTTTGCAAAAAAATTAGTGCCCATCCCCAGCACCGGGCTGCTCTTGGTCCTCACGCAGCTTTTGCTCCTCCTCCATGGCCCGATTAGTTTTCGTGTTGCCTTCGAGACCGCTCAAAAGTGCGTCTCCCCACTTGCCGCTGCTTGGTACCACCATGTCAAAAGTCTCTCGCACCACTGCATACTGGTAATATCCGCAGCGCGCAATGGGCTGTGTCTTTTTGACGTCAAGTATCCCGTCAGTCAGCACATCGTCCGCGATATGCACTGCAACGACGCGCCCAATCACAACATCCACGGTGCCCATTGGTGGGTTGGCTGGCAGACGAAGCGTGGAGTGGTAGACGCATTCGAACTTGACGGGGCTGGCCTTGACCATGGGCAGCCGCGGGCTTTGGAGCACGCTTGTGAATTCTTTTTCGAGGCCTGCCCGCTCAAACTCATCAATTTCTGGTGGAACCTGCTCGGCCGTGATGTTGACCGCCTCACGTAGATCCCACGTGGCCATATTCCACGCAAAATGGCCCGTGGATTCTGCGTTGACGACGGTGTCCTTGCGCTCTCCCACGGGTGTTTGATTGCTCGAGAACATGACATAGGGCGGGTCAAACGTCAGATTGTTGAATTGCGAATAGGGTGCCAGGTTATGCACTCCCTTTTGTGACACTGTACTGATCCAGCCTATAGGCCGAGGAACCACGCAAGCCTGTGTGTGCGCGTGCATCATTGTCTTGTCAGCCATATACTGTGACAACGTTCTGCTTCACCCAGCTGGTAGGAGTAACTGCCTAACCTTGAAAGGGTCGCGAGGCAAGCCATGGTCTGTCTTTCCTGGTTCGTAGAACATGGTGATTGTTTGTTGGCTTCTGGAACGCTTTGCTTAGACGAGCTGAAACAGTGCCAGTTACTATGATCAAATGGCGAACTGTCAAAGTCAAAATATGCCTACCAAGAGCAGTCTATAGTAGTTTGATTGCGGGAGCCAGTGTCAGCTGTAGCGCCTATATACTATGTATAAGGCCTAGAGTTTTGCACGTACGACAGCCCACAATGTGCCATGGCCCCATCTTCTGGGGCTATCTCAGAACCAACATCAACCAGCGAGACGAATGGAGCCCGGTAAAGGTGGAGCCGTGGGGAATGGGCTGCATTGAGCGTGGGGATAGGATTGTCCATGCTGCCAGCAATTGAAAACATTGATGCCAGCTATGGAGAATTGAACAGAAGATAAGGATTGATAAGTTCCCCCTTTTGATGTCTATTGGCAACACTGTTCTCTTGGATGCAAAACTACCGGCCAAAGGCTAATCATGCAAATAGAACTGTGTACGACATCAAAGTACAATCAAGCCACGTCAGACCCACCGGCCAGGTGGGCGGCACAATATCTCCGAGCCGTTTCTCCCTTCGAACGTTCTTTTCCCGCCATCTTGTTCCATTCTGCTTCTTCTTTTTGTAGAGCAGATCAAGGCAACTTTATCCAACTGGCAGGGGCCTCTCACAAGATCACGTGCTGATTATGGATCATTACCGAAACCCCTTGCATAGCTTGCCTGCTCTGCAATAGGCATCTGTAATTTAAAGAAACGGCAGATACATAGCTTGATGGGCGGTGAATACCCCAAGCCCCAGGAGCGCCCTTCAATAGGTTGTTGTCCGTTTCTAGTTATGAATATCGGACATACAAGCAGGTACGTGGTCCAACGCCTTGTACATAGTACCTCGAGTTTTTGTCCATCCACACATCGCTGCATTATCCAGCCTTCTAATACCAGGCAGTCTGGTAACAACGACATGCCTCGTGTGAAGAGCAATTGCCCTCCGGAAACAGTCTGTTCTCCCCCTCCCCACTCCAACCGTGGGGACTTTGCGATGCAAATGTGGCTTACGGGACTATGTGTGACAAATTCCCCGACTTTGTGGTCGATAACAGTTGATCTCCGTCATGGTGAAATGCATGGCTGGCAGGCCCAGCATCCCCTTTGCGGCATGGCTTGCCCATTACTATCTGATCTGGGTAGTACAGTACCGATGCAGGACGTGCCACTGGTCGGCTTATCTGCGCGACGCATCCCCGCCTTTATTAGCGTGTTGAAGGGCAATGAATGGTGCAGGTGGCGTTGGGCGATATGGTAGCTTGCTCTGTGGAGCTGGTGCCGAAAGACGCCTCCACTTGATAAATAAAAAATGCCTTGACGTTGGATTTTATAAGAGTCACCAGAAATTCACTCCACCGAAGCGAAGAAAGAGGGAAAGCCTCGACTGCGCTTGACAATGGCCGGCATCGAGGAAAAGGGCGGCAGCAACACGGCCGCCACCGTGGCCAGCGACGAAAAAACCACCACGGCAGGCTACGATGAGACTGTGAGCAGTATCCGAGAGAACACAGACTCGCTCCAGAGACATTTGGGCAACCGCCAGATCCAAATGATAGCCATTGGCGGCTCTATTGGCACTGCACTCTTTGTCAGTATTGGCAACGGCTTGATAGATGGCGGCCCCGGCTCTTTGCTCCTCGCATATACCATCTATACTTGCCTCTTGGGCTTGGTCAACAATTGCATGGCAGAGATGACAGTTTTCATGCCCATATCTGGTATTACGCTCTAATTCAAAGGCAGCTTTTGTTGTCTTTTTGTTTTGTGGCCTTTTGGTTTACTTTGATGCCTCGGGGAAGACAGAAAGAAGAGGGGGAAGGGAGCGAGATGTGGTTGGGGCTTCCACAGAATTTAGAGCTGGTTTCTTAATCATATTGCCAACAAATATAGAAACGGGCCCTTGTGCTAACCTCCCTTCTAGGCTCCTTTATTCGCTTTGCTGGAAAATGGGTCGACGAGGCCTTTGGTTTCATGAGCGGCTGGAACTTTTACCTCTACGAAGCGGCCATGATACCCTTTGAGATCTCCGCCATCAACCTTATCTTGACATTCTGGCGCGACGATATTCCAGTTGCCGCTGTCTGCGCCGCCTGTGTGGTGCTTTATGGTGTCATTAACGTGTTTGCCGTCAAGTACTATGGCGAGGTGGAATTTTGGCTATCTACAGGAAAATTTCTCCTCATTCTCGTAGTTTTCTGTAAGTCGACACATTAACACACTTGATTTCTTTTCTCTCTTTGTAATATATATGTAATACATGTTTCAGGAAACGCAGCAGCTAAATAACTCCAATGTGAATTTAACAGGTTTCACCTTCGTCACAATGGTGGGTGGGAATCCAAAGCACGATGCGTATGGATTTCGGTATTGGAATCATCCCGGCGCCTTTGCCGAATACATCCATTCAGGCACACTGGGACGCTTTCAAGGCTTCCTGGGCGCTCTCTGGTCCGCCGCCTTCACCATCGTTGGGCCCGAGTACCTCGCCATGGTCGCAGGCGAGGCTGAACGGCCGCGAGTCTACCTCAAACAAGGCTTCAAAACCGTCTACTGGCGCTTTGGCTTTTTCTTTATCGGTGGTGCGCTCTGCGTCGGCATCATCATCCCCTCCAACGACGCAGCCCTCATCGCCAACAACTCCTCCGGCACCGCAGCAGGCAGCCCCTACGTGATCGCCATGCAGAATCTCGGCGTGGGCGTGCTCCCGCACATCACCAACGCGCTCATGGTCACGAGCATCTTCTCCGCCGGCAACGCCTACACATACTGCGCGATGCGCTCCCTATATGGCCTCGCGCTCGAGGGCCAGGCGCCGCGCATTTTTGCAAAGTGCACGCGCTCCGGCATCCCCGTGTACGCCTTTGCGGTGACGATGCTGTTCGCCTTGCTGTCCTTCCTCGACGTCTCGAGTGGCACGGGCCAGGCGCTGACGTGGTTTGCCAACCTCACCGAGGCGGCGCAGCTGATTGACTATATCGTCATGTGCGTGACGTACTTGTTCTTTTACCGCGCGCTGCAAGCGCAGGGCATTGATCGCGCGAGCCTGCCGTACCGGGGCTGGTTTCAGCCGTATAGTGCGTGGATTGGCCTGGTGGGCGAGACGATGGTGTTGGGGTGTTATGGCTATGAGACGTTTCTGCCTGGCGAGTGGGACTTGGGCACGTTTTTCAGTTACTATACCATGGTGTTTGTGGCGGTTGTCACCTACGCGGGGTGGAAGGTGTTGAAGCACACCAAGGTGGTGAGGCCCGAGGAGGCGGATCTGGTGTGGGATCGGCCTGTGATTGACGCGTATGAGGAAGGCCTTGTCACGAAGCCGGAGGGGTTTTGGAGCGAGGTTGGGAAGATGGTTCGGTTTGGTGCTTCAGGGCGGAGGAGAACAGGTGGTGAGGGCGTGGGTGAGCAGCCGGAAGGGAGGTGAGGGTTTCAGAAGAAGAGGCTAGCTGGTACGGTAGGTCGATGCCGGGTCCGTGTTAGTGGTTTGGAAAAGTGTGATGATGTTGTGTCGGGTGGGAGTCGAGACTCGACGGGTTAGGAAGGTCTGAGAAATGCGACAACACTTACAGCGCCACAGCTCTCTTCTTTTGTTTCCAGCAACCCAGCTGCCCACATACCCCCTCACCGCTTCTCGCCCTTACCTTCTCTGAACTCCTCTGTCGGCGCGCCGTGGCGTGGCGTTGGCGTTGGCGTCCTCAAGTTCTCCCCAGCTCAGGCAGCTCCAACTCGCGCAACGGCACCAGCAACATTTTCCTCCACGGGTTTCTCTTCCTTGCCCCTTGCCCTGGGGCAGCTTGTTCTTCATCCTCCTGGGTGCCTGTCGCCTCTTTATCCTTGCCCTTTCTCCTCCTGTTGCTGGTTTGGCGTATGCGTCGGGTCACAAGCCAGGCCAAGTGGCCGAGGTAGAGGATGGCCACGACGATGAAGCCGAGGATTCCGCGGACGAAGTTCTTGGGTTGGCTGTTGCCGTTATCGTGACCGCCACCTGGACTGTTTCCATGCATGCTTGGCTGATTGGTGGTGGTGGTGGTGGTGGTGGAGACTACTGTGCGAAGAACAGGCGGTAATGCAGCCGAGGCGATCTGCGCCACCATGACCCATGCGATGATGGCGACGGCGAGGTAACTACCCCAAAGCCCCGTGCTGGATTTCCATACGATGGCGCTATAGGGGTCGCTCTTTGTGGGCGCGCTTGAGCTAGTGTGAGAGGGGGAGGAAGAGGTTGTTGTTGTTGTTGCTGTTGTTGTTCTTGTTGTACTGGCTGCTTGGATGCGCAGAGCCCGTCGGAAGCGGATATGGCAGATGTTGATGCTCGCCCACTGTTTTGTGTTTGGGAGAAATGCAAGCCCCGTATGTCAGCGGTGTTGAACTCCTTGCGGGCAAGGGTGATAGGGTGAGCGAGTGAGTAAATGAATGGCGGGTGGTGGGCAAAAGCACCGTAGGGCAGGCCAAAGAAAGGAAAGGAAAGGAAATTAAAAAAGAAAAAAGAAAAATAGAAAAAGAAGAAGAAAGAGAGAGAGAGCACACAGCATGAAACATCCGTGGAGGAGAAATAAAGAGGCAGGACCTTGCTTACGGTAAACAAGTTGCTCACGCTCGCAAGCGCAAGCAACCATTCAAAAATCTCGGTCCCGTTGCGGACGGCAGCGAGCCAGGCTAGCATGGCGACGGCAAAGACAGCGCCGAGCGCACGCCAGGGGACGACGGCGGCGGCGGCAGCGGCGGCGGCCTTTTGCTTTTGTCTTTTTCTTGGGCTCTCTTCCTGCGCGTCGTCGTCTTCGTCTCCACCGTCTTCAGCATCAGCATCACCATTACCGTTGCCATTACCATGACCACACTTGCTTTTGAAAAACGTCGGCCCCATGCCCCGTTCGCAAATCGCGACCAGGGCCCGCGACGACGCAAAGACGGCTGCGTTTGCCATGCTGAACACGCTGGCGATCAAGACGCCGTTGATGAGACTCGGGAGGGACCGGATGCCTGCGCTCTGCACGGCAATGACAAAGGGGGATGCGGTGAGGGCGGCAATGCGGGGCTCGTCGAGGATGGAAGGGCGGAGGACGAGGCCGAGCATGAAGAGGGAGAGGCAGTAGCAGAGGATGATGCGGGCTGCTACGAGTTTTGCGCCGAGGGGCATGAGGAGGGAGGAGGAGGAGGACGACGACGACGATGATGGAGATGTGGACTTGGACGACCGTGATTTGAGGAATCTGGACGAGGCCGGTATGGAGGTCGAGGCCGCGGTGAGGCCGAGCATCTCGGTGCCGCCGTATGCGAGGCCTGCGGCGGCCAGGACGGAGATGAAGCCTGGGAACGAGTTGCGGAAGGCTTGGTTGCTGCGGGTGTGCGTGATGCCTGTTAGTCTTGTTGATCTAATGCAGGGTTCGATGCATCATATCCATCGAGAGGACGGGGACGAGAGCCATCTTCCAACATCCACCAGGCAGAAGAACACCAAGCGAATGAAGGAGAGAGGGGATTTGAGGATAGCAGAACGAAGCAAAGAAGGGGAAGAGAAGGAGGAGGACGACAACGACGACAACGACGACAACAACAACAAGACAAAACATACTGTAAATAATTCTCAAACCCCCGTCCACCGGCCTCCTTCGTCCCACCCGCAGCAATCACCACCGCCGTGCCCACAAACACCGTCAACACACCAACCTTGAGCATCCCAAAAAAGTGCTCTGCCTCGCCGTACCACTTGGGCCCGAAACACTGCAACACCGCCAGGAGGATCAAGCAAGCGGGGACCACTGCAATGACACCCGACGACAAGATAGACGGGCCTTCTCCTCCGTCTCCACCGTGACCACCAGTTGCACCAGTGTGGCTCTCACCACCGGCAGTCCAGTACCGCGCCAGCCGTGCAATCACCGTGATCTCAAAGCCCACAATCAACATGAAGTTGATGACATAATTCCAACCCATGGCAAAACCCCACGACTCAGAAATGAAGCGCACCGAGTAATCGTAAAAGGAACCGCGAGCTGGGATCGTGGACGCCAGCTCGCCGAGCGCGCTCATGGTCAGCCAGACGGCGAGGCCTACAATGGCAAACGCTACAGTCAGGGAGCCAGGACCCCCGCGTTGGAGGGCTTCACCCGAGGCGATGAAAAGGCCTGCGCCAATGCTGCCGGAGATGGCCATGAGGATGAACTGGCGGAGTGTGATGGCGTTGGATGAAGAAGGAGAAGAGGACGAGGCTGAAAGGGGTGTGGGTGGGGAGAGGCCATCTTGACTGCCCGTGTTGGTGACGATGTGGGCAGACGTCTTGACTTGGCTTGGACTGATGAGAGCGTCGTGGGAGGCTGGGTCCCTTGACGGGACGGTCGAAGGGAAAGGGGAGATGAGGAGTTGATCGTCCATGGTGCAGGACGTGGTGAAGTCCTCCCCGCTAATGGAAACTCGTCGAGGTCGTTGTTGGCCTTGTTTATGTAGCAAGCAACTTGCTGCGATGTTGAAAGGAAAGAAGACGAGACTCTGGCTCGAGAGCAGAAGAAAACGCAAGAACTGGGGAAAGGAGAAAGGAAGGAAAATGGTGGGATAATGCTGTGGTTATAAGGCAATCATCCCCCTCCTTGCCCTCTGCCCCTCCTTTGAGCTCGAGGACTCAGCCGAGCCCCATTCCAGAAACGGCGTGGATGAAGCTCTCCCAAGGTCCATCCCGTGTTCCTTGCCATTAACAGATGGCGGTAACCTGAAGCATCCAGCTAGCTCGTATAAGCTGCTATGCTAGACGAGATGGATGCTCACGTCTTATTGGATCAGCGAGTTGTATATGCTTGTCAACGACAGATCGTCAAACCGCGTCTGCGCATGGTGGAATACCTTCTGGCTTTGAGATGGGGTCTCAGAACCATGTTACGACGTTAAAATCAGTGCACAAGAACGCAGCGAGGCCCCCGATCGCCCAAGCAAGAGTAGTATTGCACTTCGCCGCCAGGACTTGTTGTCCTCCTCTTCTGCAACTGGGCTTCAGGAGACTAGCATGTGATGATCAGCATTATACACACCGTATACCTCAACCGTCCACTCGCTTCGAGCAAGGAACAACCTCATCCACCAACGGCACTGCCACCAGCTTTGAGGCCCGCGGGCCAATTAGCATACGCACAACAACCATCAGCCGTACGCATGTAGGTGGTTCTTACCAGGCATGCCAGATTCGTCGTGGATGGACAAGCTTCTGTCACTACCTCGATAGACTGGGTCGGCAGACGAAGGGTGGTCGGGGGAGGAAGCGAGCAAAGGCTCAGCCATCGGTGTCAGCGCTGTTGGACACTGAGTTTTCAGTGCGTCGGGGACTGCACATCTCGCTTTGCTGTGCCTGACCTCCAAAAGTAGGTCCTGTTTGTCGATGTGATTTGTCCGAGTAACTGAAGCTTAAGATCTGGCTACTCGGTTGACTGGTTGGTCTTGTCCCTGTACTCGCATACATGTCCACTGGCACAAAAGCGCGTCCAATTGTGCAATCACATACTCACTGCCTCACAGCCCCCTCGCTTTGCTGGTCGTATGGATGTATACCTATCTAAGTCAACCCTTTCTGCAAATACACGAACACTGCCGTTGTGCCCAAAGTCAAAGGCATATGTCCCGCGCCCAAACGCCTCGCCATGCTGACAATCAAGGCAAAATCAGAATGCTTGCCGCTGCCGCCAACCCGAAAACCAGAATCGCCTCGCCCGTCATAATGTCCGACCTGCGCCAAAGCTGCACTAGTGGGTCATGCCTCCGCATGGTTTCAATACCCTCTATCGTCGTATGACCGTGCTGTGTCGCTCCGACTCTCATGCACCTTTGGTCAGCACTGAACACCTTCCCAAGCTCTATCCAAAGCTTTACCACCGAACCCAGGAATGCGTCTCAGCTGCTCAAAAGACTCAATCTGGCCGTCGAATTCCGCAAGCCGGTCGACGATATCGCGCGCCTTCTTTGCTCCAAAGCCACGCAGACCCTTGATGAGATCCGCGTCACGCGAGTTGACGATATTTAATATCTTCTGTGTCCGCGGCGTAAGGACCTGGTTGGCGGCAGCTAGAGGCAATTCCGTGTTGCTGCTGTTAGGTGTCGGGAGGTACGAGCCAGATGTGGTGGCGGTCGCTGTACGAGTTTTGGAGGCTTTGGAAACCTTGTGCTTTCTTTTTGCGTCAAGGTCACTGTCGTCGTCGTCGGCCTCTGTTACATTGTAATCAGAGTCCTTGGCATCGTCTTTGCCGTCGCCGTCGAGCTCGTATCGCTCTTTAGACCTTTTGGTACACGCCGGCTCCGTCGTCTTGGTCTTGGTAGTGGCCTTGGTGGTGGTGCCGGTTGTGTTGATGCTTGCGCTTACATCCTTCCCAGCAATCTTTTCCTTGAGCTTCTCGATTTTTCCTAGGAGTTTGGCCTGCCCTGGGAAATACGGCAAGGCTGATTCGTAGCATCGCAGTGCCCCTTCATCTTCCCCCTTTTCTCTGAGTCTGCGCGCCTCTAACAACAGCCGCATACCGTCCGAGCGACTACTGTTTCCGCCTTCGCTGCTCTCGATCCGCCGTTCCAGAGCTTCCAGTCGTCGTTGTACGGCTTCGTTGACCTCTACGGGTGCAGACTGCACAGGGGCAGCCTCTTTGTCCTTCAATTTCGACTCAGCTGCGGCTCGAGAGGCAAGGATCTCTTGGACCTTTCGCTCGACCATCTCTTCGATCTGTGCAGCCAAGATCGTCGTGGAAGGCAGGGACGAGCTCAGTGGCTGAGCACGGGACGTGGTAGATGTGCGCGATATCTTGCTTGGTCGAGTCGTTCCATCGGTCCCGTCGGACTTGCGCTTCGCAGCAATGGAATGACGCGGTTGCATGGCAGCGGAGGTCATGGTCGGACGGGTCGTCGTGGGCTTGAACTTGTCGGCATACACGCTGAATGATTTAGCGGGCTTGTCCGTTTCCTTGTCCGTCTTTTCCTTGTTGGTTGCAATGGCGCTCGCATGGACATTGTGCGCATTACTCAAGGGGCGCAAAGGCTGTCGCTGAATGCTCGTTCCCGTAAAGTGCACAGTGCGCGGGCCCTGTTTGAAGACGATTTCATTTTCGATTTCGCGAACCTCGATCCGTTTGGCCCGGGAGCTGACGTTTAAGCTGCTTAGTGTGTCGAGGTGATAGCTGCGCATCGGTGCGAGATTGAGGATCATGACGGTAATGCCCTTGTTCTGGCCCAGGGAGAGAATGCGCGTCATTTTAGATTCCCGGTACGGGATGCGCTTCTCGCCTCTTGAGATGGCTTCAACGCATTGCGAAAGGACAAACAGGGACTTGTTGATGGCAGCTGATTCGACCAGCCGTTCGCGGTTGTTTTCTGTTCGCCGGTTGTCCTCGGAACCTGCCAGATCAATGGCGGAGGCTGTGCTCTCCAAGGCCTGCTGGCCAGTCGTCTGGATGACCTTCACGCGCAGAATGGCGTGGCTGCGACTGCTGTGTGCGTTGAGCTTGGTGGCCGCTGTGACTCGGTTGTTATTGGCCTCAATGTACAGCGCTTCAAAATCCTTGAGATCGCTACACGGCCGCTCCGACAGACCCACCACGACCGTCTTGCCGTTCGCTTCCCGCAGTGGCAGGCCAGAGGGCGTCCGTTTCTCTGGGGGCTCCATGAGGTCGAAGACCTTGTCATTATAGATTTCGTAGTAGGATAGCGCCACGTCTACTGTTGTTGCACCACCCGAGTCCTTGCTGATCTTCTTTGCTCGCCTGAATACGCTGCTCAACAAGCGTGGAATGACGCCCCTCTCGGCGAGCTTCAAGCCTCCGCGCATTGTGTGGGTTTTGCCAGTTCCCGTGACGCCGTAGGCAAAGATCGTGACGTCCAGGCCTTGGAAGAGGGCCTTGATGTGTGGAGACACTAGAGAGAAGAAGAGCGCAACATTAGTATGGTCCCATGCCCATCGTGGCTCTCAAGGTTTGATCGCACCCTCTGCGCTGAACAGCTCCTCCTGGGTCGTCTCCTGGTCATAGACGCCATTGAAGCCAAAGGAGAACTCCTCAGCCTCATTCTTGGGGTTCGGAATCTTGACAATGGTCGTCTTGGGGTTGCCCTCTTTGCTGTCGGCGCGTACAATTACGTCGCGTTCGAGTTCGTCGTCGAGCAAGGGTCGTATCCTGGCCACCACTCGGACAGACATGCTGGTCAGCTGGCTGACAGAAACGCAGTCATTAATGGGATGGAATGCAAGTGAGCAAGGAGGGCTGCGACAGAGGGGCGTGTGGATGTTCGCGAGAAGGGGTCTGATCGCAGGTTCGCCAGGCTCTTGGTGGAGGCGCCGCTGGGGCTGCACGCGAAAGCAAGCAGGCGACGTCAAAATGCACGAGCACGAAGCCCCTGCGTCAATATTTCCAGCGTGCTGTGGTTGCGCGGGGCAACGCAAGCAACTCCCGCTATCCCTGCCCACCAAGCTTTTGGGTCCTGCTTGCCCCGACAAACGAAAAACGGCCAGGGATGTAGCTGTGCCGTCATTATTGCAAGTACCCAAGTACCTCACCTTGCATCCGATTCTTGGCTGCTGATTTTGAGCGGCGAGAGAGCGCAAGGCTGGCAACTTTCCCTCGCGACATCACACCTTGATCCATCCATCGCGTCAACTCCTCTCCAAGCCACAATGAGAGGCCAATTGCCGCTGTTGCGCGTGGCCCAGCGTCCTCTCAGCCGTATACGACCGTCGCCCTCGTCTGTCTGCCTGCAATGCCGCACCATCCAGCTCAGCGCGGCGCCGTCGACGGAGTCGCCCAAGTTTGGAGGTGATGCCTTTAGCGCATCCTCACAGGGCTTTCGGGACACAGCAGGTATGTTTAGACCCGGTGTAGCAAGCAGGAGGCCGTCCAGCTTCGAGCCGATGCTGACTCTTCGTCTCTGCCAGATGCTCGCTTCGAAGTGCTCGGCTCGCCGTACTCGCTCCTCTCCGTCACCCTTTCCGCGTCCCAGAACCTCTACACCAGACGCGGCACGCTGGTCACCGTTGCTGGCAAGGTCGAAAATGTATGCTGTCGATTCGAGGCCATTGTCACTGTAAAAACCAAGCTGACAGGAAGACTGTGAACTCAGACGCAATCGACCCTGCGCCTCCTCCGGCCCTTCAGCCATGCCCTCCTTGGAATGCCATTCCTCTACCAGCGCGTTTCGTCCACATCGCCAATAACAGCCCTCATTGCGACCAAGTCACCAAATACCACCTTTTCCATCCTCCATCTTGACGGCACAACCGACTGGCAGATTGCACAGCGCAATGCCCTCCTTGCGTGGACAGGCCACACCCTTTCCATCACGCCCAGAGTTCAGTACGGACTGGCACCGACGCACTGGGGCAACCACCACCTGACCGGCCGTGGGATGGCTGCGCTAGCAGCTCCAGGCCAAATCTACCAAGTGACATTGACGCCAGGGGAGGAGCTGGTGGTGCACCCCAGCCACGTGGTGGCGTACAGCGTGGACCGAAACGCCCCCGTACCCTTCCGCTTCCGGAGCTCGGCTATTAGACTCAGCATCCCTGCCCTGCCAGAACGCTTCGTGCCACAAGCGCTGGCCAAGTTCTGGAAAGACACAAAGCAAACAGCAGTGTACAGGTTCATTGCAAGAGTTCTTTTTGGTCTGCGGACTGTAACGAGAAGGTCCATCTTTGGAGATAGGCTCTTTCTTCAGTTCAAGGGTCCGACTACCATATTGCTGTCGAGTCGCGGTGCGAGAATCACCGACGTGTTGACGAGCGAGGATGTCAATGAGATTGCGGACACTGAGGCCGGTGTTGCATCCCGAGCGGTGGATCAGCTAGCCAAGCCAAAGGATGAAAAGGAAGCGGTAACTACGGAGGCATCGACACCAGTGGGTGCTGCCGGAAAGGCAACCGCTATCCATGTGGCGACGGTGGGCAAGGACGGGAAGGTTGAGTTTGAAGATACCAAGGATTTGAAGGATTTTGTCGGGCGGTGATTAAGAAAAAGTCACTTTTTTTTTTTCCATGTGCCGCCGATGAGCCAAATTGCGAATCGCTGTACGGTGGCATCACCGCGTGCGTCTTTGAGAATACGCATAAAGGCCATGGCAGACTTGCTACATACAGGACAAGAAGCACCAGGAAAACACTGTGTTTCCACTTGACGCTGCCCTGTCGCCGAGCGTATCATATACATCCCCAACCGGCACTCTTGAGTGCCCCACCAGCGCTACCAGGTCTTGCGGAGGATCCATGCAGACTCTAAGTCTCATACGCGCTCTGGGGAAGTTGAGGTGCTCGTCACAGAGGCAACCAGGACGGCGATGAATAGATGCCGCACAAGAGGTGAGGCATAACCTTTTGAACGAGCAGAGATAGACGACAGATGCCAGTCAGGATGCTGTGTATACAATCTGATTTTACTTGAACTCTCGACTCAAGTGTGAGGAGGTGTGGGATGGCGTCCTTACAATCCAAGACTGATATCATGACCTGAACACTGACTCCAGCACGTTACTTTCAAAGCTCTGTGTCCATGGCGCTCCGAATATCAAGAGAAGGCCTTGGTGATCGGTAATGACTCGTTGACCATGGCTCCCACGAGGACGCAGATAAACCTCGCGCTTGACTCGGCTTTGGCGCCGCTACAGCCGAACCGAATTCTGAGTAATGCGCACCGTCGATTACGCCGCACGCCGATCGTGAACTCGGAATCGACTTGCGGCGAACAGCTGAACAATGCAGGTTACATA
This sequence comes from Coniella vitis, assembly GCA_011317545.1. Lineage (NCBI taxonomy): Eukaryota > Fungi > Ascomycota > Sordariomycetes > Diaporthales > Schizoparmaceae > Coniella > Coniella vitis. The sequence continues at coordinate 302,637 of WUJK01000013.1, forward strand.
GCTCTGAGCCCGGGCAACATTCGGTCTTTTGCGCACTCGGGGACGGGGTTTTGTGGGCCGGTGGGCGTGGAGCTCGGCCGAGCCTCCACGGATGATCCGTGGACTCTCCCATGTCTTCTGGGCTGTCACGTATGTGTGTATGGCTTTACAGTGATGGACCAACGAAGCACCGGATATACCACCCTGATGATGGTGCCCGAGTGATAACGCCGAGGCCACCTTTATCCTTGCCGTTGTGCCGCTGCCGTGGATGATATCAGTTGATGTTGAGCAGCCACACATGGCCTCGGATCATCCAGCCGTATCAAAGCGTAGTCTGCGCTGGCCCCCAACTTATACTTATAAGAGCCATATGCAGCTCTCGCAGGGTCGTGAGAACCGCAAAGGCCGGATCAAAGGCACACATCTTTCTACCAGCGCCTGACTTGCTGGATCCGATCCGGTGGGATACTTCATAGCAGAGCAATTCTCTTCTGCTAGTACCATAGTATTGGTCATCAACTGACCATCCTGGTGCCCACCCCTGTCGCTGCTCAAATTATATCACCAACCAACAGTCAACATGGCTATCGCTATCCACGATTCTACCAGCGCCCATTCAGGGTCGTCTACCGCGCTCGACGACACCTCTCATCAGCCTATTGACAAGGCTCGTGACGAAGCACCTTACGCAATGGCTCGGCCCTCGATGGAGCGCATGGGGCGCATACCCTCAGAGAACAAGGAGACACAAGCCAACATCATTGCTGAGCCGGAAAATGTTGCCGAGGCCGACATAGACGAGGAAAAGGGGCAGCTGTCTGCCGATGAGGAATACAACAGCATCAACGACAGCCAAAATGGTCCCAATGATGCCGCCGCCGCCGCCGCCGCAGGCCCACCACCTGGCTCTGGGTGGCACCCGTCCGACTTCCCAGACGGTGGCTTGCAAGCATGGTCAGTGGTGCTAGGTGGATGGTGCGGCCTGTTTGTGACCTTTGGCTTCATCAGCTGTATTGGCGTCTTCCAGCAGTACTACGAGTCGGGCCCGCTCTCGTCCTACTCGACCTCCTCCGTCTCCTGGATCACCGCCACCGAAGTCTTTGCCATGATCTTCTTTGGCATCGTCTTTGGCCGCCTTTTTGACGTCTACGGTCCGCGCTATATTCTCATCTTTGGCTCCCTCTTTTACATCTTTGGCCTCATGATGACCTCGCTCGCAACACAGTACTACCAATTCTTCCTCGCGCAGTCCATTTGCGCAGCCATCGCCTCCTCGGCCGTCTTCAACGCCTGCATGACAAGCGTCGTCTCGTGGTTCTTCAAGCGCCGTGCCTTGGCCTTTGGCATCATGGTGTCGGGCTCCTCGCTCGGCGGATTCCTCATGCCCATCATGATTGAGAAGCTCATCCCACGGATTGGCTTCCCCTGGACGATGCGCGTCCTGGCCTTTATCTACCTGGCACTGCTGTGCGTCACCTGCGCTACCGTCAAGTCGAGGCTGCCGCCGCAGCCCAAGCCGTTGGTGGTGCGGGATTACCTCGCGGGGTTTACCGAGCCTGCCTTTGCGCTGACGGTTACGGCCAACTTTTTGTTCTATTGGGGCATGTTCATTCCGTACAATTATATTTTGCTGCAGGCTGCTAGTGCCGGGATGAGTGAGGATTTGATTGAGTATCTTATTCCTATACTCAACGCTCTGAGGTGAGAATTTCAATTCAGCCCATGTTTCTTTTGTTCAAGAGCACACACATACACATACACACACACACACACATATATATATATATATATATATATCTATTGTCACGCCCGTTTACTACAGTTATAGATAGTTGGCTAACCCTGCCCTCTTCGCAACAGCGTCTTTGGCCGCATCCTCCCCGGCATAGCCGCCGACCGCCTCGGCCGCTTCAACGTCATGATCTCCGTGACCCTCCTTTCCACCGTCGTCACCCTCGCCGTGTGGATCCCCGCCTCGCAGTCCTCAGCCGCCATCGTCGTCTTCACCGCGCTCTTTGGCTTCGCCTCAGGCGGCTTCGTCAGCCTCATGCCAGCACTGATTGCCCAGCTCAGCGACATCCGGCAAATTGGCATCCGCACGGGCATTGGCATGGCGGTGATGAGCTTTGGCGCACTCACGGGGAGTCCCATTGGCGGGGCGCTCGTGCAGGCGCAGGACGGAGGCTATCTGGGCTTGCAGCTCTTTGCGGGCTTGACGATGGCGTGCAGTACTGTTGTGTTTTTGCTGGCGCGGGGATGGCTTGTGGGTGGCGCCAAGGTGTTTGTCAAGATTTGATGAGCTGGGTGGATGGGTGAGGGGGTTTGGACGTCCATCAAGGAATGGGGTCTGCGGAAGTAGAAGAAAAAGGGCGGAAAGAGCATTGGAGAGAGAGAGAGAGATGTGTTATCAAAAGTACTCGATGGGATGGGTGTGTACAAATATTGCGCGATACCCCTTTGGGATTTCTCTCTCTTTCTGCTTCTTCTTTTGGGTTATAGAGTGTTCTCAAAGCTATTATAGATTGTCACATATCGATATTTATGCCTGTATACCTATTTGTACGGGGTTCTCTCTCTTGAACTCCTAACACACGCACGTACAGGAGCTCAAAAGTCCTTGCATATACTACTACCTTTTATACTATCAATGCGTGGTGAAACCTTGTGCAATATTGATGTACATGTGAATGTCTCTGGGGTCCTCGGCCCCAGCTCTACGCGTTTCTGGTTTGACATCATGTAACCAACAAGTGTTGAAGTGGGAGGAAACAAACCTCAGCTCTCATATTGAAGCTTTCCACACATTATCCAGTACAATTCAAAAGAAGAAGAAGCTATCGACATGTCTTGTTTGATACCTTGTCTTTCTCCAAAAGGAAAACACGGTGTGCGGTTGGTTGGTTGTACGGTCTCGTTCAGGACATGGCATAGGAATGGCGTGACTGTTCCGGTACAGGCTCACAACATTGCAAGAAAGGTACGCACTACGCCACGTTGTCTGTGCATATGTGTGTGTAATGGCGTGCTATTGGGCACTCAGAATAGTAGTTTCCTCTTTGTGTCCGCTTTATATGTCCCTTTAACGGTTAAATTTGACAACTTCAAAGACACATTGTCTCGGCCCGGGCAGCTCGGTTCGTTATGCCAATACACGCCCAAGACATGAGGGTACCCATAGTATTCATTGCTCTTTGAAAAAGGTCAAGGGCGATTTCTGATATGTCCTCACTGCTGTATTATGTATCCTTCTTTTAATCTTTTGCGCAAATCATTTTCCATGTCTTATTGTGCGTTCGCCTCATTAAAGGAACCAACTCCCCATGCCTCCGTACTTTCCGCACGGCACGACAGAACGCAAAGCTCGTTTCCCTCAAGGCTTGATTGTTACGAGCCTGCGTTGTGGTAGAACTCGGATTTTGCTCAGCGTTTGACTCAGGTGGCAGAATCGAAAACGACATTGACTTATGCTGTGCTTCTGAAACTTGGTACCATGCGAGTCTGCTGGCAGGTTACGCGACTATCCACCCAAGATCAAGCCCCCTCTTGTGTGTATCATAGCATAGGTCCTTTTCATTGACTGCTTTCGAGCTTGTACTTCTTTCTATACGGGCTCCTCTGTGCTGCTCTGCACATGGTTACGGACAGGACACTGTATGTGACTCCTCGCAATCTTTCTATTCTCTCCAAAAGTTTCCTTTTAACCGAACAGCGCTTACATCCGCTCATACCAATGCTAACCAAGACTTGAAGGCACGAGTAGTCGAGGAAATAAGCCTCTATGCTCTTGTGTGTTGCGACGCTGCTCCTCTCCCCCCACGCGGTTGCTGGCATCTCGTCGTGCGACTGACTTGTTTGAGAATTGACTTGAAGTCGGATGTTGTTGAAAGGAACTTTCGTCCCCCTCCAGAGGTGGTGTACAAGTTGCTGATACTCGACTCGCGCAACAATGGCATTGACACAACAGTAATGACACGATGAATGCAAACTGCCAGCGCAGGAGCGATATTCTTTTTCCCTCATTGTGTCACGAACGATTCCTTGCTCATTGAATGTATCCCTCGTGCAAACAGCGCAGTTATTCCACGAGTATTTGGGGCATATATCGACGCATCGTCAGGAAGACAGATGAAAGACGGGTTGTGATGTGTGAAATATGAACGAGAGTCTCCTGCTTCTGATATATGTTCAAACTTGCAAGCTTCGTGCCGCCCATTCCCGCCATCAATCGCAATATATTTTGGTCTTCCCCCCTTTTCTTTTGGACTCTCGCCGTTCCTACCGTAGCGTACCATGGCACCCACCACCTTGTCTCTACCGTCCCCGCAAGATCCAACCCGTCTCTCCGTCCCCAAGCCACTGCCATCCTCCACCCCGCCATCATCCTCGCTCGCATCCCCCCCAGCAACAGGACGGCCCTCGCGCTCTGCACCTTGCAGCCCTCCAACAATAGCAGCAGCGGCAGCAAACACAAGCCCACAAGCACTCCCCAGCCACATTGAGAAACCCAACCTCGGCCCGGACCACAGCCGGCCCCAGATCCTCCTCGACACACGGCCCCGCGTCCAGGCCAGCGGGAACCCAGCCCCTCTCTCCACCCGCGCCGAGGCCCGCCGCGACGACCACCATCTTCTCGACACGGTCGCAGACCACGTGCACGCCCTGGAGCACTCGCTGACACGCCCATCACGCCACAAAACCGCCACCGACCACTACGCGCTTGGCGCGGAGGATATGGAAGCGGGCGGTGCAGCAATAGGAACCGAGACAGAAGAAGCAGGGGTGACGACCGTCTCAACCGGCACAGGGCCAGCAACAGGGGCGACGACGACGACAAGGAGGGGGGGCAGCAGTAGCATCCTCGGCACGCGAGCTCGACATGACAAGAAAAACCTGCTGTGCCGCGTCTGTGGGTGCTCGCAGTCGACGGTCGTCATGGTGCTGTTTCTGATCATTGTCGTTGTTGCGGCGGCGATTGGGGGCGGTGTAGGGGGGAGTATCTTTGCGACGAGTCGGTGAGTGGACGACGGCTTTCTTTTTTTTTCCTTTGGCTTTCTTTTCTGCCTTGTCCCGATACTTGAGCCTTTTTTTTTTTTTCCTTTCTTTGACTTCGTCTTCTTCTTGGTTAGGATGTTTGACCAATGACTTTGGCGGCTCTCTTTCTCACGTGCCATATATCTTGTAGCTGGCATATATGGGCTACGAGCATAATTACTGAGCTAACCCTTTGAGTCGCGAGGGGTCACGGGGGTAGACACCCAGATTCCCCGGCTAGCACGACTACAGCCACGATCCGAATAGCGAAAGGGAAGTTGTGGAGAGGCTAAATTGCCTCTTGAGAAGAATAAAAAGTCCCAGGAGAATTTTGCGGTTTTCCTTGAGCAGCAGTGCGGATCAAAGTCCTAGTTGATCGCGACTTGAATGCAAAGTATATGGGGGAGTGAGTGAGTGAGTGAGTGAGTGAGGGAGTGAGGGTGGGTGGGAATCTCGTGCGGTGCAGGATAGAAGATCATGAAAAAGTCCCGTCCCCGTTCCACAGACGATACGAACTGGGCCAATCTATTCTAGGTTTGACAACTCAGGTTTGATGACTTCTGGAGACATGAAAGCTTGCGCCGAATCTGTGCCAGTGAAGTTATGGAAAAGGTAACTCTCAAGAGGCCTGTTGCCGTGCAATGATGTCGGGATGTCATGACGAGAATGCGCAGCTATAACTGCCGCAGCGATCCCGTGGCCGGGAAAGGACCTTGATCTTGATCAAGGAATCAACCAACACAGGAAAACAGTCCGTCTTGATTATTGACATCGATATATATCGAGAAAGCTCAATGACCTGGGGAGACAAATCAAATTACTCAATAGACTCTCCGTTTGCAAGCCCCTCTTCCCATACATTCTGTCTTGGAGTCATACAGAGAAAGAAAAGAAAAGAAGAGAAAAGTAGAGGCTGCATGCATAGAAAGTCACGTGTCACGATACCGAGATATATATAGAGAGAATGACTTTGTTCTAATCTTAGTCACAGGGCGATCCCTCAGCCTCGTACAAGAGCAATACAGGGCTTTTGTTGGGATTCTGAACATGTTTCAAGGTTTCCAAGGCTGTTCCTGCTTCGAAATTTGTTGAGCATCTTGGGGGACCAAGACGACGGGCAGCTGAGGAGAGCACGTGACTTGCCCTTGGGCTGACCACATGTGGTCTTGTCAGCAGAGATGGGAACAGCCGCACAGTCAAAAGTCATGATGGAAGGTAGTCGAATCAGTCAGTAGACTTCAGATTGATGGCTCATGAATGCTCCACAATGGGCAGTCCATTTACTATTTCATTTCTACCTGTGCGTATCTAAGCAGATGGTACGGCTGCTATGTTGTATATGGCCATTGAAATCAAAGTAAAAGGCAGAGTGAACCATGCGATACGTTGATTTATCACGGATCCACAGGCTTGTTCATACTCATTTACAAGTTTCGTTGAGAGACCTCTGCTTTTTTATGTTATGTGGGTCATGACCCGGCCCGGTCGTACACTCAGCCGCCTTCAATTTGGTATCCCTCTGGTATGACGCCGCAGAAATATCACAGTATCGTGAGAATCGTGTGCGCTGATGTTGGAGCAAGCACAGAGAGCAAGGTCTGTGGGGTAAATGCCAAGTTTTGTCTTACTTTTCGGTCTGTACATACGCCACCTATGGGTCTTCGAGAGACTTGACCCTCTCCTCAACAGCCTTTCGCAGGACGCTCTGCGCAATCTTGGGGTCGATCCTCTCTGAAGGTCCAACCTTCATGATCCTGCCCACCAAACGCTGCAGCTGACCTTCGGGATACTTTTGGATCTTGCCTGCAAAGTACGGCGCAAACTTGCTCTGGAGAGCCTGTTCCTCGCTGTCCAAGACCTGCGAGGCGAGCTCCTGGTATTCCTCTGCAGTTAGATGAGCAAACCACAAACTCTCCTTTTCAATGGCTTCTTCGATACTGGCATAACCCTCCGCGGCCGTCGTCGCATCACTGTCAAAGGCGCCACGGAACACCGCAAAGAGCAGATCCTTAGCCACGCCTGCAGAGATACGATTCTCAGCAAGAAAAAAGACAATGTCTGCCAAGTGCTCGGCGGGCACACGTGTGCATGTCCCCGAAGCATCCATACCGAGCGATTGTGTGTCGCCGTCCGAAGTGGCGTTGCGCTCAGAGGTGAGGCGCCCTAGCTCGTGGAGGACCCAGTTGCCAGCCAAAATGGCATGTTCACTGTTCCAGCTATCACCCAGACGTTCCTGGAGCCGCTGTACGACATGGTAAAAGTATTCTAGTCTCCCACCGTCGTCTAACTGCATGAGGGCCATTGCATCCTTGGCCTTGAGTCCCCACTGCGTGCTTAGATCGTCAACCTCGGGATCTGGCAGCATACCCAGGGTCTGCTTGAGGTGGGAAATAAGGCTGGTGTCGATGCATAAAGGCGCCAGGTCTGGATCTGGCATGTAGCGATAATCAACCTCGCCTTCCTTGCCTCGCAGTCGTGTCGTCTCTGTAGACCCGATAGACCACCCGCGAGTTTCGCCGAGGACGACGCCTCCTTGCTCCAACACGCTGATTTGCCTATCCCTCTCGGCGATGATAGCGTCTTCGACGGCCTTGAAAGAGCTCAGGTTCTTGATTTCAGTCCGTTGGCCCAACGGCATTGTCTCCCAGGAAGGTTGGTCTGTCTTCCTCACGCTGACATTGACATCTGCCCGTAGGCCACCCGCCTCCATGCCGCTGACGCATGCATCCACAGAGCTGAGGTATGCCTGGATCTTTCTGACCAGCGCAGCAGCCGTCCTGGGATAGTGTATCTGCGGCTTGGTGATGATCTCAATCAAGGGCACGCCCACTCGGTTGAAGTCGACCCACTGCAGCCCATCTGGTCTGACAATGGTCTTGGCAGTGTCCTGTTCCATTTGCACCTGTTGTATGCCAATTGTGATACTCGAGCCATCCTCTTCTGCAATACCATCCCTCTGGTTGAGCGTGATGGAGCCGTCTCTTGCGAAAGGCTCGTGGAACTGCGTGATCTGGTAACCACCTGGCTGATCCCACCAGAAGTAGTGCTTACGGTCCCAGCGGCTGACTGGCTGGATGTTGCAATTGAGCGCCAAGGCGGCACGCAGGGCGGGGACGAGGGCAGCGGGCTGAAAGATGGGCTGGGACCCTGGGGTGGCGAGGTCGAAGAGGGCGGCGCGCGTGTTTGGGTCATCGGCGGGCGAGGGCGGAGAGGCCGGCGAAAACAGCTTGCGCGCCGAGTTGAGCTGCGCATGAATCTCGATGCCGACCGTTAACTCCCAGCCATCGACGGTCTGCCTGCGATCACGCGCCGGTGCTTTCTTTTGAGCCTTGAGGGCAGCCTTGAGGGCTTTTCGAATGGGCGTTTGGGCGGGCGATGGCGGGGTGGCTGGGCTGCTCTCTGTCTCGACATGTTGCTGCTGCCGGGTATGAGAAAGAGCAGAGGCTGAGAACTGTCTACAGTGGCCTAGATGAGGGTAGCGCGAGGGTGAGGTTGAGGCTGCTGCTGCTGCTGCTGCTGGTGCCGCCGTGGATTGACCCAGGAGACGAAGACAGCCGCCAGTCGAGAGCTGCCCATGGAGGAGGTAGCGGCGCAGCTCTGGCAGCGGGACTCGCGTCATGGTATTGCTGAGAGCTGCAGAAGGTGCTGCTGCACACCTCAGCCCGTCGCCGCGATGCCAAGCACTGAGCAGTACGTGAGTGTGACGAGCAGTTGGATGGTGGATCTTTTTGGCGTGTGCGCGTGACGGTTGTGACGGGAACGGACGTCAGAGACTCCAAGCTCCTAAATGAATATGCTGATGCATCGCTACAGACAAGCATATGTATCTAACGGAGGCCTGACCGGAGGCTGCCTAGATGCATAAACGCTTAGGTAAGCGGGTTCCCCATCGCAACGACCGCGCAAAAGTGCTTACACCCAGACACACCCTGAGCCGTGGTGGCCTTTGCACAGAGCAGAGCCGCCGTGGCCACAAAGGCGAAATGACGTTGATATAAGCGCAAGATTGGCCAAAGTCGATTCAGGTGTCTGATCCTCTCATCAGATAACCCGGTGCAGTGATCTGCTGCTGCTGTTTGGCCCAATGGCAATGAGCGGAGTGCATCACTGCCTGGCTCCGAGCTCGAAGTAGTACTGAAACACCGAGAAAAGCCTATTTTGCACTGACATCAAGCGTGGTTGTGTGCTCAGAGCTAGGGAAGTGACAGCTCGATCGCTGTCGATCGCCAAGCGACCAGGCATAGTACCTACATAGTACTGGGCTACTATGTACTTCGAGTAGGCACTTACATAGGTACCTAGGTAGTCTGAAAGAACACAGCCGGCCTAGCTGGGCCCGGCTTGGCCCGCTACTTCGCACAAAGAACAGCGGCAGGAGTAGCCAGGTTGCCAGGCCTGGCAGGCCACTAACTGCATATGACGACCGCGGTAGCCTAAAGTTTGGATCGCCTAGCGCCCTGGGGCCCTTTGCCACCGCCCGCCATCCTCGCCCGTCATGGCTTGCCCTGCTCGAAGCTTCTGGTCAACAACGACAACCTAAACACCATCACGAACTATCACCACCACCGACATCAACACCATTACCGCCAAGCCGTCCACCGCCTCGCGGCCTATCTAGCCTCTTCTCTCCAGCAGTCAATGTGCTAACACAACCCAGCCAGTCTACTCGTTCTTGCTGCTGCCGCTGCTGCCGCTGCTGCTGCCCCCCGCCGCCGCCGTCATGAGCAGAAGCGCTAGAACCAAGGGCGCAGCGGCTGACGAGCCCCCCGCCAGTTGGACTGCGCAACGACCCCACAAATACTGCGGCAAGATGGATGCAGCAAGTCCGCGCAAGAAAAAGGCGAACAAGACGCATCTCTGCGCAGCCTGCTCAGTCATCAAGGCCCAGTCCCAGGTTCTTGACTCCAAGGCCATGGCCAGCCGGCGCGAGGAGAAGATGGGCTGGCTGGCTGGCGGCGATTGGTGATGAGTCAGGACAGGAGGGCGTCACAGTATCAGAAATCAGAATCCTCTACCCTTTTTCCTCACTTTTTTCCCTGGCGTGTCACATACATTTATCACTATACATCCGCAGAAGTACACATGCAGAGGCTGATGCCCCGGGCGAGGCGTCAGAGGAAAAAAAAAAAAAAAAAAAAAAAGCACAAAACAACCCACCAGAAAAGTATAGCATGATGGCCTGACCTGACGGGCTTCTTTGGCGACCGAGTCCGTAGCATTACGGTGGCAGCACAGCTGCATCAAACATTGCTTTTGGCTCGCTTACCGTTTACCGCTTGGGATCTTTTCTTGTCGTTGTCTTGCTGATAAGGAATTACCATGTAATGGTTGCATCTTTCGGCTTGGGCACGACCCCCTCCCAAGTCACTACTTGCTCAGCCTGCTGCAGCCCTTCCGCAGCCATCCAAATTGTCAAAAGCAAACTTTCAGTCTGGGCTTGGGATCGAGTGTCTCGGCCCCGCACTGGATCCAAACCGCCGACCTGGGTACATGTCCGCCAAAAATGCTGTCTTGGGATACGAAATTTTGACCTTGGTGACAGCTTCTGATCACCGCCCCTGCAACTATTTGCATGTTTGCACAACCTACGGAACATGCCAGTACCACCACGACCATTGGCTGTTCCATTGCTTAGATATTTGACCGACAATTTGCCGGTCGCGCACACAAACACCAAAAATATGTCGTCCACACCGTACGTATGCTTAGGCGGTGGAAAATGCAACCCTTTTCCAAAAACCAACACATCTCTGTACAACAAGTGTCTTGGCTTAATAATGTCCATGTTGCAATAGATTGTATTGCATCAAACATGGTGATACCCTGGGAGGAGAAGAAAAAAGCCACTTCGCACAGTGCTCTTACCGACGAGCTTTCGTCACGCAAGCCTCAAGCTTTTCTTTGGGATTTGATTGGCAGCCCTTTTGAGATTTGCATTCGACGAATTACAGTTGAAAATCAGCAGCTGTGAGGATATAAGCATGTGAGGGGCAAGCAGAACATCTGATGATTGCATCTTCGGCTCCGAATACGGCGCATCAGTACTCCTGGATCCTCCGGCTCCAATTTGGACGACGTATCATGGACTTTCACACTGCTCAATGGGCCAGACATGCCGCACTTTTGTTGCTGCAAGGTTGAAGAGATATCATCAATTGGTTTACTTGCTGCTGGGGAGTCAGCATATGCTAGATCCTTGTTGCACAAAGCGATGTCCGGTGAAGGGCCTGGTTGCACTTGCTTGCAATCAGGTCGGCTTGGGCCATGGTTCGCAGCAGCATTCAACATAGCTTTAGAAGCATGGATTCTCCAACTCACGTTGAAGATGGCGCAACGTGTATGCTGATGAATGATAAGCTGGAGTGGATATTGGTCATCCTCTAGCGGCCGGAGGGATGGGAAGAGCGATGTGATCCTATCAAGTCTATCCCCAATGGCTCACGTTCTCAGCTTGTCATGGTTCATCCCAGCCGCGACAAATGGACCATGTACTTGTGTGCAAAAGGCCCAGCAAGTACCGCGGAGGAATCTTCTCCTTCCCCGGCGTCGAACCTGGGAGGAGTGGGCCGGGTATAGTGACACGCACAGGAGAGGTTTCAAAATGAGGAATCTGCAAGCACAAACGAGCTGCGACAATGATTTTAATGGTGGTTGGTAGTAAGAAGTTCCTGGACCTCGTGCGTGCGTATAAAACTCCATAGCTCGCCGGCTCCTTTTCGGACCGAAAGGAAAATTACTCGGGTATGTAGGTATAGCAGAACATCACTTATCTCGTGATGATCTCTGAATATCTTGTGGTGGATTTATTGTGTATATGTTTGTACCCAGGTTTTGTATATGTATGTCTTTTGTCAGTTATGTCTTTTTTAATTCTTAATCATGGCTCAAGCTCGTGTGACGTGGCATATATGCAGCATACCGATCCAGTCATCTTTGAACACTATCCTTGATTACTGCTGTGTTTTCGTATACTCGTTCTATACTCGGGTACTGTCATAGTAAGCCAACCTGAAGCACGCTGGCAAATCTTGCGTAATTGGGAAATCTGTCTCCGATTTGTATCAATCGAACCGATCTCGATTATCCTTTTGTCTGCTTAATTGCTCTATCATTTTTTGCCAGATGAGGTTGAGGACGAGGCTAGTGGAGAGATCCTCTAAAGACTAAAACTAGGCCTCATAGCTGTAAAGCCTTTTGGGCAAATGACGAGCATATAGGGGGTTTGCCGTATTACCAAAAAGAATTGCATATGGAAATGGATATCATTCTTGGCGAACTCTACTTATATGATACTAGTGCTTTCTATTCCGAGGTGTGATTGATATTGAATGTCCCAACACTTGACTTGGTAAACCTCGAATCTATGTACGGATTTTGACTACCGCTTTTGGCACTAATATGTTTTTGAGTGTAATGATAGCAACTTGAGGTCTGCTGATGGATAATTCACACGAGCCTTAAGTTGAATATAGAGGCTTTTTTGTTCCTTTCCATCCACTGACTAAGGTCTGTCAAAGTCAAACCATATAGCAAGCACATGGCCATGAAAGCTCGTCTCTTTTTGTCCTTGTGAATATTACATCATTAGCTGTCCTAGAGATGTCACGATAGCCTGCTTGAATGTCACCATTCAGGTTTCATCAGCAGCAGCAGCAGCAGCAGCAGCAGAAACAATGGGGAGTTTCTTTACTCCTTATCCGCCCGGATCGGGAGAATCTCCACCCATGCCCCCTCCTCCATTTTCCAACAAATCAAGGCCAAAGTGTAGTATAACTGGGCCAATTTTCGAACTCCGCAACAACTACATCGGCTCGGGGTTATATGAATTCAATGAAGGCAGTTTCCTCCATGTTGTCTATATTCCATACTGCACAAATCAACACAGCGTATTCTTTACGTAAAATGAAGAACCACAAAGAATGAATGCTAGCCCAGACAAAAGCTCATGGAACCTCGCGAGCGGACAGCTTTCGTATGACTGTACCCTGTCCCACATCCCGTTGGTTTCCCTTTTCCTCCCCTCTTTTGTTTTCGCTGTGGGGGTGATATTTAGTGGCTGATCCCATGGGGGAGCTCTCTGTTGGTCTTTACTATGTATACATCAAGTTCTGGGAACATCGCCAAGTCTTTGTACAGATGGCAGCATACAAGGAAGAGATGGACGGTACCCCCTTACTGGCGCGAGAATAACCGGGAAGAGGGGAGGATGAGGAAGGGGGGATGGGTGGGGGAAGAGATCGGATCCGAGCTTGAGCATATCTTGTTTTTTTTTAGGTGTGGGTGCTTCGTTTTTTTTTTTTTTTTTTGGTTTCTTTTTGTTCGCGAATCATGTACATTGTGTTTGCATCTATCAGTCACGCGCGTTCAACGCACAAGCAGCAGTCTGCCCCCGTAGCTTAGATCATGTCAAGTGAGAGCAGGGAGGTTTCGATGTGCTTGAGGAATTGAGTTGCTGGTTTCATGGAGAGATTAAACTCAACGGTGAAGCATTGTAAAAAGTGGTCGCTCGCTCGGGAGACTTACATTCTCGTATCCCATCCATGTACCTGTGTTCTTTTGTATTCAGTCTCGGCCATGCCAGCAATTCTACATGGTCCAAGGAACCGAGAACCTGATTTCAGAAACTCCTTGCCGTGAAATGGGCGGGCTGGCGGGGCTGGGTCCTGTTCTTTCTCAAGCAAGCAGGCATGGCTTGGTACTTTAAGGGAACATCGTTCAAAAAAAAAGATAAAGAAATGATTTAACAACCCCCCCCCCCCCCAATCAGTGGGCTCCTCTTTCGTCAGACTTCGAAGCCTGCCGCCCTGTTTCGCCCACGTCTCCTGCCCCTGCCTGTCCTTTGAGCCAAGTAGAGGGCACAAATGTACAGGCTAGTTCCTAACGGTGTCTATGCTTTTAGTATGTGGCAGTACCATCGGGTGTCCCTTTCGGGGGCCTGTTGGGTGAAGCGGCGGCGAGGGAAAAGGTGACAAGAGGGTTTGGAAAAGCAGGATCATCATTTGATTCGGCGATCTCTCTCTCTCTCTCTCTCTCTTTCTCTCTTTCTTCTCCGCTCAACTGAAAACGCTGGCGTGTGTTGGCTGTTTGGCAACAAGATTATGGGACAGCCCTTGTTTATCCTTTTGCCCCAACCTGGCAGAGATAGCCGTAAAGCATCGAGTACAACGCATTTGAATTTCGATCCTGTCTCCGATCAGGACCAGCAGAGCAAGCAGATCTCGATGTCCCAAAAAAACAAAAACAAAAAAGGGCTCACTAGGAGCATATGCGCCGTCTGGAACTCACAAGGCCTATAGAGGGCTATCTGCTGTTGCGCAGTGGAAGTCATGTTTCTTTGGATGTCTCTTTTTGTCATACCCTTTATTACCTCTCCTAGGAGGAATTCAGATACACCAGATAGATAATAGGGTTGATGGCAAGTGTGGATATCTGCAATGAGACTTGCCGCCTGCTGGCGGCTCATGCTCGCTGATGCTTGTATGATGCCACGGACGGGGCAACACAATACGACGAGAACACATGTACGTACACTCGGCAGGCAGGATGTTACGAGTAGGGGAGAGCAGAAAGAGAGAGATTCCTCAGGATTTGACCGTCCGTCAGGTCGGAGCCGCTAGTTTGATGGCAGGATGGGCAGCGGCTCGGTTGGTAGCTGGTGCTGAAGCTGAAGGTAGAGCTTGCGTTTCGTGACCTAGCTTGTATATAGTATGAACTGGCCAGTTCAGGTCCTGGATGCACCAGCCGAGATACCGGAATAATTCCGTCACTGAGGAGGCTGATACAAGCGGGGGATGAGAAGCTGGGCCGGCGAGTAAAGAGAGAAAAAGAAGGAGGGACGGTGGCAGAAGACATTGCGTCCGCCCTGGTCTGCCGTAGATTGGTTCTTCGGTTCCCCAAGACCATCCAGTTCAAAGTGAACTTCCAAGAGACAACATTTGAGTGTTGTCGGGTTGCTGACCAAGCCGGCGGATGCCATCAATGTAGGACAAAATAGAGAATCTCGAGGTAATTTGACACAACACTGTAAGAGAGAAAGGCAGGATTCGAGAGTGAGCGAACGGCCACCAGCCAGCGTTGTCGGATAGGGTCAAGAAGAGAGCAGTTACTGTTGGGTTGGTTGAGAACGGTACAGGCATAGTTGGGAAACTGTGCTGTGCTGTGCTGCACAGCACTTGGCGACGCAGTACCGCAGAATCCAGTCCTCTTCTCGGCGGCCCCCCCGTCTGCCCTGGCATCAAGCCCAAGCTCGGCTACTAATTTGCAAGACACAGAGGCTTAGTCCACGTCAAGGGCCAGGGTCGGTACCTGGTTCCAGTAGGTCGCGTTCACACATGCTGCGGTATGTGAGCGAGCTCCACCTTCAGGCCCCTTCGGGCTTGCTGGGGACACACAGATGTATGCCTCATGTCATTGGTGCCTTGACTGGCCGGTTTCCGGGCTGCTGTGAGCTCTCTGGATCCTGCCTGTGCGTCAGTGGAAACTGGTTCGCCAGGCTTGGGGCTGCCGAAAAAGAGAAACCAGCAAAGACAAGACTAGTTGGGCTAAACTCGACCTGGGGATTCAAGAATAAGCAATGGGAATGAATTGTCGAGCAGCCATCGTTGCAATGCTCCCGCGTTCAATGGATGAAGGGGTGCGACCCGGCCGGTGTGGGCTTCCGCTTCGCATCGGTGGACAAAGTCAGATAGAAAGCCTTTCACAAAGTATTTTATTCTATTTTTTCGCCCAGGGAGGGGGGGAGCGGGTTTCTGGTTTCACGTTTGGTTGCGCAAAGATATAACTCTCCAGAAGCAGGAACGAGGGAGAGCGGAATAGTCTTTTAAGACTCCCCGTGCTGCCAAGGAGAAAGCAAGTTCAGCCAATGTGGTTCGGGAATCTTTTTTTGACAAGACAAGCCAGGCTGCGGTGGTGCATGAGTCGAGTATTGTCTCAATTTCCCTACACTGATACCAAGATAATAAAATCCAACGGGGACATGCCAGTACTTTAAGCCCAGTCTGTCTAGTATAGCCATTTCACAGACTGTGGCAAGCATACAAGTCTGGGCATCACTCTTTCGCCACTTGAATGGTCATGGTCTCGCGCCCCAGGGACACCCCCAGGGACTCGACGTGGCCGTCATTGCTCGAGAGATGCGAAGCCTCGCCTTTCAGACATGTACCATAGCCGGATGCCACCACGCACGTAATCATCACGTCGTCAAGGGTGCTTCTGCCGTTCTTTACTGACCAGGACTGTCTGTTTATTGTGGTCTGCCCGCCAGTGGTCGTTTCTCTTTTGCATGTTTCCTGCGTGTACATTGGTACTGTGGTTGTTCGTTTCTCCTTCTCTCTTATCTGCCTGTGCGTTCATCCATACTTGACCCGCTCGCCAGTATCCAGAGGGCATTGGCAGCATAGGGTCTGCATGCAAGTGGGTGTCGAGGGAGGTGGGACTCGGCGACGCGAAGGGGCCGCAGCATGGAACAGCGTGCAGCCTCCCTCGCCGGTCGCTGGAGGGCTCGGGGGCAATCTGCAGCATCTACAGTACTGCTCTGGCAGCGTCCACGTTCTGTACGCCAACGTGCAATCCACCAAACCTTGCGAGGGGTTTCAAGACTCTAAACAGCCGCGCCAGGAAAGCCTGTGGCCGGGGCGAACGACACGGCCCCTCCTCACGTGGATGGGCCGTCCGTCGGCGCTACTCTCTGTTGCCTCACTGTCCGCAGAGGAAGACCTTGCTCGTCCGTGGATTAGGAAAATGTCCTGATCATGGTCCAGAATCGAGATGGCCTATTCGCCTCCTGTTTCCCGGGGCCCCCTCCGAGCACAGAGCCTCTTGGACAGAATGACGCTCCATTACTGAATTACACATTGGACACAGCTCGCAGACCGGATAAGGAAGACCACAAACAATATGGAAAAGAAGGAAACCGCCTCTGAAAGTGCCATGTAGACGGTCCGTGGAACTAGAGGCCGGACCCGGGAGGGCTCTCACGGACCAATCACAGGCGATGGAGCGCAGGCCCGAGTATTGCTTGGCTCTCTGGACCAATCACAAGCCCGAAACCTCCGGAGCCCCATCCGCGGCCTGTCATTGGCTGGGCTGTGTAGACCAGGGTACATAGTACATACTTAGTGACAAGGCATACTGCCTCAAGCGTGTGTACAAAGTACATAGTGCCAATACATAGCACACAGCGGGAAGTGCCAGACGTAGCGGCCTACCAAGTCCCCAGCGTGTGGGGGTTGGTCTGGAGCCGTCTTGGTGCAGACTGGGACTTAGCTGGGCTGTTTCTTCTGCGCAAGAAGGCATGGCCTCATTTGTCTTCTGCAGCCCAGCCCAGCGGTTGCAGCAGCGGGTCGACACTGGCCGCCCGAGATAGAGCCCCGAGCCCTGGCTTGGCCATCCATCGAGGGCCACAGCATCGCAGCACGCAGCAGCGTCTTTGGCCTGGCCGGCAGCTGCGCGGAACTGGCCCTAGGCCCGGTGCCCGGTGCCAGCAGGAGGCGGGAGCTCCAGAAGATCTGCGGCGGCATCGTGGAGCGGCCCCTCGAGCAAACGACCCAGTCATCGCCCTGGGGGACAGTGCAATGGCTCAGGCGCCGCCGTGCGCGCACGCCCCGAGAAGAAGGGGTCCTTGTCGCACGCGCATACAGATTGTGTTGTGCTTCCTGCAATTCTGCGCTCGCGCTGGTCCGCCGGCGCGTGTCAAGCCTCGGATTCGCAGCGGCGTTTTGGTCAAACTGCAGGTTTGCACCGTGCAGTGCCTGCTTCCGGAGCAGGCCTTGGCGAGCATTGTTGGGTGCGTACTGTAGCAGTACTCTGTACCTTGACGACAGGACAGTGTCCGCCCAACAAGTCTCGAAAGCGAGACGCAGATGCAGTCGAGGTACTCGGTATCGTCTTGCACAGCAGCACCAGGCACGGCGTAGCGAGGGCTCGGGCTCTTTTTTCTCTGGAAACAAGAAGCAGGAAAAGAAAGAAAAAGGCAGGTCGTTGCACAATGCACCTGGGGCCAGCATCCCCAGCGTTCTTTGGGTATGGGCGCCCCGTCTTGACGTGTTCAGAGGCTGTGGGCAGATATGCTTCTGTTGTTTGATAGCACTGGGCTCCTCTCCAGCTGCCGCCGCTTCGCTTTTTTGCCCCCCTCCCCCCGGGATGCTGCCCAAGTACATGGGATCCAACGCTCGCGATGCAGAGTACATAGTACTTTGCCTCTGGGCTCTGTTTCCTCTGCCTGGCGACAGCCGCTTTTCCGTCCAGACCCTCCCACAGGCTGGAAATCGTACAGTAATCCACACCCGTGTCTTCGATCCATCTGCCGTTTCCACACGAGGGACCCTGGAAAACTCAGAAACAGCCTCGTCCCGTTGGGCTTCTTTTACTGGCAGTGTTCTGGTCCGTCCCCAAGACACTGGCATGCAGAGTCTCGCGGCTTCTTGTTCTTGTTCTTGTTCTGCTGCTGCCTCCTCCTCGTTGGGGCCCTCATCAAGGCGCCCCCAAACAAAGGTACACATAGCATCTGGCCTGCCTTGCTTCTTTTCTTTTCTCTGCTTCTTTCGCAGCTGGTAGGCCCTGGACCCACCTGTTCTTGTGGTTCGTGGTTGCGAGCTGTGGTGCCGTTCCGTTGGCAGTGCAGCGCAACCGAGTTGGCCGAGAATCTCCGGATTTGTCGACTGCAGTAGCGCCTACGTACAGCGACAGCCTCTGGGGGAGGGGCGCCATGGAAACCCTCGCGCCTGGTGTGCTGTCACCGTAAGCCCCCGTCTGTCTGTGTACCCAGAGTGTACAATCGATTCTGTAGCGAGCCGTCCCTTGGGGGCCACCAATCACGCTCGCACCGCAAGCCCGCGCCCCAAGGCTCCCTGCCAGTCCAGTCCACATATCCAGACCGTGGAGACATGATCTTTTGCACAGCGGGCCCCGCCGCTTCTGCTTCTCCTCCTCTCCTCCAGACTATAATATACCGGCGTACATCATAACTCTCGACCCAGGTACGCCTGTACAAGCCGGCAGACTGTCATAGCTTCGTCACCTTTGTTCTCTTGCGCCTTGCTGGACCTTTTGTTCGGGTTCTGAGTCGAGTCTCTCAGTCTCATCCACCAACCCGCGTGGGACACCGACCCAGACACAGACACAGACACAGGCACAGGCACAGGCACAGGCACAGTCCCGCGCGTGTTGTGTGTATACCCAGCAACGGGCTACGCCTCGATCCTCCCTTATGGAGAAGCCCTTTCGACTTTGTCGTTGCCTCTTGAAAGACTCGTGCTTCTGCATACTTGCGGCTCGGACTTGACGACGACGACGACGACGACGACGACGACGACGACTTGACGACGCCGCGGCCGAGAAGCTTGCGAGGGACGGCGCCTTCTTGTGGTTGGCTCCTCTTGCCAGTATCCAGTCTTTGTCTTGTTGGCCCAAGCCTCAGCCCTCCCTCCGCCGTGGCCAGGCGTTACGTACCTCTTCTCTCGCTGTTGGCTCTGTAGCTCGATGCCCACGGGCAATCAAGAGCACACCTGCACCAGAGCTATCAGGCCCAGTCAGGCAATAGGACCCACTGCCTCTCCGCGAGAGACACATTTATTCGTTGACCAAGTACGGTCTTCCTCTGCTCGGATCGTATATCTGCTCCTGTTCCTGGGTCTCGACCGGCCGCCATAGACAGACCTGGTCGCCCTTTTCGCACTCTGGTCTTGAATTGGCCGCCAGCCTCGCGTGGTGTGACAACAAGCTTTGCTGTATCCTGTATTCTGTATCCTGTATCCTCTCCACGCTTCACATCATACATAACCCCTCAATCTTGACTCTTTGTTTCTTTCCTTTTCTGGGAGAAGAGGCTCGGTCGCTGGACAGCAGCCAGCAGCCGCTTGGTCTCGTCTATTTTTATTTTACTTTCTGAGCCCACAATCCACCAGCAGGCGCCACAATTGGCAAGCCTGGCTGCGGGCACCACCTGGAACCGAATGCTAATGAGTTGTGCACCGGTCCAACGTACAATGGCCCCATCCAAGCACCGGCACCCGACGCTGTCGCTGCGCAAGGATTTCCATGCGGGCCTCGTGCCCCGCGAGCTGGCCGAATTTGAGGCTCAGTACGGCCCGTTTGGGGCTGACTATGGCCAATTTCACGGCGGATTTAACACGGCGGACCAGTACAGCAGCAGCAGCAGTAGCCGCGGAACGGCTGCCAGTCACCAGCCTCACAGCCTGACAAATCCACTTGTCTTTGCTGGTGCTCCTGCGGCGGCGGAGGAAAACCTCCGGCGTCCTGCCGCGGCCAGGGCCTTTCACCACGCCAAGCAAACTGGAATCCTTGCCCATCCAGCAGACGAGGCTACTATTACTGCTGCTGGTGCTGCTGGTGCTGGTGCTGGTGCTGCTGGTGCTGCTGGTGATGGTTGCGTTCCAACCATGAATCATCATCATCATCATCATCACCACCACAATTCCAGTGCTCTGAACGACAACGATCCCTACGATCCGCGGCTGTTCGACTTCGACTCGCAGTTTTCACCGCCCATGCTCCCTCCCGAACACCACAGCCAGAGCGATGGCCACGACGACACCGACAGCAACATCCACATGCACAACAGCAACAACAATAGCAACATCGACGACTTTGACGTGTCCTCGTCGGCCATGGCAGACGCGGCGGCAGCGTATGGATCCTGTTCCTCCTCGTCGTGGGACGCGCCCCTGATGGCGGGCGTCCCCAGCTTTGAGCCCATTTTTGCATCGTACGACAGCCCCCAGACGGTCAGCCAGGCCTCTCCGTACATGATTGAAGACCTCTCGCCGACAGGCCAATGCTACGATGGCACCAGCATGGTCCTCCAACCATCCAGCCGCGGCAGTGCCAGCTCCTTGACAAGCGGCGCCTGGTCAGAGCACGCCCCTTTGGCGCCTCATCATCAGCAGCAACATCACCGCCACCACCACCACCACCAATACTACCAGAGCGATGCGCTGCCCGCAGCCGTGACCGCTATCGAGCCGGCGCAGCTCCAGTCACACAGGACGAGTCGCTCCTCAGTGCCTGCATATGTCGCGCCCAAGGGCAGCAGCAGCAGTGCAAGAAAACGATCGTCAGCCAAAGACAGCAGCAGCAGCTCTCATAGACACAGCGTCGAAACCGCCACGTCTTCAGCGCGAGCCCCGCCCCAGCAAGCCTCGTTGAGCACCAAGACGAAGAGCCATGGCGGAACCGCTGGCAAAAAGACAAAGAAGTCGTCTTCGTCTTCGTCTTCGTCCTCGCATCAACCACCGGCCAAGGCGAGCAAAAGCAGAAGCACGACCACCGCCACATTGATGCCTGAGTTTCGCAACCCGTTCGATGCGCCTCCAGACTCATCGCTGTCACCCCAGAACAGCAGCAGCAATAACAACAACAACAACAACAACAACAATTATAATGGTAATCTTTTTGCTATGGACGGTGGAGCTGGAGCGGGCGACTGCTCAAACACTTCCACTCCGCCGACGCCGCTGTCCATTGTCAGCCACGAAGCCGAGAATAAATTAGTTTTTGACCATCAACTCGAGCAATACAATGATTATCAAACCCGTCACACTGCCTCTTCCCACCGCTCTAGCTCTTCTTCCTCGCGGTTTACCCCCCACCATATGCACGACACAGGAGCCAAGGATATAGGCTCGGCTAAGCACCATCGCCACCACCGTCACCACGACGGGGCACCGCAAGAACTAAAGCAGCAACTCCCTTCCTCAGCAGCAGCAGCAGCGGCGGCGGCGGCGAAATCAACAACAACAACAACAACAACAACAGGAGCACCAGCAAGCAGCTCACAGCGCCAGCGCAACCGTCTCGCAGCTACGAAATGCCGCGCCAAATCCCGCGCCGCAGTGGCTGAGCTGGAAGCCACCGAGCGCGGCATGCGCTTCCAGCACATGGAGCTGGCCGACACGGCCACAAAGCTCAAAAACGAGGTCCTCGCACTCAAAAACGAGGTCTTACGCCACGGTAACTGCGACTGCGTCCACATCAAAGAGTACCTGACGAACGCGGCACGGGTCATTGGGGGGTCCATGATGGTGGCCAACAACGCACAGCAGTCTCATGGTGCTGGCCTCCGGGACAGTTTCTCGTCGACAGCTTCGGTATCGACGGCTGGGCCTTTGGTGCGGCATGATTCTGCGTGTAGTGCGGACTTTACACGCGAGTATAATTGATGACGCTTGTCAAAAATGTCAATTACCTTGTGTGGCTTGGATCCAAAAGGCCTCGACCTTGAGAAAAATCAACGGTAGCCAAAGTCACGGGGAAAAAGAAAAAGGTGGGGGAGGGGCATTCGAGGCAAAACTGGTAAAGGGCTACTAGTGCCATTCCCTTGTTGGTAGGATGGTAGGTAATTTTGTGTTGTTGCGGGCCTTGGGTTAGGAATGATGGCTTTCGCTTCTACGTTCTTCCTCTTCTTTCTTCTTTTACCTTGATGCGAAAGCTTCCGACCCACTCCCATTCTGTACCGGGCCTTTCAAGAGACGAACTCCCTCTCGCACATATCAGTCTTCTTTGACCACGCTCCCCAAATCAAATCAGCTGTGATGTTGCAAATATACCTGTCGAGTACGTCTCTTGGTTTCGGGTCAGAGGGACGCCAGTCGTGGCGAGGGGCGAAGCAACGCGATGGGCGTTGAGCGAATTTTGATGCTGGGAGTCAAAGGAGTCAGGAGCCAGGAGCCGAACGGATGGAATCATGACGCGACGATTTTGGGAGAAAAAGTTCGAACTGGTCTGGTCAGGTATGAATGGCTTGGACCAACGCGCGCAAATGAACAGAGCATGAAAAATCTGTTCTTCCTCTATTTTTTCCCTTCCTTTTTTCTTGGTTTTCTTTCTTTGTTGGTCTTTCTGTCTTGGTGTTCTGTTTGCTCGTTGCTCTTTCGTCTACTCATGTTGATGAGTTCTTCTTTTTTTCTTTTTCTATTTCTTCTTTTTATCTTTTATTCGTGATGAATGGCCATTGGGATTCCTGTCTGATGCCAAGATTAGTATGGGCAGGTCGAGATACTTGCGTTCTAACAAATCATGAACTTTTATTTTAACATTACTCACTATTCTTTTCGGCGATGAATGGATCGCAAAGATATATGTTGAGATGTTGTTGCTTGCTGATATACTTTGTGTTCTTATCACCACATGGTGTCCGAACAAGATCCGACTAGGAATCAGCAACAAGAGAACCGAGAAGTCGTAAGAAAGGAATGGCCAAGCAGACAAGGTCCAAGATGGGCCAGCCCTCTTTTATAACTGCGCACTAAAGGAAAAGAGCATCGAGATCATACCGTCTCCACGAGCGGGGACGAACCAAAAAGAAAGGACAGTTCCAAAAGACAAAAAGTACAAAATACTCGAGGGCTAAAACCTATCATCTTTAGCGACCGCCATCTTCGCCACAATATCGCTCCCGGAAGCCTAGAAATCAGCCAAGCCATGCGGCCTGCATGTTTGATCACCCCATGGAAAGCGGCCTGGGGAGCATTTGAACCGGGGTTTGCCCCCTTTTTCTTTCGTTTTTGGTTGTTGTTTTCCTCCTCTGTACCTTGGCTTTGCTTTATTGGTTTGTATACAGTATATCCTAACTCACACCCACCTCCCCCCCCCATTTCTCCTAAACAAAGCCCGGGACCCCATCCCGGACGCCTACGACAATGGTTTGTGTCTCTGATTGGATCTGACATGTATTGTGTATCATACCGTGCTCTATTTGCGGAGCTTGATACTCTGAACGTGCCAGCTGTCTCTCCAAACCTCAGTTATGTTGATTTGAACACACTAGTATTCTTCTCACCATTATTATCGTTGAGCTGAATTGCAAGAACGGGGACTACGCCAGGGAAACCCGTATATTGCCCAGTAAAGAGCATGCTGTATGTGAGAAACTGGCCTACTGTTACAAGTTACTTTAGCATGGAGTTGAAACTTGTCACTTCAGGTTACATGTATATGTCAAAGTGACGACAGAATTCCATACAAACAAGAAAAAAAAAAAAGAAAAAGAGAACGGTTCCGATTCTTAGCTATCGAAATAATCAGTTTCTTTATCTCTTTTTTTTTTCTGTTCCAAGTAGTGTAGTTCTTTTATGATAATTCTGTTCTATCATTCGTCCGAATCTCTTGGGGGAACGGGAGGGGGGGGAGAGATGGATAGGCTATACGTGACGGGGTGGGTTGCGTAACCCTGTGACCAGGTATGATGTGGACAGTATGAGGACAATACTTGTTTGGGTTCCTTTGTCAAGGTCCCATGATTGAGCAACGTCTACATCAGTACCGTCTCATTTTGGACCCAAGCAAACACAGCGTTCACATGGGAGAAATAAGTGGGAGAGAATCACACACACAGACATACACAGATACATACATACATACACACAGTTCAGCAAAGGCCGGTTGGTTGGACGGGAACAAGGAGGGAAGAAAGAAGATGACCTGTCTACTATGATCTAGCGAAAGAAAAAAAGACGAGGCTTTTGTTCTTCTCTCTTTTCTCTTTCTTTTGATACCAAGATGTTTCTGGCTTTCCTCCACAAGGTCCACCAGTAATGCAACCCAGGACCATGTAAAAGATAGAGATGGAGATATGTATTGGTACAATTACACATTCAGTGTGGGTTCTTCCTTTCTGTCAGTTTGGTTTTTGTTTTCTGATATCTCAACAAATCGGAGCCACCCTCCGAGAAGAATGACAAGCAAGGATAAGGAAAGAAAGAAAGTCATACGATACTTGCGTGGATGGGAACCCCCTTCCCCCCAATGAGTCAATCAGATGGGATGCTGCATTGGGGAGTGGGAAAAGGGGGGGGGGTTGTGTGGTTGGTTTTTTCGCCTTCTGCGCTGGAGCGCGGCTGAGGGTGTTGCGGAAGGCAGCACTCTTTGGAGAGATACCCTCCTAATGGGAAGCTGGGGACATCATCATCTCAGTAGCAGCACAGAGATCGAGTGTGTAAAGAGTGGCAACTACTCATACCACTGAACGGTGTTTTTCGTATTCCTTTCCAATGTCTTGAACTCAACAGGGTCTACCGCTCGATCTGATTCTTGGGAAAGGGGGTAGGCAGAGAATCAGGCTCTCGCTTTGGCAGCTTTAGCCGTGGGCAAAAGAGATCTACGACCTATCGGAACCCGTTGTCTTCTTCTTCTTTTCTGACTTGTGCAAAGCCCGAGAGTCCGCGATTTCCCACCCACCATTGACATCAACGTTTGGTACAACCCCCATAATTCTAGAGAACAGGGTGAAACATTGCCTTATTCCCGCAGGGCAAACTCGTAACCAAGGCACAGACATACGGTGGGATTTCCAGAGTCTGTATACTGTTTGACCACCTTTTCTGGTAACGGTCAAGTGACACGCTCGCTTGCCTTGGCCCTCTTTGTACAGAGAGCCTTGCCTTTTGGTGCGGAAGCAGGTGATTGGGCAGTCGGGATTTGCTTTCCGTTCCACCTTGTTGTTGGCCTCCTTGGCTGTTCTGGTCAGCCTTGTGCCTGGGCGGGACTCCTATTGTCCCCCAAGCCTGTGATTGGTTGGTGAAAATTCTACCGCACCCCACTCGCTCTCTGCGTGGCGAATCGAGTATCTCCGTGGAAGCGCAAAGCGGAAAGCGTGCTCAAGCTTTTGTGTGATTGGTCGCCAGTCAACACAAAAGTGGCAACCGACAAGCTTCCGTTTTTTTTATGGATCACTTCGAGGGGGGTGTGTGTGTGTGCTCTTCAATATATCTCGTCTGTGTGGCTATGAAGCTGAAGTGTATAGATACAAGTGGATTTGAGCTTGTCTTTGCTAACAGCCGGGAGGAACACTGCGAAGATTTCCGTTGAAATGATCAAAGTATCCAGGTCATTTAGAACCTGCTCTTTGCAATTTGATCAAAAGGGTGCACCCTTGCTACGGTGTTGTTTGTATTCATTGGATCCGTGTTGAAGCATCTTGACTGATGGATGGCTGTTGAAGAATGCGCATCATGGGCCGAGGTAGTAGTGCTGGATTTGTTCTCGTCGCTCCCTCTTCCTAACGCACTGGAGTGCAAGCAAAAGTTGCATGAAACGCAGTCCAGCCAGCGATAGCCTCATGAGTTCTGGGCAACAGTATGTGATTGCTGATCAGATAACCAGTCATATAGTTGCTATCATGCCCGCAGCTATGCTAACGGAAATTGGGACAATACATGTATCTATCCCTACATACATAATGCCAGCATATGCCACTATGTACATGGTAAATACATATACTCTCTGTCTGTATACTGCAGCTCTGGCTGGTTGGGGCGTTGGCCCGGAAACTTCCTTGATCTGTGATTGGTGGGAAACGTGCCATTCTGCTTGGCGCATAACTTATGTAAGAAGCAAGAGTGTGCTCTCGCTACTATAGATACACTGATACAGAAGCTGAAATGCATCTCAATTATGCAACAAAACACGCTAAGCAGCCAAAAGAGGTGTAAGCTCTGCGGGCGGTAGGCACCTTATCCACTTGTAGCTCATCATGACGTACGGATACAGCAACAACAGCAGAGAGAGCGCCCAAGATGCTTTGCTATCTTATTAATAATCTTTGCACATGCCTATCCGCCTCCCTTTTTTAATTTATTTTTGCTAAAAGCAAGATATGGCACACACTTGCGCCACTTCTTCCGTTTTCTTCGCCCAAAACTCACCACGCAGGCTGGTATTGATCAGAGTCAACACAGGGCACCCATCCGACCACCAGAATCTATAGAAGCACACCTAAAGTGTGCACAGGCCCGCTCTCGCAGGATTCGTCGAGCAGAGCAGTCCGACTCGGGAATTGATGAGTACGCTGTAAACTGTACGCGCAACAAAACGAGGGGGGGTTTTAGCTATTTTTTCTTTCTTTTTTTCTTCTTCTTCACACCCCTTAGAAACGATCAGCCGTCGTCCCAGGCGCTTGATCGGATTGTGGAGAGAGAAAGATGCATTCCGAAGCAACGGGCAGAAAGGGCTTTGTGCCCATCCTGCCAGCGCGAAGCGAGGCTTCCACCGAGCAGAGCACCAGCGACCAAACCAATACCAGTAATAATTCGCCACAGCTTCCTCTCAAGAGACCACGGAAGACGGCTGGGGGGCGATTTGCTTGCGATGCCTGTCGCACCAGAAAGACTGCTGTATGTTCAAATGTTCCTCTCTCTCTGTCTCTCTCCCTCCCTCTCCTCTCTCTCTTGCCTCTCGCTTTTTCTCTCTCTTTCTCTCTCTTTCTCTCTTGGTGTTTGTTCACCTTTGTATTTCATGCCCCAGCCCGTTCCTATATGTTACTGGTCAACTCAATACTTAAGGCGCAACGCATGGCCTCAGCTTTCTGGATCCTCAACACACTCGAGCAACATCCCGGTGGGCAGAGTTGTCGCTCGCTGGTACTTTGACCAAAGTACCGTGCCATACAAACACGCATATATATATACATACATACATACATACGTACATACCATCCTGACTACCGTGTATACGTACACACACATGCAAGACAAAGCATCGGAGAAAAGCTCCGAAGCCTATGGCGAACAACGACTGCAGTGGGGAGATGGTGTTGAACTGCAGACAGCAAGGCTTTGACCGGGCCTGGGACGATCGTCGCCCGTTTCTGTGCTCTGGCTGGCGGCCTATGTGCCTGTGCGTGCATTCCTCCTGGTTGGCGGTACTTTGCGGCAGGGATGACAGCCTGTCGGGGTGGCGACCGACGCTCCAAGCATTGGCGGCTTGCGAGTGGCTGCCTCTCGACGCAAGGCGGGCGGGGTCTTACAAGGCTAAGCAGAAGGCTAGGGTAAGGCTAAGCGGAAGGCTAGGGGGGAAGGCTAGGGAGAGGCTGAGCGGCCGGCTGTGGGACCTTGCTGCAGGTCTGACGTTGGCCAGCAGCCAGCCTGCTTGGCTGGCCCCAGACCCCCCACAGCAGGGTTCCAGCACCCCTAGAGGACTAGAGGACAGCCACGGGGTCCCGCCGTACACAGCCAGCCGGCTTGCCTGTCACCGGAGCACCGGCCCTGTCTCTCTGCCCGGCCCGCCGGTGGCCAGTTGCCAGTGACGAGTCTGCCAGTGCAGGATGCTTGGTTGTATCTCCCCAGGGCTACGGGCTACCTGCTACCTGCTACCTGCTACCTGCTACCTGCCTGCGTACCATGCAATACGTACAGCAAAGCCAGCCCCCCCAAACAGGGCTCCTGCCGGCTTGCTTGGCCGGTCGCCATTGGAGCCCCAGAGGGGTGTGAAGGCGAGCATGTACTGGTACTTTGCTGGCTTCGGCTTCATCTTCCTTTTGTTTCTGGCCAGTGGCTACGAGGCGGCTCGGCTCTCTTGCATGATCCCACCATCTTTCCTCTCCACTTCCTCCCCTCCACCTTGGAAACACCACGTGTGCTTGTATCGTGAGACTCAACAGTACTTTGGCACGTGGGCGTGAAGCCGTGTGCTTGTACCGCCATCGCCTCTTGTGTACTGTGTTTGCTTTGGCCGTCTGCAGACTTTTGCTCCTCCGCGGGCCTCCATGTTGTGATGAATTCTACACGCACAGACTACCATGTACACATATATATCTATCTGTACTTACTGGCTTTTGACAACAGTGCAATGGCGAGCTGCCCTGCGCAACGTGTGTGAAGCGCAAGCTCCAATGCTCCTTCACCGCTCGGCCAGAGGCCACTCTCTCGCAACGGGAGAGGCACGAGCTGGAGCAATTGCGCAAGGCAAACGACCAGCTGCGCATGCGGCTGGCGACGGCCTCCCTGGAGGGGCTGGACGCCATCGCGACGGCCCCTGAAGATGAAGCACTGGCGCTCTTCCGCCAGCTGAGGGCCACAGGACACAACAGCGCTCCGGTAAGCAACCTGCATGTCTTGTCTTTTTCCCCCAGGGGACAGTGGGCACAAAAGCTTGGGCTGCCATGCCAGTACCCGAGTCGAGTCGCAGGGGTGGCTTTTGTTTTTGCTTACTTTGTGGCCGCGCAGAGCAGGATTACGGGCGAGGACATTCCCTTGCCAGACAGGGAGAGCCTCGAGTTCGAGCTCATGATGCGCCATCCGCTCCCGTACCCCATACTGCCGCTGCAGTGTCCCATGAGCGTGCCGTTACCAGAGGCGCGGGCTCTCCCAGGGCCGTTGTTTGTGGGTTTGGACGATGAAGTAGCCAGTACCGAGTGAGTAGCTGCAAAGGATCCCACCCTCTTTATCCTCCCTCCCCCCCCCCTCTTTCCTCCGGGCCTGTACCCTGTACCTCTGTATTATTACTTGTTGTGGGCATGGCTGGCATGCCTGGCCTGCCTTGGCTGCGTGCTGTGTTCTCTTGCCCCTATTACTTTCGGCTACGCTTACCTAAAGATCGCAGTCTTTTCCCTTCTTGTTTCTTTCTTTCTTTCATTCTCCTAGTTCCATTTTCCGTAGTACTATGTAATGTGCGCTGCAGGATGATGATAGCGTGGGAAGAGGAATAAAGCGTGTGCCAAGTAGGGAATAAAATTCTTACGCTTTATCCACAGGCCCGAGTCTGGCCAGTCCTCGTCAGTCTCGCTCTCGGATCATTACTGGCCTCATGAGCCGCCGCCACCGCAGCAGCAGCAGCAGCAGCAGCAGCAGCAGCAGCAGCAGCAGCAGCAGAAGCAGAAGCAGAAGCAGCAAAAGCAGCGAGATGATGCGAGCAGTAGTGCCAACACCCTTTGTGACGAGAGACTGGGCCGCTTCAAGATTCACTCCTGGCTCCAGACACGAGCCTCGACCTCGTTTGCCGCCCGGGTCATTTCGCATTACCTCGTGACAGACCATCCGACGCTCGGCCTCTTCGACGCTGATCTCTTCCTCGAGGATCTAGTCGTAAACAAGATTGAGTTTTGCTCTCCGTTGCTGCTTGGCGCCCTGCTCTCCTTTGCCTGTGTATGTGTAAAACCAGAGACCTAATTACCCGCTGCCACCCTGCAATGTTCCCCCTCCTCCCTCCCCACCCCCCCACGCCGAGGAACTCTCCAACTATCTGATTATTGTTCGTTGTATCCTGGGCTTCTTGCCCTACCTGGGATGCTGAACTGATCATGTTTGATGGCCGGATGGCATTAACGTACTGACTGGCACACAGCAAGGATACAGCAAATTCGAGCCCGATGCCACGTCCCTTAGCTTCGAATTTTTCATCGAGGCAGAACGCCTGTACCGCGAAGAGAAGACGGTCGAGCCGCAACATGACACCGCTGTCATGACAGTGGCCGCAGCCCAGCTGCTGAGCCTTGCTGCCCTATACCATGGAAACCATGCTGTCTCGCAGCGCTACATGCGTGATGGCATCCAGCTCGGGTGCCAGAACGGCATGATGGCCGTAGGAAAGACCCATTCCGCCCGGAACTGGCTCGACGACCATATCCTCAGCGTCCGGGCTGCTTCCCACACCGCTTGGGGCACCTTTTGCTTGTCAACGTAAGTCCCATGGAAACACTCTGCTTGATGACTCCCTTGGGTGCTTTTTGTTGTTGTTGCTGCTGCTGTTCTTGCCCATCGCGTCCTCGTCTTTGCTTGGCTGGTCTCGGAGCCACAACAGGCAGTCGATCCAACGGAAGAGAATGGAAAAGCCACAGAGTAGAGTGAACAAGTACTAACAGCTTCCCTTGTCTCGCGAATGAAACAGGATTCTAGGCATGAGTTACCGCAACACAATTACCGACATCCATCCCTGGCTACCGATCCCTGGCACTGCCATCAAGCGCTCAGACGGCGACAGCGTCGACTTTCCCCTGCCGCCGTACATGGGTCAGAGTTTTACGCACCTGTGCCGTCTCATGTCCATCATCCGCAAACTCCTGAGCCAGTATCACGACAGTGGGGATGGGCTGTCGCCCAAGATACGCACATCCGAGAAGGCAGCTGAACACCTGCATCAAAAATTGATGAAATGGGCAGACTCGCTGCCGGTGTCGATGGCCATCGTTGGGCCTACACCCTTTCACGTTGCTGTTGTGCAGTCAGTAGTCTTCCTCTATCTTGATCCGTCCTTTTTCTTCTTTTTTTCTCCTTTTCCCCTTCTCTTTTCTTCTTCCTATCCTTTTGCTTTGCGCAGCAGGGTCGGGATTGTTTCCACAAGATCAAAAATGCCGCCGAGATCCATCTTTTGCTAACAGACACCCTCTTCCACGTCCAGTACCTACCTCCACGCAGCCATCTGTGACATCTTCCGGCCTCTGGCTCGCAAAAACCCGAATCAACCCGTCAACATCTACCGCTGCACCGCGCGCGTCCAGACCGCCAAAGACGTCTACCTCGCCTCTGTCAACCAGCTCAAACACCTCTTCCTCGTCTTCCGCACGCAGTATCCGCACGCCACGACCTCCCTCGGCTGGCACAACATCCCCCTCTACATTGCCAATGCCTGCGTCCTCCAGGCGGGCGCCCGCGCGCCCCCGAACAACGAACTCGCCGACATGGAGGGCGCGTCGGGCCGGACGACCGGAGAGCGCCGCCGCGACTGGTTCCTTGCCTGTGTGGACGCGTACCGCGACCTGGCGCCGCAGTTTGCCGTCATTGAGGGCATTCTGCAGGAGCTGCTGGGCATTGCCTGCGAGGAGGACGACGGCCTTGTCTCGGCCGAGGAGGCCCGTGATATCATGCTCCATGTCAAGATGAAGGGGCCGCTGGCGCCGCACATTCGGTACAGGAGCCCGCATACCAATGCGGCTCCACCGCCGTTTGACAGCCTTGGGCTCGCGCTGAACGACATGGGGGCCGTTGGCGCGGTCGGTGGCAACCTGGCGCTTGATGGCCAGGCTGGCCCGTCGAGGATCTTTGATGCCAGAGCGCAGCAAGAAGTCAAGTTCCTGGTCGATCTCAACTCGGCGCAGGTGGATGAGGAGTCGGACGAGTCCTCGTCCGACTCGGAATCAGGGTCTCCCAGTGGCGGCGGCGGCGGCGGCGGCGGCGGCTCTTCGCGCACAGCTGGAGGACAGCTGCGGCACTTGGGTTCGGGCCAGAATGTAGAAGAGCTGGCCATATTTCATGACCTCAACCTGGGCTGGGAGGATTTATAGTGGGTGAAAGGGGGGGGGGGGGAACCCGAGTCCCCCCAAAAAAGCCCTGTGTGGGCATATATGTATACGAGGTCATGCTGGCCAGATGTGTGTGTGTCGGTAAGTCTGTTTGCGATGTTGATTGGATCTAATGATCGTACACGGGGAAGGATCCAGATGTGTACCCTTTCTTTTTTTTTCTTTTCTTTTTTTCTCTTTTCTTTTTTTCTCTTTCTTTACGCAATGAATGTCTCTTTTCCTTTTTCTCTTTTTCTCTATTACGCTTCTACTCTCCCTTCACAATAATGCTCTCAACCTCCATATCAGAGCTAGGAGGCGTTCCAGCTTGGCGTCCGGGTCTTTTCTCAGTTCTCCAGAAATACGAATATATTTTGGGTTGGAATTGAAAACCAGATCGCTCCGTGGAATCATACTTTCCGTCCGTCCCCTTGACCTGTCCACGAGTGATTTGTAAAACAAACCCGTGGATATCTCTTCCTCGCGCCCTTATTTTTCTTTTTCTGTCAAGGGATATTATGATACCACAAGCGTTCTTGTATACAATGTATTGAAGGGATTTGATGACCAATACCTGAATCATCTGGCGCCGAAATCACGTAGTTTTGTTTGGTATTGATTGCTTTGAGAATGATAAACTAGGTTATTGGTAGTGTTTTGGCTCCCAATGCAAGGTGGTGCTGCAAGAAAGATGGAACAGGATAATAAGGATACTTCTGGATTTGAGTGTCATTGGGGACTGGGAAATCAAGGCGTACGTCCCAACGACAGGGATTCCCCTCATAGGTGTTACGTTGGAAATCTCTCCCTTCCTACGTACCTTTTTTTTTCCCTTTGGAACAAGCCAAAACCAAAGTATCTATCTCAAGTAGAGTAAAACTAGAACTTTATAGACGCCCGCATCAGATATGTCTTATATCTATATATTTCTTAACACGACAATAAAAACATTGCATAGAGAGATATATCGCTATATAGGATGTTAGCTCTCTAGACCTCAAAAAGTCTATCACCTCCAGATAAATAAAATCATTTTTCATAACCGCTATCGCGATTATCCAGGGCAACAAAAAGTATAAAAGATCTACATCTTTTTTGTATATAACGGTATAGTGCCGTACCTTTTGACTTTGAGTTAGCCAGGGGAGAAATTATTGTAGTGGTAATACTATGGTAATTTTCTGGGAAATCTGGTGGCAAATATCGGCCGAAACCGATAGACTAGTATAAATGGGTTATCTGTTGGTTCCACGAATTAGGGAAAAAGGATACCCAGGAGATATGT
Organism: Coniella vitis; assembly: GCA_011317545.1. Classification (NCBI taxonomy): domain Eukaryota; kingdom Fungi; phylum Ascomycota; class Sordariomycetes; order Diaporthales; family Schizoparmaceae; genus Coniella; species Coniella vitis. The sequence goes on from WUJK01000013.1 coordinate 335,942, forward strand.
GCATTCCCTACTATAGGGTCACTCTGTACAATAACCTATGGTGCAGCTTCTTTTGGGTGCCGAGCTGTTTGTACGTGGGAATCACAGTGTTCAAAGAGTTGGGTACTACATACTAGAAAGTACTATTTTATATAGGATGCCATGTACAAAAGTATTAAATTCTGCGGGTAGACCTTGCTATATCAGGCTACCACTATGTCACCGCGCGGTAGTCAGTTCAAACTTAGAGATAAACAGGCCTCAAGTAAATCCCCCCCTCCTCCCGCCCGGGGGAAGAGTAAAACATGCCCAACAAGAAAGACGCCTTGGAAAGCCTGGGCCAACGGGGTGGCTTGGTAACTTTTTTATGCTTCAAAAGGTATAAATATGCTGCCAGATTCGAAAAAGTTTACTTTAGTGTGCTTATACAAGGCAACGATAGTGGTTGTACTGCGTACTTATCTCTTTCATCTCAGTATAGTCACGCCAAGATTGCTATTAATAAGTGTTGCGGTTCTGGTTTGTCTGGGTCTACTGTGCTTCTACTTGGTATGGCAAAGATTTTTCGAGGCATTTTGATAGGTCATATAGGGGCTACCGCCAGTTTTGGTCTAACCGTTCCGATTACTTTGTTGACATGAACGTGTTCACATTCAGGTTAAAAAAGTTGGTGGAATTGTTGATTTTAATGATGTAACTGCACTGTTCCGATCTTGTGTCGGTGTTGATCCATCCAAGCGAGAACCCAAGTCCAGAGGTGAGAGAAACGACAAAGGTAAGGATAAGAAGAAAGAAAAATGGATTCGCCAAGATAGAATGGTTCTCTGTTTGGGGGGGGGGGGTGCCGCCCGAGGGGGGAATGGGTGGCGCAAGATACTTTGGGTAAATATGCTTAATGGTAGGCTGAATGCTTACGGTCGGTTCCCTTGATTCTGTTCCTATAGCGACTTCTTATTATATATATATATATTGAAACAGCTTGATATTTGTATATACTGCTGTTATGACCCACGGTTATACAGGTCATAGGAACGGGCCAATACAATACGGCACCAGACGCCGGGTCGGACCTATAATACGACCGATAGGATCTCTTATATAATTAGGAAAGGAATTACGGATAATATAATAGGGAACGGACTAATTAGAAAGGATAGCTCCGGATAAAAGCTATCTAGAACTATTCGGATAGTAAAGGATATATACTATCTAGTGCTATCTAGTACTAATAGGGAATAACGAAAGGATATAAGGACGATAGATTTCCTAGCTATTAAATAGTTTTCCTTATAATCTTTAGTTATAAATCTAAGTATTATTTTATATAATAAGGTAATCCCTCTTAATTACTTATAATACTTAATATTACTCGATAATATATAAAGACTTAAAGGTAATACTTCCCTAGCTATTAATATATAACTTATAATATAATAATCCTTGCCTAAGTCCCTGATTCTGGAAGTACCTATAAGTTATATATTAGTAGGTAGGGAAGTATTACCTTTAAGTCTTCGTATATTATCGAGCAATATTAAGTATTATAAGTAATTAAAAGGGATTACCCTATTATATAAAATAATACTTAGATTTATAACTAAAGATTATAAGGAAAACTATCTAATAGCTAGGAAATCCATCGTCCTTATATCCTTCCGTTATTCTACTAGATTACTTTCGGGTCCGTAATCTAGTCGCTATAATTACCGTAATTATTATAATCCGATTACTTCGATTACCGTATTCTAAGTAATTAACCCTAACCCTAATTATATTATCCTATATAGCTTAGTTATATAAGAAATCCTTATCGATCCGTTAAGGTTCCGATTTATTAATATATAGTTACGCTAGCCTATTCCTATAACCTATATAACTATAGGTTATAATATTATCTCCTTTCTATCGGTTTTTATCCCTAAAGATTATAATTATTTCCGTAAGTAGTCCTGCTTAATATTCTTACTTAGGATTATACTTTCCTAATTCGTTATATCGTCGAATTCTTCTAATAACCGTTCTCGCTTAGCCGATATTATCGACCGCTTAGATTATCTCGTAATACTTTGCTCTTTTTATTCTTAATATAGCCTTAAGTACTAGATAATAAAGAGTTCGAAGCGTTATTCTAATTATATTCGACGGGGTTATTCTTATAATAGTTCCGGGGTTTCGCTATCTTCTTATAAGTTTTCGATTATAGTTCCTTTTTTTTATATTCTTCTTTACTAACTTCTAGAGTAGTAACGTATATTACCGCCGAGATAGATCGTCTAAAGGGTAAGGAGATAGAGGCTAAGGAAGCTTTTCTTAAGCTTTAGTAGAGGTTAACCGAGGCTATTAGTTATTTAATACGGTTATATTAATAGAAGCGCTTACTTTATAAGCGAGGTAAGAAGATAGTAGCTATAGGTCTTAAATCCCTAGATAAGTTAGATAAGAAGGAGCGGGCTAAGTAATTAGAACGAGAGGAGGCCGCTTATAAGGAGGAAGAGGTTCGTTAGGCTATAGAAGATATTATAATCCTAGAGGCTTAATCTCTAGGTATATTTAGGATTATAGATTAATATATTATAGGGTTTAACCTAGGTTCTCTATATATTAGGGGTTCTTAATCCTTAATAAGGGGTTTAGTTATTTCTATAAATAGCTATTATAGTTAAAGATACGAGTAATCTTATAGCTTAGTAGTTATAGTTCCTAGTTTCTTATTAGGAGGTCCGGGGTTCGATTCCCTATAATACCTTCTCTATTTAAGGCTATAATAACATTTTATTTTTATATTCTTTAATAAGGTCTAGGTATACGTTCTTTAGTAGTTCCTAAGTATTTTCCGAATTATTATAATTTTTCTATTTAATAAGGTATTATTTTCCGTATCTACGTTTATATAAGTCGAGAATTTATTTAACTTTATATTATACTTATTCTAGTTCGATAATATCTATATTATATAAGAGTTCTACGTTTATTAATGCTAGTTCTAGAAGTAAAATATAGAAGACTAGGTATAAACGTATATACGGGATTTCGAGTTTATAATTAACTAGGGAAATTTATTATATAATTTTATAAGGTCCGAGTTTCTTATAATCGAGTTTATCGTTAGGTTTAATAGTTTTAATATTTTTATAGTTAAGGTAGATTTTATCTCCCTTCTATAGGATTAATCCCTTAATCCTTTTCTAATTAGCGTATTTCGTTATTTATTCTTTAATATCTTAAAGTATACGTCGAATATCTTTATATAATTGCTTAATTCTCTTAGCGTATTAATCTACTATTTCTACGTTTCTACCTAGTATTATTTCGTAGTATATTATAGGGTTATATCTATAAAGTAGGAAGAATAATAATTTTCCTATATTTATTATATCTATACTATTATAAGCGAACTACGCTATAAGTAGGAGTTCGATCTAATTATTTTATTTATAGTTAATATAGTATTATAGGTATTATTCTATAATCTAGTTAATACGTTCTATTTATCCGTTTATCTAAGGATAAAATACTATAGATATACGTTATATTATTCCGAGGTATTTAGTAAGTAAGATCTAGAATTTTAATATAAACTTTCTATCTCTATCGGATATAATTTCCTAAGGTATTCTATAGTTAGCGATAATAATATGGAGGAATATATATACGAGTTCTTCTATAGTATTACTTTCTTTATATAATAGGAAGTATATATACTTATTTAGTCTATAAACTACTATTAAGATACTATTATACTATATTTTAGTTAAGGGTTTTTATAAGAGAGGTAGTTTAATAATAAAGTCTAGATTAATAGATAATTAAATAATTATAGGTATTAATAGAGGTTATAATAGTTTATAAGGTTTATATTATTCTATCTTATTCCGTTTATATATATTATAGTTATTAACGATATCCGTAATTTATTTCTTAAGGTTTAATAGGTTCTAATAATATTAGATCTTTTAATAGGTTACTCTAATTCCTTAGTATTTATATATTAGTATATTATAGATATTTCTAATATAATTATTTTATTCCGATATTATTATATTATCGAGGTTAGGTATTTCTCCTTCGATATATAGCGTTATATTAAGTTCCTTAGTAATAGATAATATAATAAAGTTACTTTCCGAATCTTCTCTAAAGATTATTATAATATCTTAGGCTTTACTATTACTATCTTTATAATCTAACCGTTTACTAAAAGTATTTATTCGCTTATTTTCTTTACCTTTACGGTAGATAATCTTAAAGTTAAATTCTAATAAAAATTCGTATTATCTAACTTATCGTTTATTAAGCTATTTTATAAAGGTAAATACCTAAAGATTCTTATAATCTATATATATAAGAATTTATTATTTTACGCCGATAAGGTAATATTATTATTCCCTAAAGGCTTTTACTATTATTATAAGTTCCTAATCGGGCGTCCTATAGTTAAGTTCTAATCTATTTAGTTTTTTACTAAAGTTACTAATTATCCGTATTATCCTTTATCGTTTTATTATCCGATTTATCTATTAAATATATAATCTAATATATTTATCTCGATCTCGAAAGCTTTATCTTAATCTATTTTAATTAGGATTAGTTCTAATATAACTATATCCTTAATTATATTAAAGGCCTTTTATACTTATTCGTTCTAATTAAAGGTAATATCCTTTTTCGTAAATTCTATAAAAAATATTATAATACTATTATAGTTCTTAATAAATTATCGGTAGAAGTTAATATAGCTTAAGAAGGCTTTAATATCCTTAATATTCTAGGGTATAAGCTAATCCCTAACTACTTATACTTTATCTTTCTATATTCGTATATACTTTAGTATAATAATATATCCGAGGTAGTTAACTTCTTAAGTATTCTAATTATATTTAATAGGTTCTATTAAAATCTTATTATCTTAGAGGATTTATAGGATTATCGTAATATACTTCTAGTATTCTTCGAATATCTTTAAGTAAATAAAGATATCGTCTAGGTAAACGATTATAAAATAATCGAAGTATTTATATAAGATAAAGTTTATTATTTCCTAGAATAATACGGGGGCGTTAGTAAGTCCGAATAGTATAATAAGATATTCGAAATATCCGTAATATATTCTAAACGCTATTTTCTATTCTTCTCCGGATTTAATACGAATATATATATATCCTTCCTTAAGGTCGAGGGCTATAAACTATTAAGCTCCTCTAAGCTTATCTCTAAATTCTTTAAAAAGAGGTAAGGGGTATCGATTTTTAATTATAATATTATTAAGTTGCCGATAATTAATATATAATTATAGCTTACCGTTTTTCTTTAGTATAAATAGGATTAGATATCCTATTAGTAAATATAAGGGTCTAATATAGCCTTTCTTAAGATTTTCGTCGATATATTCTCTAAATACTTTAAATTTATCCTTATCTAATCTATAGATAGGAAAGAACTTTAGTTATTCTCCTTCTTTAAATAGGATCTTATAGTTATATAGGCTATACTTTAGTAGGCTATTATCGAATTTTCCTTAAAATAGTTTAATAAACTTCCGATACTCTTCTAATATATTAGAGAGGTTTCTAAATATATCTTTATCTTATATAATTACTATTATAAGGAGATATCGTTATATATACTTAGTTCCTTCTTAAACTTATCGTAATAATATATCCTATTATCTATAGAATCCTATTATATTATATCCTAATCTATTATATCCCTTCTTTTATTAGATACTAACTATTGCTAGATCCTTCTCTATAAGCTATCGAGGTTTATTATATCCTAAGGTAGCTATCGTTTTAGCTCTTTTCGATTTAAAGGTATATATAAATTCGTTTAAGCCCCTATTATTTAAATATTACTTAATAATTAAATCCGATCCTATACCTTTAATTATAACCGCTTCTTAGGTATCCGCTTTATCCTATAAAATATAGCTATTAATCTAATCGATTCGAGGATTTTCTTTTCTTAACTATAATATACCTAAAATTAGTTTATATTATACGGTATCCGTAATATCGAAGTTTATTAGTATTATATATCTATAGATCGTAATTAGTAATTAATTAGATTCTATATTAATAATACCTTAGCCGTAAGCAACTTTTATACCTTCTATAATATTAAGTTTATAGGGTTCTATCTTCTTTTTCTAAGGTATCTATTCTCTATTAATAACGCTTAGGGATATAAAGTCTCCTTATACTCCGCTATCTAGGAGTATTATATAGTTTTTACTATTAATTCGTACTACGATTTTTAAATATTTATATATCGAGCTATCTATCGTATAGAGGGACTTTACTATAAGTCCTAATCGCTTATTATCTCTTATAAGCGATCCTTACCTTTTAAGTTCTACTATTCTTATTATATTCTAAGGGCTATTATCTATATTAGGTTCTTAGCTTATTATATTCCGTATTATATATATATTACGGCTTATTACTATAAGTACGCTTAGTTTTCTCCTTCCGTATAAGGAGTTTATACTCCGGGCTAATTATCCTTAAGGTTATAATAGGTATATACTTTATCCGCTAGGTATTTTATATAATCGGCGTACTTATAAAAGTTATAATATATAGGTTCTATATATATAGGCTTTATAAGCTTTTCCTTTTATTTCTATTCGTATATTCTATACTAATCGAGCGCTTTTTCTTACGCGTAAAGTATATATTAAGGTGTTATATACTAGTACTATCGTACTAAATGCTATATATATTTATAGGGGTTTTCGTATATTAAGCCGATACTAGCGTAATTCCCCTTCTTCCTAAGTACTATCTAGTATTCGCTATTACTATTATTATAGGCGATAATATATTATCCTAATTTATATATAGGGAACTATTCGTTAGTTACCTTATATTTAAAGTATTATCTATAATTATATATAATATAGGTAAACTATATAATCTAATAGTATTTTTCGTAGAGGTAATTAATTCGCGTATCTTCCTATATAAGGGGGGTTTTATCTTAATAGGTTATTATTCGGAATAGTTCTTTAAGTATAATATTATAGATAAAATAATATATATCTCCTTTATCGGTATCTTCGTTTATAGAGCTTTCTAATTCTAAACTTATTTCTTCGTTAATAGTTTAAGTACTAGTATCCTAACTAATATAGAGCGTTTCCTATTATTTTATAATTTCCGTAATATTACTTTATAGAATATCCGTTTCGTTAAATAGCTTATACCCTTTTATATTATACTAATAGGGGTATTCCTTAATAAGCTCGGCTTACTATTTTATTACTAATCTTTTAAATAGATTATTATCTATAGGGAGGGGTATTCTCTAAATAATTATAATTTATTGTTCCTTATAAGGTTTTTAAGGGAATTATCCTAAGCCTTACTTTACCGAGAGGTATATTATATAATTATCCTTATAATAAAAGGTCTAATTAAAGAGTTTATAATCGGAATCGTCCGATATTTACTCTAGAAGCTAGTTTTAGCTAAGAGTAGAGTCCGTAGTCTTATATATTATAATATTAGCCTATCGTCCTTCGGGGATTTTCTTAAATTCTCTAGGTTTCTTAGGTTATCGGTATTCTTATATAAAGTAGCTTATCCTATTATAATTAAAGTATTCCTTACTTATAGGTTTCCTTTAAGCTATATCGAGCTTTATAGGGCTTAAATATATTATACCGCTAGTTATTATTCCGTAGTAGTTATTCTATCGGGGTATAAAGCGTTAAGGTAGCTATTAATATTGTTTTCCGGTATTAGCCCGGGGTATAAAGTTAGTAATAAGTCTTTACCTTCCTTACCGTTCCTAGTTCCTTTCCTAATTATAATCGTCGATAGCTATTATTATAACTACGAATTCTATAAATATCTCTAATCGGGGTATCTTATATAATTCGTCTTTAATAGATTCTTTAAATCTATTATAATAGGCTATTATAAGGGGTTCGTCGTCCTAATAAAGGTATAATATAATTTATCTAAAGAGTATTATATAATATAACGCTAATTTAGTTTATTTAAGTTAGGAGATCTTATATTCTATATTACGCTTTTCGTTAGGGTTTCTAAAGGTTTCCTTAAGTATCTAGGCGAAGGTTTCGAATAATATAAAGAGTTTATTAGTCTTATCTTCTCTAGTTTCTTCTATATCGAATTCTAGGAAGTTCCGTAGGATAGGTTTAAATTATATAAGTACGTTGCCTTTAAGCCTACTAGCTATGAATTCTACTTTCTTAGCTTTAATAAGGAATTATTATTAATAGTATTAGAAGTAAGCTTTAAGGGCTATAATAAAAGGTTAAGTATCGTCTTCTTATCCGTAATAGACCTTAGGCTATTCTATCTTAAAGGGCTTATTAGGAGTTCCGCTAATACTTCCTTAAGCTTCGAGTTCTATAATATATATAATAAGTATATTAATAGTAGTTAAGAGTTATTAATTAGTATTCTAGGTCTAGTTAACCGTTAAGGGGGCTAAAACTATTAGTATTATAGTTAAATATTATACTTAATATTACCTAAGAGGTATATATAAACTATCCTAAATAAGAGTTATAAAAATATAATAATCCTTACCTAAATCCCTAATTCCGGAAGTATTTATAAGTTATATATTAATAGGTAGGGAGGTATTACCTTTAAATCTTCGTATATTATCGAGCAATATTAAGTATTATAAATAATTAAGAGGGATTACCCTATTATATAAAATAATATTTAGATTTATAACTAAAGGCTATAAGGAAACTATCTAATATTAAGCTATAAACTCCTATCCTTATATCCTTCTATTATTTCCTATCTATAGTAAGTATAAATCCTTAGATTACCTAGAGCAATAGGAGCGTTAGCTTATTTAGATTATTTAGATTATTACTACTCTAACTATCTTAGTTATTAAGGTAATCTAACCCTAACCCTGATTATACTACTCTATATTCTTATATAAGAGATCCCTATCGGTCCGTTAAGGTTCCGACTTGCTGGTATATAGTTATACTAGCCTGTTCCTATAACCTATATATTTATAAGTTATAATATTAGAGAATTATTCCGAATAATAACCTATTAAAACGAAACCCCCCTTATATAGGAAAACGCGCGAATTAATTATCTCTACGAAGAATACTATTAGATTATATAGTTTACCTATATTATATATAATTATAGATAATACTTTAAATATAAGGTAATTAGCAAATAGTTCCCTATATATAAGATAGGGTATAATATTATCGCCTATAAAGACGATAATAGCGATTATTATAAAGTACTTAGAATAAGAGAAAATTATACTAGTATTAGCCTTATATATAATACCCCCTATAAATATATTATACGATAAGTAAGGTAGTACTAGTATACGATACCCTAGTATATACTTTATATATAAGAAAAAGCACTCGATTAGTATAAAATATACGAATAATATTATAACCTATAGTTATACAGGTTATAGGAACAGGCTAGCGCAACTATATACTAGCAAATCGGAACCTTAACGGACCGATAGGGATCTCTTATATAACTAGGTTATATAAGATAATATAATTAGGGTTAGGGTTATACGAACTAATTAGGAATAGATTATTAAGATTATTAGATAATCTAGTAGAGCCGGATTATTAGGATCGTAAGATAATCTAAATAATCTAAGGTTAAATAGGGAATTTAATATAGAATAACGGAAGGATATAAAGACGATAGATTTCCTAGCTATTAGATAGTTTTCCTTATAGTCTTTAGTTATAAATCTAAGTATTATTTTATATAATAGGGTAATCCCTCTTAATTACTTATAATACTTATTATTACTCGATAATATACGAAGACTTAAAGATAATACTTCCCTATCTACTAATATATAACTTATAGGTATTTCCAGAATCCGGGATTTAAGTAAGGATTATTATATTTTTATAACTCTTATTTAGGATAGTCTATATATACTTTTTAGGTAATATTAAGGATAGTAATAGCTCCTTAAAATCCTACCCCGTTTACCTTAGGAGAAGGATATTACTAGGTTATAATTTAGGAAGATATAATACGCTAATTAATCGAATTTACTTAATAACTTACTATACTCTAGTAGAATTAAGAGTAGTAGAATCGTACTATCTATAGGTAGGCCTAATAGCTCGAATAATATTAAGCTATAGCCGTTATACCCCTAATACCTATTATTTAAAATACCGGTAATAACTATAAGATAGATAAACCTATTATATATAACGGTAATTATAAAACGCTTTAAGGGTTCCTTACCTATTATAAGGTATACTTCCTATATAATATAGCTTAATTTATTATTAAACCCGATAAAATTATCCTAGCCGGTATACGATTCGAAAAAAATACGCTTATTTAGTATAAACCCTTACTTCGTAACTATATTAAATACCTAGGTAACCTCGATTAACGTAAGCCGACTACTAAGAATATATTCGATTTATTCGTAGGATTCGAATATATCTTTAAGGAAATATTTAATAACCCTAACGAAGAACGGATTATAGTATAATAACTTATAGAACTTAAGTAGAATAAATCTACTTTAGCTTATATAATCCGCTTTAAATAACTCTTAATATACCTCCCTTAGGAAGATAAAAACCTTATAGAATATTATTATAAAGGATTTAAGGATAAGGTTAAGGACGAAATCTCTAAATAGGATTAGCCTAAAGACTTTACGATATTTAGTAATAACGCTATCTATATCGATAACCGTTTCTATAAAAGATATATAGAGAAAAGTAAGAAAGGAGGAAGCTATATTATATAGAGGAATTATATTAATATAGGACGGCGGATTTAATAGATAACTAACTATAGCTTCTAGTAATAAGGTATAATAACTAACGGTACGATATACTTAGGCCTTATAAAGCTCGATATAGCTTAGCGTAAACCTATAAGTAAGGAATACTTTAATTATAATAAGATAGGCTACTTTATATAAGAGTACCGATAACTTAAGAAACCTAGAGAATTTAAGAAAGTCCCTAAAGGATAATAAGCTAATATTATAATATATAAGACTATAAACTCTACTCCTAGCTAAAACTAGCTTCTAAAGCGAGTATCGGATAACTCCGATTATAGACTCCTTAACTAAACCTTCTATTATAAGGATAATTATATAATATACCTCTCGGTAAAGTAAGGCTTAGGATAATTTCTTTAGAAACCTTATAAGGAATAATAAATTATAGTTACTTAGAGAGTACCTCTCCTAACGGATAACGGTTTATTCGAAGGACTAGTAATAGAATAGTAAGCTTAGCTTATTAGAAAATACCCCTATTAGCGCGATATAAAAGGGTATAAACTACCTAACGAAATAAATATTTTATAGAATAATATTACGGAAATTACGGAATAATAGGAAACGCTTAGTATCGGTTAGAGTATTAATACCTAAACCGTTAACGAAGAAATAAGCTTAGAATTAGAAAGCTCTATAGATAAAGATACCGATAAAGGAGATATATACTACCTTATCTATAGTATTATATTTAGAGAATTATTTAGGATAATAATATATTAAGATAAAACCCCCCTTATATAGGAAGATATACGAATTAATTATCTCTACGAAAAGTATTATTAGATTATATAGTTTGCTTATATTATATATAATTATAAATAATACTTTAAATATAAGGTAATTAACGAATAATTCCCTATACGCGAGATAGGATATAGTATTATCGCTTATAACGACGATAATAGCGACTATTATAAAGTACTTAGAATAAGGGGAAACTACGCTAGTATTAGCCTTATATATAATACCCCCTACGAATATATTACGCGCTAAGTAAAATAGTATTAATATACGATACCCTAGTATATACCTTATATATAAGAAAAAGCGCTCGATTAGTATAGAATATATAAATAGAAATAAAGGGAAAAGCTTATAAAGCCCGTATACGTAGAACCTATATACTATAGCTTCTATAAGCGCGCCGATTATATAGAATACCTAGCGGATAAAATATATACCTATTATAACCTTAAGGATAGTTAGCCCGGAGTATAAACTCCGTATACCGAAGAAGAAAATTAAGCGCGCCTATAGCGATAGGCCGTAGTATATATACGATATAGAATATAATAAGCTAAGAACCTAATATAAATAGTAGCCCTTAGAGTATAATAAGAATAATAGAACCTAAAAGGTAAGGATTACCTATAAGGGATAATAAGCGATTAGGACTTATAGTAAAGTCCCTTTATACGATAAATAGCTCGATATATAAATATTTGAAAATTATAGTATAAATTAATAGTAAAAACTATATAATACTCCTAGATAGCGGAGTATAAGGAAACTTTATTTCCCTAAATATTATTAATAGAAAACGGATACCTTAGAAGAAGAAGATAGAACCTTATAAACTTAATACTATAGAAGGTATAGAAGTTGCTTATAGCTAAGGTATTATCGATATAGAATCCGATTAATTACTAATTACGATCTATAAACGTATAATACTAATAAACTTCGATATTACGGATACTATATAATATAAGCTGATTTTAAGTATATTATAGTTAAGAAAGGAAAATCCTCGAATCGATTAGACTAATAGCTATATTTTATAGGATAAAGCGGATACTTAAAAAGCGGTTATAATTAAAGGCGTAGGATCGGATTTAATTACTAAGCGATACCTAGATAATAGGGGCTTAAACGAATTTATATATACCTCTAAATCGAAAAGAGCTAATATAATAGCTACCCTAGGATACGATAAACCTTGATAACTTATAGAGAAGGATCTAATAATAATTAATACCTAATAGAAGAAGGGATATAATAGATTAGGATATAATATAATAGGATTCTATAAATAATAAAATATATTATCGTAGTAAGTTTAAGAAGGAACTAAGTATATATAACGATATCTCCTTATAATAGTAACTATATAAGATAAAGATATATTTAAAGACCTCTCCGGTATATTAGAAGAGTATCGGAAATTTATAAAACTATTTTAAAGAAAATTCGATAATAGCCTATTAGAGTATAGCCTATATAATTATAAGATCCTACTTAAGGAAGGAGAATAACTAAAGTTCTTTCCTATCTATAGATTAGATAAGGATAAACTTAAAGTATTTAGAGAATATATCGACGAAAATCTTAAGAAAGGCTATATTAAACCTTTATATTTACTAATAGGATACCTAATCCTATTTATACTAAAGAAAAACGGTAAGCTATAATTATATATTAACTATCGGCAACTTAATAATATTATAATTAAGAACTAATACCCTTTACCTCTCTTTAAGGAACTTAGAGATAAACTTAGAGGAGCTTAATAATTTATAGCCCTTAACCTTAAAGAAGGATATATATATATTTATATTAAACCCGGAGAAGAATAGAAAATAGCGTTTAGAATACGCTATAGATATTTCGAATATCTTATTATATTATTCGGACTTATTAACGCCCCTATATTATTCTAGGAAATAATAAACTTTATTTTATATAAATACCTCGATTATTTTATAATCGCTTATTTAGACGATATTCTTATTTATTTAAAGATATTCGAAGAGTATTAGAAGTATATTATAATAATCCTATAAATTCTCTAAAATAATAAGATTCTAATAAAACCTACTAAATATAACTAGAATACTTAAGAAGTTAACTACCTCGGATATACTATTATACTAAGGTATTTACGAATATAGAAAGATAAAGTATAGGTAGTTAGGGACTAGCCTATATTATAGAATATTAAGGATATTAGAGCCTTCTTAGGCTATACTAACTTCTACCGATAATTTATTAAGAATTATAGTAATATTATAATACTATTTACGGAACTTACGAAAAAGGATATTACCTTCGATTAGAACGAACGGGTATAGAAAGCCTTTAATATAATTAAGGATATAGTTATATTAGAATTAATCCTAATCGAAGTAAATTAAGATAAAGTTTTCGAGATCGAGATAAATATATTAAACTATATACTCGGTAGATAACTCGGATAATAAGATAATAAAGGACGATTACGGATAGTTAGTAACTTTAGTAAAAAACTAAACGGATTAGAATTTAACTACGGAACGCCCGATTAGGAACTTATAATAATAGTAGAAGCCTTTAGGGAATAGCGATATTATCTTATCGGCGTAAAATAATAAATTCTTATATATACGGATTATAAGAATCTCTAGGTATTTACCTCGATAAAGCAGCTTAATAAACGATAAGTTAGATAATACGAATTTCTATTAGAATTCGACTTTAAGATTATCTACTATAAAGGTAAAGAAAACGAATAAGTAAACGCTCTTAATAAACGGTTAGATTATAAGGATAGTAATAATAAAGACTAAGATATTATAATAATCTTTAAGGAAGATTCGGAAGGTAACCTTATTATATTATTTATTATTAAGGAACTTAACGTAATATTATATATTAAAGGAGAAATACCTAACCTCGATAATATAATAATATTAGAATAAAACGATTATATTAGAAGTATCTATAGTATACTAGTATATAAATACTAAGGAATTAGAGTAACCTATAAAAGGATTTAATACTATTAGAACCTATTAAACCTTAAAAAACGAGTTACGGATATCGTTAATAACTATAATATATATAAACGGAATAAGATAGAACGATATAAACCTTACGGACTATTATAACCCCTACTAATACCTACGATTATTTAATCCTCTATTAATCTAGACTTTATTACTAAGCTACCCCTCTTATAAGAACCCTTAACTTAGGTATAATACGATAATATTATAATAGTAGTTTATAGACTAAATAAGTATATATACTTCCTATTATATAAAGAAAGTAATATTATAGAAGAACTCGTATATATATTCCTCCGTATTATTATCGCTAACTATAGAATACCTTAGGAAATTATATTAGATAGAGATAGAAAATTTATATTAAAATTCTAGATCTTACTTACTAATTACCTCGGAATAATATAATAAATATCTATAGTATTTTATCCTTAAATAAACGGATAAATAGAATATACTAACTAGATTATAGAATAATATCTATAATATTATATTAACTATAAATAAGATAATTAAGTCGAACTTTTGCTAACCGCGTAATTCGCTTATAATAATATAGATATAACGAGTATAGGAAAATTACTATTCTTCCTACTCTATAGATATAACCCTACGGTATACTACGAAATATTACTAAGTGGAAATATAGAAACGGCAGACTAATAGGCTAGAAGAATTAAGTAATTATACGAAGATACTCGATATATACTTTAGGATATTAAAGAATAAATAACGAAATACGCTAATTAGAAAAGGATTAAGGGATTAATCCTATAGAAGGGAGATAAAATCTACTTTAACTATAAAAATATTAAAACTACTAAACCTAGCGATAAACTCGATTATAAAAAACTCGGACCTTATAAAATTATACGATAGATTTTACTAATTAACTACGAATTAGAAATCCTATATATATACCTATACCTAATCTTCTATATTTAACTCCTAGAACTAGTATTAATAGACGTAGAACTCTTATACGATATAAATATTATCGAACTAGAATAAGTATAATATAAAGTTAAAGAGATTCTCGACTTATATAAACGCGGATACGGAAAATAATATCTTATTAAGTAGAAAGGATATAATAATTCAGAAAATATATAGGAACCCCTAAAAAACGTATACCTAGATCTTATTAAAGAATACGAAAAAATAAAAGTTATTATAACCTTAGATAGAGAAGGTATTATAGGGAATCGAACCCCGGACCTCCTAATAAGAAACTAGGAACTCTAACTACTAAGCTATAAGATTACTTATATCTTTAATTATAATAACTACCTATAGGAATAACTAGACCCCTTATTAAGGATTACTAATAATAACTCTAAAGAAATTAAAGTTATAAACTAGAAACCCTAATACCCTACAAATTATTAATAAGAAAATTAGATATAGATAACGGAGAAATCCTAAACTAATTAAAATCCTCTAATATAATAATTATAAAACCCTTAGGTAGTAAGCCTTCGGGAATAGCCGGCTTTACGGAATAATATTTAGCCTTAGCGGCTAAATACTCCTTCTCTATCTCCTTATACTCTATATAGTCTAACTCCTTTATAGAATCTAAGCTTCGGCGAATAACCTATATTATCTTCTCTCTTTATATCTTTTTCTACTTATAAAGGCGATCTATATATATATTTAGAGTATATCGAGCCTTATCTAATTCCTCTATCTTATCCTTAATCTTCTAATAATACCGAGAGATAATATAAATATTAGATAGAGAAGGACCTAGTATATCGTAGCGAGATTTATTTAGACGAATATATTCGGTATAACGGTCGGAATATATTACGGAAATCTAATAAAAAGAAAGCCCCTATTCCTTATAGTTAGAATAAATCGGTATCTCTATATAATACTCTAGAATAGATTAAAGAAGAAGGTTACGCTTAACGGTTTTAGGAGTAACCGACGAAGAAACCTTTCGAGAACGATTTTTATTAATTCTCGACGATATAACGAATTAGGAAGGTATAATCCGAAGTAAGAATATTAGGCAGGATTATTTACGGAAATACTATAGGTCTTTAGAGATAAAAACCGATAGAAAGGAGATAATATTATAACCTATAGTTATATAGGTTATAAGAATAAGCTAGCGTAATTATATATTAGTAAATCGGAACCTTAATAAACCGATAGGGATCTCTTATATAACTAGGTTATATAGGATAATATAGTTAAGGTTAGGGTTATATAAACTAATTAGGAATAGATTATTAAGATTATTAGATAATCTAGTAGAGCCGGATTATTAGGATTATAAGATAATCTAAATAATCTAAAGTTAAATAGGGAATTTAATATAAAATAACGGAAGGATATAAGAACGATAGATTTCCTAGTTATTAGATAGTTTTCCTTATAATCTTTAGTTATAAATCTAAATATTATTTTATATAATAAGGTAATCCCTCTTAATTACTTATAATACTTAATATTACTCGATAACGTATAAAGACTTAAAGGTAATACTTCCCTACTTGCTAATATATAACTTAAAGATACTTCCAGAATCCGGGATTTAGGTAAGGATTATTATAATATAATAAACCTCGATAGCTTATAGAGAAGGGTTTAACGATAGTTAATACCTAATAGAAGAAGGGATATAATAGATTAGGATATAATATAATAGAACTTTATAGATGATAGGATATATTATTACGGTAAGGTTAAGAAGAAATTAAGTATATATAATAATATCTCCTTATAATAGCGATTATATAAGACGAAGATATATTTAGAAACCTCTCCGGTATACTAGAAGAGTATCGGAAGTTTATAAAACTATTTTAAGGAAAATTCGATAATAGCCTATTAGAATATAGCCTATATAACTATAAGATTTTACTTAAAAAAGGAGAATAACTAAAGTTCTTTCCTATTTACGGATTAGATAAGGATAAAGTTAAAGTATTTAGAGAATATATCGACGAAAACCTTAAGAAAGGCTATATTAGACCTTTATATTTATTAATAGGATACCTAATCCTATTTATATTAAAGAAAGACGGTAAATTATAACTATATATTAATTATCGGTAACTTAACGATATTATAATTAACAATTAATACCCTTTACCTCTCTTTAAACAACTTAGAGATAGATTTAGAAGAGCCGAATAGTTTATAACCTTCGACCTTAAGGAAGGATATATATATATTTATATTAAACCCGGAGAAGAATAGAAAATAGCGTTTAGAATACGCTACGGATATTTCGAATATCTTATTATATTATTCGGACTTACTAACGCCCCCGTATTATTCTAGGAAATAATAAACTTTATCTTATATAAATACCTTAATTATTTTATAATCGTTTATTTAAACGATATTCTTATTTATTTAAAGATATTCGAAGAATATTAAAATTATATTATAATAATCCTATAAATCCTCTAAAATAATAAGATTTTAATAAAACCTATTAAATATAATAAGAATACTTAAGAAGTTAATTACCTCGGATATATTATTATACTAGGGTATATACGAATATAGAAAGATAAAGTATAGCTAGTTAGGGATTAGCTTATATTATAAAATATTAAGGATATTAGAGCCTTTTTAAGCTATATTAACTTCTACCGATAATTTATTAAGAATTATAATAATATTATAATATTACTTATAAAACTTACGAAAAAGGATATTACCTATAATTAGAATAAATAAGTATAAAAAGGTTTTAGTATAATTAAGTATATAGTTATATTAGAAGTAATCTTAGTCGAAGTAGATTAAGATAAAGTTTTCGAGATCGAGATAAATATATTAGATTATATACTTAATAGATAATTCGGATAATAAGACGATAAAGGACGATTATAGATAATTAGTAACTTTAGTAAAAAACTAAACGGATTAGAACTTAATTATAAAACGCCCGATTAAGAACTTATAGTAATAGTAGAAGCCTTTAGAGAATAGCGATATTACTTTATCGGTATAAAATAATAAATCCTTATATATATAGATTATAAGAATCTTTAAGTATTTACCTCGATAAAGCAGCTTAATAAACGATAAGTTAGATAGTATAAATTTCTATTAGAATTCGACTTTAAGATTATCTACCGTAAAGGTAAAGAAAACGAACGAGTAAACCCTCTTAGTAAATAGTTAGATTATAAGGATAATAATAGTAAAGATTAAGATATTATAATAATCTTTAAGGAATATTTAGAAGGTAACCTTATTATACTATCTATTACTAAGGAACTTAATATAATACTATATATAGAAGGAGAAATATCTAACCTTAATAGTATAATAATATCGGAATAAAACGATATATTAGAAATATTTATAGTATATTAGTATATAGATACTAAGGAATTAGAGTAACCTTGTTATAACCCACGAACATGCAGGTCACAGGAACAGGCCAGCGCAACCATATGCTAGCAAATCGGAACCTCAACGGACCGATGGGGATCTCTTATATAAGGAATACGGATGATATAATTAGGGTTAGGGTAGAGCCTATAAGAGATTACTATTGCCTATCGGATAGTTAATAGGTAATTATAGGTATTAATAGGCTTAGATAGGCTATATATTAATAAATAGAATAACGGAAGGATATAAGGACGATGGATTTCCTAGCTATTAGATAGTTTTCCTTATAATCTTTAGTTATAAATCTAAGTATTATTTTATATAATAGGGTAATCCCTTTTAATTACTTATAATACTTAATATTACTTAATAACGTACGAAGACTTAAAGGTAATACTTCCCTACCTACTAATATATAACTTATAGGTACTTCCAGAATCCAGGATTCAGGCAAGGATTATTATACTAAAGTTATAATAGCTTTTTATTTTCGTATTCTTTAATAAGGTTTAGGTATACGTTTTTTAATAATTCCTAAGTATTTTCCGAATTATTATAATTTTTCTATTTAATAAGGTATTATTTTCCGTATCTATATTTATATAAGTCGAAAATCTATTTAACTTCGTATTATACTTATTCTAGTTCGATAATATCTATATTATATAAGAGTTCTACGTCTATTAATACTAGTTCTAGGAGTAAAATATAGAAGATTAGGTATAAGCGTATATATAGGATTTCTAATTCGTAGTTAACTAGCGAAATCTATTGTATAATTTTATAAGATCCGAATTTTTTTATAATCGAATTTATTACTAAATCTAATAGTTTTAATATTTTTACGGTTAAGGTAGATTTTATCTCCTTTCTATAGGATTAATCCCTTAATCCTTTTCTAATTAGCGTATTTCGTTATTTATTCTTTAACGTCCTAAAGTATATATCGAGTATCTTCGTATAATTACTTAATTCTTTTAGTATATTAGTCTGCCGTTTCTACGTTTCTACCTAATAGTATTTCGTAGTATACCGTAGGGTTACGTTTATAGAGTAGGAAGAATAGTAATTTTCCTATACTTATTATATCTACGCTATTATAAGCGAATTATACTATAGGTAAGAGTTCGACCTAATTATCTTATTTATAGTTAATATAATATTATAGATATTATTCTATAATCTAGTTAGTATATTCTATTTATCCGTTTATCTAAGGATAAAATACTATAGATATATATTATATTATTCCGAGGTATTTAATAAGTAAGATCTAGAATTTTAATATAAATTTTCTATCTTTATCTAATATAATTTCCTAAGGTATTCCGTAATTAGCGATAATAATACGGAGGAATATATATATAAGTTCTTTTATAATACTACTTTCTTTATATAGTAGGAAGTATATATATTTACTTAGTTTATAAACTACTACTAAGATATTATCGTATTATACCTAAGTTAAGGGTTTTTATAAAAGGGGTAGCTTAATAATAAAGTCTAGACTAATAGATAACTAAATAGTTATAGGTACTAGTAGAGGTTATAATAATCTATAAGGTTTATATTATTCTATCTTATTCTATTTATATATATTATAGTTATTAACGATATCTATAATTCGTTTCTTAAGGTTTAATAGATTCTAATAACGTTAGATCCTTCTATAGGTTACTCTAATTCCTTAGTATCTATATATTAGTATACTATAGATACTTCTAATATAATCGTCTTATTCTAATATTATTATATTATCGAGGTTAGGTATTTCTCCTTCGATATATAGTATTACGTTAAGTTCCTTAATGATAGATAATATAGTAAAGTTACCGTCCGAATCTTCCTTAAAGATTACTATAATATCTTGGTTTTTACTATTACTATCCTTATAATCTAACCGTTTACTAAGAGCGTTTACTCGTTCGTTTTCTTTACCTTTATAGTAGATAATCTTAAAGTCGAATTCTAATAGAAATTCGTATTATCTAACTTATCGTTTATTAAGCTGCTTTATTAAGGTAAATACCTAAAGATTCTTATAATCCGTATATATAAGAATTTATTATTTTACGCTAATAAGGTAGTATTATTATTCCCTAAAGGCTTCTATTATTACTATAAGTTCTTAATCGGGCGTTCTATAATTAAGTTCTAATCTATTTAGCTTTTTACTAAAATTACTAATTATTCGTAGTTATCCTTTATTATCTCGTTATCCGAATTATCTACCGAGTATATAATCTAATATATCTATCTTAATCCCGAAAACTTTATCTTAATCTACTTTAATTAGGATTAGTTCTAATATAACTATATCCTTAATTATATTAAAGGCTTTCTATACTTATTTATTCTAATTAAAGGTAATATCCTTTTTCGTAAGTTCTATAAGTAGTATTATAATACTATTATAGTTCTTAATAAATTATCGGTAGAAGTTAGTATAGCCTAAGAAGGCTCTAACGTCCTTAATATTCTAAGGTATAGGCTAATCCCTAACTATTTATACTTTATCTTTCTATATTTATATATACCCTAGTATAATAGTATATCCGAGGTAGTTAATTTCTTAAGTATTCTAGTTATATTTAGTAGGTTCTATTAAAATCTTATTATTTTAGAGGATTTATAGGATTATTATAATATACTTCTAGTATTCTTTAAATATCTTTAAGTAAATAAGGATATTATTTAGGTAAGCGATTATAAAATAGTCGAGGTATTTATATAAGATAAAGTTTATTATTTCCTAGAATAATATAAGAGTATTAGTAAGTCCGAATAATATAATAAGATATTCGAAATATCCGTAATATATTCTAAACGCTATTTTCTATTCTTCTCCGGGTTTAATATAAATATATATATATCCTTCCTTAAGGTTAAGGGCTATAAACTATTAAGCTCCCCTAAGTTTATCTCTAAGTTCTTTAAAGAGAAATAAGGGGTACTAATTCTTAATTATAATATCGTTAAGTTACCGATAGTTAATATATAGCTATAGTTTACCGTTTTTCTTTAGTATAAATAGGATTAAGTATCCTATTAGTAAATATAAAGGTCTAATATAGCCTTTCTTAAGGTTATCGTCGATATATTCTCTAAGTACTTTAAGTTTATCTTTATCTAATCCGTAGATAGGAAAGAACTTTAGTTATTCTCCTTCTTTAAATAGGATCTTATAGTTATATAGGCTATATTCTAGTAGGCTATTATCGAATTTTCCTTAAAATAGTTTTATAAACTTCCGATACTCTTCTAATATACCGGAGAAGTCTTTAAATATATCTTCGTCTTATATAATTACTATTATAAGGAGATATTATTATATATACTTAGTTCCTTTTTAAACTTATCGCGATAATATATTTTATTATTTATAGAATCCTATTATATTATATCCTAATCTATTATATCCCTTCTTCTATTAGGTATTAACTATTACTAGATCCTTCTTTATAAGCTATCGAGGTTTATTATATCCTAGGGTAGCTATTATCTTAGCTCTTCTCGATTTAGAGGTATATATAAATTCGTTTAAGCCCCTATTATTTAGGTATTATTTAATAACTAAATCCGATCCTATACCTTTAATTATAACCGCTTCTTAGGTATCCGCTTTATCCTATAAAATATAGCTATTAATCTAATAGATTCGAGGATTTTCCTTTCTTAACTATAATATACCTAAGATTAGCTTATATTATACGGTATCCGTAATATCGAAGTTTATTAGTATTATATATCCGTAGATTATAACTAATAATTAATTAGATTTTATATCGATAATACCTTAGCTATAAGCGATTTCTATACCTTTTATAATATTAAGTTTATAGGGTTCTATCTTCTTCTTCTAAGATATCCGTTCCCTATTAATAACGCTTAGGGATATAAAGTTTCCTTATACTCCGCTATCTAGGAGTATTATATAATATTTATCGTTAATTCGTACTATAATTTTTAAATATTTATACGTTAAGCTATCTATTATATAAAGGGACTTTACTATAAGTCCTAATCGCTTATTATCCCTTATAAGCGATCCTTACCTTTTAAGTTCTACTATTCTTATTATACTTTAAGGGCTATTATCTATATTAGGTTCTTAGCGTATTATATTCCGTATTATATATATACTACGGCCTATTGCTATAAGCGTACTTAATTTTCTTCTTTCGTATAGGGTATCTATATTCCGGGCTAATTATCCTTAAGGTTATAGTAGGTATATACTTTATCCGCTAGGTATTTTATATAATCGGCGCGCTTATAGAAGCTATAGTATATAGGTTCTATATATATAAGCTTTACGAGCTTTTCCCTTTATTTCTATTCGCGGATTCTATACTAATCGAGCGCTTTTTCTTATACGTAAGGTATATACTAGGGTATCGTATATTAATACTATTTTACTTATCGCGTAGTATATTTATAGGGGGTATTATATATAAGGCTAATACTAGCGTAGTTTCCCCTTATTCTAAGTACTTTATAATAGTCGCTATTATTATTGTTATAGGCGATAATACTATACTATATCTCGCGCATAGGGAACTATTCGTTAGTTACCTTATATTTAAAGTATTATCTATAATTATATATAATATAGATATACTATATAATCTAATAATACTTTTCGTAGAGATAATTAATTTGTATATCTTCCTATATAAGGGGGGTTTTATCTTAATAAGTTATTATCCTAAATAATTCTCTAAGTATAATACTATAGATAAGGTAATATATATCTCCTTTATTATTATCTTCGTTTATAAAGCTTTCTAATTCTAAGCTTATTTCTTCGTAGATTATTTAAGTACTAATATTCTAACCGATACTAAGCGTTTCCTATTATTCCGTAATTTCCGTAATATTATTTTATAAAATATCCGTTAGGAGAGGCGCCCTCTAGGTAATTACGATTTATCGTTCTTTATAAGGTTTCTAAGGGAATTATCCTAAGCCTTACTTTACCGAGAGGTATATTATATAATTATCCTTATAATAGAAGCTCTAGTTAAGGAGTTTATAATCGGGGTTATCCGATATTTACTCTAGAAGCTAGTTTTAGCTAGGAGTAGAGTCTATAATCTTATATATTATAATATTAGCTTATTATCCTTCGGGGATTTTCTTAAATTCTCTAGGTTTCTTAGGTTATTAATACTCTCGTATAAAGTAGCCTATCTTACTATAATTAAAATATTCCTTATTTATAGGTTTATACTAAACTATATCGAGCTTTATAGGGCTTAAATATATTATACCGCTAGTTATTATACCTTATTATTAGAAGCTATAATTAGTTATTTATTAAATCCGCTATCCTATATTAGTATAATTCCTCTATATAATATAGCCTCCTCCTTTCTTACTTTTCTTTATATATTTTTTATAAAGACGGTTATCGATACGGATAGTATTATTACTAAATATTATAAAGTCTTTAAGCTAATCCTATTTAAAGATTTTATCCTTAACCTTATACTTAAGTCCCTTATAATAATATTCTATAAGGTTCTTATCTTCCTAAGGGAGGCGTATTAAGAGTTACTTAAAGCGGATTATATAGGCTAAAGCAGACTTATTTTACTTAAGTTCTATAAGTTATTATATTATAATCTATTCTTTATTAGGATTATTAAATATTTCCTTAAGGATATATTCGAATCCTACGAATAAATCGAATATATTCTTAATAGTTAGCTTATATTAATTAAGGTTACTTAGGTATTTAATATAATTATAAAGTAAGGGTTTATACTAGATAAGTATATCCTTTTCGAGTTATATACCGGCTAGGATAATTTTATCGGGTTTAGTAGTAAATTATACTATATTATATAGGAAGTATACCTTATAATAGGTAAGGAATCCTTAAAGCGTTTTTTAATTACCGTTATATATAATAGGTTTATCTATCTTATAACTATTACCGGTATTTTAAATAATAGGCGCTAGGGGTATAACGGCTATAGCTTAATATTATTCGAGCTATTAAGCCTACCTATAGATAGTATAATTCTATTACTCCTAATTCTATTAGAATATAATAAGTTATTAGGTAAGTTTAATTAATTAGTATATTATATCTTCTTAAGTTATAACCTAGCGATATTCTTCTCCTAAGATAAATGGGGTAGGAGTTTAAGGAGCTATTATTATACTTAATATTACCTAAGAGGTATATATAAACCGTCTTAAATAAGAGTTATAAAAATATAATAATCCTTACCTAAATCCCGGATTCTAGAAGTACCTTTAAGTTATATATTAGTAGGTAAGGAAGTATTACCTTTAAGTCTTCGTATATTATCGAGTAATATTAAGTATTATAAATAATTAAGAGGGATTACCCTATTATATAAAATAATACTTAGATTTATAACTAAAGACTATAAGGAAAACTATCTAATAACTAGGAAATCTATCGTCCTTATATCCTTCCGTTATTCTATATTAAATTCCTTATTTAACCCTAGATTATTTAGATTATCTCGCGATCCTAATAATCCGGCTCTACTAGATTATCTAATAATCTTAATAATCTATTCCTAATTAATTCGTATAACCCTAACCCTAACTATATTATCCTATATAACCTAGTTATATAAGAGATCCCTATCGGTCCGTTAAGGTTCCGATTTGCTAGTATATAGTTACGCTAGCCTATTCCTATAACCTATATAACCGTAGGTTATAATATTAATATAATAATAAGCGTTGGAAGGTACCGCTATACTATATAAACCTGCAAAAGATTAACTAATAATTAGAATCTCTATCTAATTATTCCTTCTAACCGTATATATAATACTATAAGGGACCAGGTTATAATACTATCTCCCTTCTAAGTAAGTTTATCCCGAACTTAGAAGTATACGGTTAACCCCTAGGCCTATATAACGTACTAAGGTAATAAGGCTTAGTTAACGTTATAATCGCAGTCTATAAGCACCTAATTAACTTCTAAGCTTCCCGGAAGCCCGAAAACTAATTAACTAAGTTAGGGATCGAACCTATAACCTTAGCTATACCCGGAGATTCTAATTATAATATAATAATAAGCGTTAGAAGGTACCGCTATACTATATAAACCTGCAAAAGATTAACTAATAATTAGAATCTCTATCTGATTATTCCTTCCAACCGTATATATAGTGCTACGAGGGACTAGGTTATAATACTATAGTATAGTTCGCTTATAATAATATAGATATAACGAGTATAGGAAAATTACTATTCTTCCTACTTTATAGATATAACCCTATAGTATACTACGAAATACTATTAGATAGAAACGTAGAAATAGTAAACTAATATGCTAAAAGAATTAAGGGACTAATCCTATAGAAGGGAGATAAAGTCTACCTTAACCGTAAAAATATTAAAACTATTAGACCTAGCGATAAACTCGATTATAAAAAACTCGGACTTTATAAAATTATATAATAAATTTTACTAGTTAACTATAAACTCGAAATCTTATATATATATCTATACCTAGTCTTTTATATTTTACTCCTTAAACTAGTATTAATAGATATAGAACTCTCGTATAATATAGATATTATCGAACTAGAATAAGTATAATACGAAGTTAAAAAATTCTCGATTTATATAAACGCGGATACGGAAAATAATACCTTATTAAATAGAAAGGATATAATAACTTAGAAAATACTTAGGAACTACCGAAGAATATCTACTAAGACCTAATTAAAAAATATAAAAATAAAAAGTTATTATAGCTTTAGATAGAGAAGGTATTATAGGGAATCGAACCCCGGACCTCCTAATAAGAAACTAGGAACTCTAACTACTAAGCTATAAGATTACTCGTATCTTTAACTATAATAGCTACTTATAGAAATAATTAGACCCCTTATTAAGGAATTAAGAACCTCTAATATATTTATTTATTTATTTATTTAATTAAATTAACGCCGGACTAGTTACGCTAGCATACCTCCCAAGGGGTATCTCGGCGTATACTGCTTATCGTACTATTAAGGAGCGTATATATACCCACCTAGTATATATATTCGTAATATAACCCTAGCCCGAAGGCTGCTTTATAGCGTATTAGCTATATCCTAGAGGCTAAATACTCCAGGGATTAGTCTTAGAGCAGAGTTATATAATATTATTAGTATAGCCCGTATAGAGCTACGTTTTTATTAGGTTAGCGTATTACCGTATAGTTACTAGACGTTAGATGCCGGCCGAGATTAGTTCCGAAGCCGTACTATATACGTACTATATATCGACTATACTAGCGATAACCTTACTAGTATAGCAGCCTAAGGGCGCTATACTAGAGAGCTAGCTAGTTACTAAGCTGCTAATATAGCGTAGACGTCCTTATAATAGTATAAAGTAGTAGCTTAAGACGCGCTAGAGATATACCTTAAGGCGTTTACTATTATTAATCCGTAAAAGTATATATCCTTCTACTAATAATAGCTAGCCCTTTATCTATAGTTATAGATAATAGCTATTATAGCTAGTTATACCCCTATTATTATTAATAGTAGGGGTATAGCGCCCTTTACTATATTTCTCCTACGCTTACTATAGCTTATTTAAACTCCCTCCTCCTCCTCCCTTCTCCCTCTTCCTTTCTTAATCTACTATATAGTAGTATAATAGTATTACTAGCTATCGCCGCCGCTATATTATACTCCCCTCTATAATCCTAAGTATAGTAATTATTATTATTACTATTATAATGCCTCCTAAGAAAGGAAGTAAGCGTATTTACCTTTCCTAATCGAATACTAAGACTTATAATAGTCTACTAACGTTTTAAATTATTATATAGCTAAGTACGCTAAAGCGCGCTATACTATCACAGGCCCACGGGTAAATATACGGCTTCGGCACACCAGGGCACGAAGCCTTAGTTAGTATATTCCCTTCTCGTCTAGAGACTAGTATTATATAAGCGCTAAATAAGAGCGTTTCCCGAGTAGCTTATAAGCCGTATAAAAGACTATCGGTAATAGGACCCGTATCGACGGTAGACCTATAGAAAACTCTATCTACGGGTGGATCCTAAACGTAAAAGCTACTTAAGAGCAGCTCTCGTACCGCTATATAGATACTATTCTTACTTCTCTCCTTAAGTTAGTTAATAATAGAAATTAGGATCGAAACTATAAACGCTCTTTCGATACCTATTTATATTTAACTAACTTCTTTTCTACCTACCCTATATATCCAACGGTATTTATATACTTATTTAGTATATAGCCTTAGGATATTATACCCTTATAACGAGTAATTCGGGTAACTCCCTACCTAAGCGAATAATAATAATAATAATATAATAATAACTATATAATAAATAGTTATTTAAATAATAGAAGAGTAGTAATATATTATTAAAGGAGTAATATACTAGTAGCGCGAAGATAGTATACGAAACCTAGAAGCGCTTATAGTATAACTTATATAAATCGAATAATCTTATAGCTTATTACTATAGGAGCTATTAGTAAGTATTAGTAATATAGCGGCCGAATACTTTAACCCGGTACCTAACGAATTAGAAGATACCTATACCCCTACCTCCTAAGATATAGAAGATGCCGACGTTAATATAGATAAGGCCCTAGAGAGTATAATCGTACCTAAACGTAAGCCCCTTTCTTAGCTAGCGAACTTTAAGGGTATATATACTTAATTCCTAGCTTAGGAGCATACTATAAGGTATAAATTCGTCCGAGATACTTACTTTATCGGGAATTATATAAATAAGTTCTAAGAAATCTATAAATACCTAAAGGGAGATATAAAGGTTATAGTAAGAAGCTATTATATTATAGAAGGAGAGTATAGCCTTTAGAAACCCTCCTTATTCCTATAATAGCTCCGCTATTAATATTATAATAAGAACTACGCTATCGCTACTTTTTAGAAGCTTAGGAGCTTTATTTAGAAGAAAAGCTAACCCTTCCCTAACTTCTTCTCTTAATAGGAGAAGTTATTAGTAAACTCCGGTGGTATAGAATAGCTAGATTTAGCTAAGTTAACGTATCTAAAGGGCGCTATTAATAGCGTATTATATATATAGCTTATTAATACGGAAATGCCGTCGATATATAACGACTAGGTAAAGAAAGTATTCTATATCTTAGCTAAGCTAGAAAGCTATATCGCTATCCGAGATAGTAGCTACGCTTTGCCCTTAAGCTACTTATCCGGAGCTACGGTATAGCGCTTTAGGATAACCTAATAAGCGGGAGGAAACGGATAGAAACCGTAAAACCCTTATACGGATCCCGATAGGGATACGGCTATAACTAGTATTAACGCTTTATAGGCTAATAAATAGCGCGTAAGGTAGATTAACTAGGCGGAGATTAGGCGTAGGAAAGAGTAGGGACTCTATTATAGGTACGGACGTTCGAACTATAGAATCGCTTATTACCCCTTCTTACCTATACGCCCGCCTAATAGCTTAGGAGCTATACGGGAGACGGAAATTAATATCGCCGATACTAACCTTATCGACCTTAACGATACTACCGAGGAATAGGAGGAAAACTAGCTACTCCTATATAGAGTCGTATATAGGAGCTTATAGGTCTTAACTTTAACTTATAAGAAGTAAAGCGTTAGATAAATAGAAACTATTTTATAATAAACCTATTCTATAATTTAACTCTATTTATCCTAGTATTTATTAATTCTAGCTATAACTACTATTCTACTATAAGCGAGACGCTTATATATAAGTTAAGACTTCCGTATATACCTATCCCGCCTAGGACCCTTTATTAATCGTTAAGGGAGAGAATATCGTATAAGTAGCCTATTATCCGCTATATAACCTACCTTAATATAGACCTAAACGGGTATTTATATCGTATTTAGGCCTATATAATCCCCCGCCTTTAGTATAACCTCGTTTTAGGAAAACCTTAAGCAGAAAGAGAGAGGGTAATATATATAGCTTATAAGCACCGCCTAAGTATCGGACGAGTAGGAGGATTAAAGGTTTAGGAATAGGGATATAGCCCTAAGAACTTTAACTATATATCCGTTAATACCCTTACTATTTAAAGCGAAGTTCGGTATATAAAACGCTTAAGTATCGCTTAGGTAATACTCTTTAGTATTATAATAGCCGATATTACTAAAGCCCTATTACCGAAAGTAGAATCCTCGGTTAACGAGAAACTCCCCCTAAAGTATTATAAGTTCCGGAACCTCTTTAATAAGGATATAGCTTCCGTACTACCGCTATATAGAGAAGGAGCGGATTACGAGATTCGGCTATATAAGAAAGCGGATAGGTCTATTATAAACGCCCTATAGGGCCCGTTATACGGGATATCTAGAGAAGAACTTATCGTATTAAGGAAGACTCTTACTAAACTATTCGATATAGGCTATATTAGAGCTAATAGCTCCTTAGTAAGAGCTCCCGTAATCTTTATTAAGAAACTAGGGGATAGCCTTTATTTTTATATAAACTATTATATACTTAACGCTATTTCGGAAGCCGATTACTACCCGCTCCCCCTTATTAAAGAGACCCTATCTAATATCGTAAACGCTAAATATTTTACTAAGCTCGATATATAAGCAGCGTTTTATAAGCTTCGTATTAAGGAAGGAGATAAGTAGAAGACCGCCTTTCGTATAAGGTATAGCCTCTTCGAATAGCTAATAACCCCGTTCGGACTTATAAGCGCTCCTATAATATTCTAGCGCTATATTAATAACGCTCTACGCCCTTACCTAAATATCTTCTATTTAGCTTATATCGATAATATTCTAATATATACTAATAGTATAGCTAAAGATTACCGAGTAAAGGTAAAGCTAGTATTATATATTCTCGAAATAGTAGGTCTAAATTTAGATATCGCTAAGTACGAATTCGGCGTAACCGAGACGAAGTACCTAAGCTTTATTATCGAAGTAGGGGTAGGGATTTATATAAACCCCGAGAAGGTATATATTATATATAATTAGGAGGCTCCGAAGATAGTTAAGGGAGTCCGTAGCTTCCTAGGATTTATAAACTTCTATCGTTAGTTTATCGCTAATTATTCCGAAATCGTAGGGCCCCTTTTAGCCTTAATTAAGAAGGGGATCCTATTTAGGTTTAGGGAGTAGGAAGAAGCTATATTCGAATAGCTAAAGCATTTCTTTATTAGTAAGCCTATACTCGCTTAATAGGATCCGGATAAGGAGATAATATTAGAAGCGGATTATTCTAGCTATTTATTAAGCGGCTACCTCTTTTAAAGGGATAAGTATAATATCCTCCGCCCGGTAATATACTACTTATACCGCCTAAGCCCTATAGAGTATAACTACGAGATCTATAATAAGGAATTACTAGCCGTTATTAATTACTTAAGAGTATAGGATACGGAGTTTAGGGGTATTATACTATTATTTATAATTTACTCGGATTATAAAAACCTCGAATATTTTATAATATTATAACGTTTTACCGAGAGGTAGGTTTACTAGTCCGAGACGATAGCTTATTTTCGATATTACTTAGTTTACCGTATAGGAGCTATTAGCGAGTATTTAAACGCCCTTTCGAGGAGGGAGCAGGATATACTATATAATATATCTAACGAACGCCTCGCCGGTAGGTAAATCTAGCTTTTACTATCGATAAAGATAAGCTAAGTTATAATATATAATAAGCTATTACTAATAAGTAGCGAGGTTTTTACGTAAGAGGAGCTCTAACGCTTATAGGATAATACTACCTTATATAATAAGGTATACTCCTAGCTTATAAATATAATCCGTAGGGGTAAATACTCTTTTCCCCCTTACCTACGGATATCCGAAGGTAAGCTTATTAAGGTATTTATAGCGGAATACTCGATCGATAAGAAAGGATTATTTAAATTCTATAAATAACTCTAATTACCGGATTAGGAACCCCTATATATTAAACTAATATAGAATATCTATAATTCTACCTTATTTAACTACCTAGGAAGGGATATTATTATTATAATAATAATAAGGGGCTATTTCTAGCTAGGTATATACCGTAGTATTCGGCGGTTTATACGAAATTATAATATTTATAAACGTAAAACGGTATAAAGATACTAGAGGAAGGGCCTTCTTAAGCCCCTATTAGTACCTAAGCGGGTATAGAGCGAATTATCTATAAACTTTATAATCGACCTCCTTTATAAGGACGATATAAGAGAGGCTTACTTAATAGTAATTATAGACCGATTAATAAAAGCTATTATACTTAAAGCTATATATAATATAAGCGCGGAAGTATATATAGAGCGGTTCTTATACTATTATTAGCGGTTCTATAGTTTCCTTAAGGTAATAATTAGTAACCGAGGCTTAAACTAGGTAGGAGGGTTTTAGCGCCGATTATACGAGCTTATAAAGATAGAGTAGCGCTTAAATACCGCTTTCTACCTATAAACGGACGGAGCTATAGAAAGGGTAAACTAAGAGGTTATAAACTACCTCTAAGCGTTCGTTATATATATATAATTAGATTAGCCGATACTCCTACCTAGTGCTTAACTAGCTATTAATAATAGGGATATTAATATAATTAGCCTTAGCCTATTTTTTATCCTATATAGCTATTATATAGATCTAATCGAATAGGTAGAGTATAATATATTACTAGCGTAAGCGCTTAGAGTTTAGGCCGAGAACTTCGTCTAACGGCTTAAAGATATAACTACTTTCGCTTAAGCTATAATAGTAATCGTATAGTAACGAATAAAAAAATCTATAAATAAGTTATAAGTAGTTATAGAGCGGCTTATTAAAAGCGATAAGGTTTAGCTCTCCCTACGAAATATTACTACCGACCGCTTTTTAAAGAAGTTAGCTTAGCTATACGAGAAGTATACCGTAATATATATTATTAGCCCTTATATAATAGAATTAGACGTTCCGCCGGGTATTTACCCTTATTTCTATATAGATCTCCTAATTCGAGCTATATAAGACCCGTTCTTATTATAGGTATAAAGGGAATACCGGCCTAACCCTATTATAGTTAAAGAGGGAAAGGAACCCGAGTATTAGGTGGAAAGTATTATTAGAGTATATAATAAGCTATATAAAGGCCGTACGAAAACGGACGAAACGCTATAATATAAAGTCCTAGTTAAATAGGTCGGATAGGATTAGCTAGATTAGTAGCTATTATCCGAATTTAAAGATATAGTTACTCTTAAGGAGTTCGAGTAATACTATAATAGCGCTATAAATTATAATAGCCTAAAGTCGTAGAAAAGAAGAGCGGGGAAATTAAATACTATAGATAAAAAGAAAACTATATATAAAACGTACGCTAACGTAGCTACCTACTTATCCTTACTTACCTTCTCCTTATTACTAAAATTACTCTCCTTAGTTTTACTAGAATAAGGGTCGTTATTAATACCGCGCTTCGTTTTAGTATTAACTAAGCCCTTACCCTTACTACCCCCCTTTATAAGCTTTACTAGTAGGTTAGTAATATCCTCTAACGCTATCGCTTAGTAGTATATAAGCTTATAGCTATAGCGCTAATATAAAGTTAGTAGGATATAAGTAGGGGAGGAGTAGTAGGTATATACGCTATAGGTATACTTATTATTTAATAACCGGACTTTATTATAGCTAGCCTAAGTCTTACCTAACTTAGGTAGGTAATCGCAGGTATAGCGTATAGCGAGAGTAGTAAGGGCCTAGGGGCGGAGAGTATTTAGAATATATAAGTACGGGAAGATATAAGTAGAGAAGGAGTAGTATATACTAGGGTTAGAAGTATTATAGGCGAGGGAATAGTTAACTATAGTAATAATAGCGGTATATATTTCGTCGGTTTAGTAAAGGGGGGTATAAGAGTAGCTAGAGTTCTTACCCTTCTTATTTATCCTATAGGGGAAATAACGGGTACCGGCTATAATAGTTAGTAAGCTATAAAGAAGTAGGAAAAGCGTTATTTATTAATATTATATAGGTAGAGGGAGAAGGGGTTCTTAGAAGCCCTTATAATATAAAATAGGTATTACTTATCCCTAATACCCTTAGGGAGGGTAATACGAGGTTAAAGCTATAGGTTAATAGCGATAACGCTTTAAATAAGCTTATTAACGGCTTTATTAAGCTAGGTAGCGGTAGGGGTAAGGATAGCGGCGGTAGGAGTAATAGTAAGCGCGGTAGGAGTAGCTATAGCTATAGCTATAGGTATTATTACCGTAGAAGTAGCTATAGAGCTAGTAGTAATAGCGGGGGTAGCGGTAATAGGTATAGCGGTAGGAGCTATATTAGCTTACTTAAAGCGAGTAGTAACGTTTATATTATTAGTAGAGCTAAGTATAAGTAGAGGATAAATAAGGAAGGCGTAATATTTACCTTATTATTATAGGGGTTAGTTTCGCGTTATTTATAAGGGCTTTAGTTTAATTAAGAGGAGGGAATAACCCCTAGAATAGGGGTTAAAGAGGTATTTATACTTTTTCGAAGCTTTAAGAGTAAAGATATCGTATCTATAACCGCTTACTAAGTTAAGGGCGTTACTATTATTCTATTAACGAATAATAAGCGGTAAAACTTATAGATTTGCTAAAAGCTAGGTTAAAGGGAGCTCCGTAGATATAAGACTCCTTATATACTCGCTAGGTATAAGGATAAGGCTCCTTTAATAGGGTAGGCGGGCGTAGCGGCGTTATATCGTTATACTTTTTAAGTAGCTATTATACTATATACGGCTCTATAGGAGGGCGTTCGGCTTAAGCGGGGGGGTAATATTATAGGCCTACGGGTAAATATATAGCTTCGGTATACTAGGGTACGAAGCCTTAGTTAGTATATTCCCTTCTCGTCTAGAGACTAGTATTATATAAGCGCTAAATAAGAACGTCTCCCGAGCAGCTTATAAGCCGTATAAAAGACTATCGGTAATAGGACCCGTATCGACGGTAGACCTATAGAAAACTCTATCTACGGGTAGATCCTAAACGTAAGAGCTACTTAAGAGCAGCTCTCGCGCCGCTATATAGATACTATTCTTATTTCTCTCCTTAAGTTAGTTAATAATAGAAATTGGGATCGAAACTGCGAACGCTCTCTCGATGCTCGTTTATATATACTACGAATACTATTAATACCTATATAGCTAAGAAACGTATAATACTCCTATTAATCTATATAAACTAGCCTAAGCTCCTATAAATACTGTATCTAATACTATTATAAAGTAATATATCCTTCCTACTAGATACTTATATAAATAGTATAATAAGTATAATATACTATACTAAAGCTAAGTTCTAGTATTACTAATTAACTATTACTAATAGGTATATTTACTAATAGAAGCTAACGCTATTAAGAAAGGTACCGCCCCTATAATATACGGCGTACTCCTATATAGCGTTATAAAGCCGACTATTAACGTATTTAATAGTAATAACTATATCTATAATAAAGATAAGGGCGGTAAAGATATCCTATAAAAGGCCCTCGATAGCACCTTCGAGCTCGAGGATAAAGATAAGGGTAGTACCGAAGGTGCTAAGGATAGTACTAATAGCAAAGATAAGGTAGATTTATTCTAAAATAGCTAGGAATAGGCCGAAGATACCTTTAATAATAAGGAGCCTATTACTAATATATATACTAATAATAATAACGCCGAGGAGGACGATAAGGAGGCCTATTAGGATAAGGCTAATAACGATAGTAACTATATTACTAGTAGTAATACTAATCGTACCTATATAGATAATAGTAGTAGTAATAATAGTAATAATAACGATAACGATATCGGTATCGCCCGTATTATTACCGCCGGTAATATTAGTAATAAACGCCCTACGCTTACCTTTATTCCTATTAATACTCCTATTATTAAGAAGTAATATTCTACCGCTACTATTAATAATAATAATACTAAGGCTAGGGCTATTAAGATAATAGCTCCTATTAAGGCTAACCTTCCTTATATTATCTATATTATTAACGCTATTATTACTACTAATACTTAGCTTAAAGCTAAGATTAGTAAGAAGAAGATTAATACTACTAAGAATAAAGGTAAAGCTATTACTCCTATTACTCCTATTAAGCGTAAGAAAATATAGAAGGCTAGCGAAGCTACTCCTAATAGCCGTTATATTATAACCTAGTGCGATATACCTTATAAATAGTATTTAGTCTTAGTAATTATCGGTAAATCGCTTAATAACTATTAGAATATTAAGGGTAATACCCGCTATTAGCGCTATTAGCGTAAGGGCTATACCCCTTTAGCTAACTACCTAATAACTATTAGCCGCTAGCTATATAACGCCCTATAGGAGGGTAAGGATAATACCCCCTACTGTATTATTATTCGTATAGCTAAGGAGGCCTACGATAAAGTATTAGTAAAGGGCTTTACCGAGTTGTTTAGTAAGTCGGAGGAGGAGGTAGAGCCGGTTATATAGCCCTAGAAACGCCCCCGCTATATCCTACCCTACTATCATGGTGTCTTCTGTGCGATATAGCTGCTTTTACGCCAAGAACTCGTCGTCTATGTTGTACTTCATCACCTCGCAACAACCCACCTCCTGACATTCTGAACCTCCAATTCGGAGTGCGAGCCGGTGAAGGCAACATGACGTCATCAGCTTGATTTCTCAGCGTTATCGCAATGGATTCGCAGACAGTCTTTACTACTATCCTTGTTAAATCAATTCCTCGAGCATCACCATACATCAGAAAGTCATCTAGTATTATCAACCTACGCAGTGTTTACGCTGCTTTCACGCAATCCAAAAGCTACTCTTTCAAATATACTTCGTCGTACAAGATAATCGACTTTTATCAAACACAAGACAACAAGCACTCGACATATCAAGAGAAAACACGACACCCTGCGAAAGCGCAGGTTTAAAGCAAAGTCAACGCGCGACAAACTCAACGCCCGAGTCAAAAGAGTTCATACATCAAGAAAACCGAGATACCATATTAAAACGCACGCTAAACGCAAGACAAAAGCAAGCTCAGCGCCCGAGTTAAGAGCAGTTACGTATCAAAAGAAACGACAGACCTTACGCAAATACAGTTCAAAAAGATATATACCATTGAAAAGAGCTGGGATACCCTGCGTAATCGCAGGTTCAGAGCAGGTCTTTCGCAAGATTTACAATCATTCACATTTCAAGAAGAATAAGAATCAAAGACAGAGTATAACAACATCGTTGCGTAAGGCATACGGCTTCGCAGCGACAGCGCAGTTCGTGAGCAAGATGAATTGGTGAGCTACTGCTGTCCAGCAGGCTCCTTGAAAGATTTTGATGATTAGATGCTCGCAAGTGACTTGCTTTCACGCAGTCTTGGAGCATAGAAAAAGCAGTGATGACGCCGCTATCCCTCCGTGAGCCGAAGGTGGTAGTGTGCTTGAGATTTGGATCCATTTTGTCCCGTGCAGGTTACTGAGTTGCTTGGAAGCAGCGGTGAAGCATGTAGGACGGAGCGCTTTTGCGCTGTTTGGATCCATTTTGTCCCGTGCAGGTCACTGAGTTGCTTGGAAGCAGCGGTGAAGCATGTAGGACGGAGCGCTTTTGCGCTGTTTGTGCGAGGTAACTCGCTGAAAGAACGGAATCGCGAGTCCGGTCTTCTTACGCTGGCGCAGTTTCTGTGCTGAGCAAACGCAGCGGAGACGCAGCGGGACCGCTGAGTCTATTACAGAGACTCGGAGGTTGAAGCCTTGAGTGAGGAATCGAAATTCATGCTGGTGCACACAGCGTGAATCATTTGAATTGAGATTTTCAGCGTTTCAGTTGATTAGTTTGTTGATTTGTTATGAATAACTGCAAATGCAGCGGGTACCCTGCGAAGACGCAGCTCTTACGCTGATGAAACAGTTTTTGAGATGGTCAAAGTTGATCTATCTTTTGTTGATTTGAATTGAGAATAGGTGCATTTCAACAGCAAGTACGCTGTGGGAACGCAACCTTTACGCAGACTATGCAGTCTTTGAAACTGCAGCATTCAAAAGTTTGAATACTATGCGATATCGCAGCGAAAGTCTGGCTTATGCTTTAAGTTTGAATTGATGTTTAGTATTGCTGTTTGGTTATTGTTATTGCAAGTTGTGATTATTGCAATTGATTATTGAATGATAATTTGATATGAATTTGAATGATATATTATACTGGATTGCTGCGAAGCCGCAGCTTAAACGCAAACTAAAAGCAGGATATGTCAAATATACGACAACACACGACATTTTATGAGTCTATTTCTGTTAAAACGTCAAAATCAACCCATTTGCGTCCAACACCTTAACGCCAAACTATGAATCAGCAGCGAACTCGCTGCTATTTCGCAAAGAGTCATCAGTTACCACCAGTTCCAGCATTTCCAGCATTTCCGCCATTATCTCCACCAGCAGCATTACCACCATTGTCTCCGCCAGCAGCATTGTTACCGCTGCTTCCACCCTGCGGGTTCGCACCACCATCGCCGCCTCCAGGAGGGTCCAGGCGATCAGCAATACGTTCAGCAGCGATCACACCACGGCGCACCAAGCCAACCAAATCTCGAAACAAAGCCAACTGTTCATCACCTTGACCGCCGCCAGCGAGCAGCGCGACCGCAGCGTTAATGCCGTCCCGACCGGCTCCCTTAGCCTTGGTAAATGAATCAATATGATTCAAAGGAATGTGCCTGTTGGCACGTTGCAACTGATCCTGGGAAAAGGGAAATTGTTCTTCAAGGACAGCAATGGCATCAAAGGGAAGCTGTAGCAAGGAATTAGCATGGAAAACGCAATACAAACGCACCAAAAAGGAGAACGACTTACGCGATTACAAGCATGTTTGCCGGCACTGCAGTACAAACATTTCAATCCTTTGCCTAAGAGCACAAAGTTAGCATTGAAAACGCAAGGATAACGCAAGTCAACATACCAGCAACGTTGTGGCATTCATGGTTATGATGACCATCTTCCATCCGACGACGCAGGCACCGAACACACCAATTGCGCG
Source organism: Coniella vitis (assembly GCA_011317545.1). Lineage (NCBI taxonomy): Eukaryota > Fungi > Ascomycota > Sordariomycetes > Diaporthales > Schizoparmaceae > Coniella > Coniella vitis. The sequence continues at coordinate 374,877 of WUJK01000013.1, forward strand.
CGTTGCGCATACCCGCCGAAGCCGCAGCGGGGGCGCTGCGTGCAGCGGGAGGAGCAGGGCCATTCGCAGGCACACTGGTAGGCGCATTGGCGGGCGCATTCACAGCGGCAACGCCGCTTTGATTCGAGGAAGAGGCCACGGCAGTACCCGAGGCGGCAATATTGGCGGCACGAGTGCGTTTACTAGGACCACTAAGACACAGCGTTAACGCAGACAATACGCAGAGAAAGAGCTGCGAACTACTTACCCTTGGTTATCGTTGGGAGCGGGGCGCTTGCCAGTCATGATGATTGTTGTTGTGATGGTTGGGCTGTTTGAAACTGTGAAGCAGCGTTAGCCTGGCGAAAACGCAGCGAATCAATGAAAGCAGTCTGGCCTGCCTGAGGGAAAACACTGCGAAAGGGATGCGAAGAAGCTGCGTGCTCAGTGTTGAAGATGCAACTTACAAAACTTGAACTGAATGGTTGCTTAAAGGAATAAAAGTTAAAGGAGAAAGAGGGTGTAAAAAGAGGGGCTTTTATAGCCGTGAGTCTGAAGCTATTGCCAACTGCCAAGTGGCCCGTGCACCCATTCAATTGCCAGATATGGCTATGGTTATTTGCTATTGTTCTATTGTTGGCTACTATTGTGGAATGAAGATGGGAAGCACAATGAAAGCACAATGGAAGCACAAGGAACGCTACAATGGAGCTGCGAACTCATTGTTTTGCACAATGGATGTGGCAATGGGTATAATAAGAGCTATTCAGAGGTTCTTTGAGCTTTGTGGGTTTTGAAAGAGAACAATGGGTTTCAGACACACCAAAGAGGATTAAAAGACATGCAAGCGCATAGTGCTTGAACGCAGAGATAACGCAGTGAAGAAGCATCCTATGAGAAAAAGAAGTTTGTGGATTGAAGTTATTTTGAGAACGAGGTTTACAAAAGATATGTTCTGGTCCAACGCAGAGACAACACAGCGAATGAACGCCAGGAAGATATGCGACAACGCAGGTTGTACGCAGGAAAAACGCAGCCAGTTACCTATTGGCAATAACCCATTGGCAAGTCGACATTTGATGACTTCGAGGACGAAGTCATACAAGGGGAGGAGTATTGTCAGAACCCTACCCTGAGCGCCAGGAAAGCCCAGCGGTAACGCAGTCCCTGCGGCTTGGAACAAGGGCCTGCCGGCAGCTCTCGGCAGGCAGCCATGGAATCTCAAAGATATAAAGAGCCGTCGGAAGCTTCGGAAACTAGTGAATGGAGAGGGGATTTCTCTTTAGGTTCAGTTTCTGTCAACGAATACTACTATCATGGTGTCTTCTGTGCGATATAGCTGCTTTTACGCCAAGAACTCGTCGTCTATGTTGTACTTCATCACCTCGCAACAACCCACCTCCTGACACCTACTACTATTAATAATAATAGCACTAGCTATAATACTAGCCCTAGTAATACTAGCGCTAGGCTATTATAGCTACTACTATTACTACTAGCGTTAGTACTACCTATAAGTAGGAATATACCCCTAATACCGTAGGCCTATTATAGTTATTTCCCGGCCTAATTACCCCTACCCTAGGTACTCCCGCTAATTACTATACCGCGCTATATACCTTTAGTAACGCTATACGCTAGGTAATCGATTATATATAGTTTAACGTACTTTAGCCCTAAATAGCTTATAATATAGCTATAAACTACCCTAATAGCTAATAATATAAGATCCTAATTAAACCCGCTTTCCTATAGAATAATAAACCGTATTATACTTACTATATATATAATAATAAGGGTATTATTTATAGAGAATCTTTATAAATTACTTCTAAGAAGGTAGACTATGCTTAATAACTTATAAGTACCCTTTATAAGTATATTTCGCGGAAAGGGGTATTAGGGGGCCCGGCTAGGCCCTCCGGTTAATCCCGCTACCTCCGCCTAGCTATTATATAGTATACCTAATACTAAGGCAAAAGCTTACTAGAATAGCCTATTCTATAATAGCAGCTTATCCCTAGCCGGCTAAACCGATAATAATACGCTTTAAAATCGCTATAATTAATCCTTATAATTATAAAGAGAGCTAGCTATTAATAGCTTAGTAAAAGGGCCGGCTATATTATAATACGAAAGCTTAGCCCCTAAGTATTATACTAGCTAGATAAGACTACTTATTAATACGTTTATTATATCTTCTTAAAGCTCCTAATTCCCTCTCGATATAAGGTCTATATACCTAAGGTAATAAAGCTTACTACCCGCTCTATTAGGGAGAGTATTATACCCCTTTTCGTAAGGGTATTTATAAGCTCGTTCCTAGCTATACCTATATAATTAGGGCTTTAAAGGATAATTACTAATTATCCCTCCGTAAGGTACTACTTATAAAGAGCTTAAAAGCTTCGGAAAGCCTATTATAAAGTAATAAGCGTATTACCTTATAATCCCTAGATAACCGAGGTACTATTTATATAGATAAATACCGTTAATAGTATTATTTCTAGTATTAGCTATAATCCTATAAGCAGTTTAACCGCTTCGGTATCGAAAACGTATAAGTACTTATAGAATACCCTAGTAATAATAATAATAAATACCCTATCCCTTACTATAATATACCTATAGCTTACCTTACGCTTAGGTCCCTCCTAAACCTTAGAGCTATCCGTATATATTATTATAATATCCGGTAATAGGGTTATATACTATATATTATAGCATATAACTACTTCTTCCTTAAGGTAACCGATATTAGGGTCTAATATAATATAGTTAGGATACCGGGGGGTTAATAAGGCCGGCTTAGGTATAATAAGAAAGCTATATATAGCGTCCGTAAAGCGTATTATTAAATACCCTAAGGTTATATCCTATAGGAGTATATATCCGTTTATAAAGGGGGTACCTTATATCTAGCAGAGTATATTATAAGCCGGCCCGGCAAACTACTACTCCTAGTATAAGCCTAGCTATAAGGAGGCTTATTTCGCGGAAGGCTATTATTATATATACTATCCTTTATACCGGTAATACCCTTCTAACGCCTTTTATTAATAGTTAATCCGCCTTCTTAAGCTATATTATAGGTATATAGCCCGGTCGAAACTAAGCGTCCGCTATATATATAAGCATCGGGATAAATATTATTATAACTACCTTATAAAGGGATATTATAAAGGGGCTATATTATACCTTCCTAAGGCTCCTAAGGTAAGCTATAACCTTCGTTATCTTATAAACCCTTTCCTTAATATACCTCCTACCTATAAAACGCTTATTAAACTAGAATCCTAACTAGCGGAAGCTAGCTACCTTAGAATAGGAGGGTATATTAGTAATAGGCTCTATATACCTACCGCTTATTATAATAGCCGGCTATATTACCTCCCTACGCCTTAAGAAGTAGAAAACTTCTATCTTCTCCGCTACGAACTATATTATATTCCTTAAAGCCTAATCGTTAATACTCGCTATATCCGTTTCTAGTAATATTATATTTTTCTCCGCGCTATTAAATATATAAAGGAAGAGAATATCGTCCGTATAGCAGAAATATCTATTATTACCCTATAGAATAAGTTTAGAGAGGTAGATTATATATAATACCGGCGAAAGAGGCGAGCCTTAGGGTATATTATATCTTACCGAGGAGAAACCCGTTATCGACCTATTTAAACGGATCTATACTAATTATATTATTAGGAAAGAGGTTATTAGATTTAATAATAAGAGTAAGAAATTAAGGACTTATAGCTATATAACTAATCTATTAGGGAGGATAGTATTAAACGCCCCTTATATATCCTTAGTTATTATTATAATAATCTACCCTTAGGAGAGTATTAGCTCGATATTATATATAAATACCGCTATAAGGTTTATTATAGAGCGTTTTAATAGCGCCTTATAATATTATAGATTAAGGACCCCTTTAATAAATAGGATCTAGGAGAGCTTATATATAATTAGCCTCTCGAGCCCCTTAGAAAAGGTAGAAAGGAGAGTAATAAACCTATATAACCTAGGGCTATTTATATCCCTCTTACCTAGCTTAGAGTATATCGATACCTTAATATAGCGTTAAGATAGAGGAAAGTAATCTATAATAAGGTAATAGTTATAGAGCTAAATTAAAAGGGGGCTAATATTATCTTAATACTCCTTTAATAGGGATACCGAGGTATTATTTACCCCGGGAAAGGTAGATTTAACTCGGATAATATATTCCTTTACCTCCTTAAGTATAGCTATATAACCCTATTAGAAACGGGCTTTAAAGGTATCCTAGCCCTTAAGCGGATCCCTAACTAGGTTATTATCCCTAGAGAACCGCTATAGAATCTTATCTTATAATAAGCTCGCTTTCTTAATAGGGTCCTTATATAATATACCGTCCCCTATATATAATAGGGGAGCTTATAACGGTATAGCTAGCTTATATTACCCCGCTATCCTAAAGATATCTATATCCGAAGCTATTATATTTATCCTACCCTATTAAAAGGCTTACTAATATACTCGAATAGCCCCCTTAAAGGTATTCCTAATTACTTAAAACTCCCTCGAGTAAATCCGATAATTATATCGGGCCCTAATATACGCCCGGTATACTTCCTTTACCCTATTATCCTATTAAGGGGCTTAAAAATAGGGTTATAGCTACCGCCCCGCTACCTTTAGGGCTTTACCCTAAAGGTAGTTTAAGCGGGTTATTTAATAATTTAGAAAAGCCGGGCTCTTTACTTATAAAAGGGGCGGTATATTTATTAGCCCTATTTCTAAAAGGCCCTTAAAAACCGGGAGGGATTATAGGTCTACCTATAGCTATACTAGTTATTCCTAGGGGAGCGGAGGATTATTACCGATAATCGTAATAAGGGTCTTATAGTTAGAGCTAGTATATAGGTTAAGAGTAATTTTCTATAAACGGGCATCGAGAGAGCGTTCGCAGTTTCGATCCCCAATTTCTATTATTAACTAACTTAAGGAGAGAAGTAAGAATAGTATCTATATAGCGGCGCGAGAGCTACTCTTAAGTAGCTCTTACGTTTAGGATCTACCCGTAGATAGAGTTTTCTATAGGTCTACCGTCGATACGGGTCCTCTTATCGATAGTCTTTTATACGGCTTATAAGCTGCTCGGGAGACGCTCTTATTTAGCGCTTATATAATACTAGTCTCTAGATAAGAAGGGAATATACTAACTAAGGCTTCGTACCCTAGTATACCGAAGCCGTATATTTACCCGTAGGCTTATAATATTACCCCCCCGCTTAGGCCGAATACCCTCCTATAGAGCCGTATATAGTATAATAGCTACCTAAAAAGTATAACGATATAACGCCGCTATACCCGCCTACCCTATTAAAGGAGCCTTATCCTTATACCTAATAAGTATAAAAGGAGTCTTATATCCGTAGAGCTCCCTTTAATCTAGCTCTCGGTAAATCTATAAGTTCTACCGCCTATTATTCGTTAATAGAATAATAGTAATACCCTTAATTTAGTAGGCGGTTATAAACGTAATATCTTTACTCTTAGAGCCTCGAAAAAGTATAAATACCCCCTTAACCCCTATTCTAAGGGTTATTCCTTCCTCTTAATTAAACTAAAGCCCTTATAAATTACGCGAAACTAACCCCTATAATAATAAGGTAAGTATCGCGCCTTCCCTATTCGTCCTTTACTTATATTTAGCTCTACTAATAGTATAAACGTTACTACTCGCTCTAAGTAAGCTAGCGCGGCTCCTATTATTATACCTACCGCCGCCGCCCCCGCCGTTATTATAGGCTCTATAGCTACTCCTATAGCGGTAGTATCTATAGCTATAGCTATAGCTATTCCTATTATACCTACCGCTACTCCTACCGCCGCCGTCCTTACCCTTACCGCCGCCTAGCTCGATAAGGCTATTAATAAGCTTATTTAAAGCGTTATCGCTATTAACTTATAGCTCTAACCTCGTATTACCTTCCCCGAGGGTATTAGGGACGAGTAATACCTGCCTTATATTATAAAGGCTTTTAAAAACCCCCTCTCCCTCTACCTATATAGTATTAGTAAGTAGCGCTTCCCCTACTTCTTTATAGCTTATTAACTATTATAGCCGGCGCCCGTTATTTCCCCTATAGGACGAATAAGAAGGGTAAGAACTCCGGCTACTCTTATACCCCCCTCTACTAGACCGACGAGATATATATTACTATTATTACTATAGTTAACTATTCCCTCGCCTATAATACTTCCGACCCTAGTATATACTACTCCTTCCCTACTTACGCCTTCCTATACTTATATACTCTAGGTACTCTCCGCCCCTAAGCCTTTACCGCTCTCGCTATATATTATACCTGTAATTACCTATTTAAGTTAGGTAAAACTTAAGCTAGCTATAATAAGGTCCGGTTATTAAATAATAAGCGTACCTATAGTATATATACCTACTACTCCTTCCCTACTTATATCCTATTAACTTTATATTAGCGCTATAGCCGTAAGCTTATATGCTATTAGGCGGTAGCGCTAGAGGATATTACCGACTTATTAGCGAAGCTTATAAAAGGGGGTAGTAAGGGTAAGGGCTTAGTTAGTACTAAAACGAAGCGTAGTATTAATAATAACCCTTATTCTAATAAAACTAAGGAGAATAATTCTAATAGTAAGGAGGAGGTAAGCGAGGATAAATAGGTAACTATATTAGCGCGCGTTTTATATATAGTTTTCTTTTTATCTATAATACTTAATTTCCCTACTCTTCTTTTCTATAACTTTAGGCTATTATAACTTATAGCACTATTATAGTATTACTCGAACTCCTTAAGAGTAATTATATCTTTAAATTCGGATAATAGCTACTAGTCTAGCTAATCCTATCCGACCTACTTAACTAGGACTTTGTATTATAGCGTTTCGTCCGTTTTCGTATAGCCTCTACGCGGCTTATTATATACTCTAATAATACTTTCTACCTAATATTCGGGTTCCTTTCCCTCTTTAACTATAATAGGGTTAGGCCGGTATTCCCTTTATACCTATAACGGGAGCGGGTCTTATATAGCTTAAATTAGGAGATCTATATAGAAATAAGGGTAAATACCTAGCGGGATATCTAATTCTACTATATAAGGGCTAACGATATATATTACGGTATATTTATCGTATAGCTAGGCTAATTTCTTTAAAGGGCGGTTAGTAGTAATATTTCGTAGGGAGAGTTAAACTTTATCGCCCTTAATAAGCCGCTCTATAACTACTTATAACTTATTCGTAGATTCTTCTATTCGTTACTACGCGACTATTATTACGGCTTAAGCGAAAGTAGTTATATCTTTAAGCCGTTAAACGAAGTTCTCGGCCTAAACTCTAGGCGCTTACGCTAATAATATACTATACTCTACCTATTCGATTAGATCTATATAATAGCTATATAGGATAAAAAATAGGCTAAGGCTAATTATACTAATATCCCTATTATTAATAGCTAGTTAAGCGCCGGGTAAGAGTATCGGCTAATCTAATTATATATATATAACGAACGCTCGGAGGTAGTTTATAACCTCTTAGTTTACCCTTTCTATAGCTCTATCCGTTTATAGGTAGAAAGCGGTATTTAAGCGCTACTCTATCTTTATAAGCTTATATAATCGGCGCTAAAACCCTCCTACCTAGTTTAAGCCTTAGTTGCTAACTATTACCTTAGGGAAACTATAGAACCGCTAGTAATAGTATAAGAACCGCTCTATATATACTTCCGCGCTTATACTATATATAGCTTTAAGTATAATAGCTTTCGTTAATCGGTCTATAATTACTATTAAGTAAGCCTCTCTTATATCGTCCTTATAGGGGAGGTCGATTATAAAGTCTACGGATAACTCGCTCTATACCCGCTTAGGTATTAGTAGGGGCTTAAGAAAGCCCTTCCTCTAGTACCTCTATACTATCTTATATCTATAAACGTTATAATTTCGTATAAACCGCCGAATACTACGGTATATACCTAGCTAAAAATAGCCCCTTATTATTATCGTAATAATAATATCCCTTCCTAGGTAGCTAGATAGGGTGGAATCGTAGATACTCTATATTAGTTTAGTATATAGGGGTTCCTAATCGGGTAATTAGAGCTATTTATAGAACCTAAGTAATCCTTTCTTATCGATCGAGTACTCCGCTATAAATACCTTAATAGGCTTACTTTCGGATATCCGTAGGTAAGGGGGAAAAGAGCGTTTACCCCTACGGATTATACCTATAAGCTAGGAGTATACCTTATTATATAAGGTAGTATTATCCTATAGGCGCTAGAGCTCCTCTTATATAAAAACCTCGCTACCTATTAGTAATAGCTCGTTATATACTATAACTTAGCTTATCTCTATCGATAATAAAAGCTGGATTTATCTACCGGCGAGGCGTTCGTTAGATATATTATATAGTATATCCTACTCCCTCCTCGAGAGGGCGTTTAAACGCTTACTAGCTACTCCCGCGCGGTAGATTAAGTAGTATCGAAAACGAGCTATCGTCTCGGACTAGCAGACCTACCTTTCGGTAAAACGCCGTAATATTATAAAATATTCGAGGTTCTTATAATCCGAGTAAATCGTAAATAATAGTATAATACCCCTAAGCTTTATATCCTATACTCTTAAGTAATTAATAACGGCTAGTAATTCCTTATTATAGATCTTATAGTTATACTCTATAGGGCTTAGGTAGCGTAAATAGTATACTACCGGGCGGAGGATATTATACTTATCCCTCTAAGAGAGGTAGCCGCCTAACGAATAGTTAGAATAGTCCGCCTTTAGTATTATCTCCTTATCTAGATCCTATTAGGCGAGTACGGGTTTACTAATAAAGAGATGCTTTAGCTATTCGAATATAGCTTCTTCCTACTCCCCGAACCTAAATAAGACCCCCTTCTTAGTTAAGGTTAGGAGGGGCCCTACGATTTCGGAATAATTAGCGATAAACTAATAATAGAAGTTTATAAATCCTAGGAAGCTACGGACTCCCTTAACTATCTTCGGAGCCTCCTAATCGCATATAGCGTATACCTTCTCGGGGTTTATATAGATCCCTACCCCCGCTTCGATAATAAAGCCTAGGTACTTTATCTCGGTTACGCCGAATTCGTATTTAGCGATATCTAGATTTAGACCTATTACTTTAAAAGCGCGTAATACTAGCTTTACTTTTACTCGGTAGTCTTTAGTCGTACCGTCGGTATATATTAGAATATTATCGATATAGGCTAAATAGAAGATATTTAGATAGGGGCGTAGAGTATTATTAATATAACGCTGGAATATCGCGGGAGCGCCTATAAGTCCGAACGGGGTTATTAGCTACTCGAAGAGGCCGTACCTTATATAAAAGGCGGTCTTCTACTCGTCTCCTTCCTTAATATAAAGCTTATAAAACGCTATTTATATATTAAGCTTAGTAAAATATTTAGCGTTTACGATATTAAATAGGGTCTCTTTAATAAGGGGGAGCGGGTAGTAGTCGGCTTCCGAAATAGCGTTAAATATATAGTAATCTATATAAAAACGGAGGCCGCCCCCTAGTTTCTTAATAAAGATTATAGGAGCTCCTACTAAGGAGCTATTAGCTCTAATATAGCCTATATCGAGTAGCTCGGTAAGAGTCTTCCTTAGTACGATAAGTTCTTCTCTAGATATCCCATATAACGGGCCCTATAAGGCGTTTATAGTAGACCTATCCGCCTTCTTATATAGCCGAATCTTATAATCCGCTCCCTCTTTATATAGCGGTAGCGCGGAAGCTATATCCTTATTAAAGAGGTTCCGGAACTTATAATACTCTAAGGGGAGTTTCTCGTTAACCGAGGATTCTACTTTCGGTAATAAGGCCTTAGTAATATCGGCTATTATAATATTAAAAAACGCTATTTAAGCGGTACTTAAGCGTTTTATACGCCGAACTTCGCTCTAGATAGTAAGGGTATTAATAGATATATAATTAAAGTTCTTAGGGCTATATCCTTACTCCTAAACCTTTAGTCCTCCTATTTATCCGATACTTAGGTAGTACTTATAAGCTATATATATTACCCTTTCTCTTTCTACCTAAGGTTTTCCTAAAACGAGGTTATACTAAAGGCGGGGGATTATATAGGCCTAAATACGATATAAATACCCGTTTAGGTTTATATTAAGGTAGGTTATATAGCGGATAATAGGCTATTTATATAATATTCTCTCCCTTAACGATTAATAGAGGGTCTTAGGCGGGATAGATATATACGGAAGTCTTAACTTATATATAAGTATCTCGCTTATAGTAGAATAGTAGTTATAGCTAGAGTTAATAAATATTAGGATAAATAGAGTTAAATTATAGAATAGGTCTATTATAAAATAGTTCCTATTTATCTAACGCTTTACTTCTTATAGGCTAAAATCGAGACCTATAAGCTCTTATACGCGATTCTATATAGGAATAGCTAGTTTTCCTCCTATTCCTCGGTAATATTATTAAGGTCGATAAGGTTAGTATCGGCAATATTAATATCCGTCTCCCGTATAGCTCCTAAACTAGTAAGCGGGCGTACGGGTAGGAAGGGGTAACGAGCGATTCTATAGTTCGAATATCCGTACCTATAATAGAATCCCTACTCTTTCCTACGCCTAATCTCCGCCTAGTTAACCCACCTTATATACTACTTATTAGCCTATAGAGCGTTAATACTAGTTATAACCGTATCCCTATCGGGATCTATATAAGGGTTTTATAATTTCTATCCGTTTCCTCCTGCTTATTAGATCGTCCTAAAGCGCTATATTATAGCTCCGGATAAATAGCTTAAGGGCGAAGCGTAGCTATTATCTCGGATAGCGATATAGCTTTTTAGCTTAGCCGAGATATAGAACGCTTTCTTTACCTAATCGTTATATATCGATAATATTTCTATACTAATAAGCTATATACGTAATACGCTATTAATAGCGCCCTCTAGGTATATTAACTTAACTAAGTCCGGCTACTCTATACCGCCGGAGTCTACTAGTAACTTCTCCTATTAGGAGAAGAAGTTAGGGAAGGATTAGCCTTTCTTCTAAGTAAAGCTCCTAAGCCTCTAAGAAGTAGCGATAGTATAATTCTTATTATAATATCGGTAGCGGAGCTATTATAGGAATAAGGAGGGTTTCTAGAGGCCGTACTCTCCTCCTACGATATAGTAACTCCTCGCTATAACCTTTATATCTCCCTCTAAGTACTTATAGATTTCTTAGAACTTATCTATATAATTCCCGATAAAGCAGGTATCTCGGACGAGTTTATACCTTATAGTATGCTCCTAAGCTAGGAATTAAGTATATATACCCTTAAAGTTCGCTAGCTAAGAAAGGGGCTTACGTTTAGGTATAACTATACTCTCTAGGGCCTTATTTACGTTAACGTCGGCGTCTTCTATATTTTAAGAGGTAGAGGTATAGGTATCTTCTAGTTCGTTAGGTGCTAGGTTAGGGTATTCGGCTGCTATATTACTAATACTTACTAATAGCTCCTATAATAATAGGCTATAGGATTATTCGATTTACGTAAGTCGTATTATAAGCGCTTCCAGGTTTCGTACGCTATCTTCGCACTACTATTATACTACTCCTTTAATAATATACCGCTATTCTTCTATTATTTAAGTAACTATCTATTATATAGTTATTATTATACTATTATTATCGTTATTCGCTTAGGTAGGGAGTTGCCCGAATTGCTTATCGTAGGGGTACGATATCCTAAGGCTATACGCTAAATAAGCATATAAATACCGTTAGATATATAGGGTAGGTAGAAATAAAGTTAGTTAAATATAAATAGGTATCGAGAGAGCGTTTATAGTTTCGATCCCTAATTTCTATTATTAACTAACTTAAGGAGAGAAGTAAGAATAGTATCTATATAGCAGCGTAAGAGCTACTCTTAAGTAGCTCTTACGTTTAGGATCCACCCGTAGATAGAGTTTTCTATAGGTCCACCGTCGATACGGGTCCTCTTATCGATAGTCTTTTATACGGCTCGTAAGCTACTCGGGAGACGCTCTTGTTTAGCGCTTATATAATGCCAGTCTCTAGACGAGAAGGGAATATACTAACCAAGGCTTCGTGCCCTAGTGTGCCGAAGCCGTGCATTTACCCGTGGGCCTATGATATTTTCATAGCTATATTTAGAATATTAAAGAAGATTAAATTAAAAACCCCCCCTTAGATATATATAGGGATACCCGGGGTATTTATAAAGAATATATCTCTAAATAATATCCAATCTTTAACCCGGTTATTACCCCTTTCGTTAAGCTTACCCGGCTTATAAGGAGTATAGATTATATTAAAATCGCCCTTAACTACTTATCTCTATATAAGTAGACTATTTAGTATATAATCGAATATTATATCCTCCCTAAGCGCCCGGTAAATATTAATTAAAAGGACCCCTAATACCTTTAGTTAAAATCCGTCCCTTATAATAAAAGGCTATTATTACTTTATATATAGCCTATAACCCCGTTATATATATATTAGGACCCGGGGCTTATTACCGAATAACTTCTACCGCTTTTCCTTATAATAAGCTATCGGATCCCCTCCCTAATTATCTACCGGCGAGAAAAGCTTATAAATAGGGTACCTTTAAATTCTCGTATTATATATTATATATAGCTCCTAGACCTATATAACGTTTACCCCCTACTTAATATAGAGTACTAATAGTATAATATAGGTAGATTATTTCTTCCCTATATTCGTTTAGGCGATTATAAGAGGAGCTCCCTAGCTATTAAAAGGGTATATTCTATTTATATATAGGGGGAATAGTAATATTTAAGCCCCCTTAGGAGCTAAGGATTATAACTATATTATTATCGTCCTTAACTATATCCCCCGGAGGTATAAGCTCTCTCTTTATAATAGGGCTAGAACCCTCCGGAGATAGTATATTAGCCGGGTCGAGCTATAAGCGCTATTATAAGCCGGTCGGCGGTATATAATCGCAGATATTATTATAAGGCTACTTCCGAAAGGGGCCTTCGATAAATAGCTACTCTATAGGCTTAATAGGGGGTTAAAGCTCTTATTAGCTACTAATAATATCTATAGCTATATTTATATTATTATAATAAGCCTTACTTATATTCCTAATCCTCTTAAGCTTAGAGATAAATAGGTAATAAAGCTACCTATTAATTATTATAGGGGCGGTAATATAGCTAAAGTAGCTAGAGCGGACCGGCTTATAATAATTATTATACCTAGAAGGAAGCGTATAAACCTCCCCTTCCTAAGTATATTAAGTATTAGAATAGGTAGGGTATTACCTACTCCTTATATAACGCTTAGTTAAATAATAGCTAAAATAGCCGTTTATATAGAAAGAGAGTCTTTCTATCTTCTATATTAGCCGGGTATAAGGTAGGTTAAAAACCTAGAAGGGTTATACTTTATATAAAAAGGATATTAGCTAGGTAATAATACTTATAATAGGGTTATATCCGTTTATAAAAAGCTTATAGGAAATAAGCTCGACTCCTATTTATATTATAGCCTCCTCCTAGATATACTCCTTAGGAGAAACCCTTTAATATATAAAGGGGTTATAAAGCTCCCTCGGAACCCCGGTCGGTATATAGGTAACCTAGGTCTATAATATAATCGCCGAGGATATTTATATTAGCTCTAATAGCTTATCCTTTAAAGGGTTAATAAAAAGCCTATCCTAAACCTCCTTATTAGTAAGGCGTAAAGCTTAGCTAATAGGGGTTTTAATAATTATTATTATATTAATTATAAGGATCTAAAGCTAAGTATAAATACCTAGCTTAAATCCCTAAAGGGGTAAGCTTATAAGCGTATTATAAGGGGTAGCCCTAAGGAGGATCCTTATATTATATCCCTATTACCGGCTATATTAGGGGCCGGCTTTTCGAATATAATAAGCCGGCTCCGCCGGGAGCCTAGCGGCTATACTTATAACGATAGCTTAGCTTTAACCCTACTAAGGGTATTAAGCGGGTAAAGATAGCTATTAGGGGTAAAATACTATTTATAAAGTAGTAATAGGAGGAGTTAGGTATATCGGAATAGACCGGCTAATAGCCGGGTTCGATAAAAAATTTTTAAGCTTACGCTTAATTATAGCTAGGAGTTAAGAGTATACCCTCTCTATATAAAAACGCTCCTTACTCTATAAAGGGCCTTTAAAGGTATTAACTAGTTTTCTTAGGGTTTTATCTACCGCTAGTAGAACTATCTCCTAAGCTATAAATATATAGCGTATACCTATAAGGAGGGTCTTAATTATATTAGGGGCGAGGGAGTTATCTTAATAAGTAATAATATCCTCCTATAATTATAGCGTAATACCGCGATACCTCTTCTACTATATAGGGGAGTAAATCGAATCCGTAATAGAACTAATATCCGTCCTAGGTATTAATCCCTTAGGCGGTAGCGAGCCGCCCTATATTACGTCTATAAATAGGGCCTCTTATAAGGCTATCCTACGACCGTATTTACCTATATATAAATAGGTTAGATATTAGTGAATTATTAGCAAAACCGTACGCACCCTTAATAAAAGCAGGCGTATACGAGAAAGGTATCGGGAAGGATAAACCTCTAATATATAGAGAACTAAGGTTTAGAAACCTATTAAAATCTATAGTCGATTAATCTATAGTATCGAATTCCTCTATTAGCGAATTAGGAAACGCCTTAGGTAAAGGACCCGCTAATACCGAAACCGCCGCCTTCTTTTTAGCCTCCTCTCGCTCTATACGCTCTAACTCCTTTATAGAATTAAGGCTATAATAAATAGCCCGTATTATCTTCTTAAACTAAGTACGCTTCTACTTATATAATCTCTTAACCTCTATAATAGTATTATATAGTTTACTCTTAGCAGACTCTAGCTAATCCTTAAACTATTAATATTAAACCCCGATATAACGAATCTTTATAATAGATAACCCTTATATATTATACCGTAAGCAACCTATATAAATATACCTAATATACCGAGATAAATTTTCTATCGAAACTTAATATAAAGTAATTCCGTAACCTTTATAATAAGAGTAAGAAGGTATAATTATAGCGTTTTAAAGAATAATAGATAAGAGAAAATTCTTTTAATAAGCTTTCTCTAAACGAGATTTTTAAAAATAACTTTTATTAATTCTAAACGATATAACGAATTAAGAAAATATAATCCGAAGTAAGAATATTAAGCAAGATTACTTACGGAAATAACTATAGTCTTTAGGGATAAAGACCGATAGAAGGGAGATAATATTATAACCTACGGTTATATAAGTTATAGGAACGGGCTAATATAATATAGTATTAAACGCTAGGTCGGATCTATAATATAACCGATAGGATCTCTTATATAATTAGGAAAGGAATTACGGATAATATAATAGTGTTATGACCCATGAACATGCAGGTCACAGGAACAGGCCAGCGTAACCATATGCCAGCAAATCGGAACCTCAACGGACCGATAGGGATCTCTTATATAAGGAACACGGATAACATAATCAGGGTTAGGGTAAAAGCCCATAAGAGATCAATATTGCCCATCGGACAGTTAATAGGCAACTATAGGCATTAATGGGCTCAGATAGGCCACGTATTAATAAATAGAATAACGGAAGGATATAAGGACGATAGATTTCCTAGCTATTAGATAGTTTTCCTTATAGTCTTTAGTTATAAATCTAAGTATTATTTTATATAATAGGGTAATCCCTCTTAATTACTTATAATACTTAATATTACTCGATAACGTACGAAGACTTAAAGGTAATACTTCCCCACCTACTAATATACAACTTATAGGTATTTCCAGAATCCGGGATTTAGGTAAGGATTATTATATTTTCACAACTCTTATTCAGGACGGTCTATATATACCTCTTAGGTAATATTAAGTATAGTAATAGCTCCTTAAACTCCTACCCTATTTACCTTAGGCGAAGGACGTTATTAGGTCGTAACTTAGGAAGATATAATACGCTAATTAATCGAACTTACCCAATAACTCGCTATACTCCGGTAGAACTAGGAATAGCAGAATCGCACTATCTATAGGCAGGCCTAACAGCTCGAATAATACTAAGCTATAGCTACTATAACCCCGGCGCCTATTATTCAGAATACCGGTAACGGCTATAAGATAGATAAACCTATTATATATAACGGTAACTAGAAGACGCTTTAAGGGTTCCTTACCTATTATAAGGCGTACTTCCTATATAACGTAGTATAATTTACTACCGAACCCGATAAAGTTATCCTAGCCGGTATACGACTCGAAAAGGACGTACTTATCTAATACGAACCCTTACTTCGTAACTATATTAAATATCTAAGCAAGCTCGATTAACGCAAAATAACTACTAAGAATATATTCGATTTATTCGCAGGATTCGAACGTATCCTTAAGGAAATATTTAGTAATCCTAACGAAGAACGGACTATAGCGTAGCAACTTATAGAACTTAAATAGAATAAATCTGCTTTAGCCTATACGGTCCGCTTTAAGTAACTCTTAATACGCCTCCCTTAGGAAGATAAGAACCTTATAGAATACTACTATAGAGGACTTAAGGATAAGGTTAAGGACGAAATCTCTAAGCAGGACTAGCCTAAAGACTTTACGATATTTAGTAATAATACTATCCGTATCGATAACCGTCTCTATAAAAGATATATAGAGAAAAGCAAGAAAGGAGGAAGCTATACTATATAAAGGAATTACGCTAATACGGGACGGCGGATTTAATAGATAACTAACCGCAGCTTCCAGCAATAAGGTACGGCGGTTAGCGGCATTATATACTTAGGCCCTATAGAGCTCGACGCAGCTTAACGCAAACCTATAAGCAAGGAATGCTTTAACTATGGTAAGACAGGCTACTTCGTACGAGAGTGCCGATAACCTAAGAAACCCAGAGAATTTAAGAAAGTCCCCGAAGGACGATAAGCCAATATTATAATACGTAAGACTACAGACTCCACTCCTAGCTAAAACTAGCTTTTAGAGTAAGTATCGGACGACTCCGATTATAGACTCCTTAACTAGACCTTCTATTATAAGGATAATTATATAACGTACCTCTCGGTAAAGTAAGGCTTAGGATAGTTCCCTTAGAAACCTCGTAAGGAACGATAAATTATAATCACCTAGAGGACGCCTCTCCTAATAGACACTTTATAAAGTAATATTACGGAAATCACGGAATAATAGGAAACGCTTAGTATCGGTTAGAATACTAGCACCCAAACAATTAACGAAGAAATAAGCTTAGAATTAGAAAGCTTTATAAACGAAGATATTAATAAAGGAGACGTATACTACCTTATCCACGGTATTATATTTAGAGAACTATTCCGAATAATATCTTATTAAGATAAAACCCCCCTAGTATAGGAAGATACGCGAATTAATCACCTCTACGAAAAGCACCACTAGATTATATAGTTTGCCTGCATTATATATAATTATAGATAATACTTTAAATATAAGGTAACTAACGAGTAGTTCCCTACGCGCGAAATAGGGTATAGTATTATCGCCTACGATAACGATAATAGCGACTATTATAAAGTACTTAGAATAAGGGGAAACTACGCTAGCATTAGTCTTATATATAATACCCCCTACGAATATACTACGCGATAAGTAAAATAGTACTAATATATAATACCCTAGTACGCACCTTACGCGTAAGAAAAAGCGCTCGATTAGCATAGAATACGCGAATAGAAATAAAGGGAAAAGCTTATAAAGCCCGTATACGTAGAACCTACGTACTATAGCTTCTATAAACGCGCCGATTACGCAGAATACCTAGCGGATAAAGCGTATACTTACTATAACCTTAAAGATAGTTAACCCGGAGTATAGACTCCCTATACGAAAGAAGAAAATGAAGCGCGCTTATAGCGATAAGCCGCAGTATATATACGATACGGGATATAATAAGCTAAGAACTTAGTATAAATAGCAGCCCTTAGAATATAATAAGAATAGTAGAACCTAAAAGGCAAGGATCGCCTATAAGAGATAATAAGCGATTAGGACTTACGGCAAAGTCCCTCTATACGATAGATAGCTCGACGTACGAATATTTGAAAATCGCAGTACGAATCAACGATAAATACTATACAGCACTCCTAGATAGCGGAGCATAAGGAAACTTTATATCCCTAAGCGTTATTAATAGAGAACGGATACCTTAGAAGAAGAAGATAAAATCCTATAAACTTAGTACCGTAGAAGGTACGGAAGTCGCTTATAGCTAAGGTATTATCGATATAGAATCTAATTAATTACTAATCACGATCCGCGGACGCACGATACTAATAAACTTCGATATTACGGACACCGCATAATACGAGCTGATTTTAGGTATACTATAGTTAAGAAAGGAAAATCCTCGAATCGATTAGACTAATAGCTATATTTTATAGGATAAAGCGGATACCTAAAAAGCGGTTATAATTAAAGGCGTAGGATCGGATTTAGTTACTAAGCAATACCTAGATAATAGGGGCTTAAACGAATTTATATATACCTCTAAATCGAGAAGAGCTAAGACGATAACTACCCTAGGATATAATAAACCTCGATAGCTTATAGAGAAGGATCTAACGATAGTTAATACCTAATAAAAGAAGGGATACGGCAGATCAGGATACGATATAACAGGATTCTATAGATAGTAGGATATATTATCGCGATAAGTTTAAGAAGGAACTAAGTATATATAACGATATCTCCTCGTAATAGTAACTATATAAGACGAAGATATATTTAGAGACCTCTCCGGTATACTAGAAGAGTATCGGAAGTTTATAAAACTATTTTAAGGAAAATTCGATAATAGCCTACTAAAGTACGGCCTATACGACTATAAGATCCTACTTAAAGAAGGAGAATAACTAAAGTTCTTTCCTATCTACGGATTAGACGAAGATAAACTTAAAGCACTTAGAGAATATATCGACGAAAATCTTAAGAAAGGCTATATCAGACCCTTATATTTACTAGCAGGATACCTAATCCTATTTATACTAAAGAAAAATAGCAAACTACAACTATACGTTAACTATCGGCAACTTAACAATATTATAATTAAGAATCGGTACCCCTTACCTCTCTTTAAAGAACTTAGAGATAAACTTAGAGGAGCCTAATAGTTCACAGCCCTCGACCTTAAAGAAGGATACGTATATATTCGTATTAAACCCGGAGAAGAATAGAAAATAGCGTTTAGAATACGCTATAGACATTTCGAATACCTTATTATACTATTCGGACTCACTAATACCCCCGTATTATTCCAGGAAATAATAAACTTTATCTTACGCGAATACCTCGACTATTTTATAATCGCCTACCTAGACGATATCCTTATTTACTTAAAGATATTCGAAGAACACTAGAAGTATATTACGATAATCCTATAAATCCTCTAAAATAATAAGATTTTAGTAGAACCTACTAAATATAACTAGAATACTTAAGAAGTTAACTACCTCGGTTATACTATTATACTAGGGTATATACGAATATAGAAAGATAAAGTATAGGCAATTAGGGACTAGCCTATACCTTAGAACGTTAAGGACGTTAGAGCCTTCTTAGGCTATACTAACTTCTACCGATAATTTATTAAGAACTATAGTAGTATTATAGTACTACTTACGGAACTTACGAAAAAGGATACTACCTTTAACTAGAACGAATAGGTATAGAAAGCCTTTAGTATAATCAAGGATATAGTTATATTAGAACTAATCCTAGTCGAAGTAGACTAAGATAAAGTTTTCGAGATCGAGATAAACGTATTAGATTATATATTCGGTGGATAACTCGGATAACGAGACGATAAAGGACGACTACGAATAGTTAGCAACTTTAGTAAGAAGCTAAACGGACTAGAACTTAACTATAGAACGCCCGATTAAGAACTTATAGTAATAGTAGAAGCCTTTAAGGAATAGCGATACTACCTTATCGGCGTAAAATAATAAATTCTTATATATACGGATTATAAGAACCTTTAGGCATTTACCTTAATAAAGCAACTTAATAAACGATAAGTTAGATAGTACGAATTTCTATTAGAATTCGACTTTAAAATTATCTACCGTAAAGGTAAAGAAAACGAACGAGCAGACGCTCTTAGCAGACGGTTAGACTATAAGGATAGCAATAGTAAAGACTAGGATATTATAGTAATCTTTAGGGAAGATCCGGAAGGCAACCTTATTATACTATCTATTACTAAAGAACTTAACGTAACCCTACGTATCGAAGGAGAAACACCTAACCTCGATAGTATAATAACATTAGGATAAAACGACTATATTAGAAGCATCTATAGTATACTAGTATATAGATACTAAGGAATTAGAGCAACCTATAAAAGGATCTAACGTTATTAGAACCTACCGAACCTTAAGAAACGAGTTATAGATATCGTTAACAACTACGATATATATAAACGGAATAAGATAGAACGATATAAACCTTATAGACTACTATAACCTCTACTAGTACCTATAACTATTTAGTTATCTATTAGTCTAGACTTTATCACCAAGCTACCCCTCTTACGAGAACCCTTAACTTAGGTATAGTACGATAGTATCTTAGTAGTGGTTTGCAGACTAAGCAAGTATATATATTTCCTACTATATAAGGAAAGTAGTACCGCAGAAGAACTCGTATATATATTCCTCCGTATTATTATCGCTAACTACGGAATACCTTAGGAAATTATATTAGATAGAGATAGAAAATTTATATTAAAATTCTGGATCTTACTTACTAAATACCTCGGAATAACGCAACGTATATCTATAGTATTTTATCCTCAGATAGATAGATAAATAGAACGCACTAACCAGATTATAGAATAGTATCTATAATACTACGTTAACTATAAATAAGATAATTAGGTTGAACTCTTACCTATAGTACAATTCGCCTATAACAGCGCAGACATAATAAGTATAGGAAAATCACTATTCTTCCTACTCTACGGATATAACCCTACGGTATACTACGAAATACTACTAGGTAGAAACGCAGAAACGGCAGACTAATACGCTAGAAGAATTAAGTAATTATATAAAGATACTCGACGTATACTTTAGGACGTTAAAGAATAAATAACGAAATACGCTAATTAGAAAAGGATTAAGGGACTAATCCTATAGAAGGGAGATAAAGTCTACCTTAACCGTAAAAATATTAAAACTACTAGACCTAGCGATAAACTCGACTATAAGAAACTCGGACCCTATAAAATTGCACGATAAATTTCCCCAGTTAACTACGAACTTAAAATCCTATATATATATCTACACCTAGTCTTCTATATTTCACTTCTGGAACCAGTACTAGTAGACGCAGAACTCTCGTACGATACAGATATTATCGAACCAGAGCAAGCATAGTACGAAGTTAAACAGATCCTCGACTTACGTAAACGCGGACGCGGAAAACAATACCTTATTAAATGGAAAAACTATAATAATTCGGAAAACACTTAGGAACTACTAAAGAATATATACCTAGATCTTATTAAAGAATACGAAAATAAAAAGTTATTATAGCCTTAGAATAAAGAAGGCATTATAGGGAATCGAACCCTAGACCTCCTAGTAAGAAACCAGGAGCTCTAACTACTAAGCTATAAGACTACTCGTATCTTCAACTATAATAACTACCCATAGGAATAACCAGACCCCTTATTAAAAGCCACCTATACTTAGACTCCCTAGGTTAAATCCGGACTAATTAATCGTAGCGTTAGGCGCTGCTAACGTATTCCAATCCGTACCTTTAAACGAAGGATCCTATACAGATAAAACGGCCTCCTTAGCAGCTACGGTTTAAACGACCTTAGCAACCCGCTTACGCTCCTCCTCTTCCAAACCAGCGTTTACTAACTTTACACCCTTCTCCTAAAGAAACCGTCGTTATTTCTTTAGACGAGATAATCTAGCTAAAGTCTCTATTAAACGGGCTTATACGTCGGTAAGTTCCCTCTAACGCTTAAGCAGACGCTCCTCTTCCTCTAACTTACAACTATCTAAACGTATTAACTCGTCGTTAATCTTAGATACTAAGGAAAGAATCAATACTAGTATAGCAAGAACTACCAGGAAAAACCACTTATACGAGGATACTAGTACTCGAAACGCATTATAAGAACAATTTCGTTTAGTATATTACATACAACTTTTCACACTATCAACTATCTTATATACTAACCCCTCCTCTAAGCATAACAAACAAGGTATAACTTCGTAACCTTAGGTTTCGATATATATAAAACGATTTAAAATAGTAATACGCTTCTTAGATAAAGATAAGGACGGATTCGTAGTATACGATTTTATAATCCTAGAAGATATAACGAATTAGGAAGGTATAATCCGAAGTAAGAATATTAGGCAGGACTACTTACGGAAATACTATAGGTCTTTAGGGATAAAGACCGATAAAAGGGAGATAATATTATAACCTATAAATATATAGGTTATAGGAATAAGCTAGCGCAACTATATACCAGCAAATCGGAACCTTAACGGACCGATAGGGATCTCTTATATAAGGAATACGGATAATATAATCAGGGTTAGGGTAAAAGCCTATAAGAGATCACTATTACCTATCGGATAGTTAATAGGCAACTATAGGCATTAATAGGCTCAGATAGGCTACGTATTAATAAATAGAACAACGGAAGGATATAAGGACGATGGATTTCCTAGCTATTAGATAGTTTTCCTTATAGTCTTTAGTTGTAAATCTAAGTATTATTTTATATAATAGGGTAATCCCTTTTAATCACTTATGATACTTAATATTGCTCGACAACGTACGAAGACTTAAAGGTAATACTTCCCCACCTGCTAACATACAACTCATAGGTACTTCCAGAATCCGGGATTCAGGCAAGGATCATTACAAATAGGGAATAGATTAATTAGAAAAGATAGCTCCGGATAGAAGCTATCTAGAACTATCCGGATAGTAAAGGATATATACTATTTAGTGCTATCTAATACTAATAGGGAATAACGGAAGGATATAAGGACGATAGATTTCCTAGCTATTAGATAGTTTTCCTTATAGTCTTTAGTTATAAATCTAAGTATTATTTTATATAATAGGGTAATCCCTTTTAATTACTTATAATACTTAATATTACTCGATAACGTACGAAGACTTAAAGATAATACTTCCCTACCTGCTAATATATTACTTATAGGTACTTCCAGAATCAGGGATTCAGGCAAGGATCATTATAACTGCTATATCTCAAATTAAAGAAATTGTTCCTTTGGTCTAGAATTCTGTGATGATAATGAAAGATTATAAGCACATTTTTGCACACAATCACAGACTCATTCCTGATCCAAAAGTTATGGTGTCAACGCAGAGGGGAAAAAAAGGATAGTTCAGCAATATTGCTAAGCTAAACTAAGCGCAGAAGGATTCAAGTCCAGCACGTGCTGGAGCCTAGTGGATATGAATCGATAATAGTAGAGTTATCACACATCCTTATTTGAACATCAATAATAACTTAAAAGTTGAACCTTTTTGTTTGGACGTAACGATGCCAAAACCTCCAAGATAAACATCTGAAGGCTTCGCGGTCACACACCTCATGGCTCATAATGTACACGGTTCTACAAATTCTCTATAGGGGTCACGAGGCATGCGCAAAAAGTCCAAAAGACGGCGATGACCAAATGAGAGTGGGTTTATTCGACAAGTACAGTCCAGTCGCTGCCAGGGAGTGCTTATCTGTGCTGACATGCGTCTCTGAGCGTCATTCGCCCCCGCTGGGACGGTTGAAAATTTGATCAAACAGATAATTTCAGCTGCTGAAGCCCATCGCTTGTTTAGTCACTCCCACTTTGAGTACTGCCCAATGAATCATGCCCAAGCCATCAATGTACATTGAGATAACCACCTGACCATGGATGTGTTGCAAGACATTTGGGAAGCAGATGAGGATTCTCCCCGGGGCCATCTGATCTGTATCGAGTGTGGGAAGCGCGTAGGACCCGATGACACACTCGCCAGAACATTTACAGTCCACGACAACGAAACGGACAGCACCGGAGCCCAAGACGGGCAGCGCTCACCGTCAACAGTGCGAAGTACGCACATGGTTGAAGTTCCCTGGCTAAACAAATACATCTATCTGCACAATCGCCACCTGGCGTGCCTGCAGGAGAACGTGGCCTATGTGTGCGTCTCGCACGTCTGGCACCAGGGCGTTGCGGCGCTCCAGTTTGAACACTCACAACACCATCCAGCTGATCCGGAAACAGCTCAGCACGTGGCAGAGGCTATACGAGACATTCCCGTGAGGATCTATCTTGGCATCCAGCGGTCGAGTGGCATCGAGCCAGGGACGCTGGAGGTCTGGCATGACTACCTTTCTGTTCCGCAGTGTACGTTTTGCAAAATACCATCATGCCCTTATTTCACCGTGCCTCAAGACTGACTCTATCCTATCCTATATCCCAATCCTCAAGGGCACCAGAGCCACAAACACCGTATCATCCAATCCATCCCGACGCTCTACAGCCATGCCGCCTTCGTCGTCGCCTACTTCCACGACGTGCACCCACACGCCCTCGCCTGGATGCGCCACGGCACCACCGCCGAGGAGCGCATCCGGGGCATGAACGCCATCTGCAACGCCCAGTGGTTCCGCCGCATGTGGACCGCCATGGAGTGTGTGCAGGCGAGCCAGCTGCGCGCCATGCTCTCGGACTTTTCCATCGTCGCGCCGCTGCCCGAGCGCGCCTCGCCCGCGCAGCAGCGCCTCGACGTGCCCTTGCTGTCCGAGGTCGAGGCCGCCTGGATCCGCGAACGGCAGCAGCACGAGGGCCCGCCGCCGCACGGCTGGGGCTCCTCGACGCAGGCCGAGCAGGAGATGACGCGGCTGGCCCAGAGCGACAAGAACCTGCTTCACCACCGGCTGGGCCCGCTGCAGCAGGTGCGCCAGGAGGTGGTGGTGCGCATGCAGGGCAGGGCGGCCGCGCCTTGTTTCGCGCAGGCGTTTGGGCTGATTTCGCGGAGGCTTGTGACTGTGCCGAGCGACTTTGTCTATGCCTTGCTTGGACTGCTGGGGCGCCCGCTGGGCCCTGTTCGGGAGAAGAGCAACATCCAGAAGCCTTCGGATACTGCGTCGTCCCCGCGAGACTATCAGCAGCAGCAGCAGCAGGAGGAGGAGGAGTTGTTGAAGGAGCTGCCGCTTGAGAACCTCGCTAGGGCGGGTGCCATGATTGCGCGCGCGTGTATTCAAGCAGGAGATGCAAGCCCGCTGTTCCTCCTCCCGTGGCGACGCGACGCTGCGGCTATGCTGACGCAGGGCTTTGACGAGTTTGGCATGTATGGCCTTGGCCCGCAGACGCAAGGGCTCGCGTATCCTGAAGTGCGCATCACAGCAACGGGGAATCCGATCCTGCATCTGGAAACGGTTGGCGAGGTATACTACGCCAAAAGGATGCCGCGGTTTTACGTTGCTGATACCTGGCACGATTTTGCGCGGCGGGTGGTGGAAATCACGGGGCCCCGACCAGAGGTGTTCATCCATACAGTCTGTCGGCGCTTTTTCGGCGAGTTTGAGGAAACGGCGAGGAGGCATGTCGGGGATGAAGCGGTCAGAGAACGGGTTGGACAGATCCTGGACCAGCTGTACGACATGTTTCCAGCAGTGCGCAACGAGGAACTGACGGAGGAGCTCGCGACGCTTCTTTGGCTGAATACAGCCCATCAGGGAGCGGGTATAGGAGGCCTGGGCAAGCTGTGGGCGCCAATGGACTTTAGTAAGTTTCAGTGCTCTTTCTTGCTTGCTTTTGGGTTATTCCAGAGGCTCTGCTTTGTCTTCTCTAGGCTCACGTGCTCATCTTGCTACTTGTTCTCTCTTCCCCAGTGAATGTCCACGGCCGAGTCATGCACGGAAACGACGATTGTACCATGGTGGGCGTCAAATGCCCCGTCTGTCACGAGAGTTTCTTGCTCCAAGTGGCCTTGATCCCCAGGAACAATGGTGTGCCTGCCGCAGTCTTGGGCGCGGTCGCGTATCGCGTTCCGGGTCTGCAGTATGCACTCACGCACAAGGGCGGCGCAGGCTGGCTGATCAAGAACGGGCACATCATGGCGCGCTTCGTCTGGTGCCAGTCCACTTGCGAATGCCATCCTGTGGACGAGGTCGAGGTACCGTTTCCGGACGGCTGGGTACCGGAACCGGTGCCCAATACTTATGATTATGGGAATATGTGATGCGAGATGTCCTGCAATCTTGCCAACCGGGGACTGCTTTTTGCAGAATGAGTGTGCACCTCGGCTGGCTCAAGTCAAACCTCGCATTTCTGTTGATCGTACGAAAAGTTCATTATAAAACGAAGAAATACAGGATCCGGGTCCCGCCAGCCCGCTCCTCAGAAAGCTGCTGACCAGTTAAACTAGTAAATGAACACAAAAGTGCTGTATGGTCTTCCCTGCTCGTCTACTTTCCTCTTTTGTTTCCGTCTTTTGTTTGATCTTCTTGTATAAATTTGAAGTCATGTATCTTAATGTTGTTGGACTCGGTTGGTCCAATATGAATGCATCTATTGCGGTGGGTTATTTTGTTCAAAAAGAAGGGAAATAAAGTTGAGCTTGAACGACCGTATATAGGCTTGTCAGCCAGTTCGTTGCGTATATTCAGAGCGTCAAGATGCCTCTCTGTTGTTATTCAATGAGCCACATGTCTTTTGACACTTCTATAACTTATACAAGCGTATTCTCATTGTGAGTCTCATACACTTTGGAATGTAACAGACTCTATATGCCGTATAATATATATTCTCATGCCTTACATGATAGCCAGCCGCTTCTATCTATGCTATCTGGAGTTGCATAGTACTTATGTCGAGGAAGGTCAAAGCGATAAGTTAGCGCAAGCATTACCCGCAGGTTTAAACAGTTCCTATTCGCTGGGACAAAGTTGCTGGGCATACACATATAGCCAGCCTCCCGTGCGCAACGAATAGGCCGACGAAATGTTAAAAAAGACTTGCAATTGTATAATAAATCTGCCAGTCACACCAGCAATAAAACATGTGCGTGGTCTGGGGCGGTTTGATGATATACATATACATAGCACCAAGTGGGATATATATATTTAGCAGCTACTAGCGGATTAAACTTTCTGGAATTCCAAACAGGTTTCGCAGAGCTGCCGCGGTAATTCTCGCAAAACAGCCCACTTTGATTGTCGACGTCATGCAGACTCTGTGCTGTCATACATAGATGGCGCCAGAATCTTGCTTCGTTTTCTTGATGAAGCACACGGACTGTAAGCTTCTATACAAAACCACATCGCTACGACGTCGATCATTTGGCATATCTGGCAACAAACAGTCCGTCTTCTCACCGAGTATCTGTTTCAAATTTCTGAAAAGCAGCAGCAGCAGCAGCAGCATCATCATCATCATCATCATCATCATCAAAAAAGAAAAAAAAGAAAATCCCACTTTCATCGCCATGACCTCCCACATACCCGACCCCGTCTCCTACGAGACAAGCGTCTTCCAAGCCGGTCTGCACTCGGCGAAGCCCCCCTTCAGCTTCCACTACGCCGACTGGGAAAGCCAAGCCAAGGACGTGCTGTCGGCCAACTCGTGGGGCTACATCCACGGCAACGCCGGCCAAGGGTCCACCTACAGCAAGAACCTCGCCGCCTTCCACCGCTGGTCGATTGTGCCGCGGCGGCTGCGCGCCTCACGCAAGGACAGCCAGGGCAGCGACGCGTTCCCCGAGACGCAGAGCACCGTGCTGGGGGCGCCGCTGCCGTTCCCCGTGGCCATTGCCCCGATTGGCGTGCAGCAGATCTTCCACGCAGAAGGCGAGATTGCGGCGGCGCGGGCGGCGGCGCAGCTGGGTGTGCCGTATACGCTGAGCACCGCATCGAGCACGAGCATTGAGGACGTGGCCAAGGCGATGGACGAGTGTGTGGAGCAAGGCCCCGACACGGACGCGACGGAGGCGGAGGG
Organism: Coniella vitis; assembly: GCA_011317545.1. Lineage (NCBI taxonomy): Eukaryota > Fungi > Ascomycota > Sordariomycetes > Diaporthales > Schizoparmaceae > Coniella > Coniella vitis. The sequence goes on from WUJK01000013.1 coordinate 402,980, forward strand.
CGGCAGTGGGAGCAGGCAGCAGAAGGAGAAGAAGAAGCCGATCAGGTGGTATCAGCTGTACTGGCCGTCCCGCGAGCACAACGACATCACGGCGTCGCTCCTGTCGCGGGCCAAGAAGGCTGGGTACACGGCGCTGTTTGTCACGCTCGACACGTACGTCCTGGGCTGGCGCCCGGCCGATATGAACCACGGGTACAATCCGTTCATCCACCCGGACCGCATCGGCGTTGAGCTTGGCTTGACAGACCCGGTGTTTCAAGCGCACTTCCAGAAGGAACATGGCTACGATATCAAGGAGGTACGGCGGCACGACTCGGAGCTGACGGGCCATAACCTCGGCGAGGCGGCGGGCGAGTGGGCCAAGATTGCGTTTCCGGGCCACTCGCACTCGTGGGAGGATCTTGCCTTTTTGCAGGAGCACTGGGACGGGCCGATTGTGCTCAAGGGCATCCAGACAGTCGAGGATGCGCGCAAGGCGGTGGAAGCGGGCGTACAGGGCATCGTGGTTTCGAACCACGGCGGGCGGCAGCAGGACGGAGGCGTGAGCAGCCTGGCCATGCTGCCGCGGATTGTGGACGCTGTTGGAGATCAGATTGAGGTCTTCTTTGACAGTGGCATTCGCTGCGGCGCCGACATTGTCAAGGCGTATGCGCTGGGGGCCAAGTGTGTGTTCATTGGGCGGCCGTATGCGTATGGCCTGGCTATTGGAGGTGAGGACGGCGTCAAGCATGTGTTGCGGTCCATGTGTGGTGACATGTTGCTCAATATCCACCTTGCCGGGCTGAGAGGGCTGGATGAGGTTAAGAGGGATATTTTGGTCAAGGAAGACGATATGTTTTAGAGAGCTGCGTGGAGAAGGATTGTTTGATGATCTGCAAGATATGGTATGAAGGAGGGTGTTTGGATTAAAGTCACTGTCAATATCTTATAATGATAGATTCTAACTCATATATTGTAGATGAATAGTCAAACCATGTTGTGTGTGTGTGTGTGTGTGTGAGTGAGAGAGAGAAATATATATATATACACGCAATCTGATCCAACAAGACCCCTCAGTATTCGTATCCTTCTCCCCTGGACGATAGGAACAACCCTTTGAATGTACTTAATAGCTTATATATTTATTGTTCAAAAACAGGCCCGATTATAATCCATTGCTGGGCAGCAAGACTGACCAAGGGCGGATCCATACAACAATATAGTGCCGCCAAACTTTCTCCTTTGATACTGTGAAGCCCACAGTCAATCACAATGTTCAAACGAGCAACAAGGTGAATTACTAATATAGTCATGCTCTTATTCAGTGATTAAGAGCCCACTTTGTGCCTGTTTCAGCAGACTTTTGGGGTCCATTTATCGGCAATGTCGCCGGCGCCCTATGCAGATCATCAAGCTGCGGGAATTCCGAGTTGCCGGGTCCGGCAGGTTTGATAAAACATTGGGTACCAACCCAAACATATGCCATTGTTTCCAAAGGTTCTTTCGAAATTCTCCGAGGAAACGAGTCTTTGGTATTGGAAACTCCTCACGATCAAAACGTAGAGGTTCTACCAAAGCAATCTGGATAATGCTTCTGTTGGTTGTAGATATTCCATGAACAAAAATATATGAAATATACAATTACATTCCCCATTCAACAGCCAGCCAAATTCGGGACAAGTTTACCATAAGATCCGTGAAGCATCGGAGTTTCCAAGTCTCTGGGTCTGAGATAGTAATCAACAAGAATAGAAAGTATAGTCATAATCATTGTCATAGTAACCTTGACATCAACGAAAGGCGCAGCACTACACCGTGGCCGCTTGTGGCCAATAGAATCGCAAGATAAGAAGATAGAATACCTGCGCTGCTCCTCCCAGACAGACTCCACCTCAAGATATATAGTGCCGTGGGCAGCTGGATGGATCGCCAAGTCCCAGCACTGAATCATATTGTGCGACCGTGACTGTGTCGTGGTCTCGGCTGCTCGCAACGAGTATCATCCTATTCTCTCCTCTCCTCCCAGCCTTCCACGGCCTCAATATATTCCTCGCTTGACGACACCACACTCTCAGTCCTCACAAAGTCAAACCCATCCAACCCTTCCGCCATGTCCACGGTCTTCCAGACCATCCAGCCGGTCCCAGTGGCCAAAGGCACCCCCGACTTCGAGACCCTCCGCGACAAGATTGTCCGCGAGCAGTTCACCCTCAAAGTGCCCTCGAGCCTCCTCCTCCCCTCCCACATCTTCACAAACCCACCCAGAGACGTCACCGCCATCCCACGCGAGTCGGGCCTCCTCACGCCAGAGGAACTCGCCATCACCGAGACCCACGACGCCACCTCGCTCGCCGAGGCCATCCGCACGCGCAGCCTCACCTCGGTGGCCGTCACCACCGCCTTCGCCAAGCGCGCCATCATCGCCCACCAGCTCACCTGCTGCCTGACCGAGTGGTTCCTCGACGAGGCGCTCGCGCAGGCCCGCGCGCTCGACGACCACCTCGCCCGCACGGGCGCCGTCGTCGGCCCGCTGCACGGCGTCCCCGTGAGCATCAAGGAGCACCTGCAGATGGCGGGCCACTACTCGGCGGACGGCTTCCTCGCCACGCGCACGCTCGACGCCGCCGACGCGCACGTGGTCGCCGTTCTGCGCGGCCTCGGCGCCGTCTTCTACTGCAAAACGACGCAGCCGCAGAGCATCATGCACCTCGAGACCGTCCACCCGTCCGGCCGGACGCTCAACCCGCACAACATCCACCTCTCGGCGGGCGGCTCCTCGGGCGGCGAGGCCGCGCTGGTGGCGCTGCGGGGCTCCGTGCTCGGCGTCGGGACGGACATTGGGGGCAGCATCCGCGCCCCGGCTGGCTTCTGCGGCATCTACGGCCTGAAGCCGACGGCGGGCTTGCTGCCCATGCAGGGCGCGTCGCACAAGGGCATGTCGCCCGCGGAGCTGACGGTCCTGGCGACCTGCGGGCCGATGGCCGTCTCCTTGCGGGACGTGGACTTGTTCATGCAGGGGGTGCTGGGCACCAAGCCGTTTCTGAGGGAGCCCAGCCTCGTGCCGCTGCCGTGGAAGGGAGGGTTGCTGGGTGGGAACCAACAGCCTCCTCCCGCCCGTGCGAAGCCACTGAAGATCGGGTTCATGATGAGCGATGGCGTGATCCAGCCGCAGCCCCCGGTTGTGCGAGCGCTCGAGTGGGCCAGGGCGAAGCTTTCTGGGGCAGGTGGCTTTGAAGTCAAGCCCTTTGCGCCGTATCGTGTGGCAGAGGCCATCACGAACATCCGGCGAGCGTACTGGCCTGATGGTGCTGCAGGCGTCAAAGCTGCGCTGGAGAGCGTGGGCGAGCCGATGGAGAAACTGAGTGAGTTGAATGATGTTGTTTTGTATCAATGTCCTTTGCTTTCAATACATTCTCACCACAAAAGGAAACGGTGACTAACCCTTACTTCTAGCACAATGGATCATCAAGGACGCAGAAGGCTCTCCTTGCACCTGGGAGGACATGTTCCGAATGCGCAGGCAGCGTGACGATTTCCGCGCCGACTTCTCGCAGCACTGGTCCGAGCAGGACGTGGATGTGGTCGTTTGCCCCGTCTTTGTCGGCCCGGCCTGCGCCCACGACACGGCCCTGGACTGGAACTACACGGCGCTGTGGAACTATGTCGACTACCCGGGCTTGGTCTTCCCCACGCCGCTCAAGGCGCTCAAGAAGGGCAGTGAGGAGGAGCAGTATGCCTCGAGCGAGGTCCTCAGCGAGCAGGACGCCCGGGTGCGCAAGTTCTGGGAGGAGGGCGATTTCGAAGGCGCACCTGTCAACCTGCAGATTGTGGCGAGGAGGTTCCATGACAATGAGCTCTTTGATGCGGTGGTTGCGATCAAGGATGTACTTGGCCTTGCTTGAAGAAGATGGACGGACTTTGGGAGCGTGAAGTGAGCTTAAAAAGAACCATGCTCTGAACTTGAGGTTGCCTCTGATAAGAGGGTCTCGTCGTATCCAACGAACTCAGTAATAGTTTGGGATAGGAATGAATATTCGGTCTGACGCCCCGGAATTGATACGCTTGTCTCTGGAGAGGCCAGGCACGAGAATGTGGCGCTCATCATTTTGTTGCTATGAATCGAATTCCAGGCTGGAGTACTTGTTAACTTGTGGTATGACTGACATGGTGAATATTCCTTTTCGAGTCGAGCCGACGGTGTTGAAGACGTGTGGTATATAATCCACCAAAGCAATATATAGGGTCAGGGTTATATTGCACTAAAATCTATCTGGTGCTGCTAAATTTGCACAATCCGTATTCAAGCGGATGGAGAAAAAAAGACTCATTTGAATCAAGAACTGATGATACAATCCAACAACCAGCCATAAACGCACCCACAAATACACAAATTCCAAACTTGGAGTCCTTATCACTGCCAGGATTCGCCACATTCCTACGCTTTACCAGACAACCGCCATCTCCCTTGGCTCGCTAGCTCAGTGTCGCTCCTTGTCGTCAACCATGTCGAGGCAAACACCTCCTCCATCACCGAACCCCCCAACGGTGCATGGCATCGACGTCACAGAGCGCACACAATGCACCCACTGGCACTCTGACCGTGACATTATCGCCATCAAGCACTATTGCTGCGGACAGTATTACGCCTGTATTAGCTGCCACGAGGCTCTGACTGCAGCGCCGGGCCGACATTCGACAACAGCAACAGCTACAGCAACGACGACACAACCAAGCACAGCATTAAGCGGCCACAAGGAGAGCAATGACACGCCAACACCCCACGAGGCCGACGTCTGGCCCAAGAGCCAGCGTGCAACGCCCGCTGTCTTGTGCGGGAACTGTAAGAGGGAGTTGACGGTGGACGAGTACCTCGGCTGTGGAAATGCGTGTCCGGGGTGTCGTGCTGCGTTCAACCCGGGGTGTGCGAAGCATTACGATTTGTATTTTGAAATGTGAGGGGTTTGTGACTGCTGTGTTTTGAGAGGGCACGAGTGTAAGGACTGGTATTGATCGCAGGTTGTGCGGAACCTGGGGCATGTCAAGATTGTTCAGGAGCGGAGAATACGTGTCGTTACATTGGTATTTGTGAAGAGCTGGAATCAGATAGGGTATGTTATTTCGGTCTATTATAGGATGGTATTGAGTAAGAGTGCAGCGGCTAGCCGAGTGGAAGTGATACTCTCCACGAGAATCGAAACTTCATCTGCCAAGGGCGGCACGAGGTATATACTTGACGTCATCTAGTTATAACTGTGAAGGTGACTTGGCCAAGGATAGCAAGCAGAGTAGTGGCCCTCTACATTCATGCTCCATGCAGATAGACGATGAAGATATGGTGTATCAAATCTCGAAGTTGTGTTGATTGTAGAGCAAGAGACTTGCATCAAAGTCCGGTAGCAGTAGGAGCAAGATGTAGTTGTGAAGCGATTGGTTACGGTCAGGCTTGAGCACTGTTGCTTATGTGTATGTGAAACAGCTCCAAGTTCTACGTCTATATCAAGACGAGTATGCCTATGCCACGATCGTAAGTTTCATATATCCCAGTACTAACCAATCAATAGTCCTACTATTGAGGAGGTTGAGGACCAACAGCACGCAAGACTTTTGCGTAGTGTCGTTGGGCAATCTTCAGAGAATCGATCTTCGACTATAGCGAATGCTACTAGTATTAGGCGACCCGCATATGGAACATGAGGCTCCCGACTCCCTCTGCCCGAGAACCCACGAACGCTGACAATACGAACTTTGGAGCTGAGGTTGCACGACTTGAGGAGAGAAGTAAATACGCTGACAGATTCAATATCAGTTCTGCGTCTCTTTTAGTTGGTGGAGGGGGTATGCGATAATGAATTTTCGTATTAGAACAAGCCTAGGGTGGATTTGCAGCTTTTGTACAACCGGCGCACACAGCGCATGATGTTATACATGATAACTCAAGACGTACAAGCTTTCGCGATATTGTTGCCACGTAACAATGCAGCACGACACTCCCTTGTATCTTGCGTTTTTTTGGCTCAAGAAGAAAAAGAACGTGCACTGAGGATCACGAGATGTATGCTTGATTTGTAGTATATCGACTTTGGTGTCAACCAGCCCAACAAGAGTCATTTGTGTTGGGACAAATCTGCAGAAGATCGGCTTCTTCAACTAAAGAGACAAGTCCCCATCCCCGCCAGTCTACACACTAACTGCGCATGGCCACGGATCGACTGGAACGATGTACATACTAGCATGGGAAAAATAGTCCGAGCAAAAATGCCGCCTGGTCTCTCTGCTTCTCCACTGATAAGTCGACCGATAGAGCCCTTGCTGAGGTGGGACTGGGCAAAGAAAGCAAGGCTTGATTAGGAAGGTCGCATTGGGATTTCCCACACGGACGGGCATGTTTCCCAGAGAGCAGACACGCAGAGAATCTCGTGCTCCCTCATCATTTATTCACCTTTCTTCCTGGCTCGTTCTGTTGCTTAGTTGCTCTGTCCTGCTGTCGCTGTGTATCATAGTACTAGGTAAGGTTGTCTTTATCGAGGACCAGCAGTGGACTCTGTTATTCTTTCTTTTAGACAAAGTGCGAGATATGTACATAATAAACTACTCGTCACGAATACCGGCATACGTGCAAATACGGTAACCTAACCTCTCGCCTAGATCCATGTCTGTGGGCCACGCAGATAGACCAGCGGATCGTCACTGTTCCTGGCTACTCTTCGGACGAACTGTATTTATGTAGTGTCAAGCAGAAAGAAACAAAGGCATGTCTACGTCTCGTTCGCAAATACACCTTGGACTGCTGTTTACGCAACACAAAAAGGCATACGAGGCGACAACGCCCTCACAGCGAAACCCGAGAGAGCGCATGATATCAAAGTGTGACTTGCCTCTAGTCCCAGAGACTTGCCGCACCGCCACTCGCCTTGCTGTGATTGGACTCGAAAGACAAAATGGGGGATATTCTAGGCCCGCACATCGCCTTGGCCTTTGCTTGAAAAGGAAGGCAAATCCAAGGCATACTCTTTTCACAGACGGCGAGCCATCCAAGCCCTGCATGACTGGACCATGTCCGAGGAAATGATCTCCCATCAAGGGTAGTATCGCGTGCCTGTGAGGGGTGGTCCTGAAGTTGTGGCGCAAACCTTCACATCGCTTCGGCTACTCGGCCGGAGCAACATCCACTCTCGAGCAACCCACCTCCTTCACCCCAGAACCCATTCTTATCAATGGGAATCCCCAGCCTGTAGGTGGGCAAATACGACCTCTATGCGGACTTCTAGAAGAGAAGCTCAGGCCTAGCCCAAGCCCAATTGACTATTAAAGCCGCCACCTGCCCGCCCCGAGCCTCACCAGTTCCGATTGCTCTCTTTTCCTTTTGTTGACTGACTCGAAGGGTTTCCTTGGTTCTGCTTGCGAGTCTCTCCATCGTCGGGCGTCCCCTCCCCTTCCTGCCTCCTGCTGCTGCATTGTCATTGGACAAGGCCGGCTCAGACATCTTTTGCGTCGTGAGCCCCTGCTCGTCAAGATGAAGTCCACGTTTGCCTCGCCCTTGTGGCTCTCGACGGCCGTCCTGGCCGCCGTGCCCGGCCGCAGCGGCCTCAAAGCCCCCGGCATCATGAAGCCGTCGATGCCGCAGCTCGTCAACGAGGACTTTAGCGCCGCCTCGCTGGCCAAGCGCGACACGGCCGCCACCTCGGGCCTGCTCACCTTTGAGCAGCTGCTCGACCACAACGACCCCAGCAAGGGCACCTTTAGCCAGCGCGTGTGGTACAACGCCGAGTTCTGGTCGGGCCCGGGCGCGCCCGTGGTCTTCTTCACCCCGGGCGAGGAAGAGGCAGACTACTACACGGGGTACCTGACCAACGAGACCATCACGGGCGTGTTTGCGCAGGAGATTGGCGGCGCGGTCGTCATGATGGAGCACCGCTACTGGGGCGAGTCGAGCCCGTACGCGGTGCTCACGTCCGAGAATCTGACGTATCTCACGCTCGAGCAGAGCATCAAGGACACGACGTACCTGGCGCGCAACATCCAGCTGCCGTTCGACGCCAACGGGAGCAGTCTGGCGCCGCACGCGCCGTGGGTCATGGCTGGCGGCAGCTACTCGGGTGCCTTGACGGGCTGGGTCGAGCAGATTGACCCGGGCACGTACTGGGCTTACTATGCCACGAGTGCTGTGGTGGAGGTTATTTTCGACTTTGTAAGTGTTCTTTTTTTGGCCGTGATTTTCCACATACGCCAGTACTAACACTTTTCCAAAAAAAAACCCCCAGTGGCAATACTTCAAGCCCATCCAAGAGGGCATGCCGACCAACTGCAGCACCGACGTGCAAAAGGTCATTTCCTACGTCGACGCGGTGCTGACGGGCGACGACCAGGCGGCCGTGCAGTCGCTCAAGGACAAGTTTGGCCTGGGCGCGCTCACGCACAACGACGACGTGGCCGAGGTGCTCGCCAACGGCCCGTACCAGTGGCAGGGCATCCAGTTCTACGAGGGCTACAGCAGCTTCGACCTCTTTTGCGACTCGGTCGAGAACGTGGGCGAGTTGTTTCCCAACAGCAGCAACGCCACGGTGCCCGGCGCCGAGGGCGTGGGCCTGGCCAAGGCGCTGGACGGATACGCCACGTTCATCAAGGAGTATGTTGTGGATGGGTGTAAGTGTTGAAGCCTCCTTTTGAGCCCCCAGCCCAGCCCGTCTGTCTCTCCTTCTTGTTGAATCATACTGACAAGCCAACCACACTAGACTGCGCGTCGTGGGGCTACGACACCTGGACGGACGAGTGGGATGTCGGCTGCTTCGACTCGTACAATGGCAGCAGCCCCATCTACACGGACGAGACGGTGTACAATGCCGCTGACCGGCAATGGGTCTGGTTCCTCTGCAACGAGCCGTAAGTAGCTCGCTCTCTCTCTCTCTCTCTCATGGAAACAAACAAAGCAAAAAAGAAAACCGCAGCTGCCAAGGTGGATGCTAACAAAACCCCCACAGCTTCGCCTACTGGCAAGACGGCGCGCCCGCCAACGAGTCGACCATTGTCTCGCGCCTCGTCAGCGCAGAGTACCAGCAGCGCCAGTGCAGCCTGTACTTCCCGCCCTCGGGGCCGGGGACCTTTGACGCGGGCAACAAGACGACGCAGGACACCAACGCCTGGACGCACGGCTGGAACACGGCGGGCAACACGACGCGCCTCATCTGGACCAACGGCCAGTACGACCCCTGGCTGGACACGACCGTCTCGAGCGAGTACAAGCCGGGCGGGCCGTTCGAGGGCGCGCCCGGGGCGCCGGTCCAGGTGATCCCCGACGGCAACCACTGCAGCGACATGATTGTCGAGAACGGGGCTGTGAATGCGGGCGTGCAAAAGGTGATTGACACGGAGGTGGCGCAGATTGTGCAGTGGGTGGACGAGTTTTATGCCGAAAAGAAGAAGTTCCGGGCTGTCAAGAGACAGTAGACGTGGTGTGTGTGTGTGTATATGTGTGTAGGGAGATATATATATTTATATCTATCTATATATATATATATGAGAATATATAAAGAACTGGCGGTGGATCCTTGGATTGGATACCAGTATATAGCAAAGCACTTTCTATTTGGATTCACATACTGTACACTACACTGAAAGGATCATCTGTGGATGGTCGGCTTGCTTCTTGAACCTGGACCATCTACTCGAGCGGCTGCTTCTCCTGGGCCTCCTCGCCGCCGTTGTAGAACCTGCTGGCAACGGGCTGTGGGATCTGGTCCGAGTCACGGGGCAGCAACCTCCGTGACGTTTCCGTAAACTCCTGATACGCCCGGTACCACTCCTCGTCCACGCCTCTCATCCTCTCGTGGCCCCCGTGGCCGTGCTCTGGCGCCCCGGGCGGGAAGTCCTCATTCACCCACTGCAGGATCTCCTCCATGTACGGCACCTGGTTGCGGATCAGACTGTGGAAGGCCTTGCCCTTGAGCCCCTGGGCCTTCCTCTCGGCATACTCGCGCTCCATCTCGGCGCGGCTCGGCAGCCTGGCCAGCCCAGCATACACGCGCACCACCACCTCGGCCTGGAAGTCAAACATGGAGAAGGTCGACGTGTAGTAGGGCACGCCCACAAAGGCCAGCGTCGGGTCGGGGATGTAGAACATGTCCTTGTGCAGGTTGTGCGTCACGCACTTGTCCGCGGTGATGACAATGGCCCCGTCGGCCTCGTCCACCGGCAGCGTGTCGGACTCGAGGCCCGTGAGGAAGGGGTACGTGGTCTGGTAGCCCGACGCGACAATGACGCGGTGGATGTCGCCCAGGACGCGGCCGTCGGCGAGGTGGATCGTGCCTGGGATGGGCGCGGTGGCGTCCTCGCTCTCCTCACCGCCCATCGCCTTGCCCTCGTCCAGCTTGAACGCCACCAGGCCAGCCACGCGCTCCGAGTTGCTCGGCAGCAGCGCCTTGTTCAGGTCGAAGATGCCGCCGCGCGCGGACTGGTACGTCCTGCGCGCCGTGTGCTCGAGCTCCTTGGCGATGTCCAGCGACGACACCCCCGCGCCAATCAAGAACACATTCTGGTCCTGGAACGCCGCTGGGTAGCGGTAGCTCTTGGAGTGCATGACGCGCAGCGGGAATCTGCGCTTCCACTCGGCCAGGCCAGGGACCGCCGGGATCAGCGGAACGTGGTAGTGCCCCGCGGCCACGACCACAGCGTCAAACGTCCAGTCTCTCTCGTGGAAGGCGGCGATGCCGTCTTTGTCCTCGCTCTCGCTCTCGTTCTCGCTTGCTGCGGGCCCGGTTCCAAGTCCTGTCCTGACGAGCGTCCTGCTCTTGACCCTCCACGCCCCCGTTTCCGCATCCTTGACGGCCTCCTCCACGCGCGTGTTGTACAGCGTCACGTCGTGCGTGCCCGTTTCGCGCGCCAGCGCCTGGATGTACTGCTCAATGTCGTCGTGCGTCACGTGGTCCGGCGTTCCCTCTGGCCACCGCAGCAGCGTGCTCCGCATCATGCGCGTCGGGATGTTGTTCGTCAGGCCTGCGTAGCACGGCCCCGGGGGCGCGTGGTCGAGCACGGCGTCGTCTTGTGGTGTTTGGCCCTCATGGTGGTGGTGCTGCTTCTCTTTTGCTTCTGCTGCTTCTGAAGGGGGTGTGAGTGGCGGAGAAGGCGATGAAGCACCGTTGTTATGGCTGTCTTTGCTATTGCTGCTGCTGCTGCTGCTACTACTACTACTACTTGTGGGGTACTCTGGCTCTTTGGCTGTGCGCGGATCGAACCGCCAGACACCACCGGCGACGTCGGAGCGCTCAAAGACGACCACGTGGAAGCCGTGGCGGAGGAGGTGCGCGCCGGCGGATACGCCGCTGATGCCTGCTCCTATGACGGCGACGGAGTGGATGGGTTTGGCCTCGGACGCCATGGCGGTCTTGTATAATGACAAAAGCTTTGAAATGCCTTTGGAAATAAAATGGTGGGTGTTTGATGGAGTGTGTGTGTGTGAATGGAAAACGGGGATATCTCAGTGCTTAGAGTTAATAACTTCCCCAGGAGTTAACCAAAGTTGTATGCTCGAGACATGGGATGGGCGGTGCCCAATCCTCAACGACTCATGCAGAGCAAACGAGAGGTTATTATGATAAAAATCCACATCCACCATATCCCATCCATGCAAGATCCAACAACTGAATCTTATCAGGAAAACGCGGCGCATTGTCTCTCGCTTTCTCACAAGTCTGGGCACACACTTTTCTCTCTCTCTCTCTCTCTCTCTCTCCCCTGCTTTGGCGCACCTGTGGATACATAGTACTCCTGTGTTACTCTGCACTGCTCTGCTGCTCTGCTGCTCTGAAGAATGGCGCAATCCAAGGGCGAGGATTGCGCTATCCTGCGGCCTGCGCAGGTGCGTCCAATGCGGAGTCCCAGCAATACACAGTACTATGTAGACGAACCGTTTTCGCCGTGTCCTTATCTAAAAGAAAAGCCCGGGCTTGTTTTCTCAGCACCAAGGGCTCGGATGGGTCTTTTCTGACAAATGGGGTTTCTTGCGTCAGGATGGGGTGGGATGGGACAAGCCGGTCGGGCTGGGTGTGTTTGGACGTTGCTTTATGGTTCGGGCTGGGTGATTTATTTGTGTGCTATGTGTGTATACAGATGTGGTTTGGGCGAGTATTCTCCTTTGTTCTTGGCTTGATGTCGCTTTTTGGGATTCAGTATTGACGAGTTGCGAATATTAATTACCCTTGAAGGATAGGATGGGGGTTTATTTATTATAGCCGTCGCAAATATGCCAAACCTTTTAGATTCTCGCCTACACAATACGACCGGTATGAAGAGAACTTGGACACTTGCATTGTCGACTATGCTTGAATAGCACAAATGAGAATGCAATATACATAGTATCAAAGATCCTTCTAGAGGGAGCCGGGAGACTCTATCTTAATCCTTGGAACGCAAGCCTCGGGTCTCGCTAACCAAGAGCCTCTTCTCACGGGATTATACACATCCTCTTGGAACCTCGCATGCCAACCAAAAACACGCCCACTTCCAGCCCACGGGGATGGGAATGGGTCCAGATGGCCAGGAAGAAGCCGGCCAAGTGTCCGATAAAGAAGCGCAGAACGCACATTTGCTGCGCGGTGGTGCACTTCGTCCTGAGGATGGCGAGGATGGCCCAGCTGGGCCTCGCAGGCTGGCATCACATAGGATGTTGCTGTTGCTGGGTTGGTTTGTTCAGTCTCGCGGAAACTCTCTTCGCGAGAGCTGGCTGAGCAGAGCAGCAGCAGCAGCAGCAGCAACCAGTCAAGACAGCCGCCACTCATCTGGGAACCTCGCCAATGACATGGCCCACTGTCCAGCAGGTCGTCATGATGCTCAGCTGGTTGCCATAGAGCTTTCATGTCCTCCTCCCATTCCACTGACGTAGGCATTGCTACTGTTGACCTGGTGATTTTCTCGTTTCAATCTCTTTTCCTCTCTCGAGTACGTGCGCAGCCAAAGCCCTTGGAATAGCAACCAATAAACCACTCACCTGGTCCAGATACTCGATAAAGTACCCCAACGACGCAAACGTCAAGATCACAGCATCCAGCTTGAACAAGAAGCGGCGCTCCTCGGGCGACACTTGTCAAAGATGTCCCAAAAGTACGACCGCCACGTCCTCGGGGGTACCTGCTCCTCGGACCGGGCTGGGCCGGCTGCTGCTGACCGAGTGGACGGAGTTCGGGACCGTTTCGGCACGGGTTTGGACACACAACGGCCGACGGCTTTGGTGCTTGCCAAGCTGCTAGTCTGAAACCGTCCAAGCCGTATGTATTGGTTAAAATGTAACCAATCTCGCGCTCAAGGCCACTCAGCACGCCATACACAACGGATGCCTCTCATGTATATGTATGTATTTGGGCGGCAAGTCCTACTGTAAACGGTGTTTAATCATACAACATGAGGCTCGCAGTCAGGAATTCTTTTTTTCTTCTTTTTTCCTTTTCCCTTTTGGCAACGGGCCCAAACCTGGGAGATGGCGCCATGATAGCCTTGACGGTGCGTCATGCAACAGCTACGACGATGGTTGATTGTGCCATAGCTGAGAGCACTAGACTCATACATGGAATAAAATATGGGCTGCTGGAGAAGAACGATCCTTTATCGGGCAGAGCACTACGGATATGTGCTTGAAGGACCACACGGGGGCCAGCCGGAGGCCAGCCGGAGGCACAGCGGAGCGTCCCCGAGTAGCCGACGGCCGGGGATGCAAGATGTTTCTTCTTCTTCGGTTGGCACCTGATACAGAAACATGCTTCTCTAACAAGATCCCCCCATTGGAAGGGAGTCTGGGCGGGTGGAGCTCATCTGGCCTCGGAGCCGATGGCAAAGCCACGATCCGTCACCTTTTTCCCGGTAAAACTACGGATGTGGTTCAAGGATTGCCGAGTTGTCTTGCTTGCTGCGCGACTGGGCGGCTGGGAAGACTGGCAGACTGGCAGACTGGGAGACTGACGATGGGTCTCAATGAATGACACCAGACGCGCTGACTAGCACGCCATGCCCTTTCCCCCCCGCCGCTGCGCCGTCAATCTGCATTTGCTGTGGCGTGTCAATGATACTCTGCGCTACTATCCAGTTGTGCAGAAAACCTTGGTGAATTAGATACCATGGTACATTGTAGAGTATCAATATCTTGTTGTGCAGTACTATATACATAGCAACCAAGAGCACCTGTGGTGGGCGGATTCTACCATCAACTGATGTATAGAAAACTAGATGGCACGCAAGCAACTCGACAACAGACACACGACAGCCGAGTCAGTTGGGACAGTCCTGCCTCTACTCCCCAAGCTACGGTCCTTCATGGCATGCAATGTTTGGCTTTCCGGCGAGTGTATCCTCAGTGGATGTGTGCATGGCGAGGTCTGGATGATCGCAGCCACGTTGGATATGGCGTGCTGGCCTGCGTGCTGGGTTGAACCGTCCACCTCTCGCGCCCCTCGGCGCTTCATGGAGGGTCGACGGCTCGTCTGATTTGGTGTTTGAAGGAGGGGAAAGGGACCATTAGCCTTGCGCTATCGGTAGCTTTTTGACAAGAGGTACACACGGCCACTGGGACAGGCTTGTCATTCTGGTCCCCCCACGGTACAAGTACTTCCTTATTATGCACCACACGTTTGCGATGATGGCTTCAGGGGAAAAAAGTGGTGAAACTAAACTGCCTTTCACCCATGCTGCCGTGCCAGTGCCACCTTCTCCGCACTTTTTGATTACCAACACGAGCCGTTTCACACGCGGTCTTCCTTTGTTGTTGGGCCCATCATCATAGTCATAGGCTTGGGGTGAGCAGATGAAACCCAGAGAGCTGATTGCGATTTGGGGGATTGTTTTACTTGGAGGGACGGGGCCCGGGATGATGGTCAGGCGTTCCGCTGGCTCCGGCGTGTTTGCTTAGAAATACTGGATAGACCGTGTCCTGTGAATGGCTGGTGGTCGCCTGGGCCGCAAAGGACAGTATCCTGCGGGGTGTGGCGCGAGGCTTTATCAAAAGGGCGTCATGGTGTTTGATATGGGATGCTGCAGAGGGGAAGGAGGACGGTCACTGGTGGGAGTCAGACACTCGGATGGGCTGCCTATGGGCCTGGGATATAAATATTAGCACGAGTGGTTGTCAATATACCTAAACCTACTCGCAGTTGAGTTTGCTTGGAGAAGGAAGTCTGTCACTTGTATGTTCTTTCTGACATAGCAACAGTGTAGCACAGCCTTCATCCACCTATACTATCATCAGCATCATCATCAGCATACCCAACCACCATGGCGCCCGCTCCCATCGTCCCCGACATCGTCGACGTGGCCGAGCCCGTCAAGGACGCCCTGGGCCTGCCCGAGCCAACCGCCATCCGCCTCAAGAAGGCCGGCATCGACCTGAGCAACGGATACCCCTACCGCCCCTCGCGGCCGCTCTACCTCGACGACGTGCTCAAGATCCGCAACGTCGAGCGGCCCTATGTCGACCCGGGCTCCCGCGCGGACAAGGCGAAGAAGGCCCTCTTCTCGGCCGCCACCAAGGTGACGGACCTGACGACGCACATTGGCACCGAAATCGAGGGCCTCCAGCTCAAGGACCTCACCGACCAGCAAAAGGACGAGCTGGCACTGCTGGTTGCGGAGCGCAGCGTCGTCTTTTTCCGCGACCAGGACTTGAGCCCCCAGCAGCAGAAAGCGGTGCGTTGATTTACTCCAGTGTGGTTCGATATCCTCCTGTCTTTGTGATATTATCCAAGTTGCTAACTTGCTTTTGCCACACAACTCTCAGCTAGGAGAACATTTTGGTGAAGTCGAAGTTCACGTACGTAAAAGACGTGCAATGTCGCCGTCAACAGTCCCCATTCTATACACACACACGGGGCGCTTCACTTTCACAGCAATACTAACCACAAAATCTCACGCTCAACAGCCACAAGTGCCCCAAGTCCCCGGCCTCCCCGGCGTGTCCATCATCTGGCCCGACCTCATGGCCACCGAGCGGCAAGCCAGCTTCCGCAAGCCCGGCGGCGCCTCGGGCTGGCACAGCGATCTCGTCCACGAGCTGCACCCCGCCGGCTACACGCACCTCCACAACGACACCGTGCCCCCGGTAGGCGGCGACACGCTCTGGGCCAGCGGCTACGGCGCCTATGAGAAGCTTTCGCCGGATTTCCGCAAGATCATTGACGGCAAGAAGGCCGTCTATCGCTCTGGTGAGAGATGGGTTCCATCCATCCTCTTCCTTCTCCTCCCTCGTGTGACTTGAAACTCAGAGAAAAGCGAGATGAGAGATGAGAGACGAGGGAAAGATTCAGAAAGGAAATGCTTCTTTGCTAATACACTACTTCCTAGCCCACCCGTACCTCGACCGTGACCACCCCGAGCAAGGCCCCAAGTACATTGAGCGCATCCACCCTCTTGTCCGCACCCACCCGGCCACCGGCTGGAAATCGCTCTTTGTGAACCGCAGCATGACGGTGCGCATCGTCGGTCTCGATCCGGCCGAGAGCGATGTCATCCTCCAGTACCTCTTCAAGGTCTACGAGTCCAACCCGGACATCCAAGTCCGCTTCAAGTGGACCCAGGGCGCCAGTGCCATCTGGGATAACAGGTGCGTGGTATTCGCTGCATGTTTTTGTTGTACATAGGTGGGCCGTGTTTTGACTGACATACTCTCCGGTCAAATAGAATCACCAACCATATTGCGAGCTGGGACTACGGTGGCAAATACCCACGGCACGGAACCCGCGTTACGTCCCTCTGTGATAAGCCCTATTTTGACCCGTCTTCGCCGACGCGCCGTGAAGCGCTCGGGTTGTTGAGCGAGGACGAGCTGGTGGTCGACGGGCCTTTGTAGACACGAGGCTTGTGTAGAAGCCGGCAGTTTTGTTGTGCTAGTTTATTTTTTGATGTATAGAAGTATACTTTGTAGATTGAACCAAATGACTGATGAGTTTTATTTTTCTGAACAAGGCCTAGTACTGTGCGCAGTCTATTGAGTGAAAGGGTATATTCTTAGCTTTGGAAAGCAATGCTGAGATATCCAGCTGAATGATATTAAGTTGTATAAGGCTGTGCTTTAGTAGACAATCTATATCCTTCGTAAAGCGAAATCCTTGAGTACCTTCATGGTGTGGTCAAAGACGCAACAACCAAAGAGGCAAGAAACAATCCAGTGGTTTTATGAAATTGGTGTTCAAATCGTTCCAATCCACACCTTGTATCTTTTATTTTATCCGAGGCTGCCCATTCACTCACACACACACACACACACCTATTATCAGTATAGCAGCGCTACATTCAACTTCCAGCATCTTGGATTGTCACACGTGAACTGCGCCATGCATAAAGCACTGCTTGAAGGTGTAATACGAATACCGAAAGAGCTGGATTTTCAACCAGTGCTCTCAACATATCTCGCGTTCCAGTTCGCTCGTCTCGAGTACAAGTAACTCGTTTCCCCCAGCCGGTCTACACTCACAATGAATAGGGGAATCGCTCTGTATCACGATTTGTTTTCGTGATGGAGTATCCCGAACTTGGCCTTTGCTCAACTTACCAGTGAGAATTTTGTAGACAAGCCAGACTACGCTCAGGTATTCCATTATGCTTCGAAGAAGCAGTCCTGCGTGGAATGGTATCCCAATGCCACCATTACGAAAGGGGAAGAAAACCCCTAAACGAAATACCGTAGACATCAAAAGTATCAATACTTATGTGTGGTATATATATATATGCGTAGCTGCTTGGTCTCTCCACAACCACTCGACCTTCATAACTTCGAGTTATCTAAAGTTCATATTTGGTATTGTAAAAGCAAATGATTGAAAAGCCTCTCCACTCAAGTTTAGCACAATTCAATCTTTAAGATAACTAATTGACTACCTAACAATTGTTTCTTCCAAGTACATCACAAATAGTATCATGACACAGCCACATATCTGCGCTTCAGCCACACATTTACCCTACATCGAGTAACCCCTCCTCCTGGTGTGGCTTCGACGACAAAACGTCAACCTGGAACTCGACCTTTTTCGGCTGGCGCTCTCGTCTTCACAAGCATTTCCAAAACAAACGCATCGTGAAGCGCGAACGGCGTGTTAGACGGTTGCCCAAGTACACGAAAACGCAAGCCACACACAGGCAGCTTTTGTTTAGCAAGCAAAGGGGGGGAGATCTGCGTCCTGACACGGGCAGAAGAAGCCTCAACACAGGCTGCAGCAACGGGGTTCAGGGCAGCAGGATGCCGGCGACAACGACCATAGACGAGACCGAGAACGGAGTAGAAAGAGAGAAGACAGCAAAGATACAGATACACGGCATACCTCGAGTCAAACAATGGCAAAAATCCTTTGAGCAGTCGCAGCGTGGCGCCCGCCTCCCAAGGGCTTCCTTTGTTGACCATAGCGTCCTCCCGTGATTGACCAGATTCAGGTTTGGGTTGGGAGACCTCAGCTGGACGGCGCGAGGGGACGCTGTCTCTCTAGACTTCTTAGTGGCCAGCCAGCCATGGTAGCAAGTAGTATCACAAGATTGCAAGGCAAGCTTGGTAGATTCAATCGACTCCTTTTGAAGGATAAGATTGGGGAGCGCGCAAGAAATGGTCAAGGCTGCGAAGCCATCCCCGATCTACTAGTGTAACTGGAATCGACACGACGGCCCGCGCTGTTGCTGGTCAGCGTGCTAGATGGGTGACTCGCCAAATGGTTCGCTTTGTGTCATATAAATACCGCTGCCTATATGATAGCTTGTTCATGTATTTCAACAACAGCGTCGTCCTCAATTCCATCAAACACAGACAGTCCGGCGCAAGACCGGACAACGTCCCAATTCGCCGAAGATGAAGGTCACCACCAGAAGAGCAACGGCTCGTTTCTGCTCGGTAAGCCAAGCCGGGCTGAAATATCGTAGAACGGAGCCATGAACCCAACTTTCCAAACGGCCAAAGTATATATCAATCCACCTCGAGCCATGGGAAATGCCGAGCACAAGTTCTACTGAAGCCAGTCTATGTACGCTTGGCCCCTCCTTCTCTGCCCATCTTCTTCAAAATCTTGTCATTCCTGATTCTTTGTGACTATTTCTGGATATTCGCATCGAATCTTGCTCTAACTTTCTACTCATCAACCCAAACCCCCTTCCCTCCTCGGACCTCCCCCCCCAAAAGACACTCAGTACCTATACGTTACAAGGGACTCCATACCGTAGACATGCATCCCATTCATGGACCGCCTCGCTCTACTTATCACTTGTCTTGAGAGCTGTGTCTAGTACCTTTGCAGCTGCAAGAACGTCTTCATCCCTGAATCGCTTACCGACGAGCTGCAGCGCAATGGGGAAACCGTGGAATAATTCTGGGTCGTCTGTTTTTTTGGGGGGTGGTTGTAGGTCAGTACGTTGTTACACTACCAGCCACTTGTCGGGAACAAGGCAAGTTGGAAGGGGAAAAGAGAGAAGATAAATGAAAGAATGAAAGAGAGACGGAAAGGGTGGAGGGGAAAAAAGGGAGACAAAAGAATAACAAGAAAGGACATAGGTTCAGAGAGAGAGAGAGAGAGAGAGAGAGAGAGAGAGACAGAACAAGTAACCGAGAAGAAAACTCACAAGCCTTGACCTCATCCGCATCCTTCTCGTTCCTCGCCTCATACCCCTCGACCTTCCCATCCACCTGTTTATCAACCACAAGCCCACTCGGCACCACAGCAGCGGGTAAATCGAGGATGTTCCAGATGCTCGTGTACCCCCAGTAGCGCGACTGGCCCTGCAGCACGCCCGCGCCAGGGTAGGCAGGGCACAGGATGAAGTCCACGCCGCGGGCTTTCATGAGGAGGTGGTGTTCGCGGCGGTAGGTCTCGCGCGCGTAGTTGAGGTCCCAGTTGTCTGCGATGGAGAGCGGTGTCTTGCCTGTCGACAGGGAGAAGTCGAGGGCATGTTGGGTAAGCGGCAGGACGGGCTCCGAAGTGGACGAGAAGGCGGAGAGCCAGCGCTGGCCGCCGTCGGGGAAGTAAAGGGGGGCCTGGTGGTTGTTTGTTCAGATGGCTGTGTTCTGTGAGAGTAAAGAGAGAAGAGGACTAAAAAGAGATGTATATAGAATGGGAGAAAACGTACGAGGATATCCCACCCACGTTGGTGGTCAAAGGGTTCCCAATCTACGACGTTGACACCGGCTGCTTTGAGCCTGGCAACGGCGTGCTTGAGGGCTCTCGTCACCGGCGGATGAGGCTTGACGATGCTGTTTTTTTCTCTCTCTCATCAGCACTTCTTTTTCGCACGCTCAAGCCTTTCACACCACCAAGAACAACAAAACAAAAACTCACCCATCATCCCACAACACACCAACAGTGAATTCCTTTTCCCCCAGCTTCACGCCCGCCCTCCACGGCACAGGCATCAGACTCGTCTCGTACTCCCACGGCTCCTGCTCCAGCACACTCCGCATCCACACCTCCAGACCATCGACGCTATTCGCCAGCGGTCCCGCGACGCCGCGAATACTCTCCTGGCCCGCCGAGACCCCCGAATGGCCCAGCACGGGGATCCTCAGGGCCGTGGGCCGCAGCCCATAGCACGCGTTGAACGCCGCCGGAGCGCGCACGCTGCCGCCAATGTCGGTGCCGATGCCCAGCACCGCGCACTTGGCGCCGATGCTCACGCCTTCACCGCCTGAAGACCCGCCGGGGGAGAGCAAGAGATGGCGTGGGTTGAGCGTGCGGCCGTAGATGTTGTTGTCGCAGTCGAGGTGCATGAGGGACTGCGGGATGTTGGTGCGCACGGTCAGGACGGCACCAGCGGTGCGAAACAGGCGCGCAAGGTGGGCGTCCTCGGACGGCGGGGGGTTCGCGATGAGGTTCACGAAGCCGCCGTGGTTGATGCGGTTGGCGAGAGACAACTGCTCCTTGACGGAGACGGGGATGCCGTGGAGGGGGCCCGCCAAGGTGCCTGTTCGGGCCAGGTGGGCGTCGAGTTCATCTGCGCGGGCGAGGGCTTCGTCTGCGAGGAACTCGGTGGCAAAGTTGGTCTGGGAGAGCGGTGTGAGCCGTTGCGCTTGTTTGCAGGCGACATGGGGAGCAATGGCACGTGCGGTGGGAGGATGGGTCCTGGTCTTGGTCTTACCAGCTGGTGGACGATCACAGAGTTCTTGAGGAAGGCCGTGACGACCTGTCTGACTGTCCACTGTTTGGACTGGTATGCCTCGAGCAGCTGGGCCACGTCCTGGTCGAGGATGAGCAGCTCCTCGTCGGTGAGGATGCCGCTTGTTCTTGCCACCTCCAGCACGTTGAGCTGCTCCTTGGGTGGCAGTTTGTCCTGTGGCAGCAGCCATTGTGAGGGGATGGACTTTTCCCGTGCCGCGAGGGCGACATCTCGTAGTTCTGTCCAGTGTGGCATGTTGAGAGGGTGTGTGTGAGGGGAGCTGGTAGCGGGCGTGTTTCGTGACAGACTCTCTCTCTGAGCAGTAGCCGAGCGGTTGCTATATATTGACTTATCTGACAGATAGCAATGTCTCTATGCAACGAGTGGTGATCGTTTGTTAACGCCCGGCACCAGCCCGCATCAACAAATTCGTGGCCCACTGCAAAGCGCGCTTCAAGTTGCCGAGATAACGAGCAACGAGGCGGCGCATGCAGACGGAGGCCATGTGACTCGGGCTCGCATGCACATTCCCCAATCGTCCAATGGAAAACAGCCCAGCCAATAGCTTTGTCCTCGAGGTTTCAAGTTGCTGCTTCTTTGCCTTTCTACCTGCATGCTGCCCGCCAGACTGTGACATCTGCTTTTCTGTGTCATTCAAGACTCTCATCGAAAGCTCACTATTCGAGTTGCGGGCTTACCTTTCTTGGGCATATAAGTATGTGCGTATACCCGGTGCCCCTCCTTTGGGCAGTCTAACGGGCAGATAACCTCGGCAACAGTTCCCATCTCCAAGATATACACCGTGGATACTCGAGCCATCGGAAATAGTCCTATAGACAACTTTCCCCTCGAATATAGCACGAATTCATGTCCACACTCTACCACATAACTCCTCAAAATCCGCAAAAGCTCAAATGTTTTAAACTAGCTTCGCCACAAGTGTCCGATGCACCATTAATGACGAGCCGGTATAGCCAGGTGCAGTGGTGACAAATAGAGTCTCGTGCTTAATACAAGAGGACAATGTCTTATACACTTCAACTTCTGTTGCTACACAAGGCATACGGGCTATGGACTGTCCTTCTTGACAGTCTTCATTCCATTTTCCAGCCACATCACGCACGCTAGACATCCAAGTGATCAGATCGACCAGAGCAAACGCCCAGGGAAGTTGTGCCAAAGCCAGCATAAGAACCACAAAGATGAAAGCACTTTGGAGTGAAATCATATACCATATGTATCTTGAAGCATCTCCATAGGCGTAGTTGACGTCGCACCGCCAGCAAATAGTAAATGCCGCACATCATCGAAAGAGTCCTCAGCATCAGATCCAGGATTGCTTAAGCATATTGCATAATGAAGACTAGGTGTTTTTCTTTTTGGAGGGCTCTGGCACCAAGCCTCAATACTCGAATGCAAAATGAGTGGTAAAGCTTCGCTGCTGGTCGAAGGATCAAGAAACCCCCAGGCCACGGCTCGAGTTCTTTAATGCACAGATCTCCGGAGAGGTCAGCAGCCGAGTGGCCCATCTCCATATATTCATATTTCTTTCCGAATACGCTCCCGTTTAGGAAGCCCGTACCATGCCTATACAAATAGCTCTGTCTTGAAGAATCTGTCGATACCTCTACCGTCTTCTGATTTTTGATGGGCAATCCATACAATAACATCGATAGCCTTGACCTCTCTTTCAAGAAAACTGGCCCCCATAAGCATTTTTGGTCCACAAGGACGATTCTGTCTGACCCCAGACTAACGGTATGGACAGTGTAGTTATCGTGGAGATATGTGCACCGACTGAATATGCCATACCCAAGTCCCGCATTCAGCCATCAAACGTCGAGTATGTTAAACCGTTGTCTAACGAGCTTTCATCAGATATTAAGGATTTCCAGAGTCAAACAAGAAATTCTGATCTCTTCGACCCTCATCATACGAATTCAAGTCAGAAGAGAAAAGCTCTGAGAGCATACACATTAGTAATATTCCATATCGCCTGCGGAGTTAGAAGAAGAAGAAGAAAAAAGACAAATGTCAGCAACTTGTCAAGTAAAGGGCTGAAAACTATAAACGCCTATACCCAAATGAGCTCGGTCGCCTGCGTCGCTAACTCGTTTCACCAGCAATGTGTAAAGCTACACGGGTCCCGAGTATTCCGGATGTTCCGCACTAGTACATTTGATGCACGATGGTGCTATGGTAGGGAGGGGTGTCAAGGACGAACAGCAAAGTCAATAAACAGAAGCATAGACTGTCGACGTAGTACCGACGCCTCCTCAGCTGAAAAGATCATCCTTATTATCAACCCCCGCCCTTAGAAACAGTTTATAACCGAATAAATACGTTGCTTATAGCTTTCACTAATCGCATTGCTCGCCGCCAAAAACAAATCCTCCTTAGCCGTCGTCATCATCATCATCACCATCATCACCTCACTTCATCAGAAGATAAATCAAATAAACAATCAAGAACAGCAACAACAACCAAGTTCACAAGAAAACAAAAGAAAAGATTTCAAAACAATACAACAACCCACCATGTCGACCATCCCTCAAAGAGCCCGCGCGATCATCTGCCCCGGCCCTGGCTCCCCATCCATCCTTCGAATCGAATCCATCCCCGTGCCCGTCCCGCAACCAGGCCAGGTGCTCCTCCGCATATTGGGGTTTGGCATCAACCGCGCAGAAATGTACACCCGACAGGGCCACTCGCCGGGTCTGAAGTTTCCCCTGATCCTGGGAATCGAGTGTATTGGTCGCGTAGTGGCTTACAACAACGACAACGACAATACCAGTACCACCACCACCACTACTACTACCTCTCCACCACCATCATCATCATCATCACCACAGAAAAGGACACACAAGATTGCCTTCCACCCAGGCGACCTCGTAGCAACATGCATGGGTGGTCTAGGACGTCAAATCCCAGGTTCCTACCAAGAATACACCTGTGTACCCGCCGCCAACCTCCGCGCCATCCCTTTGCCCCAACCATCCACAGCAGTGACGACATCCACCCTCGCCGCCCTCCCGGAAATGTTCCAAACAGCCTGGGGCGCCCTCACCGCGGGCCTCGATGTACAGCCCGGTGATAGCGTCCTCGTGCGCGGCGCAACAAGTTCTATTGGCCTCTGCGCGCTGCAATTGCTAAAGGTGAAACTGGGAGCGAGCCGCGTGGGTGCTACGACGCGAAATCCCGAGCGCGTGGGCATGTTGCGGGATGCAGGTGCGGATGTGGTGTTTATTGATGATAACGAGAATAAAATCGCTCATCAAGTGGCAAATGGCAACAGGGGCGCAGAAGGAGTAGAAAGAGACGGGCTGTCGGAAGGCACCAGGTTCGACAAGTGTCTAGAGCTGACTGGCACAAAGACGCTTCTGGACAGTGCGGCGTGCTTGAAACCCAAGGGAACGGTGTGCATGACGGGAATTCAAGGAGGCGAGTGGGAACTGGAACGCTTCAGTCCCATGGCCATTCCGAACCGCGTGCGCGTATGTGGGTATGGCGGTGGTCCAGAGGATTTCCACGCTATGCCGTGGGAGGAGCTGGTCAATGATGCCGTCGAGGGAAGGATTAACGTTCCTGTCAAAGAGTACTCGATGGAAGATATACAAACGATCCACGAGAATATGGAAGCGGGTGGAGGCGGCGCCAAGATGGTGGTTGTTCTTGGTGATCTTTGATGTCCATCTGTATGCCTCACATGGAAGGTCGCGATTATTGCAAACAGGGCTACAGTGTATAGACTGATGCTTATTTGAAAACACCAGTCTGTGCAATAAAGTTGGCAACATGATATGTGTATCTTTCTCTCGTCTAGTAAATTAACTGGTCGTCGTACGCCCTTACACTCTCGAGGTACTGT
Source organism: Coniella vitis (assembly GCA_011317545.1). Classification (NCBI taxonomy): domain Eukaryota; kingdom Fungi; phylum Ascomycota; class Sordariomycetes; order Diaporthales; family Schizoparmaceae; genus Coniella; species Coniella vitis. Next base: position 427,920 of record WUJK01000013.1, read on the forward strand.
TTGACTTGGTCGTAGTCCTTGCACACATGTGTCGCGTCCCAGCCGTCACTGCCCGAGTTGTCATCGGGAAATGTAGTTGCCTTGCCCTCGATGGCCGTGTCGGCGGCGCAGAGCACAGCTTGGCGCATGTAGGCAAGGCAGTGGATCATGTGCCAATGGTGGTCTTCCGGGATGGGATGGCCAGAGGATAGGCCAGAGTAGGTCTGTGCGATGGTGAACTGTATCTTGCGTTAGCACTTGGGTAAGAACTTCGACCCTCTATCATTACTGGTCTCTTTCCTGAACCTACCAAACAGTGTATCTGGTGTGTGACAGAGGTGGTAAAGACGGTCATGCCCTCATACCACTGGATGGGGTGCGGCAGGTTGTTGTACTTGTACGTGTCGTTAACCCATTGGAAACCCATGCCGACTGTGGCACAAACAATCAGTAATCAAAGCTGAGATTTGGATCAGAACGGATTCTACGAGATGCGTACTAGGCATGAGGTTGTTCCACTTTTGCAACACCTCGTCCGTAAAGAACTCGGACGTGTTCATGGGCGCGTATGACGTGTCGTACTCGAAGCGCGTAAGTTTTTGGTTAACTAAAGAACGGAGCATTAATAGATAATCTCAAGGAGAAAGCGGCTCAATGTGCTGGGCGCATACATCTTGGACCCACGCCAGTCATGTCGCCGACCACCTGCCACTGGTCAATGGGAGGCTCCTTGAGCTGATTCCTCACCAGCAGTACGAGGATGATGACGAGCAGGGTTGTGTCCAGCATCCATCTCGACGAGAAGAGGATGCCCTTGAGCGTCTGCCGCTTTGATTTCCTCTCGAGCTGCTGGGCCTGCCACGACTTTTCCTCGCCCATGAGCGACTCGACCTCGGTGCTGGACCTCGAGCTGTGGTCGTGGTCGCGACCCTCGGCCTTGAGCTGGACCGTCTCGTACTTGTGGGAAGACATGGAGCTGAGGCGTTGAATAGAGATTATAATGGCAAGGTCCAGCTGCCTGCAAGTATTATGATATGGTCGTGGAAAAGCGAATGTCGCGGATTGTGGCGAGCTCCTGAGCTACCCTTTGGCACGGCGAGAAAGACCAAGAGAAAGGCGCGGGGGGAACCGACGGTTTTGCTGGTTTTCCATCGTTGCGGAGGTGCCTGGCTCGCACAAGCTGGCTTAAGGTTATTGGGGCGTGGACGAGGAGGTGGGATGAAGCTGGGATGGAAGCTCAAACAAGTTTGAGACGAGGCGATGGCGGCAAAGTCCCAAAGGGGAAGTCGCGAACCAGGGCGGGCGGTTCGCGCGTTTCACGACTGAATGCACCAGTACAAGGTACACGAATTCAAACCAAGTCCTATTGACCGCTTCAAAATTGAGAATAATAATTAAATGTGAATCACGGTTACCTAAACTGGTCCTCTGTCAGATCGGTCAGCTGTTTGCATTCTGACAGCCTTTTGCTGGGCAGTACAAACAGGGCTAGCCCCTCCGCAACTTCAGACGTGCTTAGCATTGTGGCCCCCTGAAAGCCAAAGATGGCCAATGAATACGGCCCTATGATCAGCCGCTCCAGCGCTTCTACATACCATAGGTACATAGATCGGTCTTGACCTTGCAGCGCCAAGAAGATGGACGGTCTACGAAGTACAAAATCCTAAGAGCATCTCGTTGCCCGCGCATTGCGCACTCCAGAGCTGCTTTCGCATTTTCGAGAGTGAGAGGATTTGCTCGAGTGGGGAGGGGGGCTGGTCCAACCTTCGATCTCGCGGCCTTCGGTCGAACCCAAGCCCTGATGCCCAGGTAACTGCGCTGACGGGCGGTTTTCAGTTTATGCCATAGTAACAACTGTCCAAACGAAGCCAAGGACACGGCAACAAGGCTGTCGCTGGTGAAAGCTTCAGGCCCAACTTGGCATGCAGTACCTGTTCTCCTACGGTAGCGCTGGTCGGTCGTATCCCGCACATCCATCGTTGCTAACAAGGGATATTTGATCTGGCTCGCCAGGACCTCAACCTATCCACACAGCTCTGTCGATCTGAAGGCAGACTTGCCTTCTCATCTGAGATGCCCCCGCCCCCAAATCAACAGCCAGTAGCATGATGATGATAACACCTCAAGCTTCGGCGAGTTCGCAGGCAAGATGTTAGCCGTTAAGGGTAGCATCATTGAGTATGCAGGGCCAGCCCATGGGATTTTACAATCACATGAACCGAGCAAAAAGAATAAAGCCGATCATCGCGTCGAGGTAGGTCTTTGCATAGTACGCCTTGTTTGACAACCACTGGGACGAAGTGAAGTTGTAGTTGTTCTCGAGCCGACAAAAAACCGGCCAAGACACCATCGCCAGCAAGTGTCGGGTAGATAAATCGCTTTGTAGCGCTGCTACACTTCACGCCGCCTCTCGACCACATCAGTGGAGCGATGATGCCCGAATAGTCGAATCTGAGGGTTGCCGCGCTGCTTGTCAACATCTCCACTGACATGGTGGACCAAGTTGACACCCAATACTGCCATTGGTAAATCCGAGTCGTCTATATGTGGACGGCAGCAGTGGACAGCAAATTGGCCGTCACCGGGCTGCGGGCAGGTTCAGTTGTGTGGTGGGGGAAATCTTGGGCATCTGGGCATCTAAAAGCTAATAAGCGGGAGCTAGTATACATACTCTGTTAAACTGTACCAAAGTACTTCCACGCTTGTGCCACCGTACTAACCATCCCCCCTCCTGAGACCTTTCGCGACACGCTGCATTTTTACGCTTCTTTGACGCCATCCACGCAAATGCTGCCGGTATACTTGGCCAAAGAGAAAACCTGTGCGTGGCAGGAGCACGCTTTAGACCAGAGACGCTCTGTTCTTTCCGCTTAGGGGGGTGCCAGCTGGAGCCCTCTGTGATTAGATAAGCACAAGGTACAACAGGCCCAAAGTACAAGACTACCTGACCTCGAGTCCTCGTTCTGCTCGATCTTGTGCCCAACTTGTTCTTGCATTCTCTTTTATTTCTTTCACACCTCGATTTGCAGCCTCGGTCACGCTCTGCTCTCTTTTGCTTGCTTTCTGGCCCTCCACCCCTAACACTGTCGTGACTCGTTGCTGTCTTCACACCTCTGCTGAGATCGCGGGACTGGACGCTTGAGTCTGCGCCAGAAAGCGGCACTCGGAGAGGTCGACCGAAGAATGCTCACAAAATGAGAAAAGACGCATTGCAAAAAAGATTGAACAAAGCTGCGTGAAAAGAAATCGAACTGAATCCACAGCGCCGTCTTTTCCGGAACACGTTGTTGCGCCAGGTGCAAATAGAGATGGGCAGGGACGACAATGGGGCTGGCCCTGGGCTGGGCTGGAATGGCAGAACAAATGGGCATGGATGGATGGAGGGATGACGCTGCGCGTGGGTGAGTGGATGAGTCTAGGATGACATGGCGCACAATCGCACTCGCACCACCATGCAGCAACCTGATCTGCCCATCCATCTGCCACAGGCTAACCAACCCTATTCTTAGGCGTGGATACTGCTACTGCGGCCGTTGTGATATACACTCGATGCAGAGTTAACTGTGCTTGCACAGGGCAGGGCGAGAGCACGACGGAAACACGGACGGCCCACGATACATATTACGCACGGCTGGGATGCTGACAGCGGGGACCCCTCTAACAGCCAACCCAAAAGGCTCGCAACAACCGATGTCCAGCACAGATTGTCGCTATAGATGTCGTCTATGAAACGAAAGGCAGGACCTCAACATGATGCGGTCAGATGGTCGAATTCCATCCTCCTTTGCGCCAGCCTCAAGTTGGTGTTGTGCATTTCCCCTCGAACGAGATCAAGCTGTGGCGTGCGGCAGCGGGAAAGTCTGGCCGATCGACTAGAGCACTCATGCACGGCTGTAGCAGCTGCATACAACACATTAAATGGTCTTGTTTGCACATTTCGTCTGTCTGGACAATCTGATCAGAAATGCCATTGGGTTGCAGCATCCACTGCTTGGTCATACCTCTGGAGATCCAGCTCCCAGAGTCTTGTTGGAGCAAAAGAGGCTTCTTCCGAGGGCTTGCCTGTCAGTCTCGACTGGAGATTTCGGCAACCACCGGTCCAAAAAGCTGGTGGTCATCGTTACCCTACTCCATCTTTTGGCTTGCTGCACCGTCTTGTACCCGGTGCAGCATGGTACAGCAACGAATGCTTCAAGAGAATGAAGGACATCATGCATCCACTGACATGAAGCGCAGGCAGACAGTGATACATTCCTGCAACACTGGCACACACAGAAACGCCCGCGACGGTTGGGGTGCACTAGGGAGGAAATCGCCGGATTGCCTCGGCACACACCGCCCAGGCTGCCGATCAGTGGCACGTTGGTGCTGGGCGCCAGGCCTAACTGGGCTAGAGTGGAAAGGGCGCGGACAAAATCAAAGACCAGGGCGGCCGTGGTGCCTTGTCGGCCGGGCGAGGGCAGCAGTGGGAAGATTTCCTCTTGTTTCCCCATGGTCATCGAGTCGGTTCGGTCACGAATCAATCGCTCTTCCGGTACGTATGACCCTTTTCCCTCCGCCACATGCCCCTGTTTCCGCGTTCTTCCTGCCGTAATCTGGTTCCTGAGCTTCCGTTTCGATGGTCGGCCCCTCTAATTCGATGCCTCTTGACCGGCGCGACAGCTGAAGGCTGGCCGAAGTCGACTGGTCCCTAACCTGCTGGATTGACTCTGTCATTGCTGCTACTGCTGCTACCAGTGCACTGCCGCAGCACCTGGGTCCTCCCCTGCCAGAGCAAGACTTAGCACCCGTTCTTGTTTTGCTCGCCTTTTTCTTTTTTTCTTTTTTGGCACACCTGTTTCGTTAGTTTTACCCTAGCTGCACTCAGCCAACCCACCTCAACTTGCTCATCAACAGTGCGTACCTTCTTTGCGTTCGGTCGTCTTTCTTTTGTCGGCATGATGACTGTACTTGCTACAGTTTCATGGTCATTCCCGCGCCTCTATTGCATATATCTGCTTGCATTTCTTTTGTGTTTCCCAGCTCGTTTTCCTGGATCCGTCAAAATGAGAGGATTCCCTGCCTCACTTCCCTCCATATACGCACCTGGGCACTCCAGAGCATGAATCATGGCTATTTCACACTTTTACACTTTAAGTGCACGGGGGCCTGTCTCTAGCGGGGACCGAATACTTTTGCTGTCCCTGCTAAAAGCACACCCCCGCACCCACTGAAGAGGCTGGCTACGCACGCTGGCAGGTAAGCCAGTTCAGTGCGCGCGCCCGTGTTCCATGTTCGCGCCACCCCCCAGCCTGCTAAGATCGCCCCCTCCCGCCTGTGCTCGCTGGCTGGCTATGCATGCCCCTAGTGCCGCAAATGCCCACTGCCCAGTAGTGCTGCGGCAATCAAGGCAAGGCCACCAGCAGCTCCCCCATCGCATTCGATCGCAGTCGCATCGCATCGCAACCCGCACTGACGCGCCCGACCTCCTTCCCACCCACCCTACGCACCACAACCCCCCCCGTCGCGTATCTCGTGCGACTGCTTCGACGCTAATCCACATCTTAATGGCCTTGCGTGCATCCTTTTTTTTGATGGTTGATCGCGTCTAACTGCTTTCACGTTGTCGTGCTCTGCCAGTCGTGCATTGACGCCAGATCTCTTTTCCCTCCACGCACGCCTCGAGCCAGATGGGGCCTAGCTACCGACGACGCCTTAATCTTGACGAATAGCATCATCACCACCTGCATATCCTATACACATTGCGCCTCGGCGCACGATTGACCTCGACGACCGCCTTTTTGACGTTCCTCTCCCGTCGCCTCGCACCCAGCCATGTCGTCCAGGGGCATGAATGACGCCGCCGTCCCCAACCACAATGGCAACGGCTTTGCCAACATGAATGACCCCAATGCTGCCCAAGCTGCCGCGTCCGGCATGATGGATCCCTCTCTTTTCATGGCCAGCTCTGGCCAGGGCCAGTTCAACCAGGCCCAATATGCCCACGCCCAAGCACAAATGATGGCCATGCAGAACGGCCAGATGCGCAACGCGTCGCCGTCCTTTTCCAACCAAATGTACCAGACAAATCCTGTCATCCCGTCCAAACGACCTCGACCGCGAGAAGACAGCATTGCCGGATCCCCTCGCCCCAATCCCGGCATGCTGCCCACCTCACGCGCCGATACACCCCAGCAAGCAAACTTTCCAAACTTCCCACAGGGCGGCATGCAACAGCCGGGCTCTGGCCAGCCCTCTCCATATCCACATCTGCAAGCTAACGGTTCTGCAAATGCGACACCCTCCCCAATCATGGGCAACAACCCAATGCGCCCGGGCAGCGTGCCTCAACGAGTCTCGACGACGTCGCCTCATCCTTTTTCCCCCGCCGCCCAGCAGCAGCAGTTCGCGCCTCAACAGTCGCCAATACCGTCCGAGCAAGGTGGAACACCTCAACCGCACGCGTTCATGCCCCAAGGAATGCAGCAGGGCAACTTCTCTCAAGGCTTCAACCCAAATTACAACGCGTCGAGCCCTTCTCCCGCCCGAACGCTCTCTGCTTCAAATACAATGGGTGGGCAGATGATGCCGCAAGGTATGGGCCAGATGCAGCCAGGCATGATGCAGCCGGGCCAGGTCGGCATGGGACAAATGGGAGGAGGGCAGATGAGCCAGCTCGCGCAGATGCAACAGATGAACAAAATGGGCCAGATGGGCCAGATGCCGAGCCAAATGTTTGCCGGAGGCATGCCGCAGGCACGAAACCACATGGAGCAGCAAAAATTGCTGTATCAGATGCAGCAACAGATGCAACGGCAAGGACAGATGGGTAATATGCAAATGCCCTCTCCAGTGCAAGGCCAAGTACCGGGCCAAAATATTGCGCAACAGCAACAGCAGCAACAACAACAACAACAACAGCAGCAGCAGCAACAACAACATCACCAACAGCAACAACACCAGCAGCACCAGCAGCACCAGCAGCACCTGCAGCACCAGCAGCAACAACAACAACAGCAACACCAGCAGCAGCATCAACAACAACACCCACACCAACAGCAGCAACAGCAGCAACAGCAACAACAAAGGAACATGATGTCGCGACAGCCTATGCCTAATGGGCAAATACCGTCAAACGTCAACCCAGCCATGCGACCACAACAGCCCGGAATGGTACCACAGCAGCCTGGTATGCGAGCACAAGCCGGCGTGGAAAACTTTATGAAGCAAGTCGCCACGTTTATGCAGCAGAAGCAACTGCCCTTTGATCCCAACCCTATGCTTGGCGACAGACCCATCAATCTCATGAACCTATTTCAGATTGTCTTTAAGTACGGCGGTTACAACGCCGTCACACAACGCAATGCTTGGCCCCAAATTTCGCAAATGCTAGGGTTCAGTCCAATGCAAATTCCTGTAGCTCCCCAACAGTTTAGAATGATCTATGAGCGGTCGCTGCGAGCTTTCGAGGATCATTACCGATCACTCCGCTCTCAGCAGCAACACCACCAACAACAACAACAACAACAACAACAGCAGCAGCAGCAGCAGCAGCAGCCGGGCGGACCCAATGCGGCCAACCTACCGGGCGGGCCCAAGCCAATGCACCAAGGACAGATGCAGCCAGGCATGGTCCAGGCTGGGCAACATTTGGCCATGCAACAAGGGGCGATGCAGTCGCCTGTCAAGCCAATGCCCCCTGGCGCAATGCAGGCAAACATGAATGGTTATCCTGGTCCGCAACCACCAAGTGCTCAAGTTGTCCCGGGTCGAGGCAGCGTGTCCAAGAGCCAAGCGCCTAGCCAGGAGGAATTTCCTGCACCGTCCCCTGCTAGCAAACACGGCAGTATTTCACTCGCGAGTGGCGTGCACCCTGAGGGCCAAGATGCCTCCGTGGAAGCTCCGCGGATGTTGTTCCCTGCGCCGTTCGCCAAGGACTCTGACGAATACCAGCCCTGTTCCCGATATGTGGTCGAATCCTACACGCATGGTGGACTCAACGTGGAAGCTGCAGCCAAGATTGGCCAGGAATACGAGAACTGGAAGCCAGACATACCGCCAGTGCAGGCGTTGGGCAACATTGACCTGCACGCCATTACCATGAGTCTGCAATGTGGTATTCATGCCGAGGTTCGGTTGGCGTTGGACACCTTGGCCACTCTGACAGGGCTTCATGGCCAGGTTGAGCTGGATCTGAGCAAGTGTGAGGAGCTGGTGGATAGCTTGGTCGAGTGCGCCGAGGACCAAGTCGACCTGCTCGCTGAGCATACCGAGGAACTTTCAGATGAGCTCGTCATTAGCCCATACGAAGACGTGGCCAGAGCATGTCGCCTTGAGAAGCTCTCAGTCAAAGAACTGCGCACAATTGGCACTCGCGAGTATGAGCTTGACCAAGCTGCCGACCGTCTTGTCTGCATCACGACCATCCTTCGCAATCTGTCATTCAGCGCCATGAGCCAGCAAATGCTTGCTGATGAGGTCATTATCAAGTTCCTATGTGTCGTGATTAGGTATCTCGGCACACGGAACATGCTCCTGCGGACCCATAGCGACACGCTAGATCTCATGAAGGATGTCGTGATTTTCCTGTCCAATATTGCTTCTTTTATCGAGGTGCCAGAAAGGGAACAGGCTTACTACCTGCTCCAGTTCCTCCTTGCTTTCGCGCCGTCCCCAGCCCCCTACATGGGTGATGATGGCAGGATGTACTTCACGCCTTACGATCCAATTCTGCAACCCTACCTCCCTCACGCCATTGATGCCCTGGCCAAGCTCTTTGCTCGCGACGAGCCCAACAGGTCGCATTACAAAAATATCTTCGCAGTCGATGCCGCCACGTGTCCACCTTCGGAACTCATCAACCGCACCTTTGCCTTCGCCATGTCGCCAATACCAGAACACAGCCGCGAGCACCAGGGCCCTGGCATACCTTACTTTGTCGAGGCGCGCAAACCTTTCCTCATGCAGGGATTACTGGCTGGTGAAATTTTGGCGTCGCTCGTCCCTGACTCTGATTCCAATATCACGCGCAATTGGCTATCTTCTGGTAACGGATTTTCGCAAAACCTCTTCCGTCTGGTTCGCGACCTCTACATCGAGTTTGAGAGGCCTACCATTCGCACAGCTGGTCAGCCCCGCAGCCAGCCAAAGAAGGATCCCGACCTGCTCTACATCGCAGTCACAGCGACGTCGATGCTGCGTAAGCTGTCTGAAAAGGCCTTTGACCCCAGTGATCCTACCAGTGTTATTCCCGCAAGTGTCGTGCTCAAGACAGATAAGGTCCTGCGAGCCCTCGAAACGACGAGCCAAGAGCTTACCAGAGAGGGTTTGTTGCGGGATGTTGTTGCACTAGGGGCGATGGATCGGTAAGGTTGTATGCGGTTGAGTTGAGGCTGCGTATTGAGTGTGTGAACTACGCCAAGGAGTCAAATATGGAGTTATTTTGGTGTCGTAAAAACAAAATCACATTGAGCGACGGGTTGGAATAAGGGTGCACTTGCGCGCTTTAGCGCTTGGTTTTTGTGTTTGCTGCATATGTCAGGTTGTTGCATGATCTCGACCTGTTTATTGCATTACTGTCAAGCTTGGCATGGGGGAAGCTTTGCGATTGGCGAAGCCGACAGAGATTTACAATTGTCGGACAAAGCGCATGCGTCGTGTGGCATATGGAGTGAGATGGTTTCGCCAAAACAATTTTGTGATACTTTTCCTGGGGTGAAGGTGGGAAGGTGCTGGATGGTTGAAGTTGTCAACGACCACGTGGACTTTGTCCAGAGACATGCTCAAAAAGGTATCCAGGTGGTAGGGATGGCGAGGGTGGAAATGGATCGGAAAAGAAAGCTTCATCGAGCCAGGGCAAAGGGGTGAATGGACTTGACTTGGATATTGATTTGAATTGAGTTGATAGAGGGCACCAGAGAGAAGGCGGTCAAAGTAAATTATATTCTTATTATGTGTTCCCTATACCATGTATGTGTTTAGTGAGCAGTTGCATAGCAAGGTGGATAAGGTAACCGTGCCAGGAATTATAAATTGCAATGACCCCTTTGGACTTTGTTTCTCTAGGGATGACCAACTTTGTGTTGCGTAGACCAGAGGTCGATAACAACACTGATAGCATGGGATGAGTGCCCTTTATACATGTTTGCTCCCAGGCAGTAGGTATGTACAACTGTGCAGCACGCACCGAATCGTCGTCCCCACCGCCACCGCTCGACAACCTGTCTTTCCTCCGTCTTTGTTGTGGGCGGAGCTTTACGCAGCTTGGCTGGTCGTTCGCCATGTGACTGGTGATCTCCTTTCTTCTGTTCGACCTCCTCCATGATTCCTCTCGACTGGTGGACCTTCCCTGATTCTCATGTCTCTAAGCGCGTGCCTCGTCATATTTCTATGACTCTTAAACGGTATGCTCTTGCAGTCCGATCTGGCCCTAGTTTTCATGGGCTACTCGCGGGATGAATCCATGTGGCATCCACGTTTGCGCTCGGAACGGTTCTTTTTCCTTTTGGTTTTTGATTCTGCTGCTACTGCTGTAGCTGTTATCGCATTGGATATTTAGAATCCCCTCGCTTCTAGCCACTTTGCGACTTTGTGTTGGACATGGCCCTAAATTCATTGACGAACCACCGCATTAGAGGCTATACTCTCCCGCGGCCTAGTTGGTGAGATACCTATTGAAGAAAGATCTCACCTTGATAACAACATGTCCCGTCACGGGATTCACCGACACATCGTCCTTGTCAAATTGCAACTCGCTGATAATGTCATTCTTGAGATCCTGCGCGTTGCCAACCACTTTTTTAATCAGCGTCAGTCGTCGCGTGCCGCCAGCGCGCTTGTCATCGTAGACGGGAACGTTTTTGGAGGCTGTGCGCTCGACGGTATATGTGAGGCGCTTTGGTTTTGGTGCTGGGGTCGCTTGTGATGCTGCTGCTGCTGCTGCTGCTGGGGCAGAGGAGGAAGAAGATGGTTTCGAGGCGGTTGCGAGGAAGCGCAAGGAGATGCTGGGGCGGGCAGCGGGTCGTGCCAGAACAAGTCGGCTGGGGGCAGCGGCTGCTGCTCGGAAGGGTATTTGGCGCAGCATTCTGGAGTGTGTGTATGATCTGTTGTGCGGTTGTGCGATCCACCAAGAGATGCCGTCGACGTCGCGCTCGCAATGTCAGTCACTCAGTAAGTCAGGTACGTAGTTTGGCATGGGCAAAAAAAAGCCCGCCCAAGCTTTCCTATTGGCTTTGCCGGGACCGCGGCCGGCAAAAAGCTACGGAACCCTTTTGGGGAACTTTCTGGCGGCAGAACCCCGGGGCGCGGTTCGGGCTGCGGCTGAACTAAAGTGCGGGCTGGCCAGTGAAATGGCCTTTTGTGTGGGCCCCACAATGGGAAAACGGCAGGGGAGGCACGCTCGTTTGAGAGGTTTGATTGAGAGGGAAGGAACAATGCTGGATTTTTGCTGCTAGCAAAAAAAAGCCCCGCCAAAACTCTCGTCGACCCGCAGCACCACCGCACCGGCCTGCCCTACCTACCCTGCGGCCTGGTGTGTCTTTGTCGCTCCTCTTGGATCATCCGCCTTCTCCATCCTCCTCCGCCCGACCGACAAGGCAACGAGCGGCCCCTTCCCCTCCTCCCAGCCCTCTCGACGACAGCCTGGGGTCTTCTTATCTGTGTCGACCGGTCCCTTTCCTTTCCCACGGCCGGCCTTTGGACCCATTGTCTTGCCAACAAACACTACGGGTCTTTGGCCAAGTTCGTGAGAAAGCACGCTTCGACGTCTTCACGAATTCTCAAACCAGCCGATAAACACGCACTTTTCCCGTTGGACAATCTTTTGACCAGATCATTCACGATGGGTGACCTTGCAACATCCGAGTTTGACCTGCTGCCCAAGCTCGTCACCAAGCTGGACCGCCACCTCATCTTCCCCCTCCTCGAGTTTGCCAACAGCCAGGTTGAGAACGAGGATGGCACATCCAAGGACGCCGCCAAGACGCGCGAGCTTCTCAAGGCCAAGTTCGAGCTGCTTAAGAAGACAAACATGACCGACTATGTCGCCAACCTCTACTGCGACCTCGAGGGCCTCCAGGACCCGCCAAAGGAGTACGCCGACAAGAGACAAAAAGTCATTGAGACGCTCGAGAACTTTGAGGACAGCACCCACAAGCTTGCCGAGTTGCTGCAGACGGAGGAAGTTGTGTCCAACCTGCGGAGTGACAAGGTGGCCAACTTGGAGTTCTTGAAGAAGGAGCACGATGTACGTTTTTTTTTTTTTTTTCCTTTCCTTTTGGATATCTTGTTTCCGTCTGGATATCTTGAGCGCCGCTTAAGAGCAACCGTTACTAAAACCAGCATTGAATCGCGATAGGTCACGATCGAGATGGTCAATGCCCTCTACGACTTTGGCAACTTCCAGTACAGCTGCGGCAACTACGGCGCTGCCGCCGACCTGCTGTTCCAGTTCCGACTCTTGTCCACGGACAACGACAAGGTCCAGGCTGCGACCTGGGGTAAGCTTGCTTCTGAGATTCTGACGACCAGCTGGGACGCTGCTTTGGACGAGCTCAAGAAGGTTCGCGAAGGCATCGATGAGAGACTCTACAACAACCCTCTTGCGCAGCTGCAACACCGCACATGGCTCATTCACTGGGCCCTCTTCCCCCTTTTCAACAGCGACGCTGCCCGCGACCAGCTCCTCGAGATGTTCTTCCGCCCCGAATACATCAACACCATCCAGACCTCGTGCCCTTGGATTCTGCGGTACCTGACCGCGGCTGTTATCACCGGCCGTGGCCGTGCTCGCAACTCGGGTGTGCAGCAAAAGCAGCTCAAGGACATTGTGCGTATCGTGCGACAGGAGGCTTACGAGTACACCGACCCCCTCACCGACTTTGTGCGCGCTCTCTTCATCGACTTTGACTTTGAGGAGGCCCAGCGCCAGCTCAGCCTCGCCGAGGAGGTGATCCGCGCCGACTTTTTCCTGGCCGCTGGCAGCGACACCTTTGTCGACAATGCAAGACATTTGATTTTCGAGAGCTACTGCAAGATCCACGCCCGTATCGATATCAAGGGCCTGAGCGCCAGCCTGGGCTTGAACAACGAGGATGGCGAGAAGTGGATTGTTAACCTCATCCGCGACACGCGTCTGGACGCCAAGATCGACTCCAAGGAGGGCACCGTTATCATGAACCACCCGCCCAGCAGCGTCTACCAACAGGTCATTGAGCGGACAAAGGGTGGTTTCTTCAGAACACAGGTCTTGAACTCGGCGGTTGCACGATAGAGAGTGGACGATGTGAGTAGCGATGTGGGAAGATGGTGTTTTGTGACATTTGGGACAAAAAAAAAGGAACATGGAGAAGGAGACTGAAAGCACAACCGCAGGGGAAGCAGTGGTTTAGATGATGGCTACAGCATCTTTGGGCCCGCGTGGTGTGTGCGTGCGTGTTTCATTGACTACACACCGGGCAGAATATGGCGTTCAGTGTGGGGGATGGATATAGGGGAGGGTTTTCTGGTCCTCCCTGGTTAATCATCTGCACGCGGGGATCTGTTATGTTGTCGAATGAATAGACAAAAAGAAATACCCCATAAAGGATGTATATCACTGTGGCTGTGTGAGTCTGTGTCTGTATGTTTGTGCGCTGAAGGGATCTTTTCTAGATGGTAGTTTCTTTAGTACCACAGCTACTACTACTGCTGTGGCTACTCAACAGATGCTTTATCACGAGGGGCTGTATAGTGTATACCTGGCTGGACGTAACGTGTGCTGCATATATATAATAAGTATGCCGACTACTTCGGGTTTAGTTGTTGGTTTGGGTTGGAGGAGGGACTGGCCAGACGTCCCTGAAGAACCCGACAGTCTGGTCTGACGAAACTGGCGACGGCGGATGGCGCCGAGCGAGGATGATGAAACTCTGGGGTTACCGTTTCTTTTATTCTTTCGCAAAAGGGTGAATACGCACTCCACACACAGAAAACAGATACATGGCAGAGGTCAGTCATCCCTTCTCTGCAGCTCTTGCTCTAGAAATCAGGATGGATGATGAAGGATTTGCTTGGGACGCTTTTTCCTATATCTTCCGAGCCGGGGCTGCATTTGAGTAAGCATGGGGTTTTTTGTCACGCCATGGTGGGATGCTTTTCTTTCTCAAGGTACTGCGACAGCCTTGGGGAATAAGCGTACAAAAGAAAAATCACACCATCAATTATCCTTTTGGGGCCTCTTTTGAGCATCGATCCCACGTGTGATAACTAATTTCTTTCTTTTCTGAGAATGATCAAGATGGGGAAAAGAGGGAAATGAGCCCCGGTCTAGGCAGGGCGAGGAAGGTAGCCGGATTTGAGGGATTCTATGCAAAGTATCGTGTGACGACACTGACGAGCTATGAGATGATCTTTTTCAGTTTGGAAGACGGGTTGCTTGGGTTGGTTGGATGGATGGCTATTGGGGGTGAGAGTCTGAGTATAAGATGTGGATGTCGTCCTAGAAACATATCAACGGTATTTACCATCTCACCAATTCACACAAGTAAAGCGTGACCTAACTGCAGCCGTCGCCAATCTAGTACTTTTAAGACCATATATTCTTATCAAGTCTCTCTGCAACTCGGCTATAGGTCCGTCCGTAAACATCCCAATCGTGATACCACACAACAACCAACATCAATACCACACTATCAACGAATATCACCAATAATCAAACACATCAGCAACTACGCAAGATGCAACCCACCGCGCGCCTCCTCCGCCACGTCACTACCAAAGCACCCGGCCTCATGACGCGCCTGTCTGCGCATCCAATGAGTCCGCCTGTCGAGGCATATCCGCTGTTTGTCTTGATCACCGGCATGGTACGCTTGGTCGCCCCGAGTCTATACATTATACCTCTTCACACACTCTACCCCCCCTTTTTTTTGGCTACTCTGATTCGCGGAAAGCGTTTGTATTGACTCGTTTCGTATGTGGGAAAACTAGTTATCCTTTGGCGCATATTCGGCGTTCCGCGAGTTCAAGTACGATCGGAATCTGAGATTGCAGAGGTTGAATGCTGCTGCGTCGAGACATTCATGAGGGGTGTGTCAAGGAAAGAGAATGATGTGTGAAGAGAGTGCCTTATCCGAGTGGATGCGGAATCTGCATGTCGGCGTTTTGGTCATGGATATTTTTGAGTGGTTTATATCTTGGTGGTGGGCGTTCGGAGAGGGGAGGGCATTGCTCTTTCGAGGTCACCCTTGACCAATGCATATATATATATATATATATACATGTATATGTATATACCAAATTCAGCTACTGCTGGAAGACGACCTAGTGCAATTCATAGTATGTCGGTCTAATTTCTCTTTTTTGGTTTGTTACGATTGGCACATTCTACTACCAACGAGCAGTTCACCGAAATGCTGTTATAACAAACACTTGATGCAGTCCACAACAAGTGTTGATTCATCTTCGCTATCTGACCATCCAGTCCAGTATTCATCAAGAACGCACGCTGAGCATGCCTCGTTGCCAGTCATATAGGTTGTACGAGCCACAACTCGCCGCCAGCTTCACTCTCCGCCTCTTCTCTTCCTTCACATTCGAAACTACAGCCCAGGACACGGTCCATTTCCTGAGGGGCACCGCTCTGTGATCTCAGAGCAGGAGAAAGCTACATGATAACACAACTACACCGACCCAGCCTCCCCCCACCTCTCCTCAGCCTCCTCTCACTTCCGTGACAAGGTGAATCACCGAGCCGCGTCTCACCTCGACCACCATCGGCGGCATCCTCTTGACGCGCCAGCCCGGAGCCCCCACTCGGATGTTTCCCAGTTGAACTAGACACAGGCAGCCCAGCACGAGCACGAGCACCAGCATCGCCGCCGACGACGAAGGAGCTGGAGGGGCGTGAGGCTGGTGGATGATTGGCGTCGTGTTGTAGTCGTGCTGCTTGACCTCGTCCCTGGCTCCACGCTTCGGCCTGTGCGGTGGACACCGGTCCGTCTCTGGCGTCTTTGCTTGTTGGGCTCTGGGAGGAGCAGGTGCCCCGGGTTTGGACGGAGGTGTTGGGCGAGAGCTGCTGCTGCGGCGGCGGCGGCGGCTGCTGCTGCTGCTGCGGCTCGACTGGGCGGTGTGGTCTGTGGATGAGGCGGCAGTAGTCGGTTCTCAACTGGCCGTTGACGACGATGCAGTCGCAGTGGTCGACTACTGGCGCCGCTGCTCTCGCTTGTACGACGTCTACGGGTTCACTTTTGAGAATGTCAGTCGAGATGAATGCAATGTGGTTGTTGTAGGCTGGCTGTACGGGGCAAGGGGCCAACCAAGTCTTTCTTCCAACCTTGGGTGGTATTTACCTGTTCCAGGAGCTCATGTTTTGATATCTTTTGAAGGAGAGAAATAAAAATGCTGTCTTCAAGGTTGATTCTTCGCTTGGTTTCCGATACTGGTTTCCTTTTTCTTTTTCTCCTTCTTCTTCAGTGGCCATCTGGCGATGTATGTAGTCTTGAATGCTGTCAAGAATGAACGTGTAGCGGTTACGCATTCCTCTGCTGTTGTGGTCATATTCGAAAACGCAAGCATCCTGGATCATAAGACTACTTTATACGAATCACGGGTGGGAGAAAGAGCCGTGTCACTGCATCGTTCCGTCAGTGTTTTTGATTTCCCACTTGTCACCACAAAGAGGCTGAGCGCGAGGAGGCTTGGATTCATTCCTGGGTGCATTCATTGCGTGGTTGAAGGAAAGTGTGCTTTGGGCTGATGGCACGACTTGTACTCTTGTCGGGCTTCTCAAAAAGATCTGTGCAATTCAGTTGCTACCCGAGATTTGTTGGCCTAGACTGAATAACGAAGGTCTCCAGAATCACGGGAATTGCTCGGCAGTTCTCCTCATCTCAGCCTTTCCTATCTGTCTACCGCTTTGAAGGATACTGTGTAGGATAACCAGACCCAGCCATAGCCATCACAACGGAAGACAGAGATACAATTCACACAAATATGGGGCACTGGTTTCCATGTCCGCGACTATGTAGTCTAATCTTTTGTGCTCATGACTCTCCGCCGTCACTGCTACACGGTTAGCAAGTCACCCTCACTCAGTACATACACAAACCCAGACACATTATAAACCCATACTTCCACACACCCACCCCTCATCGACGGCTTGGAAATGCGTTGTCAGGTACGTCACCCTGCCGCCTCGTGTCTAGCAACACTCCACGCCTTTCCCCTCAGCCCCTCCACCACACCATCCCTCAACCACCACCCGTCATCTTGATCTCCTTCATCCGCTATCAATTCAGCACCATCGCCGATCGCATCCTTACCACCAACACCCTTCCTACCCACAGCCGTCTTCTTCGTCCGTGTTGACCTCTTCTTCCCTTGTGCTTGGCCTGGCCCATCCCCAGCTCCAATCTCAGTTCTGTTCGTTCTCTTGACAGTAGCAGTCCTCTTCTCAGCCCACGCAAACAACAACCTCAGCCCTTGCAAAGTCTCCCGACTCCACCCACCCAGTCCAGACTCAAATGTCAGCCGCGCGTCCACTTGTGTTGTGGCGGCCTCCTCGCTGCCACCCTCCACAGCACTTCCATCAAGCACCATGGCGCGCTCCGCATGCGTCAAAGTCCTTAACGCACCCAGCTCAAACACCCAGTCAAGCGGATCCCTACTTGACGACGACCAGGTAGCGCCGGGACCACCAGCACCCGCACCCTGCTCAGCAAGGCCATCCCGCCCCAGTGCATGGATCGTGGCGCTGAATACCCCTTCATGCAACGGGCGGCGACGGAGATTCAGCGTTTGGTTCTTGCGGAAATCAGCTGCAAGCGTGGGCTTGTCTTCAAAGTCCAGTTGGAGATTCCAATATCCCAACGCTGTGGCATCGGTCCGCACGGACGATATCTCGTCGAGTAGCGGGAGGAGACAAGGTGTTTGTCTGCGGAGAATGACCGCCTCGGCGCTCTTGACCAAAGGTGTGACTGCCTGTCGAGCCTTGGACCGTGTCTTGGATGGGGAGCTCCGTCTCATGGTTGGCATCGTCGCTGATTTCATCTTGATCAAGATGGGTACACTAATGGGTGCCCCAGTCGCAATATCTTTGGATATCAGGCAGCGTGGGTCTGCAGCAAACACCCAAAAGTGCCGAAATGCTTGCAAGTGGGCTCTGTTATCTTGAATGTTGCTTGGGAAGACCGGGTAAAACGCAATCAACAACGACGCAATAGCCAAGTTGCTCGTGCTAAACGTTGCTGTCCCGCTTCCGAGAAAGAGAGCTCCAATAGCCAAGTGAGCTGCCAGGTGACTGCCATACGATGTGTCAGGATCGTGGCGGCCATGGAGAGACCTCAGCCGTCTGAGGACTTCAAGATCACCCGTTCCTGCCATGACACTGGCCGCAGATAGGGCGACAAGGTCCTGGCACATTTGAACATTATTGCGGGCTAGCTGGGCGTCATAGCAGTCAGCGGGCTGCTTCATCAGGTCCCTGAATTTGTCAAGGTATTTGACCAACAGATCCCTCACACGCAAGTCTCCTGACCCGGCAAACCGCAGGCCAAGCGAGAACAAGAGCCCAGCCAGTATGGAGTAAAAGGACATGTCTTTACTGCGCAATGACTTGGGCCCTTGGAGCAGATGCCGCCACCGGTACTCAACCGGTAAGCTAGATCGGATCCACTCCACAGTCGGCACAACGCGACTCCATAGAATGAGGTTCTTTGCGAGTGTGCGTAGGAGCAAGACATCCGGGCGAACGTATGCAAACTGTAGCACCGAATCAGGCACGTCAACCTTGCGCGCAACAATATGATCCTCAGACTTCATGAACATGAGAGCCACTGCAACCACGGCGCCAGGAGCCGCTCGGTCAAGAACATTGACCAGTTCAACCTTTTTGGTCGTCGAAGCAAATGTCAGGAGCTTTTCTGTGAGACGCATATCGTGTAGCCCATGAAGATCGGCACCTCGGCCTAGGTTGATCAAACCTAATGCAAAGCCAGCAGCTAAGCGGTACCCTTCGTTCCGCAAAGGGTCTTCTTCTTTCTCATCTTCATTATGCTCTATTTCGGACATCATGATCTCGCTCATCCGGCGGTGCTGACTCTGACAGTACACGAGCCCAATGCCCATTAGACCTGCTGTCTGCGTAAGATGTGACAGGTTCAGCTCGGCGGAGCCCGGTGGAAGTAGCCTTGTAACATGGACCGTGAGGACCCGGGTGATGAGGTTGTCCATTGTGCCGAGGAATGAGGCAGCCAGCCCAAGGAGAAGGCCTATGGACGTCATGGTATGCTTCGTTGTGAGATATTTAAAGGCTACCCACTTCACCACAGACTTGAGGTGCCCGTTGAGGCCAAGAGCAAGTAGGAAGCCGGCGTGTCTGTTGCTGGGCTCTCCGCTGGGTTTGTTATAGATAATCCAGTTGTTATCGATGCCCTTGGCAAGGGGAGATATCTCTAGTCCGGCTGCAGCGCCCTGGTGGAAAAAGGCCCAGTTGACCTTTTCCTCGACAAACAGGGATTTGTCCGCGTTGACCAGAATGTTGGTGGGCTTGACCATGCATGTCAAGTTGAAGCCACCAATCTCAAACCTCTCTGTCGGCAATGGAAAGCGCAGGCCATACTTCATGAGGCCTCGTCCGGACGGCACGGCAAGAGTACCTATGGCAACGACCGTGACTTGTTCCTTTTGCTTTTCCAACAACTCGGACTCGCTCCAGTGGGGCTCTGAATTGCAGTGGATCACTCTGGAGTGTTTGGTCGACAGCATGCCCTCTGCTTCGACGAGCCTCCGGTCCTCGCGGAAAATGGTTTGAATGATTGTCTGCCGCTCGGATGTCTCGCTCTGAAGGGGTTTGTGATTGGATGATCTATCCACACTGGAGCAGATGACCTTGTAGTCCTTTGTGGCAAGGTGTGATGGAGGCGCGGCACTTGTGGACAGCCTATGCCGAGGTTTGTGCTGCTTCAGCATCGTGGCAATGTCTGATCGATGAACGAGGGAGAGAAGTTCTTTGGGCCAGGATGTAGGAGGTCGTGATTGGCACATGGAAATGGCATCTTTTAGGGGAGTAAGCACAGCCTCCGGCAAGGTTTCAAGAATCTCGACAGTGAAGCCGCACCGATGCATCATCTCGACGATATCTGTGTATGAAGTATTAGGGGTGAGGTACGAGAAGAGTCTCTTGAACATAAAAGTCCGCGGCATGACCGGAGACCAGCGAAGATACGCATCGTCGGCACCAATGACCTTTTGTGTAATTGTGGCGTATATGTCTGCCACTGTGTGGAATTCGATGGATCGGTCACCTGCAAACTGCGACTCAATCCAGTCGATAATGCTGTCAAGGCGCTGTGGTCTAGGTAGACCAGCAGCTGAGAGATCTATTTCATTGTCATTGTTAGCTATGACTGGACTCAGAGCAAGGCGATAGTGGATTGGCAGGCGTACCGCAATGGTTACGAGGCTCGAAATCCGTCTGCAGCCCCAATTCGTGCAACGCGACAAACTCATGCCAACCGAGCCACTGGCCAATCTGACAAAGGAGAGCTCTGATATCTGCCCGGCCCGGCGAGTCATGTTCGGGTTGCATAATGTCGAGCTTTCCCTCCTCTACGAGCAGATGCAGGCCGCAAATGATGGCCCACGCAGCGCCAATGCGATCTCCAGGATCCCGATCCGCGGCGGTGGGTAGGTAGCCGTTGGTCATCAGTGCCTTATGTCCTTGATCGGATTTTATATACGATCTAGCAAGCCGGACATGCACTGTCATGAAGTCTTTGTGATTCTGCTTGGTAGTGTCTTGGGGTATCGCTGATGTCTCATCGTCGACCATCCATTTCCACGCGGCATTCACGGTCCATGGCGGGCATAATGACACGTTGGCAGCTGCAAAGGGAAGCATCTTCTCGTAGCTGCCTGCAGAAGCATCCATAGACCTCCGCAAACGCCGCGCGGGCCGAGGCTCGAGGAGATCATCAGTGCCAGATGTAAAGGCAGCAAGCGACAGAAACATGGCCAAGATGAGCACCACAAAGGCGGACCATTCGGGGTCTGCAGTGTCGGTCTGCGAATCTTCCATCCACCTCATGACATGCCACCACCCAGCCAGCATCTTTTCTGATGACTCGATGGGTAAAACACTGCGGCAAACTTGTAGAAGCTTGCGAACACGTGGACACGATGGCTGCAGTTGAATCTGAATGCGGTGAATCTGCCCGCTCTTGTCCTCGAGGTCGACAACACCGCACGGGTGGGAATGATGGATTCTTGCGATATCTGAGGCAGAAACTTTGGATCCAACAGAACGCCGGCCCTTGATTTCCCTATTAACATGTGTGCCGGCATACTCTAGACTCCCCAGATTGTCTGCGTACAACATTGGCAATGTGAGTGGTGTCATGGCGCTCCATGGCGCTTGTACGCTCAAGTCTCGTTGCCCGTCCCCAGCGTCGGAAAGTATGAGAACCAGGGATTGATCCCCATCGGAAACTTTGCAAGAGTCCGCAACGCTGGACGCTCGTGTCAATCGTTCTGGAGTAACGTCGTATGTGATGGAGCCTTCAGACGGTGCAGCCCCCCAGCCGTCGCCACGGTGTAGCACGACTCCGCGTCGCTCGACAGTCAGCGGAAGAAGCTGCAGGCGTTTGTCAAGAGGATCTTGTATGCCCAGGAGCAGTTCTCGTCGGCCCGATTCATCTGCGGCAAAAGGCGGGCTCTTGATGATGAAAACCTTGTATTGCGTGCGCGCTGGACGTGAAGAAAGCGAATAGCGCACGTTAACATTGTCGATCGGCATGCTGTATATCTTTTTCAGGAGCATCTCTCTGCAGAGGCCGTCAAAGCTGTGGTCCTCCAGGCCCATGCTCAGAAACCCTTCAAAATCACCTCCAGCTCGCAGTTCGTCGAGCAGGTCGTCAGCAGCGCGAATATGGCCTGGCTCGGCTATGTTGTGAGCGCCACTTGAGCGTGGACGGCTGGGTCCGCTGCTGCGCCGCGCGCGTTGAGAACCAGTCAATCGGCGGCCATCCGTACGGCTGAAGCTGGCTGACGGCTCAGCAAAGGTCGTTCTCTCATGAGACGCAGACAGGTCAGCTCGGGCCAGCAGGGAGCTCACACGTCGAGATTGCCTCCTGGCCTTGTCGCCTTCGTCCCCCGCCCCCAGCGCTGCGGCAATATCATCTGGCTTAGACTTGTGCTTATCGCTCTTCCGAATCTTCTTTTTTCCTGGCAGGGATCCCGGTCCCGCCTTTTCTTGAGAAAAAGACATGTTGGGGGTGGAGATGGCTGGACTGCTTAGTCTCGGCTGGACAGAGCTTTGACGACGAGTGACTTTAGCCCCGTTTCTTTTCTGATGCTTGGTGAAAATGTCCTCATTCTCAATGTACGTGAGCTGCCAGATTGTGAATTGGTTGGACTCAAAACTTGCAGTGACGGCAAGCACCAGTCCATCTTCTATTGTCTGGACATGTAGAATTTCCTCGGATAAGTCAAGAAACGGAGCATTTGACGATGCATTTCTCTTGCTGGGTCCTGGCGTCTGGGTGACTACCAAGCCAAGCTCCAGCAACGGATCAGTCAGACACACAATTCGTGGCCAATGGGAGTCATTGGTCTCCAAAGGGTGGTCAAACATGTTCTCCATGGTACTACCAATATTCAGCGGGAGAGTTCGAGGCAACGAAAGGCCTTCCACCGAGAAGGAAGCGGAAGGGTCCTGATGTTTGTGAGGCCACGGAGACAGCTGAGACGAAACGAACGAATTGGGCGGAACCCGGGGGAACTTGAGGCCCACGGGCGCAATGTTGTGGGTTCTGGGCTTGCGCTGGATGATCACACCGACGGGCGCAGCACAGGCGGATTCCACTTCGAAGGGCATGTGGACGATGTGACTGGGCCCAGAGAGGAAGAAGATGTGAGCCTGGGTCTTGAGGAAGACGACGAGTGCCTTGGCCAGCTTGTTGGGCTGGGACTTGCTTCGGCCCCTATTTTTGCTAGCTGATGACTGATCCATGGTTGCGCCTTGGATGGTCGTCGTAGCATGGCAATCCGCGTCGTTGGTCGGAAAGTATGTCAACAATGCCTGGAGAATGGGCTCGTCCTTTTCGATCTCGAAATTGAAGCTCTTGCGGAACACGCCTCCTCGCTTCCAGACAACGCACTTGTCGATGACGGTGAGCTCGTCCTCTCCTTCGTCATCTGTTACAGTATCCCAACAGAGCTTGCCGCCCAGAGGCTTGCCGTCGAGGCCCAAGGGCACGTGCAGCCCCAAGGATTTGACCGAAGCCATCTCGACTGATGCGCTCCATAAGGCTCAGCGAGAGGATGTCACTGGAAAATCCTGGGATGGGATGGTTCGCGGGTGCAAGTACCACGTTATGTATCCATTGGGTGGCGCGTTCAACAGAATGCGATCTGTTTCGGTCTGCAGTGTCGTGGTTGGCGGTGGATGTTGGTTCGTTTGGCGAATTGTTATTGTTGACTTGAAGTTGTAGCGGGGATAAGCACACCCTGTAAAACGCTAATCTCACACCCTCCTTCCCGCAAAGCCCCCCTGCGCAGCCCTAGCCCGAAGCTCTATCCTTCCGTGGGCGGTATAGCATGCAAGGGTACCTCGCTACACCGCGAGCCCAGCCTCTGACGTCGCCTGCTCGCTCCGAAACCCTCGATGTTTATGCTCTGGTGCCGTCTTTCCCTCGGCTTTGTCCCTGTGTTTGCTGCCGACTGACACGCGAGACCCTCTGGGCTAGACCCATCCTGCTGCACCGATAAGCCCCCAAACGCCATGAGCAGGCCGCCAGGCTTGGTGCCAAGATGACGGATACTGCGCCTGGTTTAGGCGAAGACGATAAGACCTTCGAGCAGTCCCAAGCCCCAGGAAGCATTGCTGAAGCTGCTGTCGAGGCTTCTTCTCCAAGCGCGCCGAGACCCTTTGGTCGTCGCAAATCCACGTCGACGTCGTCGGAACGAGCTGTCAAGCAGACACAGACAGAGAGCGAGGACGAAGATGACAATGGCGACAGCGACGAGGATATGGAAGAAGAAGAAGAGGAGGAGGAGGAGGAGGAGGGAAGCAGCGAAGAGGAAGACGAGGATGATGAGGAGCCACGTCTGAAGTATGAATCGTTGACCAAACATTTGGGCCCGTTATATCGGAATGCAGACGCCACCAGCTCGTTCCTTGTTGGCGGCGACAAGATGGTATGGAAGCTGATATCTGCGACCGCTGGATCTTGATGGCTAACCTAGTACAAAAGGTTGTTGGAACACATAATGGTAACATTGTAGGCATACCTCACTCTCTCTTCCAGATTGATTGTTGCTGAAGATCTCTATAGCATGTGCTACAATTACCATCCTTCCACGACTTGCGCACCTACCATGCCCACTCCGCTTCGGTGACCGCCGTGTCTATATCCCCATTCCCACCTCCAGTGAATGCTGGGAAGCCTGAAGTAGCTATGCGTGCTATTGCACAGGCTACAGGTGGTAAGCCCGGCAGTCCGGTGCCGACTCGCGACACTGCCCAGTCGGGATCTGGCTCTGCAGCAGCAGCCAGAAAACCTCGAGAGGCCCCTCAAATACCCAACCTTCCATCGAATCAAATATACATTGCCACGGCTTCCATGGATGGAAACGTCTGTGTACAGTCTTTGATCGACGCCAAGGATGTGCAGCTGAGGAACTTTGCAAGACCTGTGCATGCTGTTGCCCTGTCACCTGACTACAAGAACGACCGCACCTATCTTTCAGGAGGAACTGCTGGCAGTCTCATCCTGACCGTGGGCGGTGCCCCTGGGCGGAGCACATCATCCACTGTGGGCACAGCGGCTGCCACCGCATCGGGCTGGCTAGGCAGTATGGGCCTAGGAGGCAATACCGGCAAGGACACGGTTTTGCATTCCGGCGAAGGCACCATCAGCACGATCAAATGGTCCTTGACAGGGAAATATGTGGTCTGGCTGAATGAACACGGCATCAAGATCATGCGGTCCAGACTGCACTTGGAGGGTGGGGATCCGGACGACGCTTGGAAGCGAATTGGCCATTATGATCGGCCGCAAACTGACGAGTGGGAAACTATGGCCGGGGTGTGGAAGGGTCGAGTAGAGTGGATCGATGAAGACGCGGTGCCAGCAAGTGACGAGCCCAAGGCTCCTGACGGTGGCTCTGCTTCGCTAGCTGTGGAGAAGCTCAAAAAGAAGCAGACCGAGAGGCTCTTGGTCGGCTGGGGTGGCACGATCTGGATCATCCATGTTCACGGCGCAGGCAAGAACGACAGTGATCGAAATACTGGGCGGGCGGAGATGGTCAAGATGTAAGTCATGCCCGAGCTGTCCATTTGCATGAAAGGGCCCATCAATACTAACAATGAATTAGCTTGCGCATGGACTGTATTATTTCTGGTATCTCCCTCTACACCCAGAGCTTGCTGCTCGTACTTGCTTATCCCCTCAACGATGATGATGACGAAGATGAGGACGGAGATGGTAAGAAAAGCAAGGGGACAGGGCCCTCTGGCGGCGTCCGAAGGCATCAAAACCACCTTCCTCCAGAGATCCGATTGATCGACCTGGTCTCACAAGAGGAAATGGATCGAGACACTCTGGCTATCAGTCGATTCGAGCGCCTCACTTCCAGCGACTACCATTTGGGTGTGCTGCCACAACAAACAGCTTCCGTCGTCACGGACTCAAAGGGGTACCTTCAAGCTATGGTTGGACTTGGAACAGATGTCTGGAATGTCGCCATGTTGCCCACCAAGGTTCTCTTTAACTCGGCTGCCAGTGTCCGAAGCGCGCATAGCAATGACGCCGCTCCTGCTTCGACGGCCCCCAGTATAACGGGAAGCATACGGATTCCCCACCAGCGTCAAGTAGCGCAAAATGTGCATCCGAGCCTTGCGAAACCTGGCATTAAAATCTTCGTCCACAGCCCATATGATTGTTTTGTCGCGACGAAGCGCGACTTAAGCGACCATCTTTCGTGGCTGGTGGAACGGCATGAGTACGAGCGGGCGTGGGAGCTGGTTGATGAGAACCCCGATATTGCCGTCACGACTGAAAGCCTGCTGGAGGCTAGCTCGACTGCACCCAGCCGAGCGCAGGCAACCGACGACTTCTATACCGATACGGTCTCCACAGTAGACGATGCAGCCAAACAAGCCAATGCTATAGCCGAGAAGGAGAAGCGCCGGATTGGGGAGCTCTGGCTCCAGCAGCTTGTTGACTCGGGGGATTGGGAACGCGCCGGCCAAGTTGCTGGAAGAGTGCTTACTTCTTCTGAGCAGTGGGAAAAGTGGGTCTACGCATTTGGCCAAGCTGGCAAATTCGACGAGATCACAAACTTCATCCCTCTTGAGCCTATGCAACCTCGAATTCCTTTGAATGTTTATGAAGTGGTGCTTAAGCACTACATCCAGACCGACAAGCTACGACTCAAGGATCTGCTTGACAGATGGCATCCAGACTTGTTTGATGTCAGTGCGATAGCAACGACGCTGGAGAATCAGCTCAAGTATCGAGATGTGCGACCTGACAGTTTCGAGGATGGAATCAAGGGACGCGACTGGCGAATCGTCGTGGAAGGGCTTGCGAAATTATGCGAGGTTAATGGTCGCCATAGGGAGGCGCTCCGTTACTACATCAAATTGCAAGATGCCGACTCAGCGATGAGGCTGATTCGAGAGAACCATTTGGCGGATGCATTGACGGATGATATTCCGAGCTTTGTGACTTTGCGGGTCCCTGCTGATGGGCAGAATCACATGAGCATGCTGGAGCTGGAGCAGGCTACAGCCGAAGCCATCACGCTTTTGGTCGACGAAGCTCAGCATGGATTAGTGCGGCCCGAGACTGTTGTGTCTCAGCTGCGGGAGAAGGATCTCAACCTTTTCTTGTTTTTCTACCTGCGGGCTCTGTTCAGAGGCGAAGGCGTACTGGAGCATGCGGGCGAGAACCGAGAACGTCTTATCATGGAAAGCCAGAGCTTGGTGGAAGACTTTGCGGATCTTGCCGTCCATCTTTTCGCCCTATACGACCAGTCCATTCTCATGGATCTACTCAAAACATCGACTTCTTATACATTCGAAAAGGTACGTTGGTGAATAATTTTACCCCATCACCCGAAAACGCTGGGCTAACAATATTCCAGGCTGTTCGCGAGTGCGAGGACCACAGCTATATACCGGAACTCGTCTATTTGTATTCCAAGACGGGTCAAATGAAGCGAGCTCTGTATCTGATTATCGACAGACTCGGCGACGTCAGCAGGGCAATCGCCTTTGCCAAGGAGCTGAACGACCCCGATCTATGGGAGGACTTGCTCAAATACAGCATGGACAAGCCGCGATTCATCCGCGGTCTTCTTGAAGAAGTTGGAACCGCCATCAATCCCATCACACTAGTGAAAAGGATACCCGAAGGGCTTGAGATTGAAGGCCTACGGGAGGGGTTGAAGCATATCATGAAGGAACACGAGATCCAGTACAGCATCAGCGAGGGCGTAGCTAGGGTGCTGAGAAGCGAGGTCGCTGCTGCCCAAGCCACGCTCAGGAGTGGGCAACGCAAAGGCATCAAGTTTGAGGTCATGGTCAAGAATGCCGAGCATGTCGACGTCGAAGTGAAGAGCGTGGCAACGGATATCGACCCAATCGACAGCACAGAGGGCAAGAAGGCGGTAGCAGGAGAGAAAGGGCCCGGGCAAGACCTTGTCCCCGCCGCCATCCCTTATAGCCAGCCAAAGAAGGCTGTTAGGAAGTGGAAGCCTGGTCATTGCGCAGCTGCACAGTGCCTCGAACCATTCTCTGAGTGGGAAGAGGAAACGCTCCTTGGTTTTGCATGTGGGCATGTATATCATCTTTCGCATTTGTTACAGGTGCTTCACCCAGATCAGCCGGTGGATGGTATTGCGGGCTTTGGTGCGCAGGCGGTGGATGAGGACCAAGGGGGTGATGGGCAGCATGGAGGCCGGCGGACGGTGGGAGCTAAAGTCATGCATGCAAGGCTGTTACGGGATCGCATTGGTGGGTGTCCTATTTGTGGCAAAGCTGAAGAAAGGTCGTGATTTGAGGGATACGATGGCAATGCGGATGTTGTTGAGTCGTGGAGGCTTTTTGCTTTTCTGGATAGAAGAAGGAGAGGATGACACAAGAGAGATGCATTAGATACCACAATGAGCAATCACGCTTTAGCCTGGAGGAACGGCGGACAGCCAGACCGTCAGCAGCAGTAGGAAACATATGTGGGCAAGCGAGATGATGGTTGGATTCGACTGGCCTTACTCATACGGGCCGGACCGTCTGCAAACGGCGACTTTTCGTGCTGAGATGCATTCGTTGTATACATAGTAGTGAAGCTGGGTCGAAGGCCAGTCAAGACAGTCTTTCTCAACTAAGGTCTCTAGGTGTACTGAGGTCCCATCTTCCTATTTGTGTCCTATCTGTGGACTGCATTGGATGCTGGGGACGTTATCACCATTCACCTTGCTGGTGTTGCATGCAGGTAGCGAGGTCTAACTCTGAGTACCTCGGTACGTGTCCTAGTTGCCTAGATACTATCTAGGTACCTACACAGTATATAGTCTATGCGTAGATACACAGAGGCACAGTATTCCGGTATGTCCAATCACTGGGAAAGCGGAATAAAGTGGAGAGTCTGGGGTAAATACACGACAAGGGTCCCTTGTTTGAAGCTCAGGGTTTCAGACGTCAGCGACAACTCAGCTGGCTGCTGGCTGGCGGGCTATGTGGGGACGGTACATAGTACACAATGTACTTCACCTCCCTGCTCACCTGACTGCTGCTGGTATATAAGTAGAAGATCGCCATACGTCCAATCTGAGGGGCAAAACGATCCCTCCTTTCCACATCACACTGGCTGCTCTTTGGACAAGAGGCCAGCCGTATCACCACCCCACAGCAATCCTAGACCACCATGTCGTCCAATACCGACATTCCCGCCAGCGAGCGGACCCCTCTGCTGGGCCACGACGGCGCTCCTCCCGACGACGGCGAGGAACAATCCCGTCAAGCAGGCCAGAAAAAGTGGTACTCAGGCCGCATCCTGAGCATCATCCTGGGCCTCCTGCTGCTGCTCTTTATCATTCTCTTTGTTGTCAGCCTCGTTGTCCGCCGCCCAGATGGAGGAGACCAGTCGCCTCTTGTGCCAGCTCCCAGTGAGGGAGCAAAGATATGCACTGCTGCTGGCTGCGTTCTCGCCTCGGCTACGCTGCTGCGCAGTATCTCACCCAGGTCGGTACTTGTGAAAGTGACTTTTATTGGTGCTCTCGTTTTTTCCTCTGACAAACGAACAGGTACAAGGAGCTCGATCCCTGTGAGGACTTCCGTACTTATGCCTGTGAAGGCTTCGACGCCACTCACGAGATCCGTTCGGACCAGAACGGTGTCGGTAGCCTGCAGATCATGAGCGAGGAGGGCCAGCTTATTCTCAAGCGCATTCTCGAGTCGTCTGAGCCGGAAACCGAGTCACTTTTCTGGACTGCCTCGTCGCCGGACCAGGAGATCTTCTCCAAGATGCAGGATGGCTACCAGGCTTGCCTCAACGAGACCCTGCTGCGGTCCGTTAGTTCCCAGCCCCTGTTGGGCCTGCTTTCCGAGATTGGCAAGCTGTACCCCGTGCGCAAGCCCTTCGACAAGGCCTCCCTCACCAATGCCGTGCAATATCTGATCAGCATTGGTGTGCGGAGCCCAATTTCCATTGGCGTGGGCGCCGATGACAAGAATCCCGACTCAAACGTCGTCTCGCTGAGTCCGCCATACTCGTTTGGCCTGCCATCCAAGCAGTATTATTCCCGGGACGAGATAGTATCTGCCTACAAGGACACAATTGGCGCTGTCTTGGAAGGTCTGTTGAAGGAGGCCCGGGTGGATGACGATGCGCTCTCCGTCTTCCGCACCCTCGATGCTCCCAAGGTCCTCAACAAGAAGATTGTTGATGGCCTGGTTGACTTTGAATCCAAGATGGCCACTGCCGCTCCCGACCCAGAAGACCTTTCTGACATCACCAAAGTCTACAACCCCCGGACTCTGGATGAGGCTGATTCGTACAACCCTGCCATTTCCGTCAAGAGCATCGTCAAACACTTTGCCAGCGACCACACGCCATCCAAGATTATCGTTGCCTCGCCAGAGTACCTCAAGACACTTGCTGGCATCCTGGACTCCCAATCTAGAGATGTTATTCAGGCGTACCTGGTGTGGAAGGTGGTACAATCATATGGCTCCGTGGTCGAGAGCGACAGTGTAGAGCCCCTCCGCAGATTCAACAACAAGCTTCAGGGCAAGGAACCAGACGTCAAGCCAGAGAGGTGGCGCACGTGTGTCGGCGTGGTCGACAGCGATCTTCCCTGGATCTTGAGCCGCTTCTTTGTCGAGGCGGCCTTCTCCAAGGAAGCCAAAGACCTCGGCGACCAAATCATCCACGACATCAAGGACGAGTTCATTGTCAAGCTCAACCACTCCGAATGGATGACCAAGAATGTCCGCCAGCTTGCCATTGACAAGGTGAACCTGATTCGCCAAAAGATTGGATACCCGACCAAGAGCCCCGATGTCACCAATGCCAAGGAACTGCAGGAGTACTACAAGGAGGTGCCCGTTGCCGCCGACACCTTCTTCGCCAACCGGTTGGCCTCGACCAAGGACGATGTGCGCCGCGGATGGGCCCAGCTGGGCAAGCCTGTTGACAAGGACGAGTGGGACATGTCCGCGTCGACCGTCAATGCATACTACAACCCACCGGGTAATGAGATTGTCTTCCCAGCGGGTATCATGCAGAGCCCTGTATTCTACGACCCTTCGATCCCCAAGTATCTGTCGTACGGAGCCTTTGGTGCCGTCGCAGGCCACGAGCTGTCTCACGCGTTCGATTCGTCGGGCCGCAACTATGACCAGAACGGCAACTACACGGATTGGTGGGACAAGTCGACCATCAAGGCCTTCACAAACAAGACGGACTGTTTTGTCCAGCAGTACTCCAACTACACCGTCCCGACCAAGGATGGCCCGCTCCACGTCAACGGCAAGCTCACACTCGGAGAGAATATTGCGGACGCGGGCGGTCTCACCGCGGCGTTCCAGTCCTGGCGGCGCCGGGATGAGGAGAAGGAGGATCTGCAGCTGCCTGGCCTGCAAGACTTCACCAAGGAGCAGGTCTTTTTCCTTGCGTACGGGCTGACCTGGTGTGGCAAGATGCGTGAGGAGACGGCCGTTCGGCTTGTGTACACGGATCCTCACAGCCCCAGTCAGTACAGAATCAAGGTGAGTCTTTTTTTTTTTTTTTTTTAATTCTTTTGTTTTATTTGTCGTTTGAGAGTTTGTGCTGACGATATACATACTAAGGGCACTACTGCGAACTCGCGCGAGTTTAGAGAGGCCTTTAATTGCCCTGTCAAGGAGCCGACCTGTGAGTTGTGGTAGAATGTACGTTATTGGCTGCTGCTCTGCAGTGTAATATTATCTTTGAACAATGCTATTTATTGTCCTGTAACATTTGAGGTGCTCATGAGATTTTTGTTTTTTCAAGTGTTGTCAAAGAAGGACTTGGCTCTTGCAATGTCAAGGCATTGGATCCGGTCAAGTCCTACCAATGGCTTTGCTCCCTCAAGATCTTTTTTGATTATTTATCAAGCCTGCAAGGTTATCCAACAAGTATGGGAAAGATTGTGGCATCTAGTCTGGCTATAGAGTAGTCATTT
This sequence comes from Coniella vitis, assembly GCA_011317545.1. Lineage (NCBI taxonomy): Eukaryota > Fungi > Ascomycota > Sordariomycetes > Diaporthales > Schizoparmaceae > Coniella > Coniella vitis. The sequence goes on from WUJK01000013.1 coordinate 459,567, forward strand.
TGATATCTTGACACCACCGCCATAGAAAGAAAGGCAAGCCCTTGGGCAGGGCTTCCTGTCAGTTTTCGATCTGCCAAAAAAAAAAAAAAAAAAAAAAAAAAAAAAACATATTATGCTAGCAAAGAAGGGCATTTTGCCATAGGGTGTACATCTTTACGAGAGTATGGTTCTCTTTCTCTTCGAGAGAATTGTCTTACTTGTTGCCTAACCTCTCGCGGGCGGGCAATACTGCTGGGAAAGTCTAGTAGAGGGGCATGCATCAGTTTGGCAAAAGTGATGGAGTTGAGGCTGCGGGTTGGGATTGAGCACACTGAGCTTGGATCTCGAGCTGTTTCCCTTTGGGGAAAAAAATGCTGATTGATTTATCCCGACACGTAGCACCCTTAGTCCAGATTATCCGTCAAAGACACAATCAATTGACTACCAGAACGCAGCTAGCTAATAGCAGCACACAACGGGCTCAAGACACATATATGTACTGAACTGAAACCCTTCTGCCAAGGTGGAGATGAAGATGGTCACAGACCGCAAAGGGTGAGGAGCAATCTCGTTGTTCCCCCCTCGATACTGATATCCCCGATGTAGCCCAGATACCCGTCGTAATAGCGCGTAAAAGCAGCCCCACACTCGTCTTGTCGCCGGCTTCCATAATATACCTGGTCTTGACGCTGTACGCCACTCAGCTGAAGAGCCTTCATGCTGTACCCTGGTGCAAGGCGAGTAAACGGCTGCGTGGAGGGTTGGAAGCCACGATGCTGATTTTGATTGACCACGAAGAGTGATCAGTGGGAGTGGGAAGTCTTCCAAGGTAGATCAAAGGCCTCTTTGAAGAAGCGATCCAGCTCGAGGGGCGGCGCACTGCAGGGCAAACCAAGCCCCAGGATCACTCTGCCGCCGGTGCGAGCATACTCCTCCACTCTTGTGCGAAACGCAGCATACGTGCCTCTCACGACGGCGGCGTCGGTCAGCACAACAGCAGTGTATGCTTTGCCTCGCTTGCCAGATAACTCGTCCATGGCATCGGGGACTTGGCACACCTCTGTAATCCGGGTTTTGGTACGGAGCCGCTCAAGAACATCGGCGAATAGTTGGTCAAAAAAGAACTGCTTTTCGAGAGAAACTAGGAGAATGGAGGCGGCTGGCTGTCCTGGCGCGCGCGTATGGCAGCTGTCCAGGAGATGCGCGAGTCTGGTGTTGATGGCGTCTTTGTCCCAGACCAGTTTGTAAGTGCCGCCCAGACCCCGTTCACGGCCATTTCTGCAGGTATCCTGATACCAGCTCCTGAGTCTCGTCCGCTTCATCGAAAGAACTGGGTCGGCGTGCTCCTGCACATAGGCATCGAGCAGATCTAGCCAGCCACTCCAACCCCCGACATCCTCTGCGCATTCGTGACCTTGGCCGTCGATACAAGAGAAGCTGTCAGTGGAGGGTGCGCGGCCAATGCAGGTAACCACATGTATCCACCTTTCGCTGAAGTCGTACACGTATTGAAATGTCTTGCCAGCGGTGGTGGGGCCGTCCAGGATCGCAAACAGCTTGGTCTTGTAGCTGTCTCGCTGAGATTGTAGCGCTCCAACCACATCGTAGATACTATCAATTGGATTGTAGTCGACTGGGAGGATAGGTGAAGGCCGAGAGGAGAGGGACTCCTCCTCCTCTAGCGCCTCAGAGTCGTTGAAGAACTCGAATTTGTACATAAAGTTACCAGCCCAGGCGAAGGCAATCTGCAAAGCCGAGCTGAGCTGGTCAAAGGTGCTAGTAGCAGGGCAAGATAGCGTGCGGGTAATGGGCGGGTTGGTGATGTGGCAAGGGTGCAGATCAACTTTGAGAATATAATTCTGGCGTTTGCAACCACTCTTGTGCCTCGGCCAATCTTGCTTCTGGCATTCAGTCCCTGCCATATTGGCTCGTTAGTATCTTCCAATACTAGGCCTGGAACGTAAGGGGTTTCTTACCGCAGTATGCGCGTGACTGACATCGCGAACAGCGAAGCAGCTTGCCTCCAGCCTTTGCGTAACCCGCGCAGTGTGTGGTTCCGACCATCAGAAGCCAGATTTTGCCAATGCCTTTTGGTCGAGAAAGATGGTCCAAGACGTAGCGATGGTTCTTGTTGCAGAATGTGGAGGAAGCAAAATGTGAAGATGAGCGAATGGGTAAGTAGTTGAGCCAGAAGACCAGAGGAAGAGGAGCAGCAGTCAGTACTTAAGGAGCACAAGAAGTTCTGATCTCCTTCTTGGACGGAGCACTGCTTGCGTTCGTGCCATCCACGGATGGGAACACCTAGGTAGCTAATGCTTTTCCAGCTTTAGTCTGTGTCTCTCTTTGTCGATGATCCTCACCTCTGTATCATATAAACGGTCTTCAACCCTTTGTTCAGCACTAAAGCCGGATGCAGAGTATTCGTTTTTGTGATAGGTAAGATCAAAGCCTCACCGGTCACCGGTCTGTCAGTTTTACCAAGTACAAACCGGAAATCAGTCAGATCATGGTCTTGAAATATCTGATGGGCTTTCAAAAGCAAGCATGCCTCAAGAACCTACCTGCGGATCCTAATTGCATTCTTCATTCCCATCGCAGCATGGTACACATGGTGTCCATTCAAACTGTCCTCACACACGAACTGCTCTTCCAATAAGTTGTGCAAATTGCCCTACACGTCATCCCACGATGGCTGCCGGTGGGGTGGCGCAATACGAATGACTGTCTTTCAGATCAGAGTTGACCTGTTCCTTGTCCCACTTCCACTTGCGATCATCAGCGAAGCCTTTGTAATCGGCATTGGCAATCTTTGAGCCCCCTTTGCTCCTCTGTTGCTTCTTTTGGCATTGAAAGCTTTTAGAAGATTTTCCCAGCCTGGCAAGCCGCCCACATTTTCGGCACAGCCATGACCTTTGCCGGCAATGCACTCAGAATGGTCCGTAGGAGCGGCACGCCCAATCAGGGTGATGATGTGGTCCCAGCCATCGCCGAATCCATATTCGTAGAGAATGGACATGCCTGCCGTCTTGCGGCCTTCGAAAATACTATAGAGGTATGTCTTCCAGCAGTCGCTGGGCTTGGGATCCTCAGCCTCGTCGATAAAAGAGCCAATGGGGTCAACAAGGCGCATAACATCTTTTGGCATGGTGATGGTGCGGTCCCGAACGGTGTAGGTTTGTTCTCCTTGGACCGTAGAGCCATAGGCCTTGCAGCCTGCCCAGTCAAACGCGACCTGCAGAGCAGAATGCCAACCATAGAAGGAAGCGGCAGCAGGGCACGAGAGCGTGCGAGAGACGGCTAGGTCCTTGGGTTCGCCAGGATGTAGATCGACCTGGAGGATGTAGTTTGGGCGTTTGCACGAGTCCTTATAGCGGGGCCAGTCCTCCTCGTAGCACGGCGTGCCTGGTTCGGCAGTCTACCAGCCAGCTTATTAGCCTCACTGCACCTCGCAAACGGGCGTTACATGAGCTTCTGGAATGCGACATACCACAGGAGACTGCTGCTTTGCAACGCGCGCAGTTGAGGAGCGTCAGGCTCTTCTTGCCGCACGGCGCAGTTGTCGCTGCTGGCTTGGTCACTCATGGCACTCACTAGTGGAGGCGGCAGGGGATGGCGCGTAGGCGGATGATGGGGAAAACATGCAAGATGGATCATGAGGCAGGATGCGTGCCTGATCAAAGATTTATTTACATAGTAGTCGATGGGAAAAACAAGCGCGTCCCGTGGATCGTTTAGGTCTGCATACCAGGAAAAGGAAAGAGAGAGCCCGACTCACGCAGGTCACGTTCTATCGAGATCACGCGACTTGGCGGTGCAAGGATGCTACAGTGGTCTCTCTTGGCGTCTACAGCACCTTCCCTGAGGGCAGGCCCTCCAACTGAGCCTTAATCTGCAGGGCCAACACCCTGGAGTAATAGCGGCATACAGCGAGATTACCGCCGTGGAACCAGAAGCCAGGGTGCCCTGAAGGCCTGCACAGCGCCCTAAACTCGCCCGTCTCGTCGAGGCCCCAGATGCTGCCCAGGCGGTCCGCCACCTTGTCCCCAAAGATGGCGCGGGCCTGCGTGCGCATGTTCTGGTACCCCGTCGCAAACACGACCTCGTCGGCGTCGATCTCTGTCCCATCGCCGAAGCGCAGCCCCTTGGCCGTCACCTCGACAATCTCTGTGCCCTGCTTGACGCGAATCTTGCCGTCGATGATGAGCTGCGAAGCGCCCACGTCGATGTAATATCCGCCGCCGCGCTGGAAATACTTCAGGTACAGCCCGCAGTTGTCTGGGCCCCGGTCCAGCGCGAAGCCAGCCTTGCGCAGGCCGTCGAGCGTCTTTGCGTCGCTGACCTGCTGCACTTTGGTGAGCTCCTGGTGCGCGGCCTTGAGCACCTCTGCGGGAGTCGCCCACGCTGCCAGGTCTGCGTCCTCCGTCGGCGGCCCGCCTTCCTCGTACATGCCCGCCAGGTTGATGCGGCAGATGCTCTGGCTCGACACGACGCACGTCGACGACCGCTGCACCATTGTGACGTCGTACCCCTTCTCGTAAAAGTCTTGACAGATGTCGTGCGCAGAATTGCACGCCCCGACCACAATCGCCCTCTTTCCAGTGCCGTCTGGGCGCGCGCCGGGAAAGGCCGAGCTGTGGCCCAGAAAACGGCCCTGGAAATTCTCCATGCCAGGGATCGAAGGCAGGTTGGGCTTGCCAGAGTGGCCGGTCGATTGGATAATGTGCTTGGGGTGCAAGGTGCGCGTCTCAAGCTGTCCGTCGGGCAGTGTGCGCTTGATCCTGACGGCCCAACGCTTGCGGTCCTCGTCCCACTCGGCGCCTTCAATAGACGACTTCATCCACACGTTCAGGTCGAGCAGCTTGGCGTACGACTCGAAAAAGTCCCCCAGCTTGTCTTTGGGTGTGAAGATGGGCCACCAGTCAGGAAAGGGGATATATGGCAAGTGATCGTACCATATCGGATCGTCTAGAAGGAATGATGCGTCAGCCCACGAGGCGAGAGAGAGAGAGACTGCCTCGACAGTGAGAAGAGCACTTACGCAAGACAAGCTGATGGTATCGCTGTCGCCAATTGTCACCAACGCTCTTGTTGGCATCGACAATCAGAGCTGAGACGTTGAGCATCTTGAGTCTGGCATGAGCCGTCAGCCCAGCCTGGCCCGCCCCTGGACATCGCATCACGCCTTTTCGTCAGCAACAGCGCATACTACATATTCAATGAACATGAGTCGGGATCGCACATACCAAGGATAACCACGTCTGGATCAGTATTCACAAATTCCAGCTCCTCCCGCCGCCTATCCAGCCAGTTCTTACGCCCTTGGTGGTACCCATGGGCCACACCAATGGCTCGCCGAGGGCCGATTGGCTCTTCAAACCCTTTGAGCTCCTCAAGACCCGTAAACAGCGTCCAGATCTTCCACGCTTGGCTTTCATCCTGCACCAGTCTTGCCAGGCCGCGTCCACGCCCTACTTTGGTTGAAAAGGTGAGGTACACAATGATGCCCGTGGACGTCTGCTCGGGGCTGAGGCTCGCAACTTTTGGAGCGCGGTACTCTGTTGACGCATCGACAGCAATGCTCTCAAAATTGGATTGGTTGGCCGTAACAGCTGCGATCTTGTCTCTTCCTTTGAGCGTCTGCAGCTCCCACGAGAGGGCAAGGTGGTCGCGCCAGTAGCACTCGTCAGCGTGGAAGAGGGACGCCACGCCTTCCCTGGACAATGACAGATGGTCGTTGAGCTGCGAGATGAGGTCGTTGGCCACGCTTAGCGCGTCAACTGGTCCGTCAAGACTGGGTGTCTTGGGCCATTTGGCTATTGGGATGTTGATGGAGCCTGGTTCACATCGCTGGCTGGAGGGTACATCATCAGGGGGAGCTGCTACCGGCTCATAGGGTACTGCGCTGGGACTCATTGTCTTCTTTTTTTTCTTTTCTTTGGCTGGATTGGAGGAGAAAGTTTATGCTGACGTTGTAATAGGATTCTCTTGATTGCGGATCCCACGGTGTAGTCGTCAGCACCGTTCACGGCAGAGAAACATGGCAACCATCTACCTGTCTACTTATACACACACAAGAAAAACTATGTAAGCCAGCGGCCATCCTTCTCAAAGGTTGACAGGCTCCCGACGTCAATGCTTCTTCCAATTAGACGCGGGGTTCTGGAGGGGTTGAGCGGCTCAGCCAAGCTTGGCCGCCATGCCAATGAAACTCCACATTTTCCCCAGCGTTCCTGGATCCGGGGGCGGGGTAGCGGTGTTTCGATGCGGGTTGCTAGGTTGTGCTGCGTATCGCCAGCTTGGCTTTCCAGATGCTCGAAACCAGTGCCAGTATGAGTTGTCGGACTGATGGCTCGGGAGGAAGGGAAATCCAGCTTTCAGCTACCTGTTGTGCATGAGCAACACGATGCTTCCACGAAGACAGTCCTTTGTCCCGAGATCCGTCCTTCCTGGACCTCGACGTATCCTGGAATTACGAAAGTAGCTGCTTGCTTGGACGATGCGATGGCCCAGCCAGCCAGCTTACATCGGATTAACTTTTTCGGTCTACCGGAGCCGCAGCGGGAGCGGATCAACGACATGGTGGACTGCGATCGTCTCTTTGAACCGCATACGAAACCCACTGACCCGACTGATTAGCTTTTTGGTCTGCCGTAGGAGCGTGGACTCTTGATTCTTGTTCAAGATTATGCAAAGTCGATCCTCGAACCCGGCTATGTCGGCGAGAGGGTTGCCCCGGGGACTCGACCCTGCTTGTCCTGGCGTTGCCAACAGAAAGCTTTCGACCATATTGCACAGGTATGTGCCTATGTCTGGCCCTGGCCGCTATGTGAGTGAAGAGGCTTGATGCTCGGGCTGCGGTCCCTCTCACTGTGCATGCTTCTCATGGCATAGATGCCGCTTCAAAGATACTCATTCGCCTTGAGGCTTCTTTGATTGGACATGGTTCTGTTCTGAGTCCTTATTTCAAACAAACCAGCGGGTTCACCTCGAGTCTCTACACGGCATACGATCCAACTTTACTCGTTACAGTGGCAGGCGTCCCGGTCAAATCCCCCATCCTCACATTCGCCATCGACCGCTCCGCCGCCGATGAGGCAAAATTCGCGTCATCCTCCGCCGAGCTGATTGAGTGCCTGCGCTTCCTTCCCGCCGTCGTCCACCCACTCAACGGCTTCACATACCACGCTTGCCCTGTCGTCTTTTGTTTGCCCTGGGTGCCCATAGCAGCACTACTAGAAGAAGTCCCCGGCGAGGCCGAGGCCGGGGCCGGGTACGAAGACACGTACGTCGTCGTCAGCGTTCCCCCACGCGTCCCGGACCTCGTGACCGTCGTCCTCGTAACCCTCGACTGCGCCGCCGCTCTGCTCTCCCTGCCCAGGATACGATCCACAAACGGCTCGATCCGATCATAGTACAGCGGCGGACATCCCGTGACCGACGCGCAAACAATGCACACCGCCAGCTCAATGGCGCACCAAATGGACTGCAAGTCACTATACGTGCTGTCCCCCGTGACCGAGTCAATCCACCACAGCTCGTACAAGCGGACGATGCTCGCCACGCAGCCAAAGCTCCCAAAGGCAAACAGGACGCCACTGGGCGCCTTCTTGCGCCAGGGCAGCTTGAGCGCGTACAGCGCTGGCAGGGGCAGCAGCAGGATGACAAAGTCGGTCAGGATGTTGACGGCGCCGTGGGCGTACCAGAGGGCGTAGTAGTCGATGCAGTGGCGCGGGCTCGTGGGCGCGGCGCCCCAGTGCCAAAAGGCCGACACGGGCGTGCACGCGAAGATGGAGGCGGTGATGGTGGAGACGCTGAAGAGCGCGGTGAAGGCAAAGCTGATGCGGCAGGCGGCGCGGGTGTGGCGGTCGATGAAGATGCGGCAGTACTGCGCGATGAGGCTCAGTTTGACGAGGCAGATGGTGGCCATGTAGGCGAGGAGGCTGAAGTAGCCGTCCTGGTTGGATGGTGATTTGTCGTTTGTTAGTATATTTTTGTTCTTGTCTTTTTCTCTCTCTCTCTCTCTCTCTCTCTCTTTTGCCTCATTCTGTAACTATATTTGTTTGGGTTGAGGTCAAGAGCTAACAGGGGGCATAACATACCTCGAGCGAAGGAGAGATCTGATCAAATGCCAGTGTGGATTTGTGAGGAATATTACCATCATGAATCTCTATTGTGTCACACTCTTTTATCAGTTTACGAAATGGGACACGCACGCAGGACAGAGAAACCAAGAACAAGAGAAAGAGAAGGAAAAGAAAAAAGCCAAGGAAAGAAGAAGAAAAAAGTATAACATACTTCGATATTCGCACGCAGCCTCCAGCACAAACGCAAGCATGGACGCAATAAGCAGCCAATCCTCCCACCCAAAAATGCCCGGCCTGACAATGGTGCGCGTATAAGTGCGCAATGAGACGGCCGTCAGGGCAATGACGAGACATGCTGTCTGGGCGCCAATAACGTTGTGTGATTGGCTCGCGTGTGCATTCTCGCTGCCCATGGAAGCAGAAGAAGAAGAAGAAGAAGAAGGGAGGTATGGGCTGCTGCTGCTGTTGCCGCCGTGGGCGGCGGCCAAGGTGATTGCGATGCTGGGGCCGGCGATGGATGATGCTAGCGTTGGTGTTCCATCTGTGCCCATTTGAGAACGGGGACTGAGGGTTTCTTCTTCGAGGTGCGCTGGATGTTGTCATGGGGTGGTAGTGGAGTGGTCAAACAATCCTATGCGGAGAAGAGGGTGGTCAGATGTTTGGTTTGCAGAACCGAGTTGCCGGGCCTGCTTTGCTTGATCCAGCAAAAAAAATGATGGATCGTTTGATTACATCCCCTCAAGATTAACTTTCAAGAGGTGGAGGTCGGAAAGTATCGATGCGGGAGGGAATTTGGGTCGACAACCGCGAAGAACCCCACGGTCTATGAGTAGGAAAGGCAAACAGGGACAGAAAGAAGAAGATTAGTAGGGGAAGGGGGAGAAGAAGTGGAAGGCTAGTAAATGACTGTTTGTATGTGGTAGGTATACTATACTATGTATACGATGTGGGTAGTTTTGCTATATGAGAAATCCCTATAGAAACGGTTATGACGGGAAAGAAACCCCACATATAAACCAGAGATAAGTACACCGTTCATGTTATTAGATCAGGCACGCATTTGCCATATCATCAACGGTTTTCTCCATTAGTACTTAATCGCGGAGATATGCAGAAAACGTGGGGAGCACCTGGTGGGATTCCATCGATACCAGGGCTGGCTACAAGGGGTATATCTCGTGGATTGGATATATGGGTTTCCCTGTTCTTTTATGTCGCGGTATTTTTCCTGTCTTGGTGCCTTTTTCTCTCGTGCTTCGTTCAACGTTACTACTCGTGCAGGGAGGGCAAAATCTTTTTCTTCTTTTTTTCTCTCTCTTTTTAAAGAACGAAAAACATAACGAAGCAAGGCAAATAAAAAGGCTGGATCACCGAAAGGAGGGTCATTGCGGGCCCGGGGCTCACCTACTTTAAAGGCAGGTGGACTCTTGTCGACGGGGCTCGCTTCTTTAGAAGTGTGGGGGTGGTCATTTTGAAAGAGGGATCGCTGCAGCGGCACGCATGGCAAGAGGAGACCAAAGTGGATGGGGAGATCTTCCCAGACATCTATCTGTACCTGTTTTCCCTTTCTTTCCCAATGGGAGTGGTGCGTAATATATTCAGCACTCGATCCGTCCACTTGCTTGCCACTATACTATGGATAGTAGTGCTTTGCCTCTTGACTCGTGAGATAAGGGTTTCTCTCTCTCTCTCTGTGTGTGTATGTGTGTGTCTCTCTTTTGGGGTGAGAGTGATGAGTCTTCGGTGCATCTGACGAGTCATGGCCCAGTCAGTCTACAAAAGAGTCCTCATGTGCCCACTCATCATTTACTTGGAACTATCAAGCCCCTTCAGCACCCATGGCATGGCTCTTATTAGGCTGCAGACTTATCAGTACCTGTTGAATATGTCCCGTGGCTGGCTGATATCCAACGGCCTCGGCCGTCGTCTCCCCTTCTTGTCCAAAGGCGGTTTCACTGCTGTCCAGATAGGGTATAGGTCCGCATTGTATCAGTCAACGTCTACATGGTATATCTACTTCTACTAACAGATCTGTGGATCAAGGCTCGGTGAGCCGAATGGAGGCCCCTGTGAAACGTCTATACTGTGTATCCAGTGTGTTATGGGGGAGGGGGGCCGCTCCTGGGCCTGGGGCTGGTGAAAAGAACCTGCACAGGACACGGTGGAGATATCGAGAAGAAACCTGCCACTCTGGATGGAAAGGAATGAACGTGAAGCTAGTCAGTCTATAATAAAGCCTGATGATGGTGTCTGCTGTTATCTAACAAGTTTATTTTCTTGTTCTAATAACTGAGGCTGTCTCTGAGAGAGAGAGAGAGAGAGAGAGAGAGAGAGAGAGAGAGAGAGAGAGAACCACAACGCTATTGCACAGAAAGGAAGATACACAAATACGCATAGCTTTTGAGAGCCATCATATAGGCGAGATTCTCCTCGGAAACTATCATATGTCAAATGGAATCCCAACGATTAGCCATCTACGTGGAGCCTGCAGCGCTGTAAAAGTAAAGTTGCAGTGCGGCGGTCGCAGCGCAATCACACTCCACCGTGCTTGTATTTAGCAAGCCTGTGGAACGTACATTTGTTAGCGACTGACGACCTGCCATCCATCCATTTAATAGCATAGCAGCCTTCCGGGATGAGCCTATCGGTTCACTCTGAGATCACACCACAGCACTACTGCATATCCTCTTCCAGGCAGAGAGGAACGGGAGTAATGTGCGTACATAGTATGCATGCTGTGTCCGTGATCAAAGCTATAGAGGAAACTTATAACTGGCCTGGCTAGACTAGACTTATGGTACTTGAGACTCCACTGGAAGAGAAAAGAAACAAGACGGGCGGTGATTTCTACTCAGCGATCTCGACTCGGGCAAAACGCAGCAAACTGGAATCACTTTTGCCCTGGTCTGAAGGCTTGTTGTTTGCTGCTTTACATAAGACTGCCCAACCAACAGGCATCAGCTTGATTCCGGCGTCCAACCCGCTGAATCCAGTGAGATTTCGAGGCAGGGACCGGCAGATTGCCACAGGCGGCCACAGCCGGGGTGAGCGCTGTAGAGCCCCTGCAAGAATACGGCGCGGCCCGCCGCCAAATGTCAACGGCTAGCCACTACGGACGGAGACGGCGGCACTAACCCCCCACTAAAGATGCCGCTGCAGCGATAAGGCTACGCCGGGTGGCCGGACTGGCTGGGCGTCCGCATCCCGGTTCATCACCACCACCGCAATCCATCACGATATCCGACGGATTCATCATTCAAGCCTCAGGTAGCCCTTCGCCAGCCACAGAGCACCATCACCACTCCTCCAACTGCATTCTCCCACAAAAGCTATGGCCACAGAGTCAGAAGCAGCTCAGCTGTGGATCGCTGGCACGTACCAGCCCGGCCAAGGCGACATGTAAGTGCTTCGAGATATCAGGCTCTGACAGTGATCGGCCACCAAACTATATCAGCTTTTGATAAAATACAAAGATCCAACAGGACTAACTGTCTCCCATCGTGGCCCTGTGTAGAATCCCCATTGAGGACCCAGCAACAGGCGCCATCTTTGCCCACAGCCACTCGGCCTCGGCCGCCGACGTCGAGCACACCGTCAGCCTCGCCCACCAGGCCTTCACAGCAGGCACCTGGTCGCGCGCCCCAGCCCACCACCGCGCCACCGTGCTCGACCGCGCCGCTGCCCTCCTCGCCGCCGCGCTGCCCGCCCTCATCGCCCTCGAAGTCCGCCAGACAGGCCGCGCCATCCGCGAAATGCAGGCCCAGGTCCCGTCGCTCGTGCGCTGGTTCCAGTACTACGCCGCCCTCCTGCGCACCGCCGAGCGCCGCGTCCTGCCCACCCGCGGCAAGCTGCACAACTGGGTCGACCGCGTGCCGCTGGGCGTCGTGGCCCTCATCACCCCCTTCAACCACCCCTTGCTCATCGCCGTCAAGAAGATCGCGCCCGCCCTGGCAGCCGGCAACAGCGTCGTCGTGAAGCCGAGCGAGCTCACCCCGCTGACGACGCTCAAGCTGGGCGCGCTGCTCGCCGAGGCGGGCGTGCCTGCGGGCGTGTTTAGCGTCGTGCCCGGCTACGGCGCCACCACGGGCCACGCGCTCGTCAGCCACCCGCTGGTGCGCAAGGTGGACGTGACGGGCGGCACGGCGGCCGGGCGCGCCATCGGCGCCATTGCCGGCGCCAACCTCGCCAAGTTCACGGCCGAGCTGGGCGGCAAGGCGCCGCTGGTGGTGTTCCAGGCGGCCGATGTGGATCTGGCTGTGAATGGGATTGCCTTTGGTGCCTTTGTGGCGAGTGGGCAGACGTGCGTGGCTGCGACGAGGATCCTTGTCGAGAAGACGATTCTGGATGTCGTGTTGGAGAAGTTGGCGCGCAAGGCCGAGAGTGTTGCGAAGCGGATGGGCGCGCCGACGAACCCGGAGTCGACCATGGGTCCGCTGATATCGGCCAAGCAGCTCAGGAATGTCGAGGACTTGGTTGGAGAAGCTGTGGGTGGTGGGCACGCCGCGCCTGTTTTTGGGTGCCATCGGATGGAGGGGGCCAGCCTGCTGGACGGCACGGATTTAGCACAGGGCTACTTCTATGCGCCCTCGGTGCTGACCTCGAGCCATGGCAACAGCATCCTCGGGGCGCGCATCTGGAAGGAAGAGGCCTTTGGGCCCGTCGTGGTGGTGGTGGGCTTCGACACGGAAGAGGAGGCGATTGCGTTGGCCAACGACAGCGAGTTTGGCCTGGGCGCCGCCGTCTGGACGCAGGACCTCGCGCAGGCGTTCCGCGTGTCGGAGCAGATCGACGCGGGCATTGTGTGGGTGAACACGCACCACCGCAACGACCCGAGCAGCCCGTGGGGTGGCGCAAAGAGCGCGAGCGGGGTGGGCAGTGAGAACGGCGTGGATGCGTACCACGAGTACACGACCATGAAGAGCACCATTATCAACTACGCTTCGGCGGCAGAATCGCTGGCTGCCGATGATTGGTTCAGGGAGGGGACGGGCGATGTGCGGTATGGGTGATGGGTGATAGTTTGTGGTCTGGATGCGCCAGTGCCACGATGTGGGTGTCAGAAGGAATTCGATGCATGGAAGAGGACGACGATTGATATGTCTTTGTATAACATGTCTACATGATTGATGAGTGGTGAGTAGTAATGGAAGACTCCCAATGTTATGGCTTGGATTTTAAGATCATGATGATGATGGTGATGGTTAACGAGCCCAGTCATAAATGTCATCTGCCTTGTACAGATACTGATGCCATTGATCTTGAGAGCGACAAAGGACGAGCACGATGCCGAGCCAAGTTATTAAAGGCGTAAAAGTACTGCAACTGCCAGCATTTGCCGTCTCACACAAGACATGCACCACTGCGTGTCTCGAAGCCCAACGTGACGACTGGGTCGTGTCCATGGCAAGCGAAAAGAAATCGCCTTTTTCTCTTTCACGCACGAGGGTGTCGACCATGGGAACTTGTTTTCTTCTTCTTTTTTCTAACTCACCATGAACGAGAATGATAACGACGCTCGCTCGCTTCAAACAAGGCGACACGTATTGTCCAGAAGGTGGCTTCACTAGTATTGGAACAGTTATGCACCAGCAGCCACACGGACGATAATATAAAGAGGGGAAATCTGCGTCTTGTCTTTTTTTCTTTTGCTTTTTTCCCTCGGATCTGACCATCCACACCTGTCGTCTTTTCCATTGATCTTCTTATTACTCTACTACTAGTCTCTCCACTAAGCTGATGCTGTATTTGAGCCGACGGAAGCAACCACTGCAAACCAACCCCATCATCCATCCCCTTGCTGTTGATATCCTCTCGCTCATATCCAACAAGATGCCTGTATCCTCTAATCTCACTGCCCTCATTGCCTGCTTCATCGTTCTCCTAGCCCCGGCGACGGGCCTCAACCTCAACATCACAGCCGTCGGGGCCCAGAATGGAGCCTCCACCCTCGAGTGCTGGACAATGGAGACCCCCTTTTCTCTCGCCACCATACCCGGCATTGCTGGATCGGCGTCCATTGTCTTGGGCAACGTCACCAACTTGACCTACGTTGTGATTCCGCCCGGTCTGGACGCTGGCTTGCATCACGCCCCGGTGAATCAGTGAGACTCCTTTTCTATCCCACATGATATATATATATATATATCCCAAGCAATCTTCCAACAGGAAATATACATCCTGGCGTACTTTGTTCAGCTCCAAATTGAAACCTATCACTAACCTTGTCCCCTCCTCCCTTCTTTGAAAACCTTAGATGGGTCTGGTTCATCTCAGGCCTTGCACACATCACCCTGCCCACAGATAACACCACCAGCGCCTTTGTAACGGGCAAGTACGGCCTGATCTTCGCGGCAGACACGGCAGACGTCAGCCTTGCCGGCCATGGGACAGCCTACCCCGGGATCACAGAGACGATATCGATTGCGCTGCCCACGGCGGATGGGCTGGTGCCGCCGCACAGTCGGCTGCACTACGGGCCTTGCCTGAGCGGAGATATTGCGGGCTTTGCGAGTCTGGCGGGTGGCTTTGATGACGTGGAGGAGGTGGGTGGGTTCCCTGGGGTGGTGCGAGAGGGATGAGCAGGATGTAGGCGGCTTGATGTGGTTTTTTTGGGAGGAAGTCGATGGAGGCGCTCCATTATTGCAGTCGATGATGCGGAATTTACAGTGCCACGAACGGCAGATCATTCATAGTCTTTTCTAGAATGTGCTGCCTTTTACTGGATTCCCTCAAGTGTTTGCGGAGACGAGCAGAATGATGCAACTCAAGGTTTTATTCGATCATTTGAAGGAACTATCATGAGATGTGATTGTTGGGGCAGGTTCTGGAGCACTTTTTGATCCAGAATCCTTTGAATATAATTCCTAGGGATTTATCTTCATCCAAGCAAATTAGGTTGGTTCTCTATGAATGTAAAAGTGCTGCGCAGTATAATTATTTAATAGCAGAAGGCCAGTCGAACACCGCTTGGCCGGTTGTGAATAAAGGTAAGCTGGAGATTAATTCTTTACACTTGTATTCGAAATGCCACGCTACTAGTAATTTAAGCATAATAGCGTCATCGAAATTACCGAATATATTACATTTATGCTCTTTTCCCCTTCTTGGACCAAAAAGGTCCTCAAAACTGTGCACATCCACTCATATATCGCCCACATCCATCGGCATCACGATTTTCCCAAAAGCAGCGCCTGATTAATCAGCGCTGAGTCTTGTTCTTTTGGCAAGTAGATCGCAAATCACATCCACCATTTTCTTTTTTTTTTTTTTTATCTGGAGCGCTGCCAATTCATCACATTTTCGACTCTGAGCCAGACCTCTTTTTACATTTCCTGCGTTGATATCTGGAATAGACACTATACCTGCGTGCCCCGAAATAATTCTTTCAAAGAAAAAAAAAAAAACATTCACACACAGCATCTCAACAGCCCCCAATGTCCTTCACCCAAGAACTCTCCTCATGGCTCACGCCACCCAAAACCAACGTCTCCTCCCCCCCCGAGGCAGGACAAAAGGCGCCTTCGACCAGCCAGCTCACGATGCCCGTTGCCGGTAACAAGCCAGCTGTCATTACCTTCCTCAGACACTGCGGCTGTCCCTGTATGTTTCTGAATTCCTGTCTCTTTAGTCTCGTTTTTTTTTTTTTTTTTATTCAGCGTTCTACGGAATATCACTCCATATTGGCTTCATCCAAATGGAATTGATTCCAACAAAATCCATCACCACCAATCATCAACCACTACTCACCAACTTTGCCCCCCAAAAAACATAAAAAACAGTCGCCGAAAAAACCTACCTCCGCCTGCGCGAAGCCGCCCTCGCCCACCCCTCCCTCGCCTTCTACGCCATCTCCCACTCGACCCAATCCCACACGGACAAATGGCTCGCCGAGATCGAGGACGGCGGCACCACCACCACCAGCAGCAGCAGCCCTCCACCCAACCTCCACGTGATCGTCGACGGCCAGCGCGAAACCTACGCTGCGTGGGGCCTGGGCACGTCCTCCCTGTGGCACGTGCTGCACCCTGCGGATCTGTGGAGCGCGGTGCAGCTGCGCCGCAGGGAAGGCATTGCGAACCGGCCGACCGAGAGCGGGTTCCGGTTCCAGACGGGCGGCAGCTGGGCGGTGGACGGCGCGGGCACGGTGGTGGCTTGGGGGGGCGGCGGCGTCGCGGCGAGTGCGAGTGTGATTCCGGATTTTGAGGAGGCGGTGAGGGCGGTGGTGGTGGGTGGTGGCTATCGAGGATGAAGAGGAGTGATATCGAGGTTTCGTTCTTGGGGGAAGATTATGGTCGGTTGGGAAAGGAGAATTCATGGTTTGATGATGAAGTTTGGTGTTATGTACGGGATAGTATTCATATATATATATATATACTTGGTATATCAACCAGCATCGATCCATCAAATTGCCAGACTTCCCATTAGAGATGCCTCCCAAAAGACAGAAGAAATGAAAGAGAAAACCAGTGAGAAGCATCACCATATCCGCCCTCTAGCAGCCATAGGTCGAGATGGCGGTCGTAAAGGACGCATCAGCCGTGCTCTGCAGCGCCTCGACTTCCGTCGTGTACGTCGAGTAGACTATGTTAACCACTAATCAGCGACTCTCTCTTGTGTTGTGCGTGATCAAATCTCTACAATCTGGTAGTGTGTTGAAGGGAATCGTTTGGGCCAAGCTCACTGGTTCCCTCCAGGGCGTCAAAGAAGGCATCCGACGAAGTCTGCGCCAAAGGATGTTTTGTCAGCATGTTTGTATGATTTTCAGAGTGAGGGAATGTCGGGAGAATGAAGTTTCACGGCGGCGGCAAAAGAAGGCAAAAACAGACAGACGTACCGAAAGGGTGCTCAGAGCAGAGCAGACATCAGAGGCATACCCAGCCTCCTCGACAACAGTATACTATCATTTCCAAGATACAAACACCATATTAGCATTTCTCCCTCCATAATCTGTGATTACATCCACTTTTCCTAGCATCACACCCATTCAATCCAGCCTCATTTGTTTTCTTTCAACAAAAAGAAGAAGAAAAACACACACCTTGGCAACAGCATCACTCAACGTCGTGGTAATCTGGCCCGTCAAGCTCACAACAGCCGCATAAATCGTCGCCGAGTCGCTCGCGGCCAGCGCACCCGTCGAGGTGACGGCCGACGTGGTCGTCGTGACGGCCGTGTTGAGCGTGTTGTAGGCCGAGAGCAGCGCGAGCGCCTGGAGCAGCGAGCCCGTGAACTTGTTGATGCTGGCGTCGAAGGCGGTCAGGTCGCTGGAGACGGTGGCGATGTCGGCTTCGATGGCTGCGGCGCTGCGCTTGGAGAGGGGGCTGGCGAGGGTGAGGCCGAGGAGGCTGAGGGCGGTGAGATGGGACAAGTACATTTTGGGGGGTTGGGTTGGGTTAAAGGGAGAAATGGAAGCAGGCTGGGGGTATAATATGTTATGGCTTTTGCTTTGATTGGGCAAGTATGGAATGGGCTGGTGTTTTGTGATGTCAATGCCTTTTTTCGTTTTCTTTTGTGGGATGGGTGGATATCTTGGGGGGTTTTTATATTGTGCTTGCTTGATATCTTGTTATAAGTCGAGGCTGAAGACTATACTGTATACAAAACCTTACGGCGTCCGCGGGTTTCGTGTTTAGGAGGAGGCAGGGCTTGATTCATCCGGCATATCACCATCTCCTTCACCTCCCTTGCTTGAAGCGATACCCAGCCATCATGTCAACAACGTGTTCGGGCTATCCAACACCAGGTCACGTTCCATGGCGAACCAATCCCAGCGCAAGGCTCTCAACGACACTATCGTGGTGTTAGGGGGACAAAGGTGGTATCCATTAGACCTGGCCCCCCTCACCTTTCCTCTGCATAAAGGATCTCCACAACATGCCTTGGAGGCAAAACTATCACGGCTTGGCTGATACCAAGACTGCGGGGAGAGTAGGATGTGGCGGGCGCTGGTGGACAGACCCAAGGAAAGAAACCCACTCCATCCCTCTGGGCTACCTTGGTGTCTGATGGCTCGCTAGAGCCGGCACTTTGGGGGGAGGCAGATGACCCTCCCTGCATGGAGCCACCAGATGTGGAAGGTGACATGCTTTCTTTTGTTATTCCATTTCTATTTTGATGTTTCTTTCTTCATAGTAGCAGTGCGCACCTGTGAGACGAGAGGCCCCTTCTTCTCTGTTTCCCCTCGGCCCACGCGTCGGGGAGAAGAGAAACCCATCTACGCGAGGGGTTGTCGTCGGTTGGAACGGCAAAGTATGCGGGTGGCTGTTGAAGTTCTACGTTCCAAAGGGGTGTGTGTTCCTTCGAGAAGAGGGGGGATTCCCACGCCTGTTGATGACCCAAAGAGGAATGTAAAGAAAGTTGCGCACATATGTACATCAGCACACTGCATATATCATCCTATATGAACCGTTTGATTCCGCTCGACCATTGCGATTGGTACTCATCCACACATGTGCCATGACAACGATTCAGAAATTGACTCTGGGCCTCGTAAGCTATTCCTTGTGTCGAGGAGTCTGGGGGAAAAAGGAAAAATAAAAAACAAGCTTCAAAATACAACCAATCCCGGAAGCACGTTGATGGACTTCATATGCGGACTGTGTCGGAGTGCCGAACCGTCTGGGGTTATTCAAAAGGCACAAGAACTACCTTCTCTTCTTGGAGAAGCACCTTTGCATTGGTTTTGTGTGTTGTCACCCGGTTGCAGTGAGAGTGGCTACGGCTCTTTAGTCCTCCATGTATGTATGCTTCATGGCGAATAGCAAGTTCCGAGTTCAACACTGGATAGAATTGCGCCACGTACATTGGCTCAATCCGGCAAGCCTTGGTTCATTTGTATTTTCCCACAAGGTGTAACGTTATATCTGTGGGTGCAAGTGATTTTGGGCACGAGTATACAGGTCAGCCGAATTCCCCTAGCTGATCTTTGTGCAGGTCAAAGAACGTTACAGTTTACCAATGGCTTTTTTAGTACGACTATAGCATCTTGATGTATGAGAGTCCTTGTAGCAGCTGACAGTAAGCGTATCCAGGTATTCTCAAGCTGGATGGATGAGGCCCCCAGAACCGTAAACCAAAGTGGACTCAAGGGATACCACACGCTGGCACGTTGACATCACAATACAACAGCTCGAGTATATTGTATCGTATCATATCCAGCAAAGTGCCTAACCCCATTCCAACATCACTACAAGACCATTTTAAACGCCGGATCCCGATCATCCCCACGGCCCTCGTACCTGGCATACTTGCCGTCTCTCTTGTCCCGGTTCGTCTTCCAGCAGTACAGCACATTGGCCAATACCGCCGCCCAGGCATAGCACAACAGGCCGAGGATGATCGTGTGGCCCTTGTGGTAGGCGGGGCCTTGGTCGCTGGGATATATGAATGCTAGAAAAGAAAACGATTTGCATCTGATCAGCCAAGGGGGGAACCTTTCTGCTATTGGTTCGTCCAAAGGAGAGCAAAAGAAGCAAAAGTAAAAAAAGAAAAAAGGAAAAGAATAGCAAAGAAAACTGATCAAAAGACAGAGAAGGCGACAAAAGCTCAGTATACTCACTCGCAACAAATCCCCCCGCATTCGCAACAGCAAGCTGCAACGCCGACGTCGTGGCGCGCTTGTAATGCCCTGCCGAGTTGTTCGAGTTCCACACGAGCACGCACGGCACGCTCGAGTACATGCCGATCGCCATGAGACAGGTCATGGCGAACTTGGCCTGCGAGGAGGCGATGTTGGCGATGGCGGCGTAGCCTGCGATGGCGACGGGGAGGGTGAAGAGCATGATGACGCCGCGGAGCTTGAGGCGGTCTGATAGGAAGGCGATCAGGACTGTTTTTGCCGTGTTGTCAGCGCCATGTTCTCTTGTTGAAGGACAGGAGTAACGCAATCAGAGAGGCGCTCCTCATCGTACGTACCTGTCACTGGAGTCGCGACGGCGTAGGGAATAACGCTCCAGAGTTGGGTTTGGTTCGAGTTGGAGGTTATGCCGAGTCCATTGATGATTGTGGGCAGCTGGACGGCAAAAGCCCATATTAGCATCCGTCTTTATTCTCACGTTCAAATCGCTCCTTTGCAGAATGACAAAAAGACTCACAAATAGTCCAAACGAGTATAGTCCTGCTAGAATGGCAAAGTAGGCCGTGGCAGTGAGCCATACTTGGATATTGAAGACGCCTCGTCTGACTTCGGACCACTGGAACCTTTCCTCTCGCTCAGTTGCGGTACTATACGCATCTGTCAGTCACCCTCGTGTGTTCCTATACAAAACAAGTCCACAAGTCAAAAGGATAGATGGAAGCAAGAGAAACAACCGTAGACAACTCACTTGAACCTCTCACTACCAACCTGAATCTCCCCCGACAACCTCTTCAGCGCAAACTCCTGCTCTTCAGCCGTCAAGAAGGACGCCGTCGCAAGATTATTCGCCAAAAACACAAGCGCAACCAGCCCGCACACAACCGTCAGTAAGCCCTCGATGATGAAAATCCACCTCCAGCCTTCCAAGCCCCCGCGCGGCCCAATCGCCGACAGTCCGCGCGCCAAGAGACCACCAAAGGCGCCCGAAAGCGAAGCAGCCGTGTAAAAGATGCCGATCCGGAGAGCCAGCTCGGCGCGCGTGTACAGCCCCGAAAGGTAGAGGACCATGCCGGGCAACAGGCCGCCCTCGGTGAGGCCCAGGACGGCGCGCACGGCGACAAAGCTGCCGTAGCTATGGACGAAGCCGAGGCACATGGTGACGATGCCCCAGGCGCAGGCGAGCAAGGCGAGCCAGAAGCGCGGAGTGAGGCGTTTCAGGATGAGGTTGGACGGGAGTTCACTGATCAGCCGTCAGCATTTCTTTTTCAACAACGCCTTTTCCCCCGTCATTGAGACCGGCGGGAAGGGAATACCTTGCAATATAGGTTGCGTAAAAGACAGCCAGCCCTTGGTTATACTGCAGGTTCGTCATGTTGAGGTCCTCCGTGAGGCCAATGATTTTGGCGTTGCCGACGTTGGTCCTGTCGAGAAAGGAGCAGAGGAAGAGCAAAGCGAGGATCGGCAGGATGCGCGTGTCGGTCTTGAGCAGGATGCGCCGTGTCATGTGGGCGTTGTAGTGCTGGTCGTGCGAGCGGGCGTGCGCATCCTCGACCTCGCCGGCCTTGGCTTTGGCCATCTCGTCGCTCATGTCGAAGCGAGAGTCCATCTTTGGGGCGTCTGCCTCTGGTCTGAGAGTCGATGACGGGATCGCGGGCTATCTTTCTAAGGTTTACCGCAGTCTGCAAGATGCTGTTCATTCAAGAGGAAAACACAAAGACTGTTTTGAGTGCGAGGTTACACAAGCGCCAACTTTTCACGAGCTGAAGAGGATTAAAAAAAAAAAGGGAAAACATTCTCGAGCGTGCCAACCAATGACCAAGCTCTCCATCCTCCCAGCCAAACCACCACCACTTAATATTACCCCGAATAAGCGTTGCTTTTGTTCCCCGCAGTCCAGCAGCAGACGCATGTTGGGACGATGACAGTCTTGCACTATGCCCCTTCTGATCGACGGCCACGGCACATGCAAAACGCAGTGCTCGCCACCAAAGTTAGCGAGTCGTCCAAGGGACGTGCCAGGTGCAACTCGAGATG
The DNA here is from genome assembly GCA_011317545.1 of Coniella vitis. Classification (NCBI taxonomy): domain Eukaryota; kingdom Fungi; phylum Ascomycota; class Sordariomycetes; order Diaporthales; family Schizoparmaceae; genus Coniella; species Coniella vitis. The sequence goes on from WUJK01000013.1 coordinate 481,239, forward strand.
TCTGATTGGATGTTGCTGCCCTCTTGCGCACACTCAACACGCTGACACGCATATACATGGGTATTTCGCTGGCCCTTAAGTGCTTGGTGTAACGCTAGAAACTCCGGGCTGAAACTATGTCTGTTGGCGCTGGTGTTCATGATGATTCCAATGTCTGTCAGGATTGGGTCACAGATCTTCATATCGCGTGTAATACCTTTACTGTAGAAGGGGGCATCCTGGCATGGACGCTGTGCCGTGTCTTTGCTGTGTCATGGATCGTTATCAGCCATGGAAGAACAAGTGCGTGGTGTACAGAATACCTGGCTAGGCATGTTCATAGATGTAAGGTCGATTCGTGCCTCTCAGGAAGGACTGAAAATATACTCAACACTGCCAACTTCTCAAGATACCGAGGTATTGCCGGCATGTCTTGTAGAAGCTCGTCATTATAGTATATAGATAGGTGCGAGAGGGTGATATTCAGTACCAGGTAATCTCAATTGTTCAGGGTGACGTGACCAACCGTGCTCTTTGCATAGATTACTGAGTGTATTCTTCTTATATGAAGTGACTGCTGCCCGTACTCGTGCTGTTGCTTTCTTGGCCCTTGAATATCTCATTTCACGTCCAATTTCTCTATGCGTAGACTCACTTTTGAAGGCGAGCTGCTCTCCTGATCCGCGGAGGACATTTGTTTTTGTTCACCCATGACTGATGTCTCAACTTCTTGAAGTCTTGTCTATAAAATATGTTGCTCATCCAACACCTTGTGTTTATTACCTGGCCCAATCATTCCATGTCCAGAGTTGAATTTGTCCAGATCATGCTTGTTGGCTTGAGTTGGCGACGGCCTCTACTTGCAACAACCATTTTCAAATCTCAAAGACTATCTCAACTTCTTGTTTTCTTTTTCCACTCTCCCGTGAAACCTTGCCGGGTTCCAGAAAGAAACAATCCAAAACCGAGACCTCACCCGGAGAACATTCATCTGGCTCCAATATGCTCGGCCTCCAAAAGTCGGCGCCGAGCCGGGCCGGGCGGCCAACAGTGGGCCCGCGTGTAGATGACGTCGCCGGTCGGCAGAACAAGGCCCGTCCCATGTTGCTGGATATCAATCGCATCACATCTGGGCAGATTCATAGACTGCTTGTTGGTGGTTCATGGTAATTCCGGCTCGGATCTCATTCTCGTCGCCCTGATTTCCTCGTGAGAGGCTGCCTTGTCCGGTTTTTCCGATCCTGGCATTGTGTTTTTCTGGGATTGGGTGGGATCGTGATCGTCGTCCTCCTTTCTGTTCTCTCTTGTCGTCTTTGGCTCTGGTCTGGTTGATTATTATTATTATTATTTTTATTGTTATTCTTCTTCTTCTTCTTCTTCTTCTTCTTCTTCACCAAACAACTGACTCTGATCTGTTCTCCTCTTTGGCTCCATCCAGGCATCACCGCATCCTCCCACTCACTGCCCAATGGCCTCGCCAGCACGACCGCTGCGGCGCACGATGCCGTCCCTCGTGGCCGCCGCCCGCAGAACACCATCCACAGCAGCAGCATCATCCGTCCGCCTGGCTCGCATAGCAGCAACCGCAACCGCCGCCGCACCTACAGTCACCACCCGTCTCTTCACAACCACAGCCCGCGCCCTCTCAGCGCCCAACCGCCCCTCCTCCTCCTCCCGCCCCTCGCCAGCCCCGACCCGCGGCGCCTCCAAACTCTACCCCTCCGCCGACGCCGCCGTAGCCGACATCCAGTCCGGCTCCACCATCCTCTCCTCGGGCTTCGGCCTCTGCGGCGTCGCCGAAACCCTCATCACCGCGCTTCACCGCCGCGGCAAGTCCTCGCTCCACTCCCTCACCGCCGTCTCCAACAACGCCGGCGTCGAGGGCAAGGGCGGCCTCAGCGTGCTCACCCAGGCGGGCCAGGTCGACCGCCTGGTGCTCAGCTACCTCGGCAGCAACAAGATCCTCGAGCACAAGTACCTCACGGGCCAGATCGCCGTCGAGCTGTGTCCGCAGGGCACGCTGGCGGAGCGGCTGCGCGCCGCGGGCAGCGGCATCCCGGCCTTCTTCACGGCGACGGGCGCGCACTCGCTCGTGCAGAGCGGGCAGATCCCCGTGCGCATGGACCCCTCGGGCAGCGGCCGGGCCGTCGAGCCGGGCACCCCGCGCGAGACGCGCATCTTTGGCGGCCGGACGTACCTGCTGGAGACGGCGCTGGCGGGCGACGTGGCGATCCTGCGCGCGTGGAAGGCCGACACGGCCGGCAACTGCGTGTTCCGCTACACGACGCGCACGTTTGGGCCCATCATGGCCAAGGCGGCGCGCGTGACGATTGTGGAGGCGGAGCAGATTGTCGAGGTGGGCGAGATTGGGCCGATGGAGGTGGATCTCCCGGGCATCTACGTCGACCGCATTGTGCCCGCGACGGCGGAGAAGAATATCGAGATGCTCAAGTTGCGCGAGGAGGCCGGGGATGCGCCGGGCGCTGCGGCTGCGGGTGGCGACGGGAAGAAGAGCGAGGCTGTGCTGAGGAGGGAGAGGATTGCGCGCCGCGCGGCCAAGGAGTTGAAGGATGGCTTCTATGTGAATTTGGGCGTGGGCATCCCCACGCTGGCGCCGAGTTTCTTGCCCGAGGGCCAGAAGGTCTGGCTGCAGAGTGAGAATGGCATTCTGGGAATGGGCCCTTATCCTACCAAGGATGAGGTTGATCCGTATGTCCTTTTCTTTTTCTTCTCTTCTTTTGCCTTCCTCTCCACCAAACATTTATGCTAACAAAAACCACACCACAGAGACATCATCAACGCCGGCAAAGAAACAGTCACCCTCCTCCCCGGCGCCGCCACCTTTGATTCCTCCGAGTCCTTTGGCATGATCCGCGGCGGCCACGTCGACGTCTCCATCCTGGGTGCTCTGCAGGTCGCCGCCAACGGCGACTTGGCCAACTACATGATCCCCGGCAAGGTGTTCAAGGGCATGGGCGGCGCCATGGACCTTGTCTCGAACCCGGACCAGACCAAGATTGTCGTCGCGACGGAGCACGTGGCCAAGGACGGCAGCTCCAAGGTGGTCGATGTGTGCACCTTGCCACTCACGGGCGCGAGGGTCGTGAGCACGATTATCACGGACTTGGTGAGTCTTGTTCCTTTTGTCAAAATTTGGTATTGTGGTTGGGGGATAAAAGACAAGGGGCCACAAACAAGAATAAGACAAAACAAACTAACAGAAAACTACAGTGTGTCTTCCAGGTCGATAGAGAGGTGGGCGGACTGACGTTGACCGAGTTGGCGCCCGGCGTGGATGTCGAGCAAGTCAAAGCCAAGACGGACGCCAAGTTCAGGGTTGCGGACAACCTGGTGAGCATGGAGTAAAAGGGAATCCGTTCTGGTGTGTTTGTATTTGTGTGTATATATAGTTCTAGAGTCTACTTGATACCTCATCCGCAAGATGAACACTTTGTATCCACCAATTCATGCTTCGATATGGGATGTGTGTCATGGTGTATCTTTTATCTTTGTTCAAACCAGCTGCCAGCTGCATTGATATATCCAAGACTCTTCTTTGCGCATTTATATACCCATATATACACACCATCCCATTACAGCTTGCTAGCAAAGTTGTTCCCTACAGCTTCCGCAATCTCATCCACACTCCGCAACACCCACTCACTACCCTCATTCCCAGCCAACCACGCCAATCCCTGCGCCTCCTCTGCACTATCCGCCTCCTTCTCATGCCACCCTTGCTCCACCGCCTTGCGCAGCCCAAACACATGGCTCAGCACCTGCGGGCCCACGCCCGTCTGCGCCCGCAGCGTCGCAATCGCCACAAGACTCGTCAAGACCCTGCCAACGTTGGCCAGCCCGCCTCTCTGCAGCGCGGCGCCCGTGACGCCATCCTCGGGGTTGCTCAGCAGCGCGGCATAGTGGCTGCTGAGGATGTGCACGGGAAGGTCGGGGTGGCTCTCTGCCAGCTTGTTGACGAGTTTGGTCGCAAAGGGGTCGTAGACAGAGGTCCACAGGGCGCGACCCGTCGCTTGTCGGGCGGCGAGATTCTCTGGGGTGATGGTGCGCGAGGGCTTGGTTTCGAGGGCGGATTGCACCGTCGAGGGCAGGGAGGAGCGGAAGGCGCCGAGGCAGTTGATGGAGCGCGGGATGCCGTTGAAGGAGATGCATTTGAGGCCGACTTCGCGGATCAGCTCTGCGGCTGGCACGGGCGGCAGGGTCGGATAGGGGGAGGAGGAGGAGGAGGAGGAGGCCGTGTGGTGGAGCGTGGCCAGGGAGTCGGGAGAATTGAGGGTGAAGGTTGCGGCTGCCTGTGGTTTTGGTTTACAAGCGTTAGCAAGAGGCAAGAAGGTCAAGCAGAGCGCAAGGACACAACGGGAGCGGGAACAAACATACAGACAGCACGATCCACGGCTTGGGACCAAGGCTCTGTGTCTGGGCTTTGGAGGCAATCCGCTCGTACAGCTTGCCAATGCCTGCGGGCGCCTTGGCTGGGCCTGGACGGGCAAAGGGAGCGTTGATGAGCTCCTTGAGAGCAGGCGACAGCTTGGACATGGTGGGATTGCGGTCTTGTTTCTTCCTCTGTGGCTGACGGTCGTGATGATGGCGGTGGGCGGAGGGGTGAGGGTTTGTTGCCAAAACAGTCAGTCCCAAGTCAGGATTGGCAGTGGCAGCTAGAAAGTATCAATCAGCAGCAAGCAAATAAACAGGAACCAAACCCTAGAAACACACTGCCAGTCAACGCGTCGTCGCAAGAATTCAACCCGAACAGACCGCATTGCGTCAGGATGAGCCGAGGCCGAGGGCCCCGCCAAAACACTCACGGTCGATAACGGCGGGCGGCAGAAAAACCGCCGGCCTGAAACCACCCCTGCCGCTTTTCGTTAGTGTCCCCGTGACGTCGGCGCTACTTGGGGGTGCCTTTTGGCGGCTGGCAGAATTGTCGACCGACCCCGGGCGGCGCCAGCTGGGCGCACTCAATGCAGTATTCCGCCCTCCTGTCCGTCCCACTGGGACTCGAGACAAAAAGGAATGCCAATCGAGGAACACGACTAGTATAGGTGATCTTTCCGCTTGATTGTTGTTGATTCGCATATGTCAAATCGCAAGTCATGGCTAACAAATCGCAACGACAACAGCAGAAACAGCCGTGGTGGCTTGGGTGAGTTTGGAATTGTCCCGCTCCTTCAACCCTGTATTTACAGTGGCAATGGCGCTGTTGAGCCGCTGAAAGATGCCGCCCAGCAGAGGGTAGTTAGTGGGTGTAGGGGGTGTGCTAACAGTGCTGTTTCAGTGGTGCTGCTGCCTCCATGGCGGTGTGCTTTAGTGAGTTTCAAGTCCCCTCCCCTACGAATAAGAACACCACAGGTTGGTGCTGGGTGGTGCACAAGTGCTGATGGTGATGGCTTCACTTTGCAGCACACCCACTCGACCAGACAAAATAGTACGTCACTTATCTCCAGATATAATGATTTTTATAATCATCCATTCTAATACGAGTTACACTCCAGCCGTATGCAAGTAATGCAAAACAAGGCGCCCATGCTACGAACCCTCTACGGCTTTGCTGCCAGAGACGGTGAGCCTTGTCTCTCTTTCTGCCCCCTTTTCCAATTTCTCTATATGGTATATATCTCTCCGTTCGTTTCATCCTCATCACTGACACCTCATGTACTACCAGGTATTCCCTCCCTCTGGACCGGCCTCAGTGCTTCCATCCTCCGCCAATCCACCTACTCCACCGCCCGCTTCGGCCTCTACACAGTCCTCACCCAACAGCTCCAATCCGACAACACCCCGCTGACCCCCTGGACCACCATCCTCTGCGCCGGCGTGGCAGGCGGCCTTGCCGGCATCATAGGCAATCCCGCCGAAGTCATCCTGGTCCGCATGTGTGCCGACGGCGCCAAGCCCCCGGCCCAGCGCCTGCACTACCCGGACGCCATCCGCGGGCTGGCCCAGATCGCGCGCGATGAAGGCATCGCTACCTTTGGCCGCGGGCTGACGGCGACGGTGATACGGAGCGTCTTGATGAACGTGGGGCAGATTGCGCCGTATACCGCGGCCAAGGCGTATCTGCTGCGCAAGACGAGCATGGCGGACAATGTTCGCACGCACATGGCTGCGTCGCTGGTGGCGGGCACGGTGGCGACGACGATTTGTGCGCCGGCGGATGTGCTCAAGAGTCGGATCCAGGCGGCGAGCAGGGCGGGGTCTTCGTCGGTATGTTCTTTCTTTTGGTTGTTGTTGTCTTTGGGGGAGCATCGGTTTGCTAACGGATTCGGACATGGCGATGGTTCTCACAGAGTCTCCTACAAGTCCTCTCTCAGGGTCTACAAAAAGAAGGGCCTCTGTTTCTAATGAAAGGATGGACGCCTGCTTGGCTACGCTTGACGTGAGTTTTACTTTCTCCCTTTCCCGAATTCATCTCCATCTCTCTCTCTCACACACCAAACCGGTCTTTATGAAAACGTCATATGAAAACCAACAAAATCCATATTAATGCTTCTGACATCAACAGCCCCCACACAATCCTCACCTTTGTCTTTATAGAAAAACTTCAAGATCTCGTCAACTGGCGCGCAACCACCACCACCACCACACCCACAACCGCTTCGGAAAAGGTCAAGGTATAAGGCGAAATACCTCCCTTGGCTATGACTGTTCGCCGGTACCTACACATCCGCACATTGAGTACCAGGTTCCTTTTTTTGGTCTAGATGTTGTTGATTTGCCATTTGGTATCCCTAAGCGAGATGTCCAAAAGGCTCAATAGCGGTAGTCCAGCCTAGCCCAGCCCAGCCCAGCGCACGCACCGAGGCAGGGTGAGCAAATGGAGAGAGGGAATGACAGTAGTGATTTTTTCTCTTGCCCCCTTACTTTTTGTTAGCTAGTTGGTCTAGGGCCTCTCCAGTCCATGACTTCACCATTTCAGCGAGCGGGCGATTTGGGCGTTTTTGATATATCAAGGTGGTTGTCGTCTGATTTGTGGTTTTTCTTTCCTCGGTCGAACGCACAGTTGAGTCATACATAAGTGTTACAGAATGTTATTTGTCTTTTTATTTGTGTTACCTGTCTTAACTAGATATCATCCTGCGTACTCATCTCCAATAGTCATTCTCTTGATATCTGCCATCCGTTTCAAAAGTTGGCCATCTTAGAATGTTATGGGCACGTTGCGCGCACCAATTTTGTGCATTGCAATGACTATATGTAGTATATATGCATCTTGCGTATTCCACTGGCCCAAGACTAATGGATAACGGGTATCAATGTATACCATAAGCAAACACACACAACCTTTATAATCAAGTCGCTCAACCACAACATAGTAAATTGACTTTTCAGAGCACCATACGCCACACCCCCTTTTCTAACCCCGTCAGAACCCAAAATCAGGCCAGTGGCTCCATGTAGGCAAGAAATCAAAGGCCCCCGGATCCTCCCACCCAAATCCGCCACCAGAGGGCGGAGGGACAGCTCCGTTGCGTCCGCCAGCACCACTACCGAGGTTCGTACCAAACCCGGTATCGAACTCATTGCCAGCCCTGTTCAACGCCTCGATAATCTGATCGCCACTCATTGAACTAAAAGGAAACAATTCAGCCGCGGCGTGGGTGCCACCCGACCAGCTCGGCGCGCCCGTCTCGTATGCATTTATTGGTGCGGTGGAGGGCGGTGCCGGGATAGTGAAGCTGTTTGCATTCAGCCCACTCGAGTGTCCGCTCGAGGCCTTGCGCGATGCCTCGGCAAACGATAGACCTGCCCGTGTTGGATCAGAGTAGAGCTGACTGGATGCAAGACTCGGGGTGCCGGCCCCATTCCTTGATTGGGGCCCCGTATCTGCTGCCGCCTTGCGAACGAGCAGCCGCAGGTATTTCGCGTATAACCCGCACGTTCCATTGCGGTGGAGCGTGATGTTGCCGATTCTCTCGAGCACGTCAGATGTTTCTTCAATCAGAGTGCGCACCGACGGTGCCAGTGCCGCGCTACTGCTATTTGTATTTGCATTGCCAACGTTCGACAATTGCGTGCTGAGGCGTAATGCGAAACAGGCCGCAAACGAGACCATGATTGCTGTGTTGTTGGGCATCGAGTAAAGCTGCTTTTCACCCTGTACGACCGCTCGCATGACATTGACAGCAGCCGATAAACTCGCCGTGCGGAAAAAGTGTCGTACCTCAAGAGGCGCTGTAGGATGGTTGATGACGCTGCTGTAGATGGAAAGACGTGTATGTGTGATCAGAATCTCGACATAGGGTGGAAGACGGTTCTCTGTGGAATGGTCAGTGGGATCTTCACAGGGTATTCATTTAACAGTATCCCGACATACGTGGTCCTTGACCTATAGTCTGGCCCCATTCAAGGTACCACTGCTCGAAAAACTTGTCCACCGTGCTTTGTATTCTGTCCGAAAAATGATTAGCCCCCCCAAAATGCCAACAACGGGCACCACGAACGGATAGACTCACGATCGAGCAATAACGGACCCATCCGACATCATATCTCTGGATCCATCACACAGCGAGCGAATGGTATCGAACAGGCCGTCCAGATCCCTCCTCAGCACTGCCATAGACACGAGCGCACCGTCCATTGGGTCAGCTATATCTGAAATGTGCCACCGGTCACATCTCCTAATCAGCGGCGTTACCGGCAATGTGTAAGGTCGCCCACGGGCTAGACACATGCCCCGTTCAAGAACAAAGAGGGCAAGCCAGCACCGCTCTCTACGTCGCACAAGCCTCCGACCCAGCTCAGAAGCAGGATCCACATCTTTGAAGCCCGCAGACCGCAATGCAACCTCGGGGTCTATACAGTCCTGTCGCGCCAGTTGCCCAGCAGTTCCCGTCCGGAATGCCTCTGACGGCATTGAAATCTTGGGCAGCTGCAAGTCGATGGCTATCGTGGTGGCAATCGAAATATACCAGCAAGTTTCGTCGTCGGTGCTATGCACGCCCGGACCCATCCACGGCACATTGATCATGAAGGCGAGAACAATCTCCGTCGAACGGTGGCGGTGCTCAATGACTTTTCTTGCTAGCAGCTTGCAGTGCTTCGAGAGGCGTTTGGATAGCGCGGCAGCATTCTCCATAAACAATGCTGAAGCGGCCATGATGGATGTGAACAAAAAGGGCGATCGGGTGCGTGTCCACGGAACCGTGTAGATGGTTGGGTCAAGACCCCACCGCGTGTGGGCGAGGTTTTTGTGGAAACTGGTTGCCAATGGTCAGTATGATATCCCGGTACGCTCAACAACGGTGAGACCAGCGCAACTGACAAGTCGAACAGCATTTCAGCCTCCTCTTCTGTCACCAGACCAAGATCGATCGGGTCGTAGTCCTCACCCTGATCAACACTAAAATGCGTCGTCCCGAAAAAGTGCTCGACCCGTCTCATTTGCGAGTCGACTTCATCGGCCACACTACTTGCTGCCGGATGCGAGGTGGCCGTCGCCGGGGACTGGCCATGGCTAGACTCGGGTGAGAGGTGCAGGTTGGAGGCTCGAGCCAGCAGCTGCAACGGGTTCTCGGCGTCGTCGACAGCAAGGCGTTCTTCGGGTTTGACATGTCTTGGCAAAAGAAGAGATTGGCGGCGGGGTGGATTTTCGGTGTGGACTCGAGGACTTTCTTCCTCGTCTGATGATGAGTCTAGCTGCTCACTAGATGCATTTGTCATAAGACGCGGCCTCTTGTTGCTCCCATCTGCGGAGCCATTGAGGCGAGGTTCTTGGCCAGCCGCCAGCATCGACTTGAGCTCAGCAATGGCCTTGTTTGCGTCGCTGCCTTGCACATCGGGACCAGCTCTTCTGAGAGCCTCTTCGACCTGAAAAAGCGCCTTCTCCAGACCTTTGCGCTTGCTATTCGGCCGAGGTTAGCCAAGGAATTTCCGGCGCACAAGCAAAAAAACAGGGAAAGGGGCAAGAGGCTTTCTACTTTTTGACTCCTTTCCGTCTACCAACATTAAAGGTTGGGCGAACACACTCTCCGCCTGTTTGCGCGCAGCGGCGACAGCGGACGGGATCAGTGCCCTTTTCGCAGCGAACCTTGCTTTTGCGACAGGCCAGACACGCTGCGACCTTGGAGGTGCGCTGCTCAGCGACAGGGGAGGTGGCGTTGATGCTGCCGTTCTGGCTGTTTTGCGGACTGCATATTTCCAAGCTCAGGTCGGCCTGTGATACTGCGCCGTCGCCAGGCGAGGCTGCCTTGATAGCGACGCTGTCACGGACCTTTGGGTTGTCCATTGGAATGGAAGAAGCTGGCGGTCGGCCAGTCGGGCGGCCGACCTTGGATCAGGACCACAGTAAGAGCCGCCAGCTACAATGACAGGGGGAGCCAGCGGCGGAAAGGGGGTTTTACCAGAGCAAGAGGATTATTATGTATGTCGGCGCTTGTGAATGCCTTGTCGAGCAGATGACGCAGACTAAAGCACACCAGGAAAGACGGCGATATCCGGCTCCTTACAGTAGCTGCCAGTGTGGGGAGGCGGCGTGCAGATGCAGGAAGAATGCGCCCCAGACGATCAAACATAAACACTTGCGGCGCGAGCGGAGGATTGGAGGAGCAAATCGCAATGCGGTCCTAGCTGCAGGTGCGTTATGCGGTTGAGGATGAATGGAGCGAGCCAAGTCCGCGCGCGCCGTTGTAGTTGAGAGACAGACAGGCTATGCTAGGCGAGCATGACCGAGCAGGCCAGCGGGCCAATGTAGCTTTTGGGGGTCCTGTCTGCCTTTGGTTTCGGGGGGGGTTGTAGCTGGAAATATGGCCGGCCAGCGCCGTGGTCTTTTGGCTGCTGCTGCTGAAGAGAACGTGCGACGGTTCAAGTGCCGGCGTGGCAGGTCCAGTTTGAGAGCAAGAGGCGGAAGAGGAGCACGTGCTTAGACACGAGGCAACTATGACCCTACCGCAGTTTGCACCGTCGTCGTTGGTGTCGATGCAGAAGACGGCGTTGTGGCTGTCGTGAAAGCTGTCGCCGCCGTTCGCTGTTTGGGCACTTGGAGGTTAGCAGGTGCTGGGTGGGCGTGCGGGAGCTTTGCGCCGCCGGGCTCGTAGACTCTAAGGCGGGCTGCAAAGAAATTGGTTTGCTAAGGGCTGTACGTAAGCCGAAGCCATTGAGCAGCGCGCCATTGCCAAAAGCCCTCGGCCGGTCGGACTCCATCTTGGCACCATCGCCAGCTTGGGCAAAGTGTGGAGGTGGAGATTGGCCCAGCCTGCCTGGTCCGCGTAGAAGGTGGGGCGCACATCTGCCTGCTGTCCAGTTCTCACCAAGCAGCCACAGCCCTGCCCAAGGAATCCCCGCGCTCCCGCCAGCTCGTTCCCCGCAGCGCAGCCCATTTCCCCAGATTCTGACTCTCCAGCGGCCGAATCTCCGATGTCTTTTGTTCTCTGTCCGTCTGGCACCTCTCTCATCGCATTCTCTCTTTGGTTGCAGCAGGGCAAGGCATCGGCGGTCGTGCTAGGCAATGGCAATGGCAATGGCAATGGTGCCGGGGATCTGTTTACGCCAGCTGTTTGACACCCGGCACCCCTTTGCCGAGGTCACCAGGTGAGGATACGCCATTCGACCTCGTCCAAAGGTCCTACTACTATGCACCTAGCTATGTTCTATGTACATAAGTACGTACCATAAATCTCAAGACGGCTAGTTTGCTTTTGCCCATGCTGAGTAAGCACTTGCCAAGACTTGCAGGGCTGGGCCAGTAGCCTTGTTTTGCCTTGGCCGGCTCGGGAGCTGGGCAGGGGCAGGGCTGCACAAGTATCCAGGTACATTATCTACGGAGCACGTTACTATTGTATACGTACCTTGTCACCTCTCCTCACCTCGACTTACTATGTATGGGATCCTTTCGCTTATCGGATCCCTCCATCCTCTCAGTGCGACTCCCTCCCTCAGCAGGCTGTACCATCTGTGTCATGGTTACAAAGTGGATCACCCTTCTCAAGGCGACATCTAGCCCTACAGATATAAAAGGCTCTGCAACAGAAACCGTCCCCTTGCGGCCGACCGCATATGCCTGCTGGGCCCAAATCTGAAGCTGTCCCAGCTTTCACCGAGCTTTCGACAAGATGGTTGTCTCTTAGAAGCCAGTGGAGATGATACTGTAAGTGCTGACAGAACCCGCAGCCGCCCGTCGGATTCTGCTAACATGATTCGCCGCGGGCCCGCAGAAACATAGTACTTTTGGGCATTTGGCCCCTCTTGACTATCGCGACTGGCATCGTCGCACTACACAACCTGCTAGGTGCTAGCTAGGCAGATGTCCTGAGGTCCGAGTTCCTTGCAACACGACCCAAGGGGCGACATTTGACAGTTGCTGCAGCGACAAGGCCAGCAGTCACCACCTCTGACTGGCGTTGGTGGGATTTGGGCGCCCCCTCTTCGCCCCCAAAGGAGATCCAAGATGGGGTCCATGCTGTTGGTTGTCTGCTCGAGATCTGCCTGATGCCATCCACCAAATCAGAAGCATGTAAGACGAGCATGCTGTTCTGTATACCTGCTGTCTGGGGGCCAGTTCTAGTGGCTACATGTGCCAGTTGGCCCTTGAGGGTCACACTGTTGGTCATCACGGCGTCCAACAGTGGTAGGGGTAATCTAGGCGGACCGACCGCACGCTCTTTATCATGCCATATCACCTCGAGCTTACTTCATTTGTTGCTCTACGGTTACATTGCTTCCCTTCCACACCACCTTTGACTCGCCGATTGTCCCCAGCCGCTCCTGCATCCTGATATCATTCAGGGCTATACGCACAAGAGGAGGCTGATTGCAGTGCCCAATCGCGTCAGGTCTGTGCTCTTTAAAGTAGAGGAATAATATGCCCCCCCCCCTCCCCTCGGACTGCAAAGGCAACCGGCATATACTGCAGGTAGTTCTGTGATGGTCAATGGGATGGATATTGAAGTGGGCATAGATGTCAGCACCTTGTGCTTCTTCCAAATCGCTTGGTGGCGCTGTTCGATACCTGGACGCAGGACGGGAGCCCAAGCGGACACCATCCCACGACAAATAGTATTTGCCAGCCGGATCTTCCATCTACTCCTTCTACACCAACTGTTCGAAAGACGCTACTACTTTCCATTCATCACAGCGGCTGAATTATGGCTAGTCAGCCAGCTCTGGCCTCGACTCCGAGGCACGTCGATGCCTCTAACCACCGCTCGCCTATCGCGAGCCCCCGGTCTCCCCTGATACAACAACCGCATTCCCCACGAAACCAAATTGCCATCGTCTCACCCGAGGTACTCGTGCTCTCCGATCAAGATGGCATGATCATTTCGTCGGAAAACGCACCCGAGAGGCCCATCTACAGCCTCAGCCGTCCCATCATTGGCGCTCGTGCTCTCAAGTACAACAGCCACGATAGCTCAAAGGGATACTGTGCAGTCTTCTCGCGACACTACTATGCAGATCCCAGCAGGCCCAACAGCCCCACGCCGACGATACCTCAACCTCTTTTCCGCCTTTCTAGACGTACGCCTGTTTCATCACCTTTCTCTTCAGCAGCTTCTGTCGGCAGTGGCAATTCCTACTACCTTGGTCGGATGGCAAGCAACATGCCAGGAAATATTGAGTTCGAAGCCCCCTTTACCTCAGCCTCGACCTCAACCCCCCACTCTCCATTGTCGCCAACATCCACATCATCGTCATCAACACCACCAACATCACTTCCACTACCGGTAACGACGACGACGACGACAGAAAACCACAGCCGTACATCTATCAACGTGCACTTGCATCCCGACAGAACAGATAGCGACACCAACCCCTTTAGCCCCGAGCCTGTTTTTTTCCTCCATATGCGCACCCGCTGGCTACGCGTCGATGAGTACAACTTTCTCGACACCGAGGGGAGGCAGGTTGCATGTGAAGAGGTAGACGCGGGGGGCAAGACGCGGCGGCTTGTTGTGACCAGGGCGATGCCGGTGGTGTTGAGGGAGTGTCTGATTGCTATCTGGTGTTTGAGGATGTGGATGAGTGGGGATATGGAGAGGAGTGAGTAAGTGATTGTCTTATTGACGATTTATTTTCTTCTCTCTTATGTTGATATGCAATCTTATCTCGCTGTATTCATCTTGTGGTATATCTATTTGGGTACTGTTCTGTAGTTTTTTGACTAATATGTCACGTTAGGAACGAGCAAAGAACCGCAAGAATGAAGGCGTAAAAGAGTCTGTGGGTCCTGGGATAGAAACCGACCTTGTTGCTGAGGCTTGCAGAAAGGGGACCGCTGCTCATCAACTCGGGCTTGCAACTTTTCAGAACCTGCATACACGATTTCGTTGACGGCCATGCACCGTGACTTGAGGCGGTTCTGGGCCATATACACGACATCAGCAGCAGCCGCAACCCTCATCGGTGAGAAAAAGCAGAGCGCAAGCCCCAATACGCAAACGGACGTGGAGGGTTCTCTCTCTTTTGAAATTCTTGGTGTTCGTCCCAGTTTGCCATTGACGGGGCGGCGCGGTTGGAATGTAGAAGACACTGGTAGTCCTTTCTTGTCTAGCGTGAAAGCTGATAATTATTTATAGATACCAAGGGTGTCAGAGCACTTGAAAGAGGAGAGATTCATACTGGATTGTAATGGACTTTATTCATTTATCTGATTCAAGTGAACGTTGACTGATCTTTTATGTCTGTTTGTTAGCAGGTTGCCCGACCTGCGGTTCGTTGAACCGGCCATGAACATGGATGACCGTCAGTTCTTCCAACAAGAAATACCACAAAAGCAAGTAAGAGGGTATAAGATCCCTCTTTCTGATGTTGTTTACTGATTGCTTTCTTCCATTGTACTGAAATACTCTTGAAATTACCCAAGTCCAAAGTGGAAAGGACAAAAGAAGCGATGTTCGAGACATGTGACAACGTCCACAAGCGGGAATCAGTATTCATACTCTTCCAGCGCGCTTTGAATTCTTATTGATATAATTTTACTCATATTTTCCAGGCCTGATGACCTTGATATTATTTCATTATAAATCGTTTGGATACATAAGCTGGACAGCACTGGGCGCAAAAATGCAAACGTCATCACGGCATATCTGGGCGCTAAACACCTGGAGTGACCCGCTGTAGTGCTCGGGTTTCAGTGGACTGCAGCCCCCCTGAGCAATTTGTCTCATCAGCTCCCAAACCTCCAAAAATTCATCACCAACCAATCAACCAACCAGCCCACCCTACAGGCGTTCGCCCTTTTCCTCTCACAACCCACCCCGCCACCCATGCCGCGACCCCCAGCATGCGCCCCCAAGCGCGCAAATGGCTCCTCCTAGCCGACATCCACTTCAAGCATGCGGACCTGGACCGCATCAACCGCACCGCCAGCTGGATCACGCAGCTCGCCGCCTCGTTGTCGCCTCAGCTGTCGCGCATCGTCATCTGCGGCGACTTGCTGACCACGCGCGCCAGCCAGCCCACCCATGTCTTGTCGGCCTGCTACCGCTTCCTCGACAGCCTCGTGTCTGCCACTCCTTCTTCTGGTGCTGTCGCCCACGTGCCGCACATCAACATCCTCCTGGGCAATCATGACCTCGCATACCGCCACGACACGGCCCATGCTACTTCTGCCCTCGACGCGCTGCGCCTCGCTGCCCCTGCGGGTGTGGAATTGCATTGGGATGTGGGCTCCCACGTCTGGGACGGCCGGAGGGTCCTGACCCTGCCGTTTCGCGAAGCACAGGGTGAGCTCGTCGAGGCTGTGGCGAGTCTATCGGACAAGGAAGCCGAGCAGACAGTGGCCTTTGCGCACCTGGCGCTGCATCGCGCCATCACCCAGCGGTACGTGGTCAAGCCGTCGTCGATGACGGCTCCTGGTGGCAAGAGGAAGACGGGCATGGGGTCCGTGTCCTACCATGGACTTGTTGGGCCGGGAGCGTTTGCGAGGCTTGCGAGGACGTTTACGGGGCATTTCCACTGTCACCAGACCATTTTGCAGCGTGAGCAGCGGCAAGGTCGTGGTGCAAAAGCACCATCACTGGCACAGTTGCAAGGAAGCGTGACGTATGTTGGCTCGCCGCTGCAACTCACCTGGGCCGACCTGTGGGACGAACAACGCGGCGTCATCCTCTTGGACCCGGAGACGCTTGAGCACGAGCTCGTCGTCAACCCCCATGCTGTAGGCTACACCACCGCCGAGGTGGACCAGGTGCTGCGTGGTTCGGTGGACGTGGAGTCTCTCCGGGACAAGCATGTCATGCTGCTGGGTGATCTCACACGATTCAAGTACGCTGCTGCCAGGGACGCGCTTGTCTCGCTCGGGGCGCGCAGTATCAGGAACTGGAGCCCCATTACGCCTCGATTCCAGGGCACAGTGGCCTTGCGCGGTTTAGGGGCCTCGATGCCTGCCAGTGATGCTGCACTGCAGCGGCCCAGTCTGGAGGTGGAGGAGGAGGAGGAGGAGGAGGAGAAGAAGGAGGACGGCACGAGGGAAAAGGCGGGAGAGAATGTTGAGGAGCAGCGGGCACCCAGCACACCTGACCTGGCAGCACTGACTACAGCTTCGTCGCATCAGCCCGAGCAGATTGATCTTCAAGAGCAGATTGTCAGATATGTGGATGCTCTTGAGCTGGATGAACAGCTGGCCAAATCGAAAGACGTGCTGGTCCAGGTAGGCCGAAATTTGTTGGTGGCCACAGCCAGCCAGCAGCAACAACAACACGAGGACCAGCCCTTGAAAGGGACCGATGAAGCAGAGATACCCGACTACAGAAGCATTCTTCCTCCGCGCACCAAAACGGGAAGGCTGGCTAAGAGCGCGGCCACATCCTCAGCAGAGTCGATAGCTCACACCGCGCTCCCCTCACCCTCTGTCTTCGATGCCAAACCCCGCTCGCTCACTATAACCAACTTCCTTGGCGTACAGGCTCCCCTTCACCTCGAATTTGGCGTCCACATCCCACGCGGCCTGACCTTCCTTGTCGGCGAGAACGGCTCGGGCAAAAGCACCCTGATTGAAGCCATGGTCTGGTGCCAATTCGGCAAGTGTCTGCGCAGCGGCCTGGGCGCCAATGACGTTGTCAACGACAAGGCCAAGCGCAACTGCAGCGTGCGGCTCGAGTTCGACAATGGCTACGCGATTACGCGGTTCCGCAAGCACAAGGAGTTTGGGAACCGCGTGCTGGTCGAGCTGAATGGGAGACTGCTGCCCGAGTTTGAGGCGGCCGATTCCAAGACTACGCAGGCAGGTCTTGACGAGCTGCTCTCGATGGACTACAACACCTTTTTGCGAACCATTGTGCTGGGCCACGAGAGTGCCACGAGTTTTCTGAGCTCTACGCCGGCGCAGCGCAGGGACTTGATCTTGTCTGTCTTGGGGCTGGAGATACTGGACCAGTATGCCGTTGTCACGAGGTCTGTGCTGCGCGGCCTGAACGATGATCTTGACAAGATGCAGTCCAAGATCGACGGGCTGCAACAGACGCTGCATCATGTGGACGAGCGCATCAGTGGTTTCCAGAGCACGCAGAAGCGCTTGGAAGCGGAGCTGCGACAGGCAAACAAGGAGCAGCAGACGTCTCTTGCGGCTCTCGAGGCGGGCATGCCTGGCTTGAACGCTGCGGACCTTGCAGCTCAGACGGCGCAGTTGGACGAGAAGATGTCTGCAGCGCAGCAACGGGTCGAGACGCTGCTGCAGCAAAAGCGGCTGGTGGATACGCGGAGAGCCTTCGAAAAGGCCAGAGATCGCAACCGTGGGCAAAGGAAGGAGATGTCCCTTCATTTGAGGGGTCTCGAGGATTCAGTGTCCCGACTGGTTGCCGAGAAGCCCAGTGACGATATTGAAGTTGGAGCGCAACCGACGGGCCTCCTCGCCAGGATGCCCGGATGGTTGTCCGCTTCCATGCTGAAAATGTGCGAAAAGATGCAGAGAGTCGACGCGGACCTCGGCGCGTGGGTTCAGCTTCCTGCGCCTGAGCCATTGTGGCCGCGTATACTGAGGCAGCTCGCCAAGGTGTCCATACTCGTCTTGCGGCTTCCACTGAGAACGTTGCGTAGAGTGACCGGGGTCGATGCACAAAAGGAAGCAATAGCAAAGAAGGAGCAGGAGCGGTTGGATTACCGCACGTCGATGGAGCGACTAGAGGCCAGACTCGATGAAAGCCGTCGCCAACTATCCGAACTGGAAAGCCTCGACTCGGATACCCGATTTATCGAGCAAGTGGCCGCCGACAAGAACATGTCGCGAGCCGATGTGCAGAGCTGTCTGGACCACATGTCTGCAGACGATGCGATGGACAAAGCAAGCACTATTTTTTCCCAATCCGACGAAGCTGTCCGCACCCTCATGGACCTCCAGAGCCAGCGCCAGGCCCACGACGAAAGAAGAGCGCGACTAGCAAAGGCGCAAGCCGCCATCGCCATGACCAAGGAAAAACTGACAACCTACGCACACATTCTCGAGACTGAAGCGGCGGAACGCGCGAAGATGGCCGCGAACCGCAATGTGCTGGCGGCAGAAATGGAAACCCTCGCTGCGGACCGCGACCTCATTGACTTTTGGGCGTCTGCACTCGCGCAGAAATCCCGCCGCATCTCCTCCTCCTCCTCCTCTTCGTCTGCTGCTACCTCCTACACATTCCGACAATTCGTCCTCGAGCAGTCCCTTGCGGAACTCAACGCAATCAACACCCAGATCCTCGCCATCTTGTTTGAAGAAAGCCGCCACAGCGCAGCCCTGACAACAGGCATGCTACGTTCTCTTTTCCTCGACAACGACCCCAACACTCTCACCGGCGACTCTGACGGTGGCGGCGGCGGCGGCGGCGAGACAGCCGCGGCGCTCGACAGCTCTCTGTCCATTGACCCGCGCCTCTCGTACGGCAAGCGAAGCGGCGGGGAGCGCAAACGCATTGACCTGGCCTTGTTCTTTGCCCTGCTGTACCTGGGCCACGCGCGGTCGCCGCACCGCGCGCACTACATGCTTGTCGACGAGGTCTTTGACAGTCTGGACGCCGCGGGCCAGGCGGCGGTGGTCAAGTGGTGCGATTTCATGGCTGCGTCGCGGGTGTCGTACCTTGTCATCATTACGCACAGTGAGCATCTCGTGTCGCACGGCATTGTGTCGGGGGAGAATGAGCAGGATCACGGGGCCGGGAGTGTGGTGCTTACTGCGCGGATGGGAGAGGACGGGGTGCAGTTGGAGAGGAATGGTGAGAATATTGGGTGAATGGGATTGCTTTTCACACACCCCGCGCACAGTCGCTGTTTGTGATCCCGCCTGGAACCAATGCACCACCACCACCACAGGGCTTTGAAGTTGTATGCTGGGGATTTCCCGGCAGCCAGTTGGGACCAGATAGACTACAGATGCTTCCTAAGGATCTGCCCGGCGGACTCTAGCAGCGCAAGATCCGGAGGAGGACCACTTCCACCCGGCAGCACCAACGCGTCCCGGCGGTGGGAAGAAGACAAGGCCCCAGACGCAGTGAATCCGAATCCGAATCCGAATCCCATCGGCTTCCTCCCCCAAGCCCACCACCACGCAAAGAAAGAAGCACACGTTAACGGCACGGCAAACGCCCAATAAATCCAAATCTCACCCGCAACACTCCATCCTCCTCCTCCTCCTCCTCCTCCTCCTCCTCCTCCCGTGCCATCCCCCCCGCCGCCACCACCATCAAAACTAAAAAACGACATGCTGAAAATCGCCGAGACAAACGTCGGCGGCACGAAGGCCAAGCCGATGAAGGCAACCGTCTTCATGGCCGCGCCGTCTGCCTGCGCGAGGTGCGCGACGTGCATCGAGGCACTGGCGTCGTGCTGCGCGACGGTGTGGAAGGCGAGCTGGATCTCGTTGAGGAGGCGCTTCTCGGTCGACGCGGCGCGGTGGCGCAGGCTGGTGAGCATGTGGTGGGCGAAGGCGAGGCGGCTGTGAATCGCGAGGGACGTGGCTGGGTGGAATAATGTGTTACTGGTGGTGTTGCTTGGTACATTGGGGTCGAGCGATGACGGGGATGTGGGCGCTCGCCGCAGCGCAGCATCGTGCTCGTTGAGGATGCGTTGCATTGTTTCCACGACTACGTCCAGCGTCTCGGTGACGTGGATCGCGTGGCGGGCCATGTCGTGGAGGCGGCGGTAGTCTGGTCGCGGGATTGCCGCTGGCGCTGCGCCGCATCCTCCGTTTGTGGAGTCACGACCTCCAGGAGACGCAGTCCACGGCATGGGGTTCTTTTCCATGGCGCGGATGTGGTTCCGGATGGCCCAGACGGAGGCGTCTTCGAGGGGCACGATGACGTCTGTTGCTAAGCGGGCGTAGACCCAGAAGGGGTCGGTTGCGTCGTCTGCGTCGGAGGCGAGGTTGGACATGCGCCGTGGGTGGTGTTGGACCGAGGGCGCTGCTGGGACGGCGGTGCTACATGATGGCGACGAGGAGGAGGAGGAGCAGCAGCAGCTGTCGTCGCTGTAGTTCTTGGTGATCCTGGTGGTGATCTGCGGTTTCAGCGCATCCAATACCCGAGCTGTCAGGTCTGCGGACGTGTCGAAGAGGACAAGGGTCGTTTGGCGGGTTCGGGGCGACCAGCGTGCAAAGAGGGCGAGCTTGTCCCATGTGTAGTGGAGGGTTGGGTGGACGAGTTTTGTTTCGAAGTAGGCTCATGTGTCTGTTTTTTTTTTTTTTTTTTTTTTTTTTTTTTTTTTTTTTTTGTTGGTGAGCATGTGTTTAGTGGTGTTGGTTTTATGTGTCTAAAATAAAGGATGAAGAATGTATATGGATATGTGTGTATAAGAATGAAGTATATAAATATCAAGAGCAAAAAAAGGGAAATTGGACTATCGTGTTATATTATAGAACTAAAAGGCTGGTAGTGATTTGGGAAAGATGGATAGTTCAAGACTCAAAATCTAACAGAATAGAATACAAAAGAAAAGCGCAAAGAGGGAGAAAATACTCCTCAAACTTACTATAACCGACACTGCCCTGTGGGAGATCCTCATCCCCCACAACAGCGTCTCCTCGCGGCGTCACACTGCACCCAAAGTACCTGTTGGACCGCCGGCAGGTGTCGGACCACCATAGCTCGGGGATGCGGAGCGCGGTGCTCAGCACGGATCGTACGCGACATTGTGTTGTGGCTGTTGTTGTGCTGGTGCAGGTGCGGGCGTGGGTTGCGCTTGCGAGGCTGTTGCGAGGCTGTTGTTGGTCAATTTCCTCTCTCTTTCTCTCTTTTTCTTCTCTTTTGTACTGTTGAGTATGGTGTTGTTGCTCTTGAAGATGATGAGATGTGATGGGTGTAGGTGATGGAATTTGGGTGGTTGGGGGGAACTGACACTATGCATATTGGAGAGGAGGAGGATGATGATGATGATGACACCGACGATAGTGCATCAGTAGATTTGACCTCGCGCAAGGACGTGATATCTTGGACGGTGAGGGCGGTGGGTTTGCATTCGCGGCGGTGCCAGTGTGGGTTGATGCCGTTGTCTGTTTTGTCTCGTATGAACAATACAAGAGAGGGTTTTTTCATCAGTTACACTGTCAAATAACTATACATCTTGATCTGAAAACGAGGGTTTTCTACCATTGCCATCAGCCCAGTGCAGGATGGATATCTCTGGACAAGTACAGTGGTGTGCCATGGAAAGGTGGTGAGTAGAAGCTAGAAGAGGATAGGATTTGCTATAACTGTTTTGTGATATAAAGAAGGGTGGGTGGATGGAAGCACTCCAAAAGAGATCAATCTGTTCTCTCTCTCGAGGTAATAGAAAGAAAAACAAACGAAACAAACGAGAGAAAAGAAACAAAACACTGCCAGCGAGTTCAAGCGTTCGGGAAGCGGCTACGCACGACGCACATCCGTCCAGCTGCAATGCTACTAAACTCTGGATTGGGTCGCTACGAGAGTCTTGTATGGATGTGCCAACAACTTGTGTACCGGGAAACGGCAGGATTGGGCAGCAAACACGGCGTCAGGAGTTGGCTGTGTATGTGGCGAGTTTTCAAGGCAGCTTCTAGTGAGGCACGAGGCTGTGCTTGCTCATCTATATCCGGTTGACTTGCGATGTCGATATTTTGAGCCAGATGGGGTGGCAGAACAGGGCGAAATAGTCGTTGGCAGGGCGAAAGCAACTACAGGTCAGCCCAGGAAGGTCTCCCCTCGCCTGGTGGTTTGTTCTAACCAGAAGAAATAGCGACACTGGGGGCTTCTTTGTATAAAGCTCTTCTTCTTCTTTGGATATTTCTCGGGCCACCTGCTATATCCTTTATACATCTTCGGCCCACGGCACCGTAACACCTTTTCTTCCTCGTTCTATCCTGCCACTCTAGCACAAAAGGATTGGCACCGGCCCTGAGCCACTTTGTATTGTGCCGTTTCGCTCGGACTTGCATTGCCTATAGACTATAGTACACCGGAACGCCGGCAGTGTCCCGCCTTCTCTAGCCAAGTCCCCGAGAAACAACCACGTAGACACCTCCACCTCCACCTCCGGACATTCTTGGGCTGATGAACTACTCACTACTCGTACGCAGGTACCGCAGGCTGGCTGGCCAGCTATTGTGACACGGGCTGATCCCGTTTCAGCCCCGAGAGCCCGTGTCACCGGCCCGATCCGGACTCTTTGTTGGCTCCGGACTTCCCCATCGCATCTTGTTCTCGGATTCGGATCCGTTCGAGGGGGTATTCATACAGTGAGTGGCATCTGCAAACAAAGCTATTTTAACGTCGGCCAACTTATTGGCGGTGGTGTGCTGCCGTTCCAAGCCCTTTCCAAGGACTTGCTACATAGAATTCCAGGAGTATAAACCACCTCTCGGACGCTTCTTCTTTTTTGTCTATATTTTCTGTTGATCTTCTTCTTTTTCTTTCCTTTTTTCTTTTCTAAACCATGAAATCCTTTCGTGTCTTTGGCTCAGCGGCACGCTCAACATCATCCCAACCTAAACCAGGCTTCTTCACCGCGGCACACTATTCTTCTTCTTCCTCATCCTCATCCGGAGCAGCAGCAGCAGCAGCAGCAGCAGCAGCAGCCTCCCGTCGCGGCAAAATGTCTGGCGCCGAGGACTTCCTGGGCACCCACGGCCTGGCAGTGTTCAAAGGGCTCGCGGTGGCGGGTGTCGGCGGTGCCATTCTGTCCAAGCTGCTGCTGAACAGCAACAAGAGTGACAGTGACTCGTTGGCGGCCAACGCAGGGCCCAGAAAGGTGTTTGGACGGGCGGGTCCTGTGTTTACGAGCCTGGAGCTGCAGAGCAGCGAGGATGTCTGTCAGAATGTGAAGAAGCTGCGGTTTGCGCTGCCCAAGGGTAGCGATGTGAGTGGGTTGCCGTTGACTTGTAAGTCGTTTGTTTTTGTTGTTCCTATATTCTTTCTTTTTTCTCCCCTTTTTTTTCCCACGCCACACCACAAGTCAAAACAAAGAATTAACAGCATCCAGCCGCCCTGCTCACCTTCCACATCCCACAAGGAGGCTACCTGCCCGTCCTCCGCCCCTACACGCCCATCTCGCCCAGCGACCAACCGGGCACCGTCGACTTCCTCATCAAGCGGTACCCCAACGGCAAGGCCTCGACGCACATGCACTCGCTCGCGCCGGGCGACAAGCTGCTCTTCGCCGTCGTCATCCCGGGCTACAAGTGGACGGCCAACCAGCACGACTCGGTGACGCTGGTCGCGGGCGGCGCGGGCATCACGCCGTGCTACCAGCTGCTGCGCGGCATCCTGCACAACCCGGCGGACCGGACGCGCGTGCGGCTGCTGTTTGGCGCCAACACGATGCGCGAGGCGCTGCTGCTGCGCGACGAGCTGGCGCAGCTCGAGGCGCAGTACGGGCGCGACCGCTTCCGCGCCGTGTATGCGGTCGCGGACGGCGAGGGCGCCGAGAGCGGCAAGGGGAGCCAGTTCCGCAAGGGCTTTGTCACGGAGACGATGCTGCGCGAGGTGGCGGCGCCGGCGAGCGAGGCCAATACCAAGATTATGGTCTGTGGGCCGCCGCCGATGGAGGAGGCGCTGCTGGGCAAGAAGGGATGGGGGGGGAGAGGAGAGGGCATTCTGGCGCGGCTGGGGTATCGTAAGGATCAGATTCATCAGTTTTAGATGCTTGTGTTTGTTTGTTGTTATCATTGATCATGTTTCTTGCTGTTGTTGTTGTTGCTGTTGTTGTTATTAGGGAGAGATTTGGGTTGGTGAGCATAGCGGGTATATATTTACATTCTGACCAAGCAAGAAAGAAAGCCATGTCCTTTTGTTGAATACACTCTTGATACAGACCAATGCCTTCTATCTTGAGACTTTGCACACTCACTCTGAGCCTTCCTCCTCTTCCTCCTCCTCCCCAGCCTGCTCCTCCACCCTCGCCTGCAACGCCGCCACGCGCGCCATCCACTCGACCACGCCCCCCTCGCCATCCACGGCCGCCTCCCGCCACCAACCCATCCCACCCGCCGTCCAAAACGCCCACTTGCTCAGCGCATGCGCCTGGCCCGCCACACGCACCAGCCTCTGCACCACCTCGTCCACACGCGCCTCCAACGCGCGCGCCCGCGTGTCGGTGCTCTCGGCGTGCTCCGGCACCGCCACGGCATCCACCACGCCGCCGCCGCCGCCGCCGCCGCCGTTGCCGCCCAGCTGCTCGGCTGTGACTGGTTCGCCCAGCGTCATCATGCGGTACGCCAGGGGCTGCGGCACGCCGCGATGGGCGAGCGCGGTGGCTGCGAGGGTGGCTGCGAGGGTGGCTGCGATGGTGGTGGTGTGGCTGGGGTGAGGACCGGCGAGCTGGAAGGCGGTGTCGGCCATGGCAATGGGATAGTCGGCCGCGAGGACGAGCGCGCACGCTGCTGCGCCGGTGACGGGGTCCTCTACGGGCGCGACGATGGGGATCGGGGAGCTGCGCATGAGCGTGGTGATGCCGCCGAGAGCCATCGTCAGGATGGAAGCGAGGTCTCGCCTTGCTGCGCTTGAGGGGGCAGAATCAAGGCCGTGGCTGGAGGCGAAGAGGCCGGGCGTCTCGGGGCGCAACACGAGCACTTTGGGCCGGTTGTGGGCGCGGAAGCGGCGCCAGGAAGGGCCGTGGACGAGCCAGGCGAAGCGCGCGATGGATGGATCCGCGCTGCCAGGGTTCTCGAGGGCTTGCTCCAGCTTGGTGAGATACTGTGGCTGGAAGGGAGGCAGGACGTGGGTTGGGCGCTGGGGATCCGGTGCGGAATCGGATGCCGCAGGCGGCTGCAGGTGGGCTGTCAGTTGGCTGTGCAGGTCGTGCAGGATATGTTGTGAGAGGACGTTGCCCTTGGCTGGGTCGGGCGCGAGGCGCAGGTACGCTGCTCCTGGTGGAAGGGTGGGAAGTTTCATGGTGGTTTGGTGATGTGGTTGATATCAAGTTGAGGTTGGAAGGCGGAAGAAAGGCGAAAGTGAGTTGGGATGACGTTGAGGAAGACCCTTGGCACAAGTACCAAAGTATCCGTTGGAAATATGTACCCGGGTACTTTTACAGTTGGCTTTGTATAAAGTCTGCTGTGAATTGTTGATATATGATCGTGACAAGAAGTCAAGCGACAGTTTGCTGTGTCTGTCGCTGGGACTGAGTATATATCGTGTTATGTACTTAGAGACTTGTAAGATATTCGCAATATACCACTATAAAGGCAGCAAGAGGGAACAAAACACGGTTGTAGAGCAGCCAAAGGAAACCAGTAATCAAAACGGAGGCAATGACAGGAGCATCTCTCCCAAAGTAAAAAGTACGTCCACTCTATAAGAACGCCGTTTGAAGACTGAAGCAGACACTGGAGAGTGTTGGTCTTGCGGCAAAACTTGACTTGACCAGCTTTATTTACATCGGCTTAAAACCAGGCGTCAGACTCATCCATCACCAACGCTCGATGAAATCTTTGATTCGTTTGATAGCAGCAGTGGGCCAGCGTCCATCAATACATCTGCAACTTAAGCGGGTAAAGATCCAACTGCCTACTCTGCACAAATGATACAAAAGACAGTTGTTGTGGCTTTGAGTGGCTGAGAATTGTGTCCAGGGCACTACATCTGCGGTTTGCAACACTATACTCACTCTTCTGAATAATCTTTTCAACCCGTTACATCGCTATATCAACGTGCTACAGGCAAGCAAACATATCTCTGTCTTGTTGTGGTTGCCAAGTTACCACCCACGCACAACATGGCATTGTCTGCCAAGTGCAACAAATCTCTGGTATTATTCAGTATCCCCTCGAATAGCTCGAGGACCCAATTACTTGGTCATGGCCACGGCTAAAACACACGATGACTTGCTATATACTGATAACAGAGGAGGATAGAGAACCAGAGCATTCAGTGGAAAGGAGAACAGATGCCTTGGTAGTGTGGAGGCTTTCCACATCATTCTCTCAACCCATCGTGTATAAAAACTGCCTTGTAATCAAGATACTTCCCACTCATCACCATAATCCATAAAACAAACCGATACTAGCACATGCCAGCATCGCCTCCCACGGCCGACCTAGAAAATATCCACAACATACCGCTCGTTCCTCATCCCCTTGACAAACGCAGCAACCTCCTCCTCCGTAGCCTCCTCCCCTTTTGCCCTCCTCGCCTCCAGAATCATGCCCTTCGCCACTTTGCCCACCCCCGCGGCCAATTCCTTACTCCCACAGATATAGAACTTGGCCCCAGCCTGCCACAGCCGGCTCACATCCTCCCAGTCCCTCTCCACGCGGTCTTGCACATATCGACACCTTTTGCGCCCTCGATCATCTTGGCCTTCCTCTCCTTGGCCACCTTCTTCACCATCTGCTTCACGGCTAAACACCCATCTCACCTCCACGGCCCCCATTGCCTCCCACTCTGCAAACTCGTCAGCATACAACTGGTCCTTTCCTTGCCGCCGACAACCCGCAAACAGCACCGCAGGCGCCAACTCGACCTTCTTCTCCTTCTCCTCGTTGGCACTGCCATCATCATCATCATCATCATCATCATTGTTCTTCTTCTTCTTCTTCTGTATCAACGCCGCCCGCTCCTGGACAAACCCGCGAAACGGCGCCAGCCCACTCCCGTTCGCAAACATGACAATGGGCGTCCTGCCCAGCTGCTCCTCGCCCGGCAGGCGGAAGAACTTGTTGGTGCTGCTGCGAAGCGCAACAAGGAGGCGGTCGCCGGGCGCGAGAGAGCGCAGGTAATTCCCCGCTACACCGACGAAGCGTCGGTGCTGCTGCTCTGTGCTGCCCGGTTCTGTGGCTGGGGATGGGGATGAGGATGGGCATGGTTCTGGTTGATACCACGCTGGGGCATCGAGGACGCTGTAGGTCAGTGTTGCAGTGTGCGGCGACAAAAGCGGCGAGGAGGAGATGGAGAAGAGCCGGGTGCGCATGGGTGGGAGGAGGGCGAGGAACGTGCTGAAGGGGAGGAGGGGCGGTGGTGGTCTTGTCTTGCCACTGTTTTGATCGTGCTGTTGTTGTTGTTGTTGTTGACATTGCAAAAGAAGGTCGAGAAGAGTGATGCGCTTGGTGATGACCTCAGCTGTAAAGATGTCTGGCTCCAGGTATCGCTCCAGAGTCTTCTTTACAAGACCCGTAGAAGCCTCCTCTTCTTTGTTTTCAACAGTCGAACACGCGGTTAGCATCATCATCAACATTATCTCGATATCGCGCCGCGTAGCCGGCTGCGAGAGCTCAACGTATCCCTCCAGCAGCTCAGCTATCCCCACCGTGACATTTGTCGGCAGCCCCATCGCCGCTGGTGCGCTGCTGCCGCCGTGGGACCTGATCACCATCTGCCCGTCGCGCGCCAAGTCGAAGAATCGCATGACGCGCTCCACGGCCTGCTTGGGATTCAGCGGCAGCACAGCGAGGTAGTCACCAGCCGTGTACAACGACGACGACGACGACGGCACAGCCATTTCCTCGGGCAGCGCCACCTCGAGATGGCGCTTCTCAGGCTCCCCTGGGCTGGTCAGCTGGCGGGCCTCGACAACGGTGGCCCAGTGCATGTTTTGCTGCTGGAGGTCGGCGGCGCGCTGGGCGCCGTCTCGAGGCCGGGGCGCGATGATGAATTCAATGGCGAGGCAAGGAATGTGTGGCGGCGCTTTGGCAAGCGTCGAGGATACTGCTGCTGCTGCTGCTGCTGCTGATGATGATGATGATGCTCCTTCTCCTTCTTCTTCGTGCGAGGAATACCCAGAGTCTTGGTCTCGTCCCCTGATTCTGGGTTTCCCTCCTTCTTGCCCCATTTCTCCCGACGATGGACAAGATACAGATGACGACGATGATGATGCAAAATGAGCCTCCAGCGCAGGCCACAACTCGTCCGCCGTCCACGCCTCAAAGTCCCCAAAGGTATCCTGCCTGCTCACATCCGACAACCCGCGCGCTGCGACCCTCACACCGCCCGCACTGGCCAGCATCTCGTCGAGCAGCGTGGGGATGCGCTGATAGGTCGCTGTCCAGTCGCTGTAGCCGCACCCAAAGACGGCGTAGCGCACGCCCTTGAGCGCCGCAGCCGCGGTGTCTTGCAGGCTCTGCTGCTGCAGCCAGAGAAAGAACTCGGCGGCGTCGTCGGTGGGCTGGCCCTCGTACGACGCCGTGATGAGCACTGTGGGTGTTTGTCTGGAGAGCGGTGCGTTGTTGCCGCCGTGGGTGGTGGTAATGGTGGCGGCGGCGGCTGCCAGGGCTTGGTTGAGGGGCTTGGCTGCTACTTGGAGGCCCCGGTGTGCGGCTTGGGCGGAGAGTCGTTGAGCGAGAGACTGGCATGTTCCGGTGTTGGAACCGTAGAGGATGGTGAGGTCGGGCTGGGAGGAGGTGGTGGTGGTGTTCTTCTCTTGCACCCCGTTCGCACTTGTCGCAGCAGCAGCAGCAGGAGGAGGAACTGGAGACGCATTCTGGCCAGACAGGCGGTTCAGCAGGATCGTCGGCGTGAGTCCCTCTCTCAGACTGGCCCGCATGAAGAAGTCCTTGGGCTTGATGGTGAGGTTCTGCGCAATCTTCATTTCGTACGTCGGGTCGTCCAGCGTCAGGTCAAACGTCTGCAGGATCAGCGCAACAGCCAGGACGGCTTCCTGCCAGGCAAATGCACGGCCTATACATGCTCTCCTAGGTTAAGATATTCCACCGGTCAGCGAGAACGGTTCATGAGCACTCCTCCTCCACTCACTCCGCAAGAACACACAAACAGCAAAGTGTGCACAAGCGAAGGGGGATAGAGCTTGTCTTTTCTTTCACACTTACATGCCAGTCCCAAACGGCTTCCACGCGTTCTTGGGCAACTTCTCAAACTCCTCGTCCAGCATCCTCTCTGGTCGAAACTCTTCCGCATCCTCGCCCCACACCGTCTTGTCGCGGTGGATCTTGCCCAGCAAGCACGTCACGGGGCTATTCCGCGGAATCTCATACTTGGCCGTCGTCGTCGTCGTCGTCGTCGTCGCATGGAACTCTTTGCCGCCGCCAATGTACACCCTCTCTTCGGTGTTTTCCGGCCGCACGGCGCGCGCAAAGGCGGGTGCTGTGGGGGTGAGCCGCAGGGTCTCGCGCAGGACTGCGTTGATGTAGGCGAGCTCGGTCACGTGCTTGGGCTCGACGCGAGCGTGGCGGCCGACAACGCGGTCGACTTCTTCCTGGGCGGCGCGGTAGGCGGCTGGGTTTTTGAGCAGTTGGAGGAAGGCGAAGGAGAGGAGGCCTGAGGTTGTTTCGTGGCCTGTTGTTTGTGGGGTGTTGATTCCTTTTGTGTTAGAAAGAGATATACAGATAATTCAGAAAAGAAAATAATCAGGGTGATGGGATTGTATACAAGTCTCGACGCACCCGCAATCAAAAAGGTCTGCATATTCGACGCAATCAGCTCATCCCTCATCGACAGGCCCGTCTTGGGGTCGCGTCCGTGAATCAAAGCATTCAGCAGGTCCTTCTTGTCGGTGGGGTGCTCTCGCCGGTACTGCACCAGCTCGCGCGCCGTCTCGGCCATCAGCTCCTTGCTCTGCGCCACCTGCTGGCTGTGCGCCGGCGAGAGCAGCCGCGAGACGAGCCCCGCGAGCTGGCCGGCGCGGTTCGACTCGTCGAGCACCACGTTCATGGCCTGGATGTAGGCGTGCATGTCGTCGTGGTAGAAGGAGTTGAAGCGGAAGTCCATGGCGCAGAGGGCGATCGAGTCGAGCGTCAGGCGCGAGAAGTCGTCCGTCACGGGGATCTTGTGCTGGGGCCCGAGCCGCGCCCACTTGAGGATGAGTTGGCTGGCGATGTCGTGCATTTCTGTGGGCGTTTTCTTTCTTGTGAGCAATGTCTTTATGATTCTTTTCTGAGGTGTGCCAAGTGTGTTGTTTTGGAAAAGTACGAGTTCGCTTTGGACACTCACCTGGGAACATTTCTGCCACTGCCAGCGGTCCGAACGCGGGCATGAGGATTCGGTGTGCTTGGCCCCAGTCCTCTTCTTTCTCACTCAGCCTGGTTTGGTCCAAGGTTAGCAACCGCTATGCCTGGTGAGATGATATGATTGTAGTACAGAATCCCGTGCTCTACTAGTCGTCTACCGGTCATCAAAGGCCCAAGGCTGGAAAGAGGAGAAATAAAACATAAAAAGAAACATACGCAGTGAACAAGCCCTGGGCTTTGCCAGCACCCAACTCGCTCAGCCGGGGCTGCGTCAGCTTGAAGAAGCGCGTCTCGTCGCACAGCTCGTTGAAGAGGTCGTAGCCTGCGACAAAAAGAACCTCGCGCTGCATGATGCGGACTTTGAAGATGGGGCCGTACGCATCTGCTATTCGCTCCACAGCGTTTAGAGGCACTTCGTCTTGGAGGTCGAGGATGTTGCCGACCAGGGGGAGGCCTTTGGGGCCGGGGATCTCTGTTGGTAGTGCCATGTGTGTTGTGAGGATGTGGTATTGTTTGTGGTTCCTGTAGGAGACGGCGGGTCAACGGTCGAAGGAGACTAATAGTAAGCTTGGAATTGGAGTGAGTGAGTCTATCAGTCTGGACAATGCGTGATGAGCTGTTGATGGTTGCATGAGTCTCTCGCTGGTCAGAGGAGATCTTAACGGTGAATTGTGATGAAAATGTCTAATGCAGAATATCAAAACGAATATGCTCGCACAGCCTCGAATAATACAACACGGCCATGTTCTTATACCATCATCCACGTCTACAAAACGGAATTCGGAACCCCCAAAAACAAACCTTGGAGCCATAAAAGGATGCACCAAGCCAGTTCTTACTCGCTTGTCAGTGGCTTGGATCTTTTCACTTGAAGATCCCTCCGATCTACGATTGTGCGCAGTGCCTGCCCAAGGTAAACCTAAACGATAGCGATCGCGACGGCACACGCGGTAATGGGCACTGCCAGCGCGGCCCTCGCGGCATCATGCTCTTTAGGGACTAGTCTGTTTACATGGCCAAGCGGATCTCTTCTTACACGTCGGCGGATATGCAGTTCCGTTCTCCGGGCTGTGAGACGGGGGGTTCGGTTGGCGGCTTGTCAGACAATATGATTGGTCCTCGTTTTCGTTTTCTATATGCTACTAGTATACTACTTTAGTCAGCATTGGCCTATTGCCTGGACCCTGACGATGCTGACCAAGCAACTCGCTTATGTCAGCCACGACAAGTCCAGTATCAAGAGTCTGCCCTTTGATATTGATCCCTCGAACCACCGCCTCACCCACCCTCGTGCGCCATATCATCACTCTGTGCGTCGCTGGACGCGCACTCGCAATCCAACCGGCCGGATGTTGAACCAGCCGTCCTGCTTCCACGCCCACTTGTCCTCGTCCACAATCTCAAAGTCGCACTCTCGCACCAGCAGCGCCACCACCGTCACCATAAACACCCACGCCCACTCCCGCCCAATACACGCCCTCTTGCCGTTGCCAAACCACTTCTTGACCCCCGCGGGCAGCTCGCCAAACACCCCGCCGCCGTCGCCAGCATCCATCATGCGCTCGGGCCGGAACTCGTCCGCATCGTCGCCAAACACAGCCTTGTCCGTGTTGACGCCCGCCAGCACAATGATCATGGCCTGATCGTGGGCAATGGCGTATTTGCCGCCGCCCAGCAGCACCGGCGACGTGTCGACGTGGCCCGAGGCTGTGGTCCGGGGCCGGGGCTCAATGTTGAAGCCGGGCGCGGCACACGAGAGGCGCAGTGTCTCGCGGACGATGCCTTGGATGTACTTGAGCTGCTCGAGGTGGTCGGGGGTGAGCGTTTCCTGCTGCTCTC
Source organism: Coniella vitis (assembly GCA_011317545.1). Classification (NCBI taxonomy): domain Eukaryota; kingdom Fungi; phylum Ascomycota; class Sordariomycetes; order Diaporthales; family Schizoparmaceae; genus Coniella; species Coniella vitis. The sequence continues at coordinate 513,334 of WUJK01000013.1, forward strand.
CCCCTCCTCCTCCTTCTTCATCGTCGTCTTGTTGTCCTCTTTGGCCTCGATGATTGCCTCTGCCATCAGCCCCCCACGGGCCCCAAACCCCATCGACCTCCCTCCGCGCCCTCTCCCAACACGCCCGGTTCCTACACAAGAAATACACCGCACTCGCAATCGCACACGGCGCCGTGCTGCTCCCAATCGGCATGCTCACAATCTCATCCACCACCTGGCTCTCCCTCAGCCCCGTCCCCGTCACCGGGTCCTTGCCCTGCAGCAGCGCCCCCAGCAGATCCCTCTTGCCAGTCGGGTTCCGCCGTCTGTGCTCGAGGATCTCCTCCCGCGCGTACCGTTGCCGCATCGTCGTGATGGCGTCCTGCCACTTCCTGCCATGCAGGAGCCAGTTGACCACCCGCAGCCGCGTCGGTCGCTTCATGGCCTCCGAGGTGGCGTCTTCCATCCCGCGCAGCATGGGGTGCGGGTCCGCTGCGGTGATGCAGTGCAGGCGGCGCCCAAAGAGCGTCAGCGTCGTTGCCTCGAGGTTGAGTCTGTTGAGCTCGTCCACGAGGAGGATGCCTTGCCCACGGTCGGCGTGCACAGATGCTGTGTTGCTGTTGTTGTCCTTGTTGCTGTTGTCATCACCGCTCTGATCCAGCCAGCGGCGGCGGAGAAGGTCTTGCGATACCAAGCCTGCTATCTCGCGCACCCATTGCGCGACAGTCTCGCTACTGGTGGTGATGCCAGGTGGCGCTGGTGTCGCTGCCCTCTGCTGTCCCATTTGCTCCGCTTCACCCTCACCACCACCATCACGCACAGCAGAAGCAGAAAAGGAAGAAGGAAGCAAGACAGGCGCACAGATCCGATGCGCCACCCCCCACGCACCCGCCTCCTCCCCCTCCTCCCCCTCCTCATACGCCGTAAACAGCGCGTCGTGCACCGCGTCGCGAATCTCGACGATCGGCCCGCCGACGTACTTGCGGAACCGCCGCTCGTCGCAGAGCTCCTCGGCCAACGCGGCGCCCGCGACACAGACGAGCGTGTGGCCGAGGATGGTGAGCTTGAAGATTTCGCCGTGCTTGCGGGCGAGGGTCGCGAGCGAGGACCATGTGTTGGAGGGGTCGACTGTGTTTTTGTGTTTTTCACAAAATGTGTGTTTTGGTTAGCGGGTGGTTTGTTTCTCTCTTGTTTCTTTTTCTTTTTTCCTTTTTTTTTTTTTCTCGTGATGAGAATGATGAGAGAGGGGTAAAACGGTATGCTTTTTGGACCGTCACTCACCGTCAAAGATGTTGCCCAGCAGTGGAATGCCCCGCGGCTGGGGAATCGGCTGAGACATGATGATATGGCTCTCTCACTACACAAGCCTCTCCTTTTAACCGATTTACTGTCCAGTCCGACGACTGAGCTTCTCAGGAAAGTGAAGAGATAAAACGAGGATGAACTTCTAACCCACTCCTCAGGGGAAAGAAAACGGCTGTGCTCACAGTTCGAGCCAGCAAAGGAACAACCAACAAAAGAAAAACGAAAACGAAACGAGCGCACGGCAGCACGGAGACACAACAGGTGACCACTGACAGTGGGGAGAAGACCTTCCGCGATGAGGAGTGTGCTTCTGTGTAACCTCACTCGGAGGCTGTGATCTGCTACCTTGTGCTTCACACCACCCGCCACCGCCCAAACACCAGACCAGTAGTTTTATACATGGTAGGTGTAGCATAGCATGCACGAACCCTTGTCCTCATCCTCTTTATATCCCGATCAAAATATAGTATGATCCCTCGAAAGAAGAAATAAAAAAAGCCACCGATCGTCGTCCTCGCAGGCTTGACTATAAGCCTACTACTGCCGACCAACCAATCAACCTACTAAACAAACCTCACCGCACATTAAAATGCGGAGCAACCAGCTGTACTACTACTATAGTATGTACTATGTCCCCTATCCTCTCTCTCTCTCCCCCGTTCCATCGTACCACCACCATCCGTGCCGATTTGCTCCACGATTCTCGGCTTTCTTCGGTCCATAGCCCTTTTTTGTTCTTGTCTTCCATTCTGCCCCATCCTACCATCCATCCATCCCTCCATCCCTTCATCGTATCAAACAGCAAACACAAACCTCTACACCATGTATGCATCCGCCCCATGGTGTTTTGGCGTTTTGGTGGCGTCTGAGCTGGCATGGTTGCAGCCAGGATAGCAAAGCCGGGATAGCAGCATACGAAATATCATAAGGCGTACAGCGGCGTTCCCCGAGACATGCGTTTTCCATCTCGCTCTCGCTCGCTCCCTTGCTTTGTGCTTCATGGATTACATTCACAGATTGATAGACAGACAGACAGACAGACAGATAGACAGACAGACAACAAGCCCCCCCCCCCCTCCTTTCTCCCCCATCCAATTCCATCCTTATCCTCACACAGAGTCAGGTAAGGTCAGTCAGTATCAGAAAAAGAAACGTCAGCATCATCTTCACCGCACAAATAACCTACCTCCTCTTCCTCCTCCTCCTCCTCCTCCTCCGCCTCCTTCTTCTTCTTGTTAGTAATAATCATCAAATTCCTTAAGCCCCCATTGCCTTCCTCACTCTACCCCTCGTTTCTCTTTCCATTTTCATCTCCTCTGATCTCCTTGGAAGCATGCCTAGGTATATATATATATATATATATATAGGAATGACCTCTTAAAAACCCGTTGTACCACGTAAAGGATATAACCCAGCCCCAAACATACAACCCACAATACAAACTCCCCAGAGATAGATACATAATACATGCAAAACATCACTAACAGGGACAACAAAGAAAATACTTCTTTGCTTACTCCATTAACGTTGCGAGTAGTAAATAAAACCCACGCATAAACTCCCGCAACCCCCAAAGTTCTAAATCGAACCAAAAAAAAAACAAAAAACAAAAAACAAAAAAACTTTCCCTGCCCTACATACCCTATAAACGTACATATAGACAAAGAATAGTAGTGAAATAAAATAGTATGATAGTATCAGTAGTGAGTGTATAATAAATTAAAAACAAGCGAATAGATATATATATATATATATATATATATATATCCCCTCCCTTCCGCCTTTTTTCTCTGGCTTTCTTTCCTTCCTTTCCTTGCTTTATGGGCCCCAAAAGAATAAGCCACTGAACTAATAGTTTATAAACCGAGGGGTATCGTCGTATCGAGTATCAAGTACATCTATCGAGTGTGAGAGACAGTGAGAGTTAAAAAAAAAAAAAGAAAAGAGGAAGAATAAAAGTGCAACACCACCCCCCCTTGAAAAAAAAAAAGAAAAGAGAAGAGGAAAAAAAACTCAAGTTCAAGAACAAGGAAATAATAAGCCAGAGTCATAGTCTGTCAAACCCCCATCTTCCATTCTTCCCCCCCCTCCCCCCTTCATCCTTCGCCAACCGCATATACCCATCCACCCGGGGTATTAACAAAAGTCATCAAAGGTATAATGTAAAAATGAAAACATATCGAAGCAGATCAGCCACGGCCTGACACCTCCCCGGCACCACCACCATCACCAAGAGACAAAAAAACAAAACACTCGGGCCGTTGGGCATCAGTCCGCTAGCTTCGTGTCTGTCTGCTTGCTTGCTTGCTTGCTTGCTCTTGATAGATAAATGGATGGGACTCGGAGGGGGTATAGTATAGGCTTTCAACCCTTAAAAAAAAAGTCCAAATGCAAAAATCAAAATCATACACTCAACAAGCCATCCCCCCGATCCGAACTCCGGCTTGCCATGCCGCCCCGATTAAATTCAATCCCATAATCCCCGCCACTAACCATGTCAAAAGCACCAAAGCCGCCATTCTCCTCGCCCGGCTCGGACCCCCGGAAACTAAGCCTGTCCTCCTGGTCCAGACTTCCCCGCGCCGCCCGCTGTGCCACCTCGCGCTCCTTGTAAATCTCCGTCTTGCGCACGTCTGCAGCCTGCAACACATCCACATACGTGCGAAACTTGACAATCTCTCGCAACAGGTAGGCACTCTTGCGCTCCCAGTTCGCCATGGCCCGCTGCGCATTGTGGCCGCGTGGTGTGAAGGCGAGGAGCATCGGGCTGCGTAGTTGATTGTGCTGCTGTAGCTCCTCCTCAATGGACTTGACGTAGCTGACGAGGACATCGAGTTGTTCCTTTTCGCTGGCGTTGGACGGCCGCATGGACTGCGTGGGTGGCGTCCACTCGGCAATGGTCACCTTATCGCCGGGGAGCTTGTTGCTGGCTGTGGCGAGGCTGCTGCCGCTGCGGGACGTGGATGGGCCGAAATCGAGAGAGCCGACGGAGCGGAAACTACTGCCGCGCGAGTGCATGCTGGAGCGTGCAGCATTGCTATGGCTGCGTTGCCGCCCAGCAGGACCCGCTGTTGCCGCCGCGGAAAAGCTGCCGCCGCGGCCCCTGCCAGTGCTGTCGTTGATGGCTGATACGAGAGCATTGTTGATGATGGCTTCGCTCCAGCCGTATTCCATATTCGACACACCGCCAATCATGGGGTGCGTGCTGAGTCTTGCGCTCCAGTAATTCGCCGTCATGACAAACTCGTTGCAAATCTCGGGCGTGCCGCCATGGAAGAGATGCACGGCGCCGGTGGGCAGAGAAAGCGCCCAGACATGTGGCCGCTGCTTGGAGTAACCGGGCGGTGGAAGGGTAGAGGCCAGTGCAAGACGCAGATTCCAGGTGCCAAGCGTTGTGGCATTCTCCTGCCAGTTGCCGCCGCCCACAACAGCGCCCTTTTTGGGAACGTTGCGACTCCGACGGCCGACAGACTTTTGGGGTGTGAAGGAGAAGATGCTCATGTTGCCCTTTTGTACGACGGCAAACACTTCTGTCCAGTTGCGGTCCTTGGCCTTCTTCCCGACGCCGTCCAGGTGGTGCTTGTGTATGACCATACCTTCCTTTACCCAGGGCGGTCCCGCAAGCTCCAGCGACTCGTCCTGAAGCATGTGTGTCGTTGCCTTGACATCGTCACTCACCAGTGAGGTCACACTGCTTCTGGGATCTTCGCGGATAATGGCTTGGCTCAGAGCGTTGGCAAAGCCGATCGACTGCTGGTAGTCGCCTCGTGGGAAGCGCGAGCCAAACGAGTCCATAGACATGGAAGTGTGCGTTCTGCCCAAGGAGGCCCGGCTCCACGTGGCTACCGAGTCGACCGGGCTCCACATGGACTGCCCGTCATCAAAACTCGTTCTGCTAGACGAGAACCCAGCACTACCGAATCCTCGAGGTCGGGAACGGCTCTTGGATGCCCATCGTGGATTGCCGGCTCGTATTGACTCTGGGCCCACTCTTCCTCTAGCCGAGGGGTTCTCGGAGGGTGCCTTGCTGAGGACGCTGGGGGAGCGCTTCAGCATGCCCATGACAGACAAACCGCCAGCAGACGGCAATCCTTGCGCAGGCTCTGCGCCATAGAGCGGCAGGCGCTCGTCGCGAATGGAAGCGTAGATGTCCTTGAGCACAATCTCCATTTGGCCCTCCCAGCTCTTGAGGGGCCCGTCAAATGGCGATCGCACCAAGGGTCCACAGTCATCCCCGTCGGTAGGCGCATCGCCCAGCGCCGATCCCGCTCTTCCAGGGAGTTTAATGAACGAGTTGCGGAAATTGATCCGCTCATGCTCGGCAGAGTTTCGCCGCTCGTCCAGAGTGGAACCCTTGCCGGGCAGAATGCTTGGTCGGTCATAGGCGCCAGGAGACGAGTCTGCAATAGCTTGCCGGACGGTGGTCATGGTGTTCTTGATGAATTGACTGCGCGTCATCTTGTACTCGATGTCGGCCATGTGCAAGTCTGTGTTGAGCAGCATAATCGAGTAGCAGATGGTGTGAACCACATCTAAGAATATAGGTCAGCAAAACAGTATTCCTCAGGGGTGAGAGCACAGAGAAAGGGCAAGATTTACCCATGGACTTGAAGCCATGATTAGGATTGCAGTCACACCAACGCGTCGAGAAGCAGACAAGAATGCGGTCCACTTGCTGCGTCTCTGCTCTCAGAATAAGCCGGTTGCAAACCTCGCGCAAGCATGCGACAATGCTCTTGTTGGCAAAGTCATACAGGTCCATGTATGCCTGGAGCGTGCGTTGCCGAACGGGCCCTTCCTCGCCCATCCACGACGCGGCTTTTTCCTTGGGTATAAAGTCTTCGTTTCCATCAAATATCTTTTGCGCCTTGGCCTTGTCATCCTCGGTCGGCTCGCCCACGATGAATTCCGGCTCGTCGAATGGATGCTTGGCATCTTGCACGTTCGCCTTGAAATCGAGGTCCAGCCCGTCAACCTTGAGGTCCGGAATACTAGCCGCAGACGCACGCGACTTGAGGGTTACGTCGGTCTTGAAGCCTTCGATTGGCAACGTCAAGCTCCCAGCACGGTCGCTTGTTTCCGAAGCCATGCTCTCGCGGGTGAGCCGGTTCAGCTTCGAGTCCTTGAAGTGATGGTTTCTTGCAGAGGGCGACGCATCGGTATCAAGGGGTGCCAGAGACAGGCGACTGCCCGGGTTCGGTGACCTGGAGCGAGTGGCCATTGCCGGGTGAGAAGCTTGTCTTCGGACGAATTGGGGGCTGACATCGCTCTCGCTATTGTCGTGCAGGAAGGAGCCGCTGCGCTCATAGTCGTAGAGCGGCCTCAAGGGGTTCTGTGTCGGTGTCTCGGGCGCTCGTTTGAGGGGCGCGGGGCTTCTGTCCGCCCTGGTTCGCGACTCGGATCGTGGAACCGACCGAATGGTAGCTCTGGGATCTGGCTCATAGTCGGGAGAAAAGCTTCGGAGCGGTGTAGTCCGATCCGCACCAGGCATCTGGTGGAGTTCCTCGACTGCAGAATGATAGACGGACAGGGCGAGGTCATCGCGGGGGGTGCTACGGCCCGACGAGGATGCGGACTCGGATGCCTTGAGATAGGGGTCCATAGCCTTTCGCAAGCTTGTGATGGGGCTGGGTTCAAGCTTGGGGGCTAAGCCTTCGAACCGTTTTGCAGGGGCCGGAGGCAGTTCGGCCGGCTGGATAATGGCCGGAGGCAATGTAGGTGGGAGAGGAGGCGGGTCGACATTCGTAACGGAGACGGACTTTTTGCGGCGTCGGAAAAAGCCTGAAGGCTTCTTTTGTATCCCATGAGACGACGATGTTTGCCGAGGAGCTGCATTGTCTGACGGTGCAGAGCTTGGAGGCGATTGGTGGCTATTCATGGTGGTGGTGTTGGTGGGCGTGGTGGTCGTGGTGGTGTTCCAGCTGTAGGGGGCGGCGGAAAATGCAGCAGACGGGGCGGCGGCGGCAGCAGCAGCAGAAAGCGAAGCGGTTGGGGGTAAAGTTGCGGACTGGTCCAGAGCAGCGACGACGCTATTCTTTGAGCCGCCTCCAAACATGCGCCTAAAGAAACTAGGTTGTCTCTCCTTTGGCAGCGCGGCGGCCGGTGTTGGAACGGGAAGCGCGTGCACAGGCTCCTTGGCCTTTTCATAACCGACGTGGGGAGCCGGCGCGGGATCGCCATCCAAGGAAGGTAATACATCTGTGTCGAGAGCGGCAGCGCCAGCGGCGCCAGCGGTGCTGGGCAAGGGGGGCAAAGGAGCACTATGGACGTCGTGCAGCGTCTCGCGGCGAGATGACGAGGTGTGCGGTGGGTGTGGGAATTGGTGGTGCAGCGGTGCATTGTGCTTGGCGGCGCTCGTACTGCGGACCGACTTGTTGCTGCGTTTGCGGTCGAGACGGAGGTTCACTGATCGAACAGGCGAGAGGGGCTCGCCCATGGGCTCGTGCCGTGTAAAAGTCGGCATGGACGGCATGGTGACAAGCCGACGGGGACCAACTGGAATGGTTGGGGTGGGCGCGGCATCGTCCAAACCGTAGTCTTGGGCATGGGCGTGCGTGGGCGTGTGGTCGTGGTAGTCGTGGGCAAAGCGCGTGGCAGAGTGCTCAAAGAAGGCGTTGGGCAGTTCTATATGCCACGGCGGGTGCTGCTGCTGCTGCTGCTGCTGCAGGTGCTGCTGCAGGTGCTGCTGGGTTTGGAATTGGCGCGCGTGGTGCTGAGAAGGATGCTGCTGATCCGGCGGCTGCATGCCGTAGGATTGGCGGCGGGCCAGGTCCAGGCTAGAGGAGCGTTTGGGGGCGCCCATGCCGTGAGCCGTCCATTCCTGGCTGCTCAGGACCTGTGCATGACCTGCGGCATCAATGCTGCTTGTGCTACTGCTCTTGCTTCCCAAGCCGCCTCGCGAGTGTAACGTGCGCGAGCCCGTGGGGACGCCGCCCATGGAGCGCTGATTGGCCGTAATATCTTGCAGCCTGGCGGCATTGGCTGTTGTTGTCGCTGCTGAGAAACTATTGCTTCTGCGTCGTCCTCGCGACGTATTGCTCGGCACACGGCTCACCTCTTCAAGAGCATCATAGTCAGAACTGTACGAGTACCCATGACTTCGGCCGACACCACCACCACCTCCTCCTCCTCCTCCTGCGCTTGCTCCAAAGCCTGCGGCCCCCGCGTGGAATGTGTTCCGTGCTCTTGAAGCGGTGCTCATCATGGACATATTGCCGGCAAATGAGCCTGTTCCTCTTCCTTCGCCGCTCGCTGTCATTGCTCGCGGACTACCGGTTATATCGTCGTAAGGAAATGAAGGCCGGGCGCCAGCAAAGCCAGACATGGATCGGGTCATGTCCAAGTCACCGCTGTGGAAGCTGCTGGCCTGGTCCAAATTGAATTGGTCGAGGGACAACAGCATGTTTCCCAGGAGGGAGTCGCGCGTAACGTTGCGCGGCGAGAGGGAGAGGTCATGGGAGTCGCGGAGGTTTCGGCTGTACGAATCGGACGGAGGAGTGCGCGAGTCTCGGTGCCGCAGCGGCGAGGAGGGGGAGTTGAGGTCGTGGTTGTGGAGAGGCATCTCGTCGACGTCGGAAAAGGTGTCGGAGAAGGCGTCGAAGAAGGTTTGGGATTGGTCCGTAGTCAGATCCCTTGTGCGGACGCGCTCTGCCAGGTCACGGCCGCTGTTGGGTTTCGTGGTCGATCGATCGCTTGCATTCCTCTCGCGCTTGTATGGAACAAAACTGTCGGTAGAATCGGTGCTGTTGCTGCTGCTGCTGCTGCTGCAGATGGAGGCGCTATCGCCACCGGCCAGCTGGACTCTGGCCGAGAATTCGGGGTGTTTCTCGGTGCGTGCTGCTGCTGCTGCTGCTGCTGGTGGTGGCGTGGTGGCTGCTGTTGTTGGCAGGGCGGGCGACTTGACGCTGCGCCTGGATGACTTGCAAGGGATAGCAGGAGGCTGCAGCCGCAGGTGATGGGCTGGTGGGGGTGACAGAGGGGTGGTGAGGCCGTCGTTGTCGTACTCGGACGGGCGAGCATAAGCGTTGGCGCCAAAGGTGTCTACGTTGAGCTCAGGCCTCGTGCGGCGTCGTTTGTGCATCGTCCGCGACTGGGGCTGCTGGGCGCCTGGAGGAGGCATGCTGGGCAACTTTGGGCTGGATGGGAAATTTGAAACCCTGGCAATGCAGGCATGTGCCTACTGTAACTGCACCGCAGCGCCCTGGGCCCGCGAACCCTCCTAGTTTCTTAGGGTAGTGCGTGCGTGCGGGCGGGCAAATCAATGGTACAGATGTACAGTCCATAAAAGTACTATACTTCCTGCCCTTTTTCCTCTTTCCTTTTCCCTTATCCCTTCTTTCTCTTCTGCTTCTTCTTCTTCTTCTTCTTGTTGTTGTTGTTATTGTTTTCTTTCTTCTTTCCACTCCTGTCCTATTCTCACTTCCTCTCTCGTCGCCCTCCCCTCGCTGTCTCTGGGGAGCAAGGCTGGTCCGAGTTGGAAATGAACAATTAGCTGTAGCAGCCAAGCAAGACCCACCCTACTTGTCCTGGCCTGGCGCCAGTGAGCGATAGTGTGTGCAGGTGTGGTGCTGCAGGTGGACGGTGCCGCGGGCCAAGGCGTGCTTTGGAGCGGCGGGAATGCAAGTGAGCAGCCGAAACGTGGGAATGGAGACTGGGGGGAGGCGGGCGTTGTCGAAGCTCGCCTACCGGCAAAGAAGTGGCAGACCCCTGAGCAAGCCGCAATCGTGCTGCCGCCCTTGGAGTTGTTTCGTCTTGCCCTGTGTTGCGTCGTACTGTGGTGCGTAGTACGATGGCAACCGATGCTGGCAAAAACACAAGCACAAGCACAAGCAAGCGCAAGCAAGCACAGCACAGCACAGCGCCAGCATAGCACCGCACAATGGGCCCGAAGCGATCCGCACTGCAAGATTGCGCAGAGCCCGTGTTTCAAACGGGCTCGCAATCTGCGCAGAGTGACAGGGGCAGGGCCAAGCCAGGCAGGAAGGGAAGCGAAGCGAAGCGTCCTGTACCCCGACAGCCGTTCGTCGAGTTGCTCTAGTGCGGGCTGGGCTATTTTGGACTGGGCCCAAGGCACCAAGCGCGGTCCTTGCAGCTGGCAATCAGGCTTCGATAGCCAATTGCGGCCAGCGGTCGGGTCGGCTCGTTCAGGTCGGCGTGGTCGAGCTTCGCACTAGAGGACTGGAAGCCAAAGCAGTCGGGCAATTAATTGATTTGCCTTTCCATGGATTGGGAGCATGATTAGCTGTGCTACTGTGCTGCGTAGTGGGCAGCACCCCTGTGCGCCAGAGACAAGTACATACATATGTCGGCTCGTCTGCTCACGACGACGTCGTCGTCGCGGTTGCTATTGCTGGTGTCGGTGTTTGTGTCGGTGGCGGTGCCAGCGTGCTTGGCGGGCATGGTTCGCGCTTCTTGGTTGTTTCCCTCCTTCCCTGTCTGGGCCCAGATCTGGCTAGGCTGGGGAAAAGAGGACAGACAGGAGCGCAGCAGGAAAACGAGACGAGCAATGAAGACCAGGCCGGCTAAAAAGAAACGGCGCGCCACCGCCCCCGATTTGCACGACCCCGGATTGACCAGAGCAGAGGTCGAGCGGTGGAAATTTGCAATCAAGTCGAGATGCCAGTCTGGCTGGATCGGAAGCTTGCGATGGGGCCCCAAAGTTCTCTTCGGGGCAGTGACTACCTGCTTCTCCTTCGCTCCCTCCGTGACAGCAGCACCTATCGCCCACAGTCGCCATCACCACCAAAAGAAAAAAAAAAAAAAAAAGCACGCTTTTGCGAATGGCTGCTATCAGATGAAATGCAAACAAACAGTTTCATCGCCAGATCCGAGGATTTGGTGTAGACCGGCCTGCAGACTAGTACACAGTACTGTTCCTTCGATCACAGTACATAGTACATAGTGCCCAAATACCGTGGCTCCATGTTTCCCCATGACAGGGGTCCCCACTTCGGCTCAGGGGCCTGCAGACTAATTTTAGTCTCCGCTTCTCGCCCCCTGTTTGCCGTACCACAGCGGCAGTCCTCGCCCTAACTGCTTTCGGCCTAGTCAGGAACCCTACTTTCCCGACCCGGCACGCTATCGGTTTTGCGATTCGCGTCTTGGATTAGATACTCATACGATGTACCGCCACGGAGCTGGCCCGCCACAGAGCCCGCGGATTCTCCCTTATATGGTGATAGACGTACGTCTTTCATTGCCAGCTTCGCGCTCGTTTCCGATTCAGTCGTGGGCGCCGTGATGCTTCACGGCTCAGTGCAGATGGACGAGGGAGCTGAGAAACGTGGATAGGCTCCACGGTTGCATCTCCACAGCGGATGTTGGACATGCCGTCGTATCGACGACGACGACGACGACGACATGATCGGCGGACATGTAACCGCCATCTTTCCGAACAATCACCATTGCGCCCCCAAACCTGTCAAACAGGACTGTCAGACGTGCCATCTCTGCCGAGCACTACCCACTTGACAGGCAGTACAATGACAGCAGCTTGGCAAGACCCTCGCCAGTCTCATAACAAGCGTCGGATCCAAATATTAGGCAGAGTTGCTCCCTCGGTCTCTGACAAGCTCTGCCCTCACCCATCCATCTGCACGTAACCGTTTGTTTGATCTCATCACCTTTTTTCGTCTCCCCCCGAGACATCCATCAGGGCCGCCAATCGTCTCAAAGAGCCGCTTCACGATCCAGGCAAGCCAAGTTACATAGTATGTCCCTGGTCATGGGGTGCATCCACGCGAGCGGACACAGGTACGCACGCGCATCGGCTGGTTCGTATTGCTTCCTTCAATAATTACTACACTGGCAACGGAGTAGAGAAGTACCCATGTCTCGCCAAAAAGTATATACGCTGACTTGACTTGTGTGTGTGTGCGTGTGTGCCTTTGCTCTGCCCCTATCGCAGAGTCGAGCTTCGCAAGGCCAGCCACCCTTTTGCGATCTTCAAGATCTAATACCTCTCTCTACATCTACATGCCAACTACCGATGTACGTACTGTCGCATAACCTCTCAGGCCCGTTTTGTGTACATAGCAGTAGTCGTGTATATATGCTCCAAGTCCCTCTCCCCTGAAGCATGCATTGCCGCATCCAGTCGCACCCCGCTCGCCTTTGTCCAAATCGGGACCACCCGTTCTGAACACGGAACATTGCGCCGGCAAGTATCGATGTTCAGTCACGAGAGGGAGCCTATTCAAAGCAATGCCAGCCAAGATTCGGTGGCCCAATCAGGAAAGCGAGCATCACTTGATCATGATTCTGTGGTCAAAGGGGATGATGGTAGATCTTTTTTTCCTTGCGCGGAGAGAGCTCAGGGATGATAACGGATAGACTCTTGGTAGCCAGAGATGAATAGTTTGTGTAAGTACGGCAAATAGGATTGAGTAGATAGGGTGTATCTGTAGTTGTACCTATATACTTGAGTATCTACTCCACATGATGAGCTTAATATGTAATTTGTGGTGACGGATCAGGTTTTCGTCAGCCGTGCTATACTCTTTCCAAGGACAGCAGACACACCGTTCCAGGGTTCGTATCACGATATGCTAGCAATGTAAATGTCTTGAACAAAGAACAGGCGAAGCAGTGCGGGCTCCCTTGGCCGTGACTTTGCGTCTTTTTGCAAGTACGGTACTGGCAGTAAATCCCCACACATATCAAGGTTCTTTTACTCGTTGCGTAAATCAGGCTCGTGGATATACATGTGTTGCAGTGAAGACCCTGTTGCTGACGGCATGGTACATCCCCGTACTGCCAATCCACCCCTTGGGTTTCTTGCAAGGAATTCTCGCAACGGTGCTTATCTCGAATATGGGCTGCCTAGTCAACATGAACAGATTTTCGAAAGAGGCTACTACTAGACAGATGGTGACACCTCGATAATGGAAAGACGTAGCCAATCGTAAGCTAGAGCCTTTTGGACCAGGGCCACTACCTTTTAGCCCAGTATACCTTTGTTTCATTTTCATAATTTATAACAAATTGGCATCTCCAAGCGGTCTTGAGCAAAGTCCGTCGTCGACTATGATCCAACTTGTGTTGGCAACGAATTACGATGGCCTGTTAGCCTATAAGAATTGCGACCCTTCTCGTGGCAGTTCTGAGAATGCAAACATTAGCGCAATTGTTTAAAATTTGAGACCATCCAGTTACATTTCAACACGAGCCTTTATTACTTTTCTTTTCTCCTTCCTAACATCTGGTCAATTGAACATGGACAAGCACTCTGCAGTACTCTTCTCACGTCCCCTCGGCGGGACTAGCTATAAGATCACGGGAAAAAGAGGAGAGTGGAAAAACGGGGTAGTGAGGTCGAGAGACCTGTAATCATAGCAGGAACGAGTTCTGTACGCCTCGAAGCAGAGAGGATACATATAACACGCCCTCTTTGGTAAATTGAAAATTGATATGTGAAGTCGTTTCAAAAGACAAGGTTACCTGGACGGCTACTTTAGTCGTGATAGCTTGAGCATAGGGTCCAAAAACGTAGACATAGCACTTGAGGGCTATAAAAGCTGATGAGGCTCAATGAGAAGATGGCCGCTATATTGGGCAAGTTAATACTACGGCTGGGCACTTACCCACGCTACTTTGCATTACTTGTCACTATCATTGCTTGATCTACTGATTGATGCGTCATCCCGCTGCTCAGGCCTTTACCTGTTTAGGTATGTAAAGAGATCTCGTGGTGACTGGCAACGTGGTGATACAGAATCGAAGATACATCATAGACGTGTTAGTAATTAGTCTTAGGCCGGAACCATGAGGATATACAATATATCTCCCATATACAGTGAGTGCTAATACGCAGCTATATTTCTCCACCAACATATCCTTTATTTATTAAATATCAAGATCAGATTGATAGATATTGCCAATTCGTCGAGGAACCTCTGCTTTCACGCTGAACGTTGCAATGATGTTACTTTCTCTGGTTTGGCCACGTCTTAAATTATGCCGATACGATGCCATCTTTTCATCATTAGTATGCATGTTTTTGAGCATCAATCTTTTTTCACCCTTGGTATATATAAGACAGAATAACAAAAATGAGAGTGGAAGCTACATATTGAAAGGGAATCGGTACGCCAAAGGAATCAAGGACTTCCTTATCACACCAAACTGACGATTCGTCAATATCCCTTACGGAAAGTGATAGAGCAACGCAAGACGAACTCGGTTATTGTAACACCCAGATGGCTCCTTCACTCCAGATTTTAGCCCCAAAAGCTCCATTTTGCCCTCTTAGTGACCTGAAGTACAAACCTGTTACGCGTTCGCCCACGTAAACAAATACCCTTCTCGAATTAGCCCATGGTACAGCGTGGCCATCCGCCAATCATCGAAACATTATTGCGCCAGACCACTACCGGCCGGGCATGACATGATTGCTCGGCGGCGTAGAACTTGAGACTGGCGGAGTTGTTTTTGTTATTCAAACTGAAATTTGGAAAAGACGATGGTTATCTGACTTGGTTCTCGCACCCAGAAATATGGTTTGATAGGAGTAATGAAAGGTCTCTGTGTGTGAGTAGTCATCCCACTTCATCGAGTATCATCAGGCACAACAAGATCTTGAAGTAGTGAAGATATAGCCTTGCAGATTGCATTGACTGACAAACCTCATAGCAAATCGACCACAATAGCCCCCAACTCGCTTCTCATTCCCAGACTGTATTCGCTCTACCTTCGGTAGAAGCCACCCCGAGCAATCCCACTTCGTACTCTAAGCCTTTCCGTATAAGTCATATAAGTCAGACTCTAGCTCATTCAAACTGGAAATCCAAGAATACCGACCAGAGTATCAGCTACTGATCCTGGTGGGCCCTCTGTGGCTAGACTGTCGTGAGAAGCTAGCTAGAAGATGTCTCAATGCCTAGTGCCAGTGGTACGGTAAGTTTGTCAAATGACGAGTTCCGTCCTTGAGGTGTATGGCTTTGCTGTGAGTGAACATCTGTTGTATATTATCGAATCATCAGAGCTTACTCTGTCGGCATAGCCAAGGAGGTTTGCTCCGTATATACTCGTAGGATATTCGAGGCGCGACACCCAAGATAGTAAGCGAAAAAAAAATACTAAGGAGAAAGATTTGAAATATGTCAATCAGGAGTTTCTCTTGATCATCCTTGCCTTGAACTGTCAGGAGTCTTCCTTCATCTATTGCTGATATTTCTAGGCCTATCGGGCTATTTTCCATAGTCCACCGTCAAGTTGACGCGAGCTGCCCACAAAAAAAACAAATATTTCGAGTTCCACGTCAATTCATAAACACATTAGTCCAGCAGCCGACCTGCTCACCAGCGCCAAAACTGTTGGAGTCTGAAAACAATCTCACAATAAGCCCGGAAAGGTCTTCTACCGGGGAGACCATGGGTGTGTTCCCAACTA
The DNA here is from genome assembly GCA_011317545.1 of Coniella vitis. Lineage (NCBI taxonomy): Eukaryota > Fungi > Ascomycota > Sordariomycetes > Diaporthales > Schizoparmaceae > Coniella > Coniella vitis. The sequence goes on from WUJK01000013.1 coordinate 529,006, forward strand.
CAAGATGATTCCAGACAGCGGATTGTATGTTTGGTTGACTTTACAGACATTTTACCGGCGCCTCTGTGCCCCTATTTTTCATTCATTCATCAAATAGGGAAGCTAGTCAGTATTCCGTAAATGTATCGGTGAGAATTCAGAAACTGGCTTGGACAGAATATAGGAGCTAAATGTTGCGTGTCGCATTCTTTTGTCTGCGCTATCAAACTCGTCTCTGGGAAGTGGGAGTCCAGCAGCTGAGGTAAGAATCCTAATGTAAGATGGACCGATTGTTGCCTCAAGTCAGAAATTGACAACAGAGGAGATACGTGTATTGTGGCAAATTCCGAGAGTAAGGGATCACAGAGAGAGAGAGAGAGCAATATGAGAAGGAATAAGGGTTGTAAAGCTGGGGGGATAAGCATCTGTTCTTGGTATCCGATAAAGCAAGTGTATAACATCGTCAATACTAGGCGGCACCAACCATGTACCTATGAAATGCACATGTTTATGCCAGTAGTATAGCATGCCTCTGCTTATAGCACTTTATACTCGTCAGTTTCTCCCACGACACGCGTAGTTACTAACCGCATCTGGGCCAAAAGAATCACAATAAGCGCGCGTGCATACAAAAGGAACCGCGTGATAATACAAATCTACGAATACCTACGAACATGTTGTCATTAATCAATCAAGCCAATGGAAAAACGATAAGAAGGGGGGCTTGGGGTGCGGTCACGGAAGAAGAGAGAGGAAAAAGAAGAGAATAAGGGTGGTATTCCTATGCGGTGGCCTCACCTGAGAAGCGAGCTGCACACGATGGTATCATAGTACCCCGAGGGTGCAATCCACAAAATAAGCTTCCAAAACCTAACCATGGTTATTTATCTTCTTCTCCTTTTGCGGAAACAACCTGATCAACCAATCAACCAGAATTGCACACAGACACACGGTCCCCAGAGGGACAACACGGCACCCTTCATCAACTGGGCCCCGGGGTAAGACGGGATGGCTATTGTTCCGCCTTGCTAAGGGTATATGTGCCCAAGCAATTTCCCAATGCCTAGAGAAAGCAATGTTTTCCTCTTTCTGTTCCTTTTTTTCTGTTTTTGTTTTTTTCCTTCTAGAAAAGGCAGAGAACATATGCAGCGGAGCCTCACGAAAAAGCTTGTGTGGACGTTGCGCTTTTGTCTTTTGCTGTCCTTGATACCTTTGTGGATGGGGGCGTCTTGTGTTGATGAACCACAGCTTCCGTTCCGTTCATGCTAGCAGCTCGAACCAGACTTGGCGTACTTGGCCAGTCCAATGACTGACGGCATCAGACCCGCTACTACACGATACCAACGACGCATAGAACGAGCCATCGACCACACGGCGACACCAACCCACCAACCCACCATCCATCCAACTTGCCTCATCCTTCCTCACGAGAGGACGACTCCAGAATCGGCCAACACGATATCACCACAATGCACCCACCAATGACAACACTCGCCGCTATCAAAACGATGGAATTTAACTTGTCGCCATTGCCAAAAGTTCACTTGTGCACCGCGACCATCCAATCTACCTACCCTAATCGTCAGGTCAGATAAGATGGATGCCTGGACCGCGCCCTTCTTTTCTTCCAAGAATTCTCCGGTCCTATTATATTCGGCTCCGGGGAGGGTTCTGGAACCAGTAAGAAAGTCAAAAGATTGGACATGTAGGGGCGAAAAGGACGCCAAAGAGGGAAACCCTACTTTGCCATCCAACCAACGACCCAACCTCCCAACCAACTGATAACATGTCCAGCTCTGCATATGTACCATAGTACACGCACAAGCATAGGGCGCCAGTTCAGGCTTGACCCGCTTGGCTGGCAGCTGACTGGCATAGTATACAGGCATGCACACACGCACGCAGCAACTCGCCACATGGCACCACCCTACGCTTACTTGCTTTGGCATACCCTACCGTTGAGGTGCTCTTTCACTTTAGGAAACCACAACATAATCAGCCATGCAGATTCAATAGTTCACGCACAAGCGCGCCGCCAGAGGGGCCTTTTGAAGGGTTGGTGGGGGTGGGTTCATGATCGTGATGGCGTCTGAATCCCCTCTCCGGGTTCCCACCCCACCCCCACCTTTCTTTCCTTCATTCTCACCAGACTTTCACCATCCACGACATCTTGCAGTATTCGATTCGTGGGCTGGACGATCGAGAAGGCGCAAAATCCGACCGGATTCTCTCATCCCAATCCGAACAATGAAGGCCAAATGCGAGCAAAGAAAGAAAAAGAAAAGACAAAAAACAAAGAGTAGGCCAATATCAAAGTATTTCCGAACAACGCTGTTGCCACTACACCACGCTTGTCAGTGGTCCGCGCCAAGACAAGACAAGACAAGATGTCGCGGCAAGCATACTCACAACCCCTCTCTGCTTTTGACTCTATGATCTGTTTTGGCGCCGTTGTGAAATCGATGGATTGGGAACCCGTGACCAGCATTCTCCCCATCCTTCCATCGCTCGCCAAAAGAACCCAGACACAAACCGATCCATGTAGTCGCTGCTGGTCTAGACGACCCCTCGATCGAATCCGACCGTACCCGTGATCCACAGCATATAGCGAAGGGTGTGCTGAAGACAAGGAAAGAGATATTGATTGGCGCGCGAGGCCCTAGAGGGCTGCCGTTGAAGGATCTCCCAATTCTCCAAGGATCCTTTCCCCCCCCCCCCACCCTCTTTTTTCCTTTCTCTTTTTCTCTTTTTCGATTTGTCTTGCTCATCGATCAGGCGCGTGCACTCGTTTACTGTAAAAGGAACGGCACCAATCACAAGAGCCCAATTCGACGCAAGGAGGCAAAACCACCACCAGAGACAGTCGCACTTGCGAATGTACTTGCCCACCTACTACATAGTATGCAATAGCAGAAGGATTATCCAGGTCATGCATGTGGCATCAGTGGCTCGTGGCACGGTGGCAGTGGCATGGGTCCCAAGACAGCAGCGGCTAGGGTGAGTCTCCTCCTAGCAAAAGTGTTTTACGGCCTTCTGTCTTTTGCATTTGCTTATACCTTGTTCTCCGTTCCCTCCTGTTTCAATGGCCCTTAAAAGCGTCTCTTGATGGCTTTTGATAGTGGCAGCTCGGTCATACGACATCATGATGCGTGCTTCTTTGAGGGCTACCGCCGCGAACCCAATCGATCCCGTCCGTAAGCTGACTGCTTCTACACAGCTATCGCGCCATCAAACACACACGCACGCAGGCCATCGGAGCGACATAGCCGAGGCTTGCCGGTGTAAATGTTCGAAAAAGGACGTTCGGCACAATGTGGCGTACATGTTGACGGTCTTTGTGCCATCTTGGCTCTTGCCACTAAACAGCATCAAGCATCAAGGGTCTAGTCGGTGGCACGCGATTCATATCTCTGGGCCTTATCTTGGCCGCGTGCCATGGCTTCGGAGGGTGTCTTCCAAATTGAGCAAGCGGTCCGCGTGGCCTTGAACTGTGTTGGGCCTGGTGGACATGACCGTATCGAGCAAGTCGAAGGGTCGTCGCGGCTGGAGGGCAGAAGGTGGGGGGGAAGACAATCTGGGGCGTCTGGGCGTGTACCTGATCAGGCAGGTCGAGGGCCGCGGCGGCACACCTCAGCCGATGGCTAGGGCACCAAAGAGGTCGGGGTAATACCTGCGGATTGCTTGGCTGTGCTTGGCTTGCTGCTTATCGTCTCTGCGCGAGCAACCAACCGCGTTTGTGGTAGCTTGTGCTGCACTATGTAGTGTATGGATGGATGTACCAAGTGCGGTCTAGTCGTAGGAGTCGAAGTGGATCTTGCAGGCAGCATGCGGCATGGATCGCACGATAACATGGGCATAGACTTTGTCGCAGCCGCACTGGTCTGGTCGAGCGAGAAAGACGGGCCTCAAGGCATCCGGCCTGTGCTGTTTGGCAAGAAATTCGTCGTCAGTGACAGCCGAGACCAGCCGTTATACACGTGCAATAGTACCAAGCATTCGATCTCCAGACGGCAGATGCTGAGCAAGACCAAAGCCAAGACCAAAGCGAAGACCAAAACCAAGCCCCCAAGACGGGTTGACAGCAAGTGACTGCCGCCCTGCCGCCCGGCTCTTCCCTGTCTGGCGTCTTATCGCATCATAGTCCAACACGCGGGTACAAGCGGGGCTAGGGCGGGGCCGCCCTCAACACTGCCAAACTGCCTTGGCCAGGCTTGGCTTTCTGCCTCTGTCGCCGCCCACTTTTGCCTGCTCAAGCTGCTGCCTTCGTCTTGCTAGCCGAGGTGCGTCTACATGGCTCCTGCGTAAGTGCTCGCAGCCGATAGAAGAGGGTCGTGGAGGGCAGGACCTCCGATGGGTGGACGGGTGGATGGATGCTTCGATACGACTATCGAATGCATCGAGCTGCCTCCGATTGGCGCGCCGCTGCCACACGAGGCCGCCAGCAGCTGTTGGGGCCCAGTCGCTGCGTGTCCAGGATGCTTGGCTGCGAGGGGAGGCCGACAGGGCTGCAAGAGCTGCCTGTGATGGGCAAGCGTGCATGCGAGGTTGATGCGTCTAGAAGGTCGCTCGAAGCTTGGGGTGCAAGACTGTGGGTTGTCTGGCTGTGTGGCCTCTCGGTGATGCGCGGGCGCGGGCAGCAATGGTGTTGCGGCGGTTGTGGTGGCTCTGGGTCGACTTATCGCGTGCGCCGGTGGGCCGGATGGAGCCCCACCGGGATAGCATTCCCTCCAGGGCTGCGGGCCAGGGCTGTGGGCCAGGGCTGCAGTACTGGCAAACTGGGTGGTCCTCGATGGCGGTTGAGACAGGGGACGAGAAGGCCGGGCTGAATGCGCATCTGATTGGTCGGCTGGCTCGTTCATTTGGGGTTGGACAGAGGGTACAAGTACTATGTATCTTTTGCTATGTACTTTTAGCATGCCCAGAGAGCAGGGATGGGCAAGCATGGGGAAGGAAGGAGGGACGTTGTCGGCGTTGGCGTTGGCGTTGCACTTACACTTGCTGTTGTTGTATCGCAGGGCGCACCTGCAGTTGCAGCTGCAGGCAGACCAAGCAGGCGAGTGGCAGGGGCGAGCGAGCGAGCGAGGAACCAAGCAACCAAGCAAGCACGCAAGCCCCAGCCTGGCCAGCCAGCCTCGCAGCTATATATCAGGCCGAGCTGCAACGCCTCACAATCACGCCTCCAGGGCTCGCCTGGCCTCCTTCTCTTCTTTCTTCACCCCTCCTCACTCTTCCGCTTTCCTCTCCCCTCAGCGCTGTCCTGAAAACCGTCCCTCTCCCTGTGTGCGAGATCGACCTGCCATGGCTGAAAAGGACGACGTCTACGTCGCAGGCGTGGCCGCTCGGCGCCCTGACGACGAGGAGAAGATCGATGCGCTCTCGAACGAGCAGTCGCTGTCGGACGACACCAAGGAGGACGCCTTTGTCCAGCTGCGCGAGCTGTATGCTGAGCACGAGCTGGACTACAACTTCCCTCACGACCTGCTGCTGCGCGCAAAGGCCGCCATTGACAGGGAGAATGCGGATCCCAACCAGGAAAATACGCGCCAGCTCGTCGCCGAGTTTCACTTCCAGAAGCAGCTCGCCGAGAACGACTCGCCCTACCCCGAAGTCCGCGCCCTCGTCGACCCGACCGACGACCCCTCGACCCCCGTCAACACGTTCCGTGTCTGGGTCCTCGGCACCATCTTTGCCATCCTCGGCACCGGCGTCGACCAGTTCTTCTCGCTGCGCTACCCCGGCATCAGCGTCTACTCGTACCTGATCCAGTTCCTGTCCTACCCGTGCGGTCTGTTGATGGCCAAGGTGCTGCCCACGGCCCGCATTCCCCTCGGCCGCTTCTCCTTCACGCTCAACCCGGGCCCCTTCAATCAAAAGGAGCATATGCTCATCACCATTATGGCCAACGTCGCCTTTGGAGGCTTCAACGGTACTGCCTACGTCACGTACATTCTCCAGGTCCTGCGCCTCCCCACCTACTACAATGACCAGAAACTCGTCAACAATGCTGGCTGGCAAATCACCCTTGTGCTCGCCACCCAGCTGATTGGTTATGGTACGGCTGGTCTTGCCCGGCGTTTCCTCGTATAGTGAGTCCTTCTCCAAAGTCCTTAGGCCCCCCGTCGTTGTGCACATTCATCCACTAACCACTGCCGCCATCTCTACAGCCCCCAATCCATGCTCTGGCCCCGTGCCCTTGCCCAGATTGCCATCAACAAGTCCCTCCACAACGAGGACGGTCGTGTCGCGGACTCGGAGACCCATGGCTGGAAGATTACCCGTCTCCGATTTTTCGCGTATTGCTTCATCGGCATGTTCCTCTACTACTGGTTCCCCGGGTACATTTTCCAGGCTCTGTCCTACTTCAACTGGATGACCTGGATTGCGCCCTCGAGCGTTGTTTTGGCTGTTGTCACGGGAAGCATCTGTGGAATGGGCATCAACCCGCTCCCCACGTTCGACGTATGTTTGAAGAAGTCCACGCCCTCTTGCTCTCTATTTTTACGCACAGGAGCCGCCATACTGACTATCAGACCCTGCTTTAGTGGAACGTGATGAGCTACCTGTACGACCCAATCATCACTCCCTTCTTTTCGTACCTGAACCTCACCTTGGGAATGCTCTTTGTTACCCTTTTCATCATCTTCCCCGTCTTCTTCCAAAACGTGTGGGACACGGCTTACTTCCCCATCAACTCGTCGCACACATTTGACAACACTGGCAATAAATACAGTACGTTTTTCGATCAATTCCATCTCGGTTTCTACTTGTGGGCGCCTGACTGACACATCCATTCCAACAGACGTGAGCATAGTCCTCAACCCCGACTTCACGCTCAACGAAGAGGCCTACGAGGCGTACAGCCCACCATATCTCTCTGCTTCGTATGCTTGCCTGTACATGTTCTTTTTCGCGGCATACACAGCGTCCATCTCTCACACGCTGCTGTACAACTGGAGAGACCTCAAGATGGGCTACCTGAATGTCAAGGCAGGCTTCAAGAAGGGCAACTACTTCAAGCAGTCTCGCGAATCATTCACAGATGTGCACAACCGGCTCATGATGAACTACGAGGACTGCCCTGAGTGGTGGTACCTGCTGCTCCTGGCCGTGGCCTTTATCCTGGCCTGCGTCTCCACCCTCTACTACGACACCGGCTTCCCCGTTTGGGGCATTTTCCTTGCCGTCGCCTTTGCTCTTACCCTCCAGATCCCGCTCGGTATCATCTTGGCCATGACTAACAATGAGATTACTCTCAATGTCGTGGCGGAGCTGATTGCTGGATACGCGCTGGCCGGCAAACCCATTGCCAACATGATCTTCAAGATGTTTGGATACGTTGCAGCTGCCCAAGCCATTCAATTTGCTGCCGATCTCAAACTGGCGCATTACTCCAAGATCCCTCCCAAGCTTGTCTTTATGGCGCAGCTGTACGCTACCATTTGGGGTAGCCTGACGTCCATTGGTGTCAACGACTGGCAGCTCAGCAACATTAAGAATGTGTGCACGGATGCTGCGGCTGATTCCATGACTTGTCCTGGTAAGTACTTGTACTGTGCACCTTTTTTTGACTACAAGGCCAGTTTGCTGACGAGTGCCCGCGCGCGCTTCATTGTATAGGTACTTCAGTCTTCTTTACCGCATCTGTGATTTGGGGTGTTGTCGGCCCCCAGCGCATGTTTTCGGATGGTATTTACAACCCAGCGCTCTACGGATTCCTCTGGGGCGCTCTGTTGCCGATTCCCTTTTACTTCCTGGCCAAGCGTTTCCCCACAAGCTGGGTGCGCAACATCCACATTCCCGTGTTTTTGAGTGGCCCACTCAACCTTGCGCCTTACAACAACTCGTACCTCATTGCCGGTCTGTGGCCAGCCTTTATCTTCAATGTTTGGATCAAGAAGCGATACCAGGGTTGGTGGCAGAGATATGCGCTTGTCTTGACGACGTCCTTCCAGGTTGCCATTGCACTGTCCGCGTTGATCATCTTCTTTGCACTTGACTACTCAAAGATTATCACGCTTGACTGGTGGGGCAATGATGTCTCCTTTGAGGGTGTTGACGGCGGCACTTGCGCCCTCAAGTCGATTCCAGCGAGCGGCCACTTTTAAGAGACGCGGAAGACAAATCAATGGCCGGTCCAAGTTCGCAGTTGGAGTGGGTGATTTAATGTTTTGGAAAACATATTTGCACATCTGCCTAGCTGCATTATGTTTGAATTGCTCGTTAATGACAAGACGGCTTGAGGCCGACTTGTGTGATTTGGCAGGAAAGCAATTGTTGTTGGATCGTAGATGATGATGATGAATTTTATACCCCCATTTTGTTGTCTCAATCTATTGGTCTTTGTACCATTTATACTGGATGTGCTGGGGTTGAGTGATGATTGATGTTTTATGTATTTTCTGGAGCAAATGTTTCCATCGTATACAGTTGTAAGACTCACATGTGCTGGCCAGAGTATAATAATGTTCGAATTCGAGTTGGGTCTACGATTTGCAGAGACGTGACTTGCTGGCTGTCGCCAGGGAAATGTCAAATTGGGTACGAGAGGGCAGGATTTAACAGTGCGGTCACCACCTGTGGACGCGTATTCATAAAGTACCTCTGGGCGATCTCAAGTATGCTTTGGTAAGAATTTCGCGGTGCTATCTTTCTTTGAGATCAGTATAGCATGGCTCCAAGCAGTCTCCCGAGAGAACAAAAAAAAAAGGAGCATAACGAGGCGGGCTCTCTCTACGGTATGGCTTGAACTTTGGCGTGCTGTCGGTTGCGACTAAGAAGGCAACAAGTGAGTTCACCAAGCATTCCGACCTCTCTTGCGACTCGACAATGATATGACAGGCGGCGTCTGCTTTGTAGTACAGGTTCGAAGCGAAAACGGGTGGCTGCGTTGACTTTTATACAAGATGACTATCTGCGCCCTATCAATAGAATATATACCATGAATTCCAATTCTCATATAAAGCAACACCCCCCCCCCTTCCCGGGCCACTTTACGAAACAGTAACGGTGCTGGACCCAGAGCTCTCGTAGCCCTCGGTCGCAACAATCTGGTACGCGCCCTCGGAGAAGCTGCCGAGGGTGAGACCCAGCGACTCCCACGCAGCAAAGTGGTTGGCCACCGTGACGGTGCCGCTGCTGCGCAGGTCCTTGCGGATGCTCCAGTACTGGTTGAAGGTCTCGCTGTCGCCCTCGATGGAGGCCGCGTCGGTGCGGACCGTCTTGTAGACGTCGTAGGCGGATCCGTCCGAGGTGACGGCGCCGACGTAGGTCAGCTGCTCTGCCGGGTCGTAGTCGCCGTAGTTTTCGGTGATCTGGTTAAAGAGAGGGTGAGGGGGGTTAGTATAAGGGTGTGTCTGGCTTTTTTTTTTTTTTTTATATGTATATGGATGTGGTTTATCTCGGTTTAGAAGACGTACATAGTATTCGACCAAGGGGTTGGTGGTCCATCCATAGACGGAGAGGTAGGCGTTGCCATCGGGTGCAAAGTCGGCGTCAAAGGTGATGGAGCTGGGGATTTGGTGGTATTGTTAGTTTTGGGGGGGGCTTTTGGTTTATACCCTTTTGTCTATTTCGATATTTTCTTTTTTTTTTCCCCCTCCAAGAGAAAAAAAAGATAAACCCAAAGAAAGATGGGGTGAAAAACAAAAGAAAAAGTGAAAAAGAACTCACCGGTCAGAAGAACCCTCCTCCCAGCCTTTACCCGCGACAAAGTCGATGCTGCTCGACTCCCACGTCACAGAGTACTCGCCGTCGTCGCCATTCTCGTAGTCCACGCCCGTGGGCTCCTCGGTCCAGAACGAGTAGTAGTAGCCGCCGCTGGTGCCGGTGGCGCTGGTGCTGAGGCGCTTGTGCAGCGACTCGCGGTGGCCCAGGTTGGCAGAGGCGCCGGCGATGGCGGAACCGGCGAGAACGAGGGAGGAGAAGGCGACCATTTTTCTTGTTTTTGTTCGTCGTAGGGTTTGAGTTGGGGATTTATTTTTTATTTCTTTTTATATATAAAGTAGGGTGTTGTTATTGTTGCTGGTGGTGGGTGGTATGTACAAGGGCACAGGCAAGCTGCGATAGGTCGATGGAGAAATACGCTACTGCTAGAGTCGTTTGTTTGGTCTGATATTCAAGCAATGAAAAGAGAAAAGGGCAATATACAAGATTGAAACGAAAAGGTGGTCGATCGGCTGGAGGTGGACAAGAAAACACACAAGACGAACAGCGACACAGCAAGAGATCAAACGTCCACGGGGCTCCTATTTAACCCTTTTCCGATCGAGGTGTGGCTATCTATTACTCTGTATGTGTAGCAGGGCAAACCAAGAGAAACAATAATACAAACAGGCAAATACCATGTTTTGAGAAGACCCTCCATGCACGCAAATCTGCGCTCGCTCGCTCGCTCACTGCGGTCCGTCACAGCGACGATCCTCTCCTCTCCGGGAATGCCAAACAAACGAGAGTACGAAACAACTTGAAGGGGGTGTTCCGAAAAAAGAGAGGGAAAAAAAAAAACGGAGCCAGACCCGCGCGGCTGCCACTTGAAAATACACCCAAACAGTAAATCTTTATCGGCGCTTGGTGGGAACCCCCCCCCTCCTCCTCCTCCTCCTCCTCAGGTTGATCCGGGGTTATAGTGCTCCACCAACCACCATTCCCCGACGTCAACGAGATTATTACGGAGCGGAAGGAGGGCTACGACTTTGAGACTTTGAATAATGGGTGGAGGGATTTACTGGCAGTCAATTATGGCAAGCGAATTTGACGCGGATAATGTCGTGCTTGGGATCGCTGGCTGCTGGTGGTGGCTCGGGGTAAGGATCATGGAAAGTGCCGTGGATGGTTACATGCTCTGATACTCTGATACTCTGATACTGATAGTATATAATATGGAAACGCAAAGGTAAAAAAAAAAAAAAAAAAGGAAAGGAAAGAAGAAAAGAAAAAACGGAGCCCAAAGTCGTGCAAAAACACGAACCCAGTCGAAACATAAATGGGGCATACAAGTGTATAAGATCGTCATGTTATATGTCTGCAGCACGATCTTGTTTCCCGTTCCAGAGACTGTTGCCGCCCCAAGAAAGGGCAGCCACACATGCCCCTTCTCATCACCAAGAGAGCGAGTAAAATGACCAAAAAGGGAGGTCGAGAGCGAGAGCGGACTAGGTGCTCCCTCCTTTTACAATTTCGAGATTAAATGCATGCACATGTTTCGCAGCGCAACGTACGTGAGAGTATCCAACAAAGAGAAAGAAGAAGAAAGAAAAGAAAGAAAGAAAAAAGACAATTGGCTTGGCCCAATTCCGTCTTCTTCTTCTTCGTTTTGTGCATACTTGCGTATCAGCACCGAGATATACACAACGCGCGAAGATGAAGAAGAAGAAAGGGGCCGTCACCTCGTCTGCGCAAACGGCGTCTTCCCTCTAACAAGGCCTGGAAGGGGCCCGTATAATATAAAACAAAGGTTCAGATAAATAAAATGCCTGGGTCAGCCCACCAGCATGATCCTCGTGTGATTCGCGGATACGGGTGATCCACATACTTAGTTTGGGGTGACTTGGCCGCCCCGAGTTGATCACGCTGCCGTGCCACTGTGTCCGGGAATACGGCGATAAAACATGAGGGGCTATATAAAGAATAATGGAGGACGTTGGTGCGTGTTTGTTTGATACGCGAAAGTTGAGAGATATCAAAGCACTGGCTCCGTTCGAGTCCCGTGCGACAGACACTGGCCACAAACACTGGGGGGCCATTGATAAGCATATTTACGCCGCCGAGAGCCAAAAGACTCGCCTAAGAGAGGTCCGGTGATCATTTCGATTTTTGCAAATCACCTGGCACTTGCGTCTTTAACAGAGAACTACACACAGACAGACAGACATACTTTGCAATATACACCGAGGTACGCACGCATCACCATGTCTGTCCCAAGTGACGACGACAAAGACTGGACTCTGATCGGCGCCCCAGAGACGGAGGCATGGGAGGCAGAGGCAGAGGATCACCCGAGACTCGGATCCTCATCGCGCGCCTCGGTCGCGCACCACAATCCGAGCCCGACAGTAACCACGCGAGCAGCGGGTGATTCCGTGAGAGCAACCCCAAAGCCAAAGCCAAACCAGAGCAGCCGAAACCAAGACGATAAAGAAGTGGAGGGGTGGCCGGTGCCGTCTTCAAGTCCGACTGCAGAGGCACCTGAGTCCCGTGACTTTGGCCTACCGAGTTGGCAAGTATTCCTGGAGCGTCTACGGTCATTTGATCCCATCACGCAGTTGCTAGTCCTCGCCCAGGCCCTTGGAAAGGTTGAGAGGACGCTTGGGGCATTTGACGAACCCAACAACCGGTCGAGAAGGCCAAAGTCAAGTGCCAATTTAGACTTTGCAAAGAGAACTATCACAAGGTAACAGCAAACTGTTGCAAACACTAACAAATCTTCTTTTTCTTTCATCGTTTATTGTACTGACTAGGCATGACCACCAAGTCGCTGGTGATATGTACACTGATTATTAAAAGACATATACACGTCCAAAGAATCATCACGTTACTGCGCCCTTCCCTCTTCCAATTACGCACACGCAGACCGCGCGCACGCTTTTCAAGGCAAGCAGCTCAGCAAGCTGCTCAGCTTGTCGTAAACAACCAACTGGTTCGCAGCGGTCGCGTCCGTCTTGTTGGCGCAAGCACCAACGCTGATCGAGACATAGCATCCGCCATCGTCCATGACACTCGTCTCGGTCGGCAGCCAGGTGTCGCCGCACAGAGGGGTGTCCGAGGTCGAGAGTGCAGAGGGCGTGTTGATGCGCGTCAGGATGTAGCTGAAGGCGCTGGCCTCGGTGCAGTTGCCCTCGGCAGCGGCCATGTTGACGTTCAGAAACACGTCGTCGGGCAGGTACGGCGTGCCCGCGCCGAGCACCGCGTTGGTGACGGTGAGCGCGAGCTCGGCGTACAGCGTGCTGCGCAGGGGCACGGGCTCCGTGTCCCAGGCGAGGTTGCCCGTGGTGATGCCCGAGAAGGCAATGCCCGGGATGCCCTGGTCGACGGCGTAGCAGGTGGCGCCGACGGTGCCCGAGAACTCGACCTCGATGAAGCCGATGTTGGAGCCGACGTTGGGGCCGGCGACGGCCAGGTCGGGCGCCACGCCCGCGCCCCAGATGCCCGGCCCGAACTCGTTGATGCCGTACTCCATCGACGTCGCCGGGTACGAGTTGACCCAGTTGAGGCGCGTGTCGCTGGAGTTGGTGCCCGTCGAGGTGAGCGTGTCGGCTGGGCAGCTGTCGTACTCGCAGGCCAGGATGCGCGGCGTGGGAGAGACGTTGAGGGAGCCTGGATGAAGGGTTGTTGCTGCGTTAGTCTTGCCGTCTCATGTGCGACTGGTTTGCTTGTTTTTGTGATTCTTTCTTTCTTTCTTTCTTCTTTTCCCCCGTCGTGTGTTCCAACAATCTCGAAAGAGCACGTTTTACACAAGGTGAGAAACACATAAAAGAGAGGAACGTACTTGAGCCCGAGTGGTCGCTTGCGGGAGCCGAGACGACGGCATCGTGGCCGTCTGCAATCATGGCATCGTGAAAGGAGCGCAGATAAAGCTCAGCCCAGCCGTCGTCGTTGGCCTGGATGATGTTGGCGGCCTCGGAGGCTCCGACCAGCAACGCAGCCACAGAGGCGCTCTTGACAAAGGACTGGATACCCATCTTCGGTCTTGTGTGTCGTGAAGTATATACACACAGAAAAGTGTAAATATAGTATCTGCTACACCTTGGGGCAACAAGAAGGACCTTCTGGGAACGATAGTGATGAAGCGATGCGCCTCCTCGACAAGAAAGAAAAAGAAGGACGAAGGAACGGGGATATGGAGGAACAGCTGTCAACCAAGCCACGACAAGTCGGAGCCGCACTGGACGAGCAGCCAGGACGCGGATCTCACGGTATTTGAAGGACGGAAGCGGTGACTGCTCGTCGATAAGTCGCTCTCATCTTCGCTTCCCCTCTAAGCCCAAAAGGCAAGCTTTGCCCGAGCGAGAGGCAAACCAGAATGCCACAACGTGAGCCTCCTATCCGCTCGCCAGACTTCCCGAGGCTGCGCTGCTTTGACAGCCGGTAGTTGGCCCACGACTCACGAGCCCCCGTGTGCATCTGCTCAAGCTTTTCGCTAAAGAAATGAGTGTTGACAGGCCTCCCCCTCCTCCCAGAGCCACACTCGGCCAATCAGCGGCCGCTGTTCGTCATGTGTCTGCGGACGTGTGGCCCTTCCGAGTGCCGAATGGAGATCTAATCTCGGTCGGGTGGGGGGGTTTGACCACCCCAGAGCCTGCAGGGCGGTGGATGTGCGGATTCGGTCGACTCAAAGTGGCAGTCTAGGGTCGCAACGCAACCGTGAGAGGGCTGAGGATGTCTTCGCCGCCCTGCGTTTCTGTCCAGCTCGTTATGCGCCGCTTCTTCTTTGTATAGCCACTATGCACATGTGCCTGGGTTGCGTTGTGATAGGCTGCTCGACGCAGTGGCGCTATGTGTAGAAAAGGAGAGGAGAGACAGTTCCAACAACACGTGCCGGGCGAATGAAAGCCGTGATACTGCGCTTGCTGCCAAGGGTTTGTGTAGCCTTTGTCTATGCAAACTATGCAGGCATTGTAGATGTTGGGCCCTCTTGTGTGTCTGGCTGGAATCCATAATATCAATTATGTACAAGATTTGTATTCACGACAGGCATTACCGATAAATAGTGCCGTTCTTACCGGTATAACAGCAGAGGCATCGAGTTTGTGGGCCCGTGAGTTGGGCCATTCTTGAGTCTCGATAAGGATTCGAATACAGAATAAAGTTTCACAGAAAAGTGACGAGCGCAAACAAGCAATATAATTCACCTTGGCGGAGACGGCATGTGGTTGATTTATACTCGGTGGAATGCGCTTACCTACTATAAATGAACCATATATCCAAACCATAAATAAGCAAGCGCCGTCTGCCCTTCTTGTCCTTTTCTGCGGATATTTGAGTCGCGGGCGAGGGCTTTATAGTCCCATTGCAAGTTGTGCTCGTTCAAAGGGGGGGTGGGTGTTGACAGAAATATACAACTAACTGGCCGAAACGACTATCTCCAGTGTGTTTATCCCATTCTATGGGATTTCTGTTCTCTTCCACACTGCAGTCTAGAAAAGGAAGCGCTCGCTACAACCAGTGCTGTCGGACGGCCATTCGCCATACCCGCCCTGTATGCCGAGAACCGGCCTGCCTGGCATTCACATAGCCGTAGATCGATCCATTGGCCCGTAGCAAGGCGATCCTAATGACTATTCGCAAAACCTCCAGGCTTGATTGTTACTATAGTAGTTTTCTTTCGACTAACCACCAGAGAAATGCCCGTACAGCCTGCTCGGTATCTCAACCGAAGCCATCTCCACCACATCTTTCCGGGCCAGCACTTTGCTAGCCTTCTTCCTCGTACCAAGCCTCGGCCATTGCCATCCCGTTCTATCCCCACAGCCACTCACAGTCACATGCTCACACTCACACCCAACCGCCACCAACGGAGCACCATGTCGACCGCTTCAAGTTCCACCCACCGCGCCAGCACGCCGCCGCCCCACGAGGACCCCATCGTCGCGCAGCTCAGGCACTACACCACCTGCGACGTCTCCAACGCCCTGGTCAAGCTCCAGGTCCGCAACGGCGGCTTTCTCTCGGGCCTCACCCTCTGGTCCCCCGAGCGCCAGGCCGGCGCCACACGCATCGTCGGCCCCGCCTACACGGTCCAGTACGCGCCGCTGGCGGACCCGCGGCCCCGGCTCCCCGCCCACTACATTGACGGCGTGCGCGCCGGCGCCGTGGTCTTTGTCAGCTGCCCGCCGCGCACCCCCAACGCCGTCTACGGCGGGCTCATGACGGCCCGGGCGCAGGCGCTGGGCGCGGCCGGCAGCGTGATTGACGGCCGCTTCCGCGATCTGCAGGAGCACCGCGCCATGGGCTTCCCCGTGTTTGGGCGCGCGGTGGGCACGGCGCCGCCGCACGAGCTGGTCAAGGTTGTGGCGGTGGATGTTGCGGTGCAGCTGGCGACGGACGAGCAGGAGATGGAGGTCCGGCCGGGCGATTACATTGTCGCCGATCTGAACGGGGTCGTGGTTGTGCCGAGGGCGTTGGCGGAGGAGGCGCTGCCGCTGATGAAGAAGATGGTGGAGGCGGATGACAAGATGATGGCGGCGATACGGCAGGGCATGGCGTTTGAAGAGGCGAGTAAGAGGTTCCGGGGCTGAGTGAGTGAGACAGTGAGTCTGAGTGAAGGGCCTGGTCTGTATGTTCTCATGAAGTCACAGTGGAAGTGGTCTTTGGTTTTGAACAGTTTGCCTGGGCTGATTCACAGACTCTTCCTGATGAAAACTCACGCCTGCACTCAATGATGAGTGTTTTTCATGTATGTTGTAGCCAACGTCGGCTTGATAGATTCAAACTATAGAGGGAACCGAACCTCAGAGCCCTCAACACCAGAGTGTTCATATCCCTAGCAGAAACATTGCTTAAAACTTACGAAACCTATACGCAAGTAAGCAGCATCTCACAGCAAAGGGCCAGGTAAGCCCACGCTCTTTTTCAATACCAAAGTGAGCGTCGTGCGCACTGTCTCGTCCATTCATCATATTTATTGGTCTGCTTTAACGCTTGTGACCGCATATCGGCGTGCCTCAGACAGCAAAAATAGTTTATAGTCGACGATATCACCCATCGAGGATAGTAAGCGAAGACGTACTCTGTATGTAGGAACGCTCTTTGTATCTTGTAATGCCTCCCAGGAGGTATTTCAGATTGTCGGTCCTTACACACTCATTATATCAGAGCTCCTGTCATACTGATCCCTCAAGATAGCACGAAGCAATACTCGGTGTTTTGCAATAGGAATATGTACAAGCTCGATCTTCATGGACATTGGAAAATAGCGAAACTTGGTTGGACGATTCAGAGAAAGATGAGCCAGGAAACAGACTCGTAATCAGAGAAACCTTGAGATAAAAATATCCTTTGATTCTTACCCCTTACTCCCACTTTCCTTGGGAGACTCGCTTACTATCCGGAAGAGTGGTTCGATTGGCTCGATAGGCTCTATTGAACAGACACAGAGAATGAAGATCCAAGAGGAGGCGAGTGCCCGTGCTCTCGCTCAGACGACACCACTTGCTGCTCGCAAGTCACCATATCGCGCAGACTTCATTTCTTGCTCACTTCGTATCCGAATGGACTATTGCTTTTTTTTTTGTTCGTCCTTTTCTTTCTCAGTATACCTTTCTAAGCCGCAATACAGGCGAGAGCCGATATCCGACCTGGGACGTCTTGGCAAAATGTTCATCAAAGGCACACAAGAGTCCTGCCACGCAAACAAACGGCAAGGATGAATAGTCAAGGCTGGGTGGCCACAAACGTGCTCTACTAGTCCAACAGCTAAAACTCTTGCCTTGGCATCATCATCATTATTGTAAGATACAGGTGCAAAAATGATACATGATTTTTGATGGCCAGCGGATCAGTGAATGAACGCTCGTGTTGACGTTCAAGTTGCCTCGGCTGGCTGAAGGCCTTTTTGCAGGGTCGGTATAAAGCAACAGCTATGAGCAGTTGATGCACAGCAATGTTTTTTCTTTTCTTTCAATCTTGCACAATTAAGAGTGTTATATATGCTACCTTGCATCGTAGCCTCCAAGCAGCGGAGAATAGAATTCGCTGGCCATACAAATCACTGTCCAAGGTTCCCTCTCAACTACCCTGACTGGAAGAGCCCAATAACCAACCCGAGCCATGAATCACCGTCTAAAGCGACTGCACAGCGACAGGAGGAATTCCCCCCATGGTCGAGAACCTAATGTTTCCTACTGGTCGATATACGGCCCAACAAGGAATGTCTGCAATACATTAATGGATGACTACTGCCTTTCCCCCTGGCTTGCCCGGGTGTATATTTCCTTTTCCGGGCGCGCCACGGGGCCACAACTTCATAGCGGCGTTGCAGGTTTATGCGTCAGAAGCTTGGAGGAACCAGCGGCTAGGCAGAAGAAGAAGGAAGAAAAAAAAAAAAAAAAAAAAAAAAAAAAAAAAAAAAAAACGCCATCAATACTATCAGCCTTGGCATGGCTTGGCTTGATGTACTATGTATAGTCAAGCAGTGACACTGCCAGCCGCCAGGCACGTTGGGCCAAGAATGGTTAAAAGAATGACCGAGTGCTCAAAGTCAAGCCATCCGGACTCAAAAACTAGTTGCTGAAAACCAATACCTGTTGAAATAACCACCATCAAACGCATTCTGACCGCTCTGCATGGTTCATGAGATGGAGATAGGGGAAACTTTGGTATTTCTTGAAGAATTCAAGCTTAAAAGAGTGAAAAAGGGGGGGTGTCGGATCCAGCCCTACAGGCCTGTCAGCTACACTACTAGGTACTTAGTACACACATTGGGGGGCCCCGCGGCTAGTTTTTCCCAGTGGGTCTCATACCCCAGAGGCCTAGGCTCAAGCCCCGTAGTGCCGGCGGCTTGCAAGATGGCACAAGTACCATTGGTCTGTGGGTTGTGATCGAGGCCGGATACCAGGCAAGAATACACACTATTGGAAGGCCGGGAAGGTGAGATGAATGAGAGTCTCTGAGAAGATAAAGTCTGCTGTGTGAGAAGATATCATCCTCTTCTCAGTCAGGCGGTTGGTTGAGTGAGAAGAGTGAGAAGAGTGAGGTGGCCACATCAGGCACAGGACTGTACATAGTACCTCGCAACGCTGATCCAGTAGGCTGGCGGCGGCTGGATCCACTACTCTACTATGTATGCCCAGCCTCTAGCCTCTAGCCTCTGTGTTGGCTGGCACGGCGGCTCCTGAGCTAACAAGGCGTCAGGTACTTGCTTGTCTCCGTTCTGGTCAGGTCTGCTTGCTCTTTCTCGGTGCTTTCTAGCAGGTTGTCAGAGAGCACCAGGTCGTTGGCATGAACGCTGATGCTGCGAATTTCGTCTGTCTAGTCGATCTTGCACCGTGCCGGGCGTGTGAAGGTCAGGGCGAGAGAGAAGGGAAAAAACGCAGGACAGCCACAACCCTTGGCATGGGAGCGTGGCGAACGACTATCGGTTCTTCTGCGGACCTGCATGACTCTGTGGCTACGCAGTCCATTATATATATATATATATATATATATATATACTTGGCCAGCAGTCCGGGCTCCCGAACTTCGTCTCCTCTGCTGACGCGTCTCTTTGGATAGCCAGAACTGATCCGTTTCTTGGCTTTTCAAGAATCAGTCCATGTCGAGGCGAGTGGCTGGCCAGCTCTGGTCGTGCTCATCTCGCCTCAACTCCACAAGATAGTCTTGCTTGGGGACTGTCACCACTAGGCCTGTGGAAAGACTTTATCTGGGGGCACAGAGTGTCCACAACGTTAGTCTGTTTTGGGAGTGAAGTGTACTCCAGTGGGAAACCTAAACAATACTCCAGCTACCCTATTCTGACAGGCGCAACAGGTCGATCGCCAGTGGTGCGAGTGTAGATCGGCTCACACCGAGCCTGCCCAGGCTTGACGATTCTGGAGGATGGCTGGGCTGCCCAGTCCAACGGCTTCGTCCATCTGGCAAGAATACAATACGTATATGCAGCGCCTCCTCCCGTCTCGGCTTTCTCTTTCCTTCGTCACCCAGGCTCTCTCGCCAAGGCTACTATAGCCTGCTCTTTCTTGGTGTCGACAGCCGTCCCGTATTCCATCTGCCGGATCTCGACAAGATGCCGGGCATGCCATCACGTAATGTCCTTCTTGGGTTCCCGAATCCCATATACGGCAGCTGACGAAGGAGAAGGATCAAAACAGCGCCTTGACTAAGGGGACAGACTAGTCTGGCCTGCCCCCTTCAGCTGAGCTGCGGGTGTTGATTCTAGCCCACCGAAGTAGCCGCTCGACGGCGAAGCCTGCACGCAAAGAAGAAAGCGGAGCAGAGCTAGAACATCGTTTGCCTCCTCTAACCATGTACTCAGCCAGCCGCTCTCCTCGCCTTGCAGAGAACACCTACCTTGGCTGTGCGAGGTCTGTGCTTCCTCCTTGGATGAGGGCCAGCCATGGAGTTGGTTTATCACGGCTTTAATAGTGTCTCTGTGCCCGTGAGCTAGCTTTGCCAATATTTACTGCTACCACTCATTGTCCTTTGGCTCTTTGAATATGATGAATTGTTGATTTCCATTTCCTCGATCCCACACTGCGGTCGTCTCTGTGGCGGACCTGCCTTTCGTTCAGCCCTGTTTACGACTCAACCTCTACTCAGTCGTTCAACCTTTGTTTCGAACAACACCCACAGTCTTTCTTTACCGACACTCTTTCGTGACTTGTAGGGTCAACCAATCTTTTGTTATTGTCTGTTCCCTTCTGGGTTGCCAGGGCCGGGAAGGACTCCAGTCATTCGTTCCTCTTCATTCTTATTCGCTCGTTCCCAAAGCAACGATGAGGCTCTACGGCCTCTCCACCGCCCTCCTGGCGGCCCTCCACGCCACCGCGGCAGCAGCAGCCCTCACAGTGTCCAACACAATCCTCGTCCTGGCGCGGGACTCGACGGCCGCCAACGTCGCGACACTCGGCCTCCAGGGCTACGGCATCCCCTACGAGACGCTTCTCGTGCCAAGTACCGGCGCGGTGCTGCCCAAGCTCAACTCGTCGACCACCCACGGCAACTATGGCGGCATTCTCGTGCTAAGCGAGGTGTCCTACCAGTATGCCACGGGCTTCTTTTCCGCAATTGCCACGTCGCAGTGGGACAAACTGTATGCCTATCAAAAGACGTTTGGCGTGCGGATGGTGAGGTTGGATGTGTATCCTACTGATGATTTTGGTACGCCTCCTTCTTTTTATTATGCTGCTCACTGGATGAATCTGGTCCCATCACTCAACAAGTGTCTATTGCTAACCTCCCAACTGTGTCAAGGTGCTACTACGGATATTGCTGGCACAGGATGTTGTGCTACAAACCAAGAACAGTACATGCGCATCACAGACTCGTCTGCCTTTGCCACAGCAAACATCAAGACGTGCGTTACCCTTGGCCTCTTCTCTGACTCCGCGAATACAATACCCTCATGCTCTCCCTCCTCCTCAACCAAGTCCTCTACTGACCTTTGCTATACATATATACATATGGGATATACAGCGGCGTCAACGTGAGCACAACCGGTCTCTACCACTACCCAGCAACCATCACCAACGCCAGCATCGCCACTGAGTTCGCAACCTTTGACCCCTCGGGCATCTACTCCGGCACAACGACCGCCGCGGTCATCAACAACATTGGCGGCCGGCAGCAGATGGTCTGGTTCATCTCATGGGGCACCGACTGGTCGCAAACGTCGAATTATCTCCAACATGCTTATATCCACTGGATGACGCGGGGTCTCTGTAGGTTCTTTTTGTTCTTTCCCCCTTAGTTCCATAGTGAGAGGCTCTCACACGTGACACCCTTCACCTTGACCATCACCACCACCAACACCCAGACTAACAACTTCCCTTTTTTCCCAACACCCAAAACAGTCGTCGGAAAACGCAAAATCTACCTCAACACCCAAGTCGACGACATGCAACTCGCAACCCAGCTCTACTACCCCAACACATCCACCTTCCGCATCCGCACCAGCGACCTCGACTACCTCGCCGCCTGGCAGGCCGACCTCAACACGCGCCTCCCCGCAGGCTCCGCCTACTTTGTGGAAATCGGCCACAACGGCAACGGCGACGTGACCAACGCCACGACCGTCATCTCCAGCGACGCGACCATCGACCAAAACACCTGCCTGCCGCTCTCGGCCGTCTACTACGACTCGCCGCCGACGACCGAGCTCGAGTTCTACAAGCCGCTCGGCACGGGCGCCGACCGCTGGCCCGCCGCGTACCAGACGTACAACTGGAGCCTGCCGTGCGCGCTGCTCGACAACGTCGCCGCCTGGTTCTACGCCAACCCCAACGTCTTTGGCGCCATCTCGCACACCTTTTCGCACGAGGAGCTCAACAACGCCACGTACGCCGACGCCGCGCGCGAGATCTACTTCAACATCGCCTGGCTCAAGCAGATCGGCCTCTGGGCGTCGGACAAGTTCTCCCCCGCGGGCATCATCCCGCCGGCCATCACGGGCATGCATAACGGCGACGCGATGCAGGCGTGGTGGGACAACGGCATCCGGCACGTCGTGGGCGACAACACGCGGCCGCCGCTGCGCAACAGCAACAACTCCTTCTACCCGCTGATTTCCACCGTCGACGAGAACGGCTTCGACGGCATGACGATTATCCCCCGCTGGGCGACGACCATCTACTACAACTGCGACACGGCAGAGTGCACGACCAAGGAATGGATTGAGACGAGCGCGGGCAGCGGCACCTTTGTCAACCTGCTCATTGACGCCAAGACGACCAACTCCAGGTATCTCCTGGGCCTGCACCCGGATCCGTACATGTTCCACCAGGCGAACCTGCGGTCGGGCGATGTTGATACGTGGACCGTGGGCAGTGTGACGGGCAATCTGGCCTTGATTCAGATCTGGGTGGAAACGGTGACGCAGGAAATGATGAGGTTGACCAACTGGCCCATTTTCACCATGAAGCATGATGATATTGGGCAGTACTTCTTGGATCGCGTTACGCTTGAGTAAGTTTCCTTTTCTTTTTTTGTTTTCTTTCTTCCTTTTTCAAAGAAAAATCAAAGAAAAAAAAATATTTTGTCTTCTCTTTGCTAACACGTCAAAAACAGCGCATGCAACCCAAACCTCATCTACAACCTCGCCGACGATGCCGCATCCATCACCTCCGTGACCGTCACCAGCGACGCCAACACCTGCAGCGTCCCCGTCCCCGTTACCTTCCCCGGCACAGCCACCAGCTCCTCCAGCGCGGGCTACACGGACAAGAATGGCACCGAGCCGCTCATCTACTATACCGAGATGAGTGGTAGCACCGTCACGTACACCCTCGGCTCGGCCGTGTCTATTTCGTAGGCGGGTGACTTGGATTCTGTTGTTTTGTTCGTTGTGGCTTGGGTTGTGTGGAAGCGATTGGGCTTTCGATTTGAGTGGTTGATGGGATGATTTCGTCTACATGTCGCGCGAGACTGCTCGGAGAATTGGCAACTTGTCGAGTGAGAGGTGGCTTAACTCCAAGCTGATTTGAGTGGGCTTCCTCCGCCACTCATATGTAGTAATAAATATACATATCTAGACCGGGAGGGAAGATCTCACAATTGACTCGCCTGGCCGCCCTGTCAAGCGAGCCATGACCCCGTCGCTTGTCCACACACAAGACCAAACTCTGATTTTTAACCTATTGAGAAAAGAATGGTGGCGAGAGGCCAAGTAGTACAGACAGAGCCAGGACCTACTACTACCTTCCGAGCCGCCGTAGTCATTACCAAATAAGATACAGCCTTCGGGATCTCACATCCCATAACAGAGAACCGACAAGGGATATGATCCGCTCAAGGGCCTTTGAAACCCCTCTGCTGTTTCTATCTCTCTAACAAAGGATCCGGGTATCTATAATTACGAAAATAAAAGTTAAAAATGAAGAGTGGTCTCAATGCAAGAGTGCCGACAGGATGCGAGTAAATTTGATGAAGAAGTTGTAACACGAGTGCTTCCCTTTTACCGAGTCAAAACGACCACGACCAAAAGCACCCAAAATAGCAAACAACTCCATATGCTCCCCGCAACCTTATACATGTCCCTTGAAGGCGGGCCGGGCCTGAAAACGACACCAACTCAAGCATGAATGGCTTGCTGCACATGGGGGTAGACCTGGATCAGTTGCTGGTATAAGTCAGGGTGATCCCTGATCAAGACGTCGGGATCCCAGGCCATGGCCACAAACATGGTATCAATACCGCTGCTGAGAGGTGTGGTAAAGATGTTGCAAATCTGCAGACCAATCAAAAAGGCAAAGGCGCAAATGACGACTGTAAAGTCGCCGTTCGAGTTGTACGAGGGCTTGGTGAACTCAAGGTACAAGAACGCCAGCAGAGCGGTGGCAAAGCCGATAAACAGGGAGCCAAAAGAAAAGACAGGGCCAATGAGACACTCGTTGATCAGGGCGTCAATGCCGCGGTCCTTGATCATTCTGCGAACCAAGTCGTGTTAGCAGACATTCCTTGTAGTTATTGGATAAGGGTCAGTTGTTGCCTCGGTTTACATACCTCCAAGTATCCTTGGCCGACTGGAAGTAGGGCCGTCCGTAAAGCGCAATATGCGAAAAGGCATATCGGTTGACAAACTCAATCACCCACTGCAAACACGAGATGAGGCAGGTGAGGATGCACGAGAAGATGAAGGCGAGAATGTCGCCCTGCTGCGCGGCATCCTGTTGCGCGGACTGAGCCAGCATCTTGAGGAAGTTGATGACGGCCACGACCAAACTACCCAGACTGATAGAACCAAAACTGTACGTCAGGGAGCGGCGTAGCGCGCCTCGCGTTACACCGGTTGGATAGGCCCGTGAATTGTAGTACCAGCTGCCGTAAATGCCTGCAATCGTGGTGTGGATCGTGTTCTTGATCCATTCGCTAAACCAAAAGGAGGTAAAGGTGATAAAGACCACCAGGCCAGTGACTGTGGCGTAGCTGCAGGAACTCGAGGTGCATGACGGGTTGTTGTTGCTCGGAGACCACTTGACATAGATGGCGACAAAGGTGACGGAGAACCAGACAGCATAGGCGGCGCCAATCAGACCGCCAACCAGGCTGATCATGTAGACGTGGCCGTAGTGGTTCGCAACGTGGATCGAGGTGCGCAGCATGAGCGCACTAAAAGGAATCCGCCTACGCCAGCTCCAAAAGGCAAACATGAGTATGACGACAAAGACGAGGAAGATGATGCCGCCGACATATTGTTTGCGGTAGAGCATGTACAAGGCGGTCGCCAGGCCCCAGGCGATATTGAGAATGCCCGTGATCCATATGATTTGCTTGGGGAACAGCCGAATCAGAAAGACGTAGCCAATGCTAAAGACTATAGCGACCGCAAGACAGAACATGAAGAGGATCAGCGTGTTTGTGTTGATGGTCAGGACGTCGGCGTCGTAGATACTGCTGCCATTGGCACCTCGCGTGGTCGCTGCACAAAACAGAGCAGTGTTAGCAGCGTACGAATAGCAAAAGAAAAAACAAAAAGCACAAATCTTCACAAGATGCGGTCCCATACCGTAGCCGTGGAGGGCAATGCCAGAGACGACGGTGAAGCCGGCCATGAAGACCAGGAACAGCACACCGGCCCAGACATCGTTGTACTTGGGCCGCTCGATCTTGAAGGCTTGGTCGAAGGGCACCTTGTTGTCGCTGCCATACTGGAACTGCTGCTGCTGCTGCTGCTGCTGCTGGTCGCCATACGACGAGACAGCAGAGTAGCCGGCTTGCGACGGCGGGGCATACTGCTGGTACTCGGGATTGGGCGGGGGATACTGGTTTTGCTGCATGATGTCGGCGCCGGCGACGCGATCGTCTTGAGTGGGTCTGGCGTGTACTTGCCTGCAACGCTGCAGCCTAGTACGCGTTTGGTGGTGGTGGTGGTGCTGCTGCTGCTGCTGGGTATTTGAGGGTTTCCGCAGAGACCATGGGAATCAATAGAAGTGCAGGAGGAAAGAGAAGAAGAGCAAGGGAAAAGAAAACAGGTCGAGCCTTTCATAGGTCAACTACTTGAGTAGAAAAAGAAAGCATTGGCCCGAATTAAGGGTAGGCTGGCTGGTTGGTAGGCCAAGAGCCAAGCCATCATCATAGAGCTATTGACCTAGCAGTCTACTAGGTAGTGATGAAGCTCAGGCGCAGTCGTACTTTTGGCGGCCGTTCTCTGCGGCCGCGAGCAGCCCTGGCTACATAGTACAGGGGTAACAGGACCACCCAGGCTCCCTAGCTCCCTGCAGAGCCCCGGCATTGCCCCCCAACCTTAACTCGTAGACGGTACGCTAAACCCAACGCAGGCTTTCCACTTCCCAAAAGGCACTGAACACCTCAGTACTATGATGCATTGTCAGCGCGGGAGGATTACAGTAGCAGTTTCTTAAAAGCCAATCGAGCCGACCAAGTGGCCGGTAAAATGGGCCCCGAAATAGGGCCTGACACGCGGTTTCAAACAAATAATGGCACAAACAAAGCTGACGGTCGTTTGTTGGAGCGATGCCGGATGCAGTTGGCTCAAACTGATGCCAACAGCAGATGATATGAATAGCCTCATCATCCTTCTACTTCGGTTTCTTCTTGATTTCTTCTTCCCCTTTAGCTCTGACCCCGGTGCTGATCGCGCACCAGGTGCCAAGAACGGTGCAACTTTTCCCCACAGCAATGAATCGCGTCCACTTTCTTGGGCATCGTCAAAAGCGATTTCACCACTTCACCAGCACAGACAATAATATAAACAGGAATAAAATACGTAATTTCAACAGCGCAAATGGTTTAGTGGTAAAATCCATCGTTGCCATCTTTCATGGTATACACCACAGAAGTTGATTCGATGGGCCCCCGGTTCGATTCCGGGTTTGCGCACTCGTGAATTCCATTCTTTTTGTGCGATTGAGTATTTTTGCTGAGGTCATACCTAGATCCACATTGTACAAAGGCACAGTTATTTTCTTTTGTGCGGATAATTCGAGGGTGCGGTGAGCGGTTGGCTCAACCACGTTGGAACGGTTCCCCATCTTCACAAGACCCAACTTGTTGCCGAAAGAATGCGTCGAAAAACCGATAAGATAACATGGGGTTGCAGGGGAATAGAATAGGCTGTACGGTACACCACAGTCATGATTGTTGCCAGAATTGCATGTGTCTAGCATTCCACCGTGATTCCCAAGCTAGATTGCTGCAAGAATATCCCTTTCTTCCCCAGTCCAACCGAATCACAACTTGCTCGTAGCGTCAGGGGCCTTGACCTCGACAAGCAATTTACCTGTGCGCATCATGTATGGGTCAGTCGCCATTGTATACACACACAAACACACACTCAGCAGAGCACAACTCACCTGTGTTTCCGCCCTTGAACAACTCCGACAGCGTCTGTTCCGCAACCTTGAGTCCGCCCTTGACAATCGTCTCTTGACGCTTGATTTTGCCCTCGGCCAACCACTGCGCGAGCCTCTTGCGCGCGGTAGGGTACTCTTGGACGTGGTCAAAGACAATAAAGCCTTCCATGCGGACACGCTGGGTGATGACCTTGGCGATTTGCTACATTTGGGGGAAAAGGGGGTGTGCAAGAGTTAGATTATCTTGAGTGACAAAACAAAAAAAAAGCATGTGTTGCTCGGAATGGATGCTCACCCTTGGTCCCTTGGGGTCCGTTGAGTTGTACTGGCTAATGGCACCGCACATGACAAAACGGGCATTCTTGGCTGCTCGTCCAAGTGCCAGGTCGAGGATATCACCACCAACTGGAAAGCATCAAGTATCGAAATAGTCAGCAAGTGCTCCTGAGAAAAGTAAACAAGAAAGGAATCCCCAGCAGTGACTCACGAGGGTCACCTCGGGGTAAAAAGAAACACACAAACTTACCATTGTCCCAGAACACATCCACATACCGCGGCGTCGCTTCCTTAAACTTCTTCCTAAACTCGGCATCCCGATAATTCAAACACACATCAAACCCAAGCTCCTTCTCCAACCATCGACACTTGTCCTCGCTCCCTGCAATGCCCACCACCTTGCCGCCCGCCAACTTGGCCATCTGGCCCACCACGGACCCCGTCGCCCCCGCCGCACCACTGACGACGACCGTCTCGCCCGGCTGCACTTTTGCAATCGTCTCCATGCCAAAATACGCCGTCAGACCCGTCAGCCCCAACACGCCCTGGAGATCCGTCAGTTTGATTCCTTTGCCGAGCCCCGTCCCAGTCGCACCCGTGCCCATAATCTCCCCAATCGTCTCAAACTCCTTGGGCCCCGCAACAGCAACCTCCTGCCACCCGGTGCTCGCAACGACATAGTCGCCCGCTTGCGCACGAGGGGAGTGGGACGCGAGCACGCGGCCAATCACGGAGCCGCGCATGACGCCGCCAATGGGCACGGGAGGCACGTAGGAGCGGACGTCGTCGAGCCAGCCACGCATGGCCGGGTCGAGAGACAGGTAGAGGGTTTCGATGAGGATGTGGCCGTCTTGGAGGCTGGCGGGGCTCGGGATCGGGCTGTGTTTTTGGTGGAAAGTTTTGCCGGGGATGACGGGGCCTTTGGGCCTTTCGGCGAGGACGATGGAGAGGGATTGGGTGGACATTGTGGCGTTGTGGTGGTCGTGGTGAGAAATGTGACTGAGGGGAACAAAGGCTCACGGCCAGAGTGGAAGAAGAAAATAAGAGCAAGATTGAAGGAGAACGAAAGGTATAGAGTGAGAACCCTGGGGAAACGGCCCGGTGCCGAGGAAGGAGAAAAGAGGTGACGTGGGAAATGCAACCAGGGCCGCCGGGGAGCCGAGGCATTCGGCGTTGTATCCACTTTCGGCCGATGCCACCTTAGCGCACCGCCGGGGGCCGGGCATTCAATAGGCCAAGGCGGTCGTTTATGCATGGCCGCTGGCGTCGTCAAAGCAAGCAGTACAGTCAGTACTCTCAAAACACAGCCGCTCTAGTCCCAGTCTATCTAAATCTTATCTCTAGGAGTCTTGTGGCTGGTACACGCTTGAAATATAACACAGTAACAACACCATCATCACGACGAGGCCGTTTGCACATGCACATCACCATCCCCCGACTTGGTCAATATCTCCCTCACTCGCTCCAGCGCGTCCCTCTCGCCCTCCTCCAGTGGCCGATCCACATTCACCTTGACCACATCCTCCTCGTCCTCTCCAGGAAGCTCCAGCACCGCAAACTGCGAGTGCACCAGATTCTCCCCTGCAAAATGGCCCTTGCGGTCGCGCGCCCGCTGCTTGAGCACCTCCTCGGGCGCATCGAGATAGACGAATCGCACGCGCAGGTTTTCACGCTGCGCAGACCCTTCGCGCAAGATGTCGCGATACTGCCGCTTGAGCGCTGAGCACGTGATGATGAGATGGAGGGATTTCTCGTGCGCCGGGTGGTACTCTTCGTGGTCGCGCAGGGCCACGAGCCAACCTTGGCGGTCGGCGTCGTTGAGGGGCTCGCCGCGGTGCATCTTTTCGATGTTGGCTTGTGGGTGGAACTACAAGAGTGTTAGCTGGCCTGCATGTGATGAAAAGACGGGATTCAAAGACCCGGCAGACCGAAAATGTTTGACTTACATCGTCCCCTTCCAAAAAGGTTATGTTGAGGTTGTCGGCCACGTACTTTGCTATTGTCGATTTGCCGCATGCTGTTGGACCTGTAAAAAAGAAGACGTACCGAGGGCGGTGCTCGGTGGGTTTCGATTTGTCTGTCATGATGATGTGGTTGTAAATTGTCTCGATGAACAGAAACTAAGAACACTGCTGGGATTTGGTTCGTGAGACGTGATAATTCAAGCGAGAGGAATCTCGACTCAAGAGTAGATCAGAAAAGTAATTCGGAGAGCAAGTTCAGTGCCAGGTTCGATTTCAGTTAATCAAACTCGTTGATATCTCTTTCTCTCATCGGATCCAAGTACTTATAAATAATAACTTGCGCTCTAAACCTGGACGGAAGCTTCGGTGCAGCAATCCCGATGACGTCGAGTGTTGACAAGAGGGCCCATGGGGAGAAAATGGATTGGGTTAGGGTTAAATTTTTTCGACTGTACTATGTAAGTAATCGTAATAGAGAAGAATAAGACAATGTGGTGATAGCCAGTCTATTATTAGATATTTAAAGGTTTTCATCGTAGGTATATCGCCCGTGGCGTGTGAGAGTTTATGGAATGGGCGCAGCTTCCGCGTATGTTGGTGGAAAGTTACCGGTCAACGCCATGGAATACTGTAGACCGAGTTAATTTATGCTATCCAACTTGTGTTACCTTGGGAATGAGACAAAGAAGTTTGGTGCATCTTCATTAGATTGTCATGCTGAATGAAGTGGTGTAATAAAGAAAAAATGAATTAGAGGACTTTCCAATCCTTCAATGTTAACATGATGAGAATTTCGCAGCACTAGAATACCCCAGCACAGTCGATTCAGGAATTCGACCTAGATGAATAAATTCAATGTAATAGTATAAGCCAACAGCAAACTGTCTAGCATACAAGTTGAAATAAAAAGCAGAAGTATTCAGTCTTCACCATGTCCGTATGTACAAACACACGTGTTGAACAGTCAGACAGAAATCTAACTCTCGAAACAAATTTTCGTTTATAGCCTGTGGTCTATTCGTCCTGTTATATGATTTTATTTTTCAATAATATTTGAACGTACCACATACCAGTCTAAATGGTCGGAAAACGCGGCATTAGTCTATATCGCTGGAAGCATGTGGAAGCAAAGAAAGTGAGTATATCGAACATTGGACAGTGTCATGGTGAGCAGGTCTCTTTCGAAACTTCACAATCAAGAATTCACGCATGACCCCAAAACCATTGAACAACTGGAGTGTCACCACATCTAGGGTGGACTACAAACCCCTCTACAGCTCCTCAAGCGTGGTTAGAAGAGGTTGAGATTTGTCTTCTGCATCAATGCCTCGACTGAAAGTTTGTCATTGATGGAACAGCCATTTCCAGAGTGACCTACAACATTTGGAGAGCTAAGCGTCAAGCTACATACGTAGATAGACATGGACTCCAGCTGCCAGGTTGGGAGAGCAGAATAACACTTTGACCATAATGTGACCGTATAAAGCTTTGTTGTAATAAACACATCTTTATGTTATTGATGAGGGCCACAATTTTTGAGACATTGGAGGTAAAGGCTTGCGGTAAAGAGACGAAGGTCCCGACACGTGAATCCACCATCTTGACGAGCGCAGAAGGCGTGGAGAACGGTTAAGCACTGGTAGAAGGAGGATGTGATGTACACTACTAAACTGAGAGTGATGCTGGAAAAAGATGAGGGCAGCATGAACATTCAGTAGCAAGTTCAACAGACGATAGGACGGCCTAGATTTAGACACAATGATGGCTGACGCTTATTCCAGCTTTGAGCCGATGGCATACAGAGTATGAGACAAGAAGGAGCGGGAGGGAAACACATTGACTTGTAATCATTGTCGATTCATCAACTATGGACTTATGTAACCCCAACGCCGGTGAACCCATGCCAATCCTTTTGGTAAACCCTAAACCCGCGAGGCAATGTAAACAGCTTTTGTAGCCGTCAAGGCATCGGATGAGCGAGCGCCTCTTACGAGGTCTTGGCACCCTGAGTAGGGGTGACCTTCTTGCCGTCCTTGTTGTAGCGGACACGGGGGGGAGGAGCACGGTTGCGACGACCCTCGCGAGAGCGGACACTAGAGCACTTGTTGTTAGCAGGATAGTTTCAAATGGACCGTGGCAAAGTGACGACGGATCGTGTTTGCCGCCAAGGTTCTTCTCAGCCACCCGTGCTGATCGCGACGACTGATGGCCTACTGCAAGGCACAAGCAGTCACGCAGATCAAGCACGGCTGTCCTCCGACGGGGACAAACGTACCGGACAATCTTGCCGTGAATGGCGCAAGAGACACAGTACTGCAGCTTGAGGTACATCTTGGGGACGGTGTACTCGGCGAAGACCGAGGCGTCAGAGATGTCACCTGTGAAAAAGTTGTTAGCCATGTTGAGGTCCAATGTGCGGAGCTTGTAGGGTAATTGGGTCGTACGAATAGCAGCAGACTCAACCATGTTGCGGATGGTGAATCTCTTGATCGCCTTGTCCTTGGGCGTGCATCGCGAGCAGTTGCTGCAGCGGATGGGCTTGGTGTGGCCGCGGCCCTTCTTGTTGCGGCCGTTGTTCTTTCTCTGTAGAGGGAAGACCAAAGTCAGTTTTTGTGCCTCAATCTGAAGTTGCGTCGACAGCGACGGCAACACTTTGCACAGCATGAAGTCTGTGCAATTGCAATCATGCTCATAGTGAAGGCATAGTGCAAGAGGTATGCGGTATGATCGTACCTTCTTAGGCATTTTGACGATGGGTGGATTGATCAAGAATCGTACAGAGTGTCGTGAGAGTGCAAGATTCAAAACGGGGCAAGTCTGGGTAAAAATGGTTGAAGGCAAGTGGAGCTTCTGCACTAGCGTGCTTAGTCACCGGTGTACGAGCGCGCCCTTTCGCAAATAATTTTCTGTGAGATCACGTGGGTCCTGCCGCACGAGCCACAGCTCACCTGCATGAGCCAGAAACCCCCAAAAACTCCAAATGTAAAGTCGCCTGCGCTGGGGAATTTCTTCCTACTCTTCTTCGACCAACGAACATCTTCACGAGGCTTGCTTATGACGGGATAATACCCTAGGTACGTCTCGACCACGATGATGTTGCTCAAGCTCATCGCGGCTTTTCTTTGATTACTCTATCACTGCACCGTCGATTCCCGCTCTTGTTCTGGTACCCTTTTGCGCCATGATACCCGGCGTTCTCGCTGTTGCTGGCAACGGCTGAGATGCCACACCCACGCATCCTGCATTTGCATTGCAATTCTCACCAGCAGGTGAACGGTCGACTGATGGCAAAGGCGTCTGGGCGGCACGGACCAGCCCATTGATTGGTCTCGCGCTTGGTCTGTCTGGCTATCCGTTGGCTGGCAGCCTTTGCTGGGCCCTTTATCGCCCCACATCACAAATCCACCCACTCTTGCCTTGCAATATTTTCCCTTCTGCCGCGAGCCCTCAATCTGACCTTCTCTTCTTCCCTTTCAGTAGGTACAGCCCATCATGCAGATCTTCGTCAAGACCCTCACGGGTAAGACTATCACCCTTGAGGTGGAGTCGTCCGACACCATCGACAATGTCAAGGCCAAGATCCAGGACAAGGAGGGCATTCCCCCAGACCAACAGCGCCTGATCTTCGCCGGCAAGCAGCTCGAGGATGGCCGCACTCTCTCCGACTACAACATCCAGAAGGAGTCCACCCTCCACTTGGTCCTGCGCCTGCGTGGTGGTGGTAAGAAGAGAAAGAAGAAGGTCTACACCACCCCCAAGAAGATCAAGCACAAGCGCAAGAAGACCAAGTTGGCTGTGCTCAAATACTACAAGGTCGACTCTGACGGCAAGATCGAGCGTCTCCGCCGCGAGTGCCCCAACGAGTCTGTAAGTAGCGACATTGTTTCGGTTATCTGGATTCGCTTGACAATCACTAACAACACCTCCAGTGCGGTGCCGGTGTCTTCATGGCTGCCCACAAGGACCGTCAGTACTGCGGTCGCTGCCACCTGACCTACGTCTTCGAGAAGTCTTCCTAAACGACCTTGACAAAGGAATTGCAATTTGGGTTGGTGATGGACGGAGTATGGGATACGGAAAATTTGGCAAGAGCCCGTCTTAACGGGGCCTAGTCCACTGTCAGCACGACTAGGCATATCTGTGATAGACTTACACGTCTTTGCATTTGGCTGGCGGCAATGGGATACCAGAGAATTCATGGTCATGATCTCAAACCATTTTGCTCATGGTCACCTCTCTTGTGACATGTCATTTGTAATAATTCTCGTGCTGTATTCCGTGCTTTTTGTGGCTGAAATCATGGGTCGGCCTCAACTTCCATATGAGTTTTGAAAATCACATGGTCTTTCGGTGTCGGTGTTCAAGTTTTCTTAACATTCTAGACTTGTGGACGTCTCTGGCTGTAGATCCATCATACTACTCGTTGAATCCATTCCTCAAATTCTCCCACTCGCTGTTGGGATATTCCAGACAATTTTGCTTCAGCCTTAATCCTGTTGGGCCGCCAAACTTGTCCACCACGTTTCCAATCAAACTCTCACTACCTTTCTTATCCCCCGAGCTCTCCCACCACATAGCTCCCCCCAAATGATGGTTTCTCACATACTCTGCCTTTTGCCTTGCCATCGGAAGCGAGTCATAGCTCACCAACATGCCCTTGCTCTGGTCATAACTATAACTCGCTCCTGCCTCCGCATCATAGTACTCCTGCGCACCGGGCAGCGGCAGCGCCTTGAAATCATACACACCCCTCTCCCAACTCCCCTCGCCAATGCCATTGTATGGGCGTCCCACTCCGGCCGTATTCTCAAAAGCCCGACCATACAGCGGCATCCCAAGCACAATCTTGCTCATGTCAACGTACCGCGTGTAGTACTCGAGCGCCCGTGCGGTGCTAAATGGCGTTGACAGAGCGTTGCTTCTTGAAGGGTACAGATTCGCCTGATGACCAGCATTGGCATCCCACGACCCGGCATAATCGTACGCCATAAGGTTCCAGAAGTCAAGGTAGCGGTCCATGCCGCGCAGGTCAAGTGTTTCGTATTTTTGCGGCCCGGCGGGACAGGCCACAGTGAGTTCAAAGTGGTGAGGGCTGCCATCCGGTTCGCGCGTTGAGGGAGGCAGCGAACCCGCGTATGCATCCATTTCTTCGCGGCATGCCTTCAGGAGGGCAACCCAGTCTGCTGCTTCTTGGGCATTGGACGGGTACTCCCAGTCGATATCTAGCCCATCAAAGCCATAGTTTGCCAGTAGCTTGACAGCAGAGCGAGCGAAGTTCGCGCGATTCTGGGGGGACACGGCCCCCGATTTGAAGTTGCTGCTATATGTCCAGCCGCCGATGGAGAGGAGGACCTTGAGGTTCCGGTTGCGGCGTTTGAGGAGATTGAGCTGCTTGAGGCAGCCGTAAAGCTTGTGACCATCTTCCCAGCGGTCGCCGTCCCAGTGGATTTCTTGGTCAGCCCACGAGTCGGTAAGGTAGACTTCCCCGGACTCCGGGCGGACGTTGGCGAAAGCGTAGAGGATGTGGGTGAGCTTTTCGACGGGAAGTTCCCAAGGAAAGTGCTTCCGACCGTAGATGGCCCAATTGACGAAGTAGACGACGCTGCGGTAGCCTCTTGTTTCTGTCATTGTTTCAAGAGGAGGAATGATGGTGAGATTGTCTTCGTAAGTGACGTCGTTGACTGGGAGCTGTTGCTGGTGTTCATGTATAAGGGGATCTTGATTCTGCGCGTTGGCCAAGTACAGAAATAAGGTTATAAGAACAAAGGCCAACAGTGATGGATTTAGACTGCCTCTGAATGACATCTCTATGTGATCGAGGCAGAATTTATATGCAAGAGAAGACAGGCAAATGGTGGAAACTTGTTACGTGGTAGCTTTTGTGGTTGTGAGCAGCCAGCCTACCAGCCAGCCCAGCCAGCAACATTCAAGGTGGCTCAGCACAGCTCAGCAGTCAAGAGAGAACAGGGGCTTGTACTATTACTTGCCAAGGTCAATGTGGCGGTACGATATGAGTTGTAACAAAACAGGCCAAGGTTGACTGCTCATCTATACAATTCTGGGCATATAACTGGAACATGAGCAGTGATTTGTATGTTTGTCATTGTTTTGTTGATGTATGCAGTTCCTATTATTATGCTGTTAAGGCATCACACAATGTTCTTCGCCGTCTTGTCACTTCTCAAATTCTCGGCGTCTTGTCTTATCCATCCTCTGCTATTCTCATGGATTAAAACATAACGTAGCAATTATGGTCACCTAAGAATTCTCGACTGTACACATTACGAGATGGATGAAACCATACCAGCCATTCTGTCCTTCATTATCAAGGTGTACACACCCAGTGCCCGCCGTTCGCTCTCTGCCACGGATTGAAGGGCGTAAGCCCCCTTTGAGACTGGCAGGCCTCACAAGAAGCCCAATTCTGAATCAACAGAGCGATTGGTTGTTCTGGTAGCGCAGTTTCTCGCAGGCCGCATGATCATCGCCTCGGAGACTCAGTCAACAAATAGGCGCAGCTGTTCTGAGATCCGCTTTCTACAGCTCAGGATACTGGGCTGTGCAGTTCTGGATGCGAGCGGCAAAAACTCACGCTGACGTCTATGCGCGGGAAGGCCTGTCTTGTCTGGCAGCTGGTTGAAGCTGCCTGTGGCTGCCTCACAGCTGGCAGCTGCCAGTCGCTTTTCAGCACCCTTGATTGCAAGTCAACTGGCTGACTGGTTCCAGCAAGGAGGGTGGTGGGGCCCCTGCTGGCTTGTGGACCCACTTTCAGATCTCCAAAATTTCCTTCCCTGCGACTTTCTCAGGTGGGCAGAGTAAAAAAAAATCTCGAGCGACATCCCGCTACGGCAACGGTCAATCACCCAAGTACCGCCCAACGACTCTCCAGCAATTCAATTGCAATCTGCTGGACCGCCCCCTCCATTGCCCAGGATGGCCAACATCAACTACTTGCTTTACGAGTCGGCGGCCGGCTATGCCGTCTTCAAGGTCGTCAACCAGGCCGACAGCGTGGGCCTGCAGCTCAAGGAGGTCCAAAACTCGCTGAACGACCTGAGCACGTTTGGTAAATACGTCAAGCTGGAGAGCTTCAAGCCATACGAGTATGTGTTGGCCCTGATGAGGCTTCAAGAAGCTGTGCTGGGAGAGAACGAATAAAGAGCAGAGAAACAACCAAAAGGCGCAACAAAGCTAACACAAACTGTCGTAGAAATGCCGCTCAAACACTAGAGAACGTCAACCTCATCTCTGAGGGTATCATGCCCGACACCCTCAAGTCCGTCCTCGAGCTCGCCCTTCCCCAGACTTCCGGCAAGAAGTCCAAGATTGTCCTCGGCGTGCAAGACAAGAAGCTGGCTGGTGAAATCAGCTCCTCCTTCCAGGGCGTCGAATGCGAGACGAGCGACACAAGTGAGGTCGTCGGCGACCTGCTGCGCGGTATTCGCGCCCATGCAGAGAAGCTGCTCAAGGGCCTGCAGGATGGTGACTTGGGTCGCGCACAGCTGGGTATGGGTCACGCCTACTCGCGTGCCAAGGTCAAGTTCTCGGTCCACAAGAACGACAACCACATTATCCAGGCCATTGCCACCCTCGACGCCCTCGACAAGGGCATCAACCAGGGCTGCATGCGCGTGCGCGAGTGGTACGGCTGGCACTTTCCCGAGCTTGTGCGCATTGTTTCGGACAATGCCACCTACGCCAAGCTGGTTCTCGCCATTGGCAACAAGAAGACGTTGACTGACGACAAGCTGCACGACATTGCGGCTGTTGTGGACGACGACGGCGAAAAGGCCGAGGACATTATCCACGCTGCACGCATGTCTATGGGTATGGACATTACCGAGACTGACTTGGTGATGGTCAAGTCGTTTGCCGAGTCCGTGAGCAAGATGGCCGACTACCGCAAGGCCCTGTCCAAGTCCCTCGACGAGAAGATGGGCGATGTTGCGCCCAACCTGCAGTGCATTCTCGGCACTCCTGTCGCCGCCAGACTCATCTCCCACGCCGGTTCCCTCACCAACCTCGCCAAGTACCCTGCCTCCACCCTCCAGATCCTCGGCGCTGAGAAGGCCCTCTTCCGCGCGCTCAAGACCAAGGGCGCCACCCCCAAGTACGGTCTCATCTACCAGTCCTCCTTCATTGGTCGCGCCGGCCCCAAGATCAAGGGTCGCATCTCGAGATACCTCGCCAACAAGTGCAGTATCGCCTCGCGTATCGACAACTTCTCGGAGCATCCTTCTGCGCGCTTCGGTGAGGTCCTGAGACAGCAGCTCGAGGACCGCCTCGAGTTTTACGCTACCGGCAAGAAGCCCATCAAGAACGAGGAGGCCATGAGCAACGCCATGAAGGCCATTCTGGGTGATGGCGGCGAGGACCTCGCCATCGACACCGAGATGATCGACCTGCATATCTCCAAGCCCGAGGAGGGCGCCAAGGACAAGAAGAGCAAGAAGGAGAAGAAGGAGAAGAAGGAAAAGAAGGACAAGAAGAGAAAAGCCGATGACATGGACATTGACGAGCCCGAGCCAGTAGAAGAGGACAAGGCCGAGAAGAAGAAGAAGAAGTCCAAGAAGTCCAAGGCCTAAGATGCTGAACCCGCGTGAAGAAGCGAGAACTTTGCATATACGCTTGGACTACCATCTTGGCTTCTCCCGACAGCTTCCTTATAATTGTTGCATCTTCTTCTTGGGTTATGTCGTCTTCCATTTCCGTCTCACAGTTATTGGGGTTCCTTCTTTTCCGTCTAAATAGTGCTTGTGGAGTTTAGAGGGCAAATTCGGGCGAAAAGTTAACACCTTTCCGGCATTGGCGTTTCGGGGTCCTCGTCTTGTCGTTTTATTTCTTGTTCTTATTCACTTAGTGTAAAATGCTACCTACATATATGTATGGCAAATTTCACATTCATCTGTTCAGAAACCTATGCTTGTGCAGCCGAACGTTGAGGCAATCATCTCAACCACGAGACCCATCTTGCAACTGGTTCATAGTGATTCAAAATAATTGTCAAAGCATCAGCAATACGATGGCATTGTCTGATGTCGTCCTTCTTCA
This sequence comes from Coniella vitis, assembly GCA_011317545.1. Lineage (NCBI taxonomy): Eukaryota > Fungi > Ascomycota > Sordariomycetes > Diaporthales > Schizoparmaceae > Coniella > Coniella vitis. The sequence goes on from WUJK01000013.1 coordinate 567,236, forward strand.
AGATCCAACGAGTCTTATTTAAAGAACATTGCGTGATGTCCAAACCCACCAGAACACTACCTTCAGTAATTGCAATATTTATACTTTCTTATTTATTTATTTTATATTCCCCTTGATTTGACCAGTTGATCTTTCGTCATATACTGCAAAGAGGCAATTCTTATTTTTCTTTCCTCTTATTTTCGTTTTTGGACGATATTTACATCTACCCACAACTTGTTTGTGTTCTGCCGCCTCTCTTTCTCGCAGATTTTATACAACCTTCTTCCGCACCAACAGACCCATTGTATCCGCCATCAACCACCCCAAAACTCATCAAACTCGAGGCCAGTAAGCGTGGGACAAGCAGCATGAAGTAAAATAAAGTAAGAAAACAGAAAAAGAAACGTAGAATGGAAACGCCATGACGCCGTGGAGCTCTTTTGCCAAAACTTTCATGGGACCCTGAAGAAAGAGACAAGCCAATAATCGCCACGATAGCTTTCGACACCGACAACCACAGGGCAACTAACTATTCCGTCCTCCTTGGACGAAAGCCATATTTGCCATGCCATGTCTTGATTGGACACATTGCTTTGCTCCCTTCTGTCATGGCTGGCTGTTCTGCTCAACAAAGCCCCCTACGCGCGCGCTCAAATACGCAAACAAACATTCTTTCTTGCTTTCATCCACTCGTCTTCCCCATTCTATGCTCCCTCGCTACCAAACTCGTTCGTCCATTCAGCGTTTCTCTTGAGATCCTCCTGCGAAACAGTCGGCCGCGACGACTTGACGGACTTGACAAAATCCTTAAAGTCGACAATGGGCTCGAGCAGCTCGTCGGTGCTCACGCTTTCCCACGTCATTTCTATTGCGTCTGGCTCACCCGGGGAGCAGGGTGTCAATTTCCTTTGTCCGTCAACCATTACCTGTATTAAAAAAAAAAATAAGACGTTCTCGTTAGCGCTGAAAGTGTGTATTTTGGATGGTAAATTTAGGAGGGAAGAAAAAAGAGCAATTAAACGCACCGGCTTGAAGTGTGTAGCTTGTTGAATCTTTCGTACAGGTTGCATCAGCGCATCTTGCACCGCAACGGCAATATCACTTCCACTGTACCCCTCGCTCAATTTGGCCAACTCGCGATAGTCTTCGCTCTTGAGACTCGTCCTGGTGTCTCCCACGGCAAGCTTGAACATGGTGGTGCGCGCTGCCGTGTCGGGTAGCGAAATGTGGACGCGGCGCTGAAACCGTCGGCGAATGGCGGCATCGAGCTGCCAGGGAATATTTGTGGCGCCCAGGACCAATACGCCTGTCGAGTCTTTGCCCACGCCGTCCATTTGCACGAGCATCTCCGTTTTTATGCGGCGCGAGGCCTCGGACTCTCCTTCGCCGCGGGGGCCGCACAGTGCGTCGACTTCGTCTATAAAAATAATGGAGGGTTTGTTCTCGCGGGCCATATTGAAGAGTTGTTTGACAAGTCTATATGGGTTTTGCAGGTTACCAGTCAGCGCTTATCATATGCCGCAATGAGAACTTGAGCATATCATAATGAGCGAACATACCTTTCTGATTCACCCATCCACTTGCTCACCAGATCCGAACTGCTCACGCTGAAAAAGGTACTCTTTGCCTCTGTAGCGAGCGCCTTGGCGAGATAACTCTTTCCCGTACCAGGTGGGCCATACAGTAGGATACCCTTCCACGGCTTTCTGTTGCCCTGGAACATTTGCGGGAATTTGATGGGCAGCAGCACCGCCTCCTTGAGCGCCTCTTTGGCTCCCTCGAGCCCTGCGACATCCTCCCACTTCACATTGGGTCTGTCCTGCAGAATAGCGCCCGCAAGCGCACTGCGTAGCTTCTTGGAGTCCTCGTCAACTGCACCGCCTGCGCCATCGCCGCCGTCCTCGCCGCCTTTGCCTTTGGCCGTGCCGCCTGTGCTGGAGCCATTAGCGCCCAGCATGCCTGGCTTTTTGCGCTTGGCGTCTGCGTCTGAGAGATGTGCTTTGAGCTTCTCGGCGCGGTCCATGTATTCGCCTGTCTTTTGGCGGATCATTTCTTTGGATTTGGGGTTCTTTTCCCATTTCAGGGCGAGCATGAAGAGCTCGAGAGACTGGTAGTACATTTGGTAGGCCTTGTCATACTGGGCTGCGTTGTCGGCTTCGATGGCCTTGCGCACTTGCTCGATGGCGCGCGAGAGGAAGTCGGTGTTGGACATGGCGGGCGAAATCGGCTCGCTGGTGTGTCGCGGGAAGGATGCAGCTAATGGGAACTTGGGATAGTTGTATTGGGGAGTGGCGTATTCGATGTTGTCGCCGTCCTTGTTTGGATGTCGTTGTCGTGGAGGAGGAGGAGGAGGAGGAGGTGGTGGTGGTGGTGATGATGATGATGATGTTATGCAGACTGCAGCAAGTCGATCAAACACCAAACCGGCAACGCACAGGAAGTCGAGCCAAGCCGAGACAGGTGGCAAGTCGTATCTCAGCTCTGAGCTGCGAAAGGTATCAGGTCACAGCGCGTGTGTGTGCTGGTGAGAAGTGTTGGCTGCTGCGCTGATTGTAGAGAAAGGACGGGATCGAAATTCAGGGCAGCTTTCTCGCGTAGCAGATCAGGGCTGGAGCTGGCTGCTGCAGGCGTGCACTCACTGCTTCTTGGCTTGGCCCATGGAGTTGCCGGTACATAGTACTTAGCTATCGTCCAACACGCAGTAGCGCGGCTGCCTTTGCTGCACTGCGCTTGGCGGGGTCCAGAACAGTGACGTTGCTTGCATTTGCTGGCTCGGCGTTTCTTGGCTGGTTAAATGCACTAGGGATAGTGCGTCTTCTGTGGTATAATATCTAGCCATCTACTCTGAAAATACGTCGCATGAAGATGTTACAAACGTAAAAGAACAAAAGAAGATAATCCGAGATGCCAGATTAGCACTTGGTGTCACCAAACACTGATATCCCTCACTGGTTACAGCGGCAGAGAGGTGCCGTCCCAATAAACAACACCCTGGTGCAAACAATTCTAAGCTTTGCCCGTTGATTTTCCACTCTCTCACTCACCCACTCACTCACGCTCCCACAGCGCATCCACCCCGACTTCTGTGAGCCCATAACCAATCAGGACCTCAGAGAGCCATCTCAAAAGTCGGCACTATTCCTTGTCTTTGAAGTCACAGCTTAACAGGACTCTCACCCGCACAACACACGGTCGCTTTCAGGGACGCTCTGATAACTCTCCCTCAGGGGCTTCAACCAACTAAACTCACCCACAACTTGCGCGACCATGGCCGAAATACAAGCCAAGCTGCAAGCCCTTTCAGAGGACTTTCAAAAGCTCCAGTCTGGTCAGTATTCTCTCTCTCCCTCCGCTACCTCACCCACAGCCATCCGTCGAACCCACGACAGAGAAAAGGCACCATACTAACCGAGCAACTACAAGAGCTCCAAACAACAATCGCCTCACGCCAAAAACTTGAAGCCCAAAAGACAGAAAATCAGGGCGTCGCAGGCGAATTTAAAAAGCTCAAGGATGGCGAGGAAATCTACAAGCTCGTCGGGCCTGTGCTCCTCAAGCAGGATAAAGTTGAAGCCGAGTCGACTGTGAATGGCCGCTTGGAATTCATTGGCAAGGAAATGTAAGTTCGACACTATCACTCACTCAATGGAGCGAACGAACATTCAAGTCGGAATAGAGGATTGCAGACTGACGATCGATAACCACAGCGAGCGGCAAGAAAGCCAAATAAAGGAAATTCAAGAGAAAACTGAAAAGATCAAGAGCGAGATCATCAAGATCCAGACAAGTGCACAGGCTGCTGCACAACCATCTGCTGCTTCGGCCAAGGCCTGAAAGACCAGCCACGTACTGTTTTGTCCTAACGAGACAGCTCTGCACTGCACCAAACGATGGTTGACAGCCATAATAATGAAAGTGATGCCGCTTGATTCATGTATCTTTGGGCAACATAGGACTTCAAAATCGAGTATGCAGGCCAAGAGGCACTTCAAGAAGCCGCGAGGGAGAAGAGTAAAAGAAGCCTTTGATTACTGAAGAATAGCAAAAAAAAAAAAAAAAAAAAAAAAAAAAAAAAAGAAGTGGAAACAAGAACCCCTCCAACGCCTGAAGCCCGCATCGCCATGCTGCACGTTATATAACAAACATCCTGATCCGAAGCCATTAGTAACCTTCCCTGCTTTCCTTCTATAGTCCTAAGTCGAAGCAATTTCACATCCATCGAACAGCCACAGCCAGTCCTTGTCTGATCAATCAGAAACCGATGAGTCGCGGAAAGCCACCCTAGTTGAGCGCCATAATGGTAAACACATCCGGAACACCGAAACTCCTCGCCGGGTGCGGCCCGTCGTTGAATGCCAGCTCATTGTAGACATCGTCTACCTCCACCACCGAGACAACAGCCTGCTGCTTGCCATCGGACTCATCCACAGCATCCATGCCAATGGCTTGCATGATAATGCTGCCAATCTGCGCTTTTTCAAAGCAATCCGACCATGTCGGGTTTGCCTCGATAGCCGCCAGCGTCTCCCTGCGCGCCTCGCTCTCTTCAAAGGCCCTCAGCTTAGCGGCGACGCGTTCAGAGGTGAGCGGCAGCGATGGTACAGCGGCAGTGCACTCGGCAATGGAGCGTAGGAAGCCGACAATGCCAGCGATAGCCTGGGCAAAGATACAGCCGCGCGAGTCGGTATCCAGGGCAGCGAGAATGCGCTGAGTATCTGGGGAGTCGTCAAGGACAAAGGGGCGGTGATCCGAGTCGAAGGTGGCGGCGAGGATGGCGCGTAAGGGGAGCAGGTCGGCGTAGGGTGTAAGAGAGAGATTGACGATGGCTGCATCGTAGATCTGGCGGCAAAGGTTGTAGAGTGTTGTGTCTGGGAGGGTGGTGACGTGGTTTGTGTGGATGACGAAGAGGGGGTAGGAGGTTTCAATGGTTGCTGAAGGTCAAGTTAGTATTTATGAGATTTCGTTTTTACTCCCCGAACAGCTGTTCAGAGGGTGTCAGCGTACCTTGACATTGAGCGTTGAGTGTAGTCGGTCTGGAATCCATAATGTTTTGTTGTTTGCTTTGACGAACAAGCAGAACGATTGAAAACAGTTGCACTTGCGAGTTGAAGGAGGTACAAAGTAGGGCTCTTTAGTATGCTTCAAGCCGAATCCTGGACGGTATATGTCGGTAGAATATGATATTTTACTTGTTGTATATCAAACGGCAAAAGGTGGGAGCAAGAGCCCTGAGGGAGCTCACCCTTTTATAAGGTGCCTCAGATGAATTCGCCCACCCCCATCATCAGCCTTGCAGCCTTGTCCGGAAACATCAGGGCCAGTGACGGGCCACAGCGGGCCTCGCCAGGAATGGCGTGGATCCAGGGTCCTGATCGGGAGACCAAAGACAGTTCGTAGAGAAGCGGCAGTTGCACCCTTGCTTGCCCCCCCTTTGCGACTGGCAGGAAAACAGGACCGCTGGCAGAGCATGTATCAGCTGAGGCGTTGGTCCAGTATGACGGCGAGTGGTGTGTTTTGTCCGCGGGCGGGACAGGCCAGAGCCTGGACGCTGTGGCATGGCGCTATCCGGCTTCTCCCGAGGCGGAGACGAGCGAACAGCATGGACACGACAGATGGCCATTGTGTGGTCACGACAGCGTTTCTCTCGCTGTTTTGGCGGAAGGAGATGATGCCTTGGTGTTGGCAATCTCTGGAGGATCAAGTCGGACATTGACACTTTGTTGAAGCGAGGATTGTTCGTCTGGGTTCAACAAGAGAACTGCAGCAGCGAGCACTCAGGTAAGCGCTGACGGGTAAAGGTTACCACGCTACATGCCCAGCATGCAACAACTGCTGGGAATGAATCAAAGAGCAGCTGTGCGTACGTAGTAGTATTGGCTCATTATTGACATGTGAAGTAAGTATCGATCCGTTTTTAATGATAGTGAGGTTAAGAATACTGTACATACAATTCCCTTCCAGGGAAAGTACCAAGTACCCTTCTAAATAAAGTGCTTATGTCATCAAGTCTCTCGTCTGAGATACTTGCGCGCTTCCCCACACCTCGACAGGGTTCCATGAATGGAATGGTGGGGTTGACGTTTGCCATGTGCACTTGCTGCTTGCCTTGCCTGCCTTCAACACTCAGCGACACCAGCCCGAGACTTCCTGACGCGTCGTCGCAACCCACCGGGCAGCAAGTCTCTGAGCCTTTCTGCCCATTACTACCCTCTATTCTCCTTTTTATATCGCTGAATGGCCTAGGTGTCCCTATTCATGTAACAAAGGAACCCTCTTGCAAGTATCTGTTGCAACTTGGAGCACAACGTCACTGTTACGAGTCTAAGCCCAAGCCCAAGATGGCCGGCACCTGGTCGCTCCCCGATAGGCCTTTGAGCATCGAGGAAATCACAAAGGAGGCCAACAACTTCAACTACAGTCACAATATTCCCTTCAAGGCCTGGCTCCGAGCTGCTGATTCCCTTAATCGCCAGGTGCGTACATCTTGCCTTTGTGTCAGTCTGGCGTATGCGCCTTCCAACTGACAAGCCCACGATCAGGGCCACGCTTATGTCCGCGACGGCAACCTGTCCCAAGCCTACCTTCTTCTCTACCGATACTCAAACCTCATCCTCCACCTTCTTCCGAAACATCCCGAAGCCAGCACTGTAGAGGGCAAGACCGCCTTCAAAGCGCTTAAGGGGCGAGTACAGACTGTCTTGGAAACCCTGGCCGTGCTCAAACCACAAATCAAAGCCGCATACGACGAATGGGCCAAAATACATATAAGCCAAAAGAGAGATGTCTCTTTCCCGTCAACAGGCAGTCAAAAGTCCTCGTACGAACAATACGCATCTAGAGACCCTGCTCTGTCTTGGAATCCACAAGTCCGCGCAAAGCTGCTGGATGCAAACGGCAACCAAGATCTGGCAGTCGACCTCGCGAAACAAGAGATCAGAAGGCGCGATGCCGCTCGAAGGGCGACCCGTCACGGCGCGCAGGATGATGATCACCACTTGCGCCGAAAATCTACTTCTCGAGATTTGCGGGACGCGCCAGCGCTGAGGACGCGATACGATGAGGATGATGGAGATGACATTCGGCGCAACATGGATGTGGTGCGCCGCAGACTCGACCAGTCCGAACAAGCCATTCGCCCGCCCAGCTCGGACGGCCCGCCTACGTACTCGAGCGACTACAAATACCCCTCCATTTCCAAGTCATCACCCTACTCTTATCCCAACGACAGTTATACTGGAGATGTTATGGATCGGCGCCCAAGCCAGCCACCGGCTCGACCTCCCAAGCCCAGAGAGGCTTCATACTCGTACAATGACATACTCAAGCCTAGTCCTGCACGGCCCAGCAAGGAGCCCCTTGAAGGTTTCCGTGAACCGTCTCTGGCCCCTGCAAGTTCTGCCATAGCTCCAGACCGGCCACCCAAGTTGAGCCATGCCCCCGGAAAGGCAGAGTCCAAAGAACGCGTGACCTTCAAACCGGCGGCCTATCTCGAAGACGGCACTCCAATCCGCCCGGTCTTCCTTCCTTCCGGTCTCCGAGAAGAGTTTCTGCGTATCGCAGCACCCAACACGCGACAGGAGTTGGAAATGTGTGGCATATTGTGCGGGACAGCCGTTAACAATGCCTTGTTCATCAATTGCCTCATCATTCCCCAACAGACGTGCACGAGTGATACTTGCGAGACAGATAACGAGGAGGCCGTGATTGAATTCTGCGAGCAGGAAGATCTCATGGTCCTCGGTTGGATCCATACACACCCTACTCAGACCTGCTTCATGAGCTCAAGAGACTTGCACACACAGTCTGGGTACCAGGTGATGATGGCAGAGAGCATTGCCATTGTTTGTGCCCCGAGGTCTGAACCTTGGTAAGTCATATTACATATTTAGCCATTTTTCTTCGAAGCCAGGGGACGGCTACTGATATACTAGCAACAGCTTTGGCATCTTCCGACTTACCAACCCGCCTGGTTTGCAGCACATTCTACAATGCACTCAGTCTTCTACCTTCCATCAGCACAGCATCGACGGTCTCTACACCGACGCTCGAAACCCGCCAGGCCACGTCTATCACTCTCGCCATATGGACTTCCAAGTCGAAGACTTGCGCCCGAAGTCGAAAGGCTAGGTTCGTAATTCCGTCTCGAGCCAGGTCTTTTCGTGTCGAATCGTCCTTTGGCCGCTCAGTTTTTGCAAAGGAATCATGCTGCTTTTATATTGGTCCATGTTTACAGCGTGTGCTGTTCCGCTGTTGTTTGTCTCTCTGTGCTTTCGTGGTTATAGAAGACGCTAAGTTGTTGCGTTGCGACGTTTGCCTGCATGTCTTGCCAAGAGGCTGTCGTGGTCATCTTGTAATGTAGGCTGCTCCCGCCTCTACATCCGTGCCACGCAGTTTCACGACGTATCTGGGTTCTGTTGGGTTTACTTCAGTAGCAGGGTCAGCTCGATCTTCAGATTCACCCTCCGAACACCTCGTTGCGTCAGTCCAAGTTGTACACACTGTTCTGAGGACCCCACAAAGGGGCTTCTGCCTTTGCTTCTATTTGGTCTCTTGACAAAAGTCCTCGTCGTCTTAGAAAGTTGTGCAACATCAAGACACTGGATCTGATTCAGTTCACGAATCAAGCGGTTTTTTTGTTTTCCTTGGGTCTGTCACATTTCCTTCAATCTCACTCGTCTTCCTGCCCACAGACTGCTCTGTTTTCGAGCAGTGGAGCAATAGCGTTGGTGTTTTGCGGTTTCGTCTTGTTTTTCTGAACAAATTTCGGTTGATACCCCTATGGGCCCTGATATTATTGAACGAAAGACTGGATCAGTACTATGTACTTATTATCGGACCGGATATAAGGCGTCTTGCTTTAGCCTGCTTACAACGTGTGTTTCTTTGATGTTGCTTTTGTTTGGCGTTATGCTTAGAGTCAGTGCGTTGGGCGTGGCGCGCTTCAAAGGACAACGAAAAGGATGAATATGTGGTGATTAGAGAGCGATATGGAGGTTGCTTCAAAGACCAATACCCTTGTGCTGATTTGTAAAGGTTCTACTTCATTTCACGTCCACCTTCCATCAGCTTCATCAATGCATTCTCTTGTGTTATGAACTGCACGCGGCCTGTGTCGGATCAAGTCACTCTTGCTCTCGCGTCTTGCGAATTATAAAGTTGATCTGAATATCTCAGGATCGGCTCACGTCTGTATGGATATCATGTACCCTTGATCAGACAAGGTATTGGACGGTACGTTGAGATGGACGACTTGAATCACTTGCTCCTATTACCATTTTAATATCTATCCACCCATCGCTGAGCGAATAGCACGAGCCCAAAAGTGACTTCTCGCCCACCACTCTAAATACTAACAACCAACTTGGTCCGACTCACCCCCTTATTCAGCCTTTCCAACCCACCCTCCACAGCCTCCCAACCCTGTCCCACAACCTCGACCTCCACCGGCAACCTATACTTCCCCTCCTCCAACAGCCTCCCAAACAACTCATACGCCCTCGTGCCCGGATTCCCATCCTGAAACAGCTGCATACCCATCACCTGTCGATACGTCGTCCCCTCAGGCGCAGCCACAGCGCTCGGCCCCGTGAAGATCTGCGCATAGACCCTGGGCCCCTCGCTCCGCAGCGCGTGAAACAGGTGCGGCTGGTCCAGCACGGCGCCGACGCTGTCGAGCACGAGATCGAAGCCTGCGCCGTCTGGGCTGGCTGCTTTCAGGGCGGCGAGGCTGGCTTGGTCGGTGGTGCGGTCGAGGGCTGCGGAGGCGCCGAGGTGGGTAGTGAGGAAGGCGTGGTGCTGGGGCGAGGAGGTGGCGACGATGTGGACTGTGGGGCCGAGGGCGAAGCGGAGGAGTTGGATGGCGTGGGAGCCACAGGCCGAGGAACCGCCGATGATGAGGATGGATTTGGGAAGGGGTCCGCTGGTGTTTGTGGATAGGCCTGGGACGGGAATTTGGAGGCCAGAGAGGATGGACCAGAGGGCTGTGCCAAAGGCGATACTGGATGGGCAAAAAAAGGTGAGTATTTGATATTCCATCTTTCTTGAACGGTGATAAGAACAAAAAGACGTACGGAATAGAGGCGGCCTCCTCAAACGACAACGAAGCAGGCTTCTTGCCCACATACTTGTCCCCAGTAACCACAAATTCCTGGAACGCAGAGCCCTTTTCCCCATTCACCAGGCGGGTGGTAAAGGCAAACACCTCGTCACCGGGCCGGTGCGCCGTGACGTCTGTGCCGACAGAGTCCACGATGCCAGCGACTTCGATGCCCAGCACGACGGGCCAGGCGGGGACGACTGTGCCGTGGTAGAAGCTCTTGGCGTCGACGGGGTTGAGACCGACTGCTTTGGTGCGAATGACGACTTCGTTTGCGGCTGGGCTGGGCTTGGGCGCTGTGGTGAGGGCCATGGGGCCGCCTTTCTGGAGGGCTTGGAGTTGCTGCATTGAAGACATTCTGATGGCGGCTGTTGTTATTGTTGTTGTTGTTTTCTATTGGGATACTGAGATTCTGGGAAATGTCAGTGATTGATATCGGATGTGAGGCTCTAGACGATGGGGTTGATCGAGATGGAAAGATGTTGATGCTGGCTATGCCATCTTTATAGTTTGCTCTCGAGACTTCTTCTGGTTCGAAAGGTATACTCCCTTGTCCTCGCCAAACAACACCTTGCTACTATGACTTTACAGTCATCGGACCCTCGCCTCGTCCGTCACTCTCGCTGAGCCGCACTGAGCACTGGGACGTGAAGCTCGCGAACATCAGACAGCACAACGACTTCAACGGTGGCCATAGGCTATCATCGATAGTAGACACAGCTGCCCAGGCGGTTTCGTAAGCACGTACTTCGGGTGTAAGACCGAAGGCGCGCAATCACCGGTGTAAGCGACGGATCGAAATCCACCGAATGACAAATGCCTATACTGTATAACCCTTGAAATTGATTCGGACTAGTATGCACGCCGAAGTACGAAAAGGACGTTGGCATTACAATCACATTCTCGCAGATATCAGTCAGTGCTTTTCGGTCGTTTGCTTGCTAAAGGTTTTGTAAGCATCGCGTCGGATGACCTGGAGATGCTCGTCATGGAAGCTCGTCATGGAAGCTCGATGGGTTGGTGACCATGGTGAATATTGTTTCTCATTTGACAGACTGTGACCTGACCTGTCTGTCTGTCTGTCTGTCTGTCTGTCTGTCTGTCTACCCATTGAATACATGTACTCAATAAAAAGTGAGAGGGCTAGAAGTCAGCATTCATCTTGACTGCAGAATTGCATACTTGGCAACTTCCGCGCAGGCTTAGCAATCATATTAAGCATGATCCCTACCTATACAGAGAAGTAGGAGGATGTCAGCTGCGCGGGAGAAACTCGCGGTTCCAAGTCGAATCCTCCATCAGTCCTCGCTTAGTTTGAGGTTAGGGTGATGATAGCATTGACTTCTGTACAAGATGGACTACCAACGTGCCATTTGGACGGTAACCCGGCGACTATTCGAGGGCCTCTACTTCAAGAATATATTTCGTTAAGTTGGGCAATTCGTTTTTGATTTATTGGCAGCGAGCTTGAAAAGCCCAGCACTTTGACCTATTTTTGCTCAGATGCCGCTTAAATTATACGTGTAATAGGACACCGGCTGCGCGCCAGTAAATTCACACGCAACAACCCAAACAAATACGCTTCCTTTCTATCCTCAGCAGTTTTATCGATGTCCTTAAGCAGCCGTAACCGCAGCCGCAGCCGCCTTGCCTCGACCACTTGCCCCTTCAAACTTTGCCTTCCAAGTAGCCTCCTGTTTGAACATGACAATACAGTCCATAGCTGACGGCGTTCCATACTCTGGATCTGCTCCGCCCTCCAATAATGCCTATTGGTATTGCACCTCGTGTTAGCTGCTTGGTAAAGTACCATCTCCGGCGGATCCGAATCCAGAGGCTTGACGAACCTCAATGACATCATCTTCCTTTTTGAAGACGGCGCCGGCAAGTGGACTCTGCTGCCGGTCGTTCAGCCTGTTGGGATCGGCCCCGTGCTGGATGAGAAAGCGGACGATGTTGGCATGGCCGTGGTATGCAGCGAGCATAAGCTGGCGTGTGTGTTAGTGTTGATGATGCAAAAAGAAATACATTGAGAACCATTTTACGATCCTGCAATGGCAGGCGGCCTTTCTGTATGGAAAAGCATGGAGGGAAAGAAGAAAGAAAATCCATACCAAGGTGTCGCCCTTGTCGTTTGTCAGATTGGGAGGCAGACCAGCTGTTATGGCCTGCTCGAGCAACGCAGCGTCCCCTTTTCGGGCTGCATCGTACATTCGTCCTGCCAGCGCGATGGCTTCTGGCGGGATGGAAGCCGCCGGGTGGGAGGTGGATGCGCTTGTGGGGAGGTGTGGCTCGTTCATTTCAAAAATTGCTACAAGGTGACAAGACGAGGTTTTGGGATCGTGACTTCAATTGAGAAGGGGTCTTGTGTGTACTGCCTGTTTATATGAGTTTCAGCAGCTATACCAAGCTTCTGTTAATTATGACACTATGATAATATAAATCAAGTACAAAGGGCGCTAACTTGAATGAGCCAATCACTGTGCTGCAAAGCTACTTCGAGGTTATTCATTAACCATATGAATACTATGGTCACTTGTTTTATAATAGTATCTTACAATGTAGCAATTCTAGAATCTGCCTCTCATAAACACCTTCACCCAATCGATGACCAGGACTCTATTCAAGTGAAAAGAACGCGAAAGCAAACATAAGATGGCTTCTTTGCCCTAGAGTCTTGATCGAGGGCTTTTCTTCAAATTAGTGATCACTGATCAGGCTTGAAGATGGCAACGGGTGGTTTGTGGCCTTAAGAGCTTGAGGAGACTTACAAAGCTGCCGATATACGAACCTAGGAACTTACTTGGTTCATGACTGAAACGCCTTCCGTGCTCATCCATCTTCATCGTTGGACCTTCTCTGTTTCAGGCTGCTCGAGCAAAGACCACAGCACTTGCCTTCTCACATCACGGGCGTCGCGACTGCCACTGATCTTTCTTCTGCGTTATTGCTTCGATCCTAATCCCAATTTCCATTCCTAATGGCTGGGCTTTTACTTCCCAGCCTACTCCAACCACTCATTTCTTCCGCCATCAGCCCATCAAGACATCATGTTTTTCTCGCTCCACCACGATCCCCAGTTCCCCGAGCTGCGCACCAGCCCGCTGTCGAGCAGATCCAACCGGGTCCTGAGTGGCACAGGAGCAAAGGCAATGAACACCATTATCCCAGCCATCATCGACGTCGCTGGAATCCTGGGATGCGGCGCGTACAGCGGCCTCCCTCATCCTACGAAGCCCGTGATCTCAGCCTCGGAACTTGCCAACGGAGCCGACATCGTTGTCACCGTCCTTTACCAGCACCGCCCAAGCCTATTGCGCCAGTTCCTTGACTTGCCCACTGGCAAAGTCTTTACGTATACCCACAAGCCTACCACAAACTATGTAGCTACCGCTCCTTCACGGGCAGAGATACGACCATTTGTGATTATACGCAAGGGTGGAGACGTTGATGTGCGTTGAGATCAGATTCAAAAAGCCCCCGCCCCACAAAACACTAATATTTTCTTGATGGGCAAAACCTGATTAACTCGTCTTACACCAGGCTGGATTTCGCGTGGGATGCGATAACGATGGCGAAGTACTCTCTGAATGGTCAGAGGTTGTGGGCTATGAGATCTTAGCAACTGGTAACTGGCGACAACGCTACTATGACTGTCCCGGTATCGTGTCCATGTCCGACACGGGCATGGTATTGGCCGCAGAAGGAATGACTGAGGAGGAGCGCCACGAGTTCGAGGACGTTGTTGTACTGCTCTTGAGACCGGCGATCGCCAAACGGCTATGGCACGCGTTCCCTGGAGAAGCAACCATTACGATCACGGAGAAGGCATACGAACATGGGAAGCCAGTTGACTCGAAATGAAAAAGAGACGTGTGCCGTGAAGGGAATATTTGCAACCTGGACCCACGGGCTGAGGTACTGTCGGGAGAAGGGTTGGATGCCAAAACATTGTGGTTACTTGCCCGGGTGTTTTCAGTGTTATATCTTGCTTGAAAGGACAGCTATGGCCCACCAATTCCTAGCAGCTGTTGTAATAGTTCGGTCGAAGGGCTTGCGTCGTGCTTCAGCGTTCACAAATATTGGACATTTGTTACTCGCAAAGTCCAGAACCCAGCCACATTATCTGAGTCTGATAGTTACAGTCTCCCCCTACCCAGCATATTTGAGAGTCAACAGAAAACGGTGATACTGACCTGGAAAGCTGCATGAGGCCCGACTGCTGCATGCCAATGCCCCAAAAGTCGATTCGCTTGCTATTTAAGCTTTCGTTGCTTTTCCTCCTTTGCACCCACAAACGTGGATAAAAAATGCCAACGGCCCTCTGTCGAAGTCAAAGTCGCTATTCACCAATTCTCTTAGCTCTCAAAGCTTTTGCTATCAAGAACACCAAGACTTCAAACCGTTGACGAATTCGCAATCCAGATCATTCAGATTCCCAGTACAGGGCCTGAACAGCGACCATGAATAACCTTTTGGCGTACATGGCGATGCTGAAGCAGCACAGAGCGCTCCTCAACCTAGCCAAGGACAGACAAGGCCAGAAAGCCACGGCCTCCATGAAGCGGTCGCGCCAACAGCTCACGATGCATTATCTCGCCATGGCAAGTCGGTGATTATTCAGTGATTATCATACACATATAGGCGTGTACCGGCTAACGCTGAAATCTTAACCAAGGCCATGCGAGCTGATTCCCACCAAATCAAAAACATGGTAGGCGGGGCATACCCGCCGTGTATACAGCCCATCCGCAGCCTCGAGCCCATTTTCCTGCAAGATCTGCGGCTGGAGACACACCACCGCGGCCAAGTCCTCTTCCTAAAGACCACTGGCGCACCTATCTGCATAAAGTCCATCCACAACGCAGTGGAGGACACGGCTGGGGATGCTGACCGCATCGCCATCTACAACGTGCCCTCGCAGACTCCTCTTGACAAAATCCTCCCCCGAGGTGGTGTTGTGGCCGTCAAGGAGCCGTACTACAAGGCGACGGCCGATGGCGGTGTGGGCATTCGTGTCGACCACCCCACAGACTTTGTCCTGCTTGATGCCAGCGATGATCTGGTGCCGGGTAAATGGCGCCGCCAACCCAAGATCCAACCCACAGCATCTGAGCTTGAACAAAAGGGCAAGGACGCATTAGCCAAGAAGCGATGGGAGGAAGCCGTTTCCTTATACTCAAAAGCCCTACTGGCCCTTGCCACTGGCGACGAGGATGGTCACGGAAAAGAAGACCTACGCCGTACCATTTACCGCAACCGCGCTCAAGCCCGTCTTCGAATGGGCCACTCTGAGTTGGCCGCTCAAGATGCCACCGCCTCTATCACCCCCGGCACGCCCGCCGGCCTCCCCGAGACAACCCGCAAGCTCAACCTCAAGTCCTTCTACCGCGCCGGCCGCGCGTACTACGAAATGGGCGCCTATGTCCAAGCGAAGGATTACCTCCAACAAGCCTTGGAACTGGACCCCAGAGACGCTAGCATTATTGCTCAGCTGGTGCGCACCAAGAAACGTCTCCTCGAGCAAGAAACAGGCGCTTATGACTTTGCCGCCATGAGCGCGGCTGCTTCTGCCCGCAAGAGGCCCGAGGATGGACTGGACTACGCGTCCTTCTTGCGCAACACCAAAGTGGCGTCTGCGGGCCACCGCGGCCGTGGCTTGTTCGCCACCAAGGACATCAAGCACGGGGACGTCGTCTTTGTCGAAAAGGCGTTTTACGTTGCCTACATGGACAAGGACAAGACGAACCGTGCTTTCCTTTTGGATATCAACAGCAAGACCATGAGCACGGATAAACACGCCGAACGCCTTTGCGGAACAATCGACAAGATGAGGTGGAATCCAGCGCAGGCAAACCAACTCCTCGATCTCTACGCTGGCCCAGAGTACCAACACGACGAGGCAGGCGCAAAAGCACCCATTGTCGACGGGTCCGCCGTCATCGACGCGTTTCGCGTGCAGGCGATCGCGAAGTACAACGGCTTCGGATGTCCCCAAGTCAAGTCCAGCCAAAACTTCCTCGACGCAACCAACTCCGAAGATCACGAAGGCGCAACGGGCATCTGGCTTCATGCCTCGTATGTCAATCACTCGTGTTTGGAGAATGCCCGGCGCTCTTTTATGGGTGACATGATGATTGTCCGGGCGCTGAAGGACATCAAGGCCGGCGAGGAAATCTTCATGATGTATTACCCGCCTAACGAGTCGCCTGCCGAGCGCAAGCGCCATGATGACTTTTACAATTTTCGGTGCACTTGCTCTCTGTGCAAGATAGACGCACGGGTGCCCGCAAGCGTGATGGCGAGGCGCAACGCGACACACAAACAGCTCAAAGATCTGATGGCTGCCAACGAGCCCACCGTAGCGCGAAACATTCCCAGCGCCAAAGTCCAGCAGGTGGAGGCGCTGTACAAGCAACTCGAGGCAACGTATGACCAGGCCATGTACAGAAGCACGCCGCGGCTCGCGCTCGTCGAGCCGGATGTGTGGATCATGCACACCAAGCGCTTTGGAGACGCGTCCGAAGCTATGCTCTCGTGCACGCGTCTGCTGCGCAACCTGGGATATTTCACCAGCCTCAAAGGAGACAGTGTCACGATCGATCGTACGAATGGCGTAGCGATGCGGGAGGTTTTGCTCGGCGCCATGTATTCTGCGGACGTTTCGGCTAAGCTAGGCCAAGGCAAGGTATCGCGCGACTATGTGGAGTTTGCAAAGGAAATATACATGACGCAGGTTGGCGAAATGCAGGGCTTTCTGAAGAAATTTGGCAGGTCTTTGCAGGGCATCTGAGAGGTTGTGAAACGTGTGCCGAAGGGGGAAGTAAATGCTACGGCTGCGCAAGAGACTCGGGGGATTGGTTACGCTTGTAGCTACTTGTGCTGGATGATGTGTGTATTCTCTATGGAGTTGTGTACGGGAAAGAATAGAGACTGCTGGGATTGTGTCGAGGTTGAGGTTGGCCTTAACTTTGAAGTACTGTGGCTTCTCACACCACGAAAGAGGCTCATGCTTGATAGATCCAGTTACGTGTCTGTCGACCCTGACAATCAAAGTAGTATCGACATGCGTCTACTTTAAGAATGGGCTGCTTTTGTCTTTGATATTGATGAAGGTATAATCCGCATAGCGAGGGAGTCCGTCGTAAACAGGTATACTGTGCCCATGGTTAGTGTCCATTTCCAGTCTCTCCATCATGAAAGGATTTTCCATAGCGGCCGAGAAGAAATAGGAATCAAAAACACTCACGTCGCAGTGAGCAAATTCGGCTCATTCCGCACAGGCCGAAAGCCAGCCTGCTCAAGTTCTTCCCACCACTTCATGAACCTGCCAACGGTGATCTGATCCGGAATCAAATGCAGCCGCATCACAATCTGCGAAATGGGAACCTCCTTGTCCTCCTTGCTAAAATACGAAAGCACCGCTTCCATCGCATCAAACTCGAACCCTTCAATGTCCATGTTGAGCACGTCCACGTGATCATGGCCATTGATGGCCATCACATCCTGGATCGTCAGCAAAGGCGGATACTGCTTCACATTCGTCTTGCCGCGAATCCCAACCTGCGTAAAATGCGACCGCCCTTGCCCTTCCTTTTCGTGCAGCCGCAGGTTCGCAAACTGGCCCGCGGCCGAGTCGTAGCTCCACAGGGTACAATGCGGCGTGCGGTTCAGCAGCTTCTCCTCAAACGAGGACGACGACGACGGGGGCTCGTTTTGCGGCCCGAACGAGTAGATGATGCAGCCGGGCTGCGTCGTGGGGTTGGTCCAGCGGCTGCCCGAGGTGAGCGCCGAGATGCGCGCCACCTCGTCGCTGGACGGGTCGGGCAGGTCGTCGAGGTCGCGCTCGTGCGGCAGCGAGGCGAGCTTCTCGAGCCCGCAGAGCCATTTCCCGCCGGCGCCTGGGCGACCCAGTCGGATCATGGAGTGGGGGCAGGTGAAGGCCGCGGGGTAGAAATCCCAGATGGTAAAAGGCATGGTTTCGTATTTGGCTATCGAGTCGCAGGGGAAACTATACGCGTTGGGAAACGAACAAGCCGACAACAACGGGGGTTAGTGAGGTGTTGATGAGATATTGGACTCCCAAAGTATTACTTCTGGTTCTCTTGTAATTTTGTTTTCTTTCTGTTTTTAGAAAGTCCATTTCCGGGGAGGAAGAGGTGGGTGGCCTTACAAGCTCTTCTCCATGGGATCTTCCCACTGCGCTTGCAGCCATTGTCTTCCCTCGAGCGTTTCTGCATATTGTCGCTCGCTTCTGGCAATGTGCTCCTCTACTGTGCCGAGGCTGCTGCTTCCGAGGGAGGGGACAACCTTGAAGGCGAGTTCCGAGTAGGTTGTGAAGTCACTGAGGCTGTCGAGATCTCGCGTGGCGAAATGTGTCAAGAGGGTGATGAACAGCAGACTGCACAGCCCCACGAGGAAGATGCTGTTGACTCTTGGTTTGATCATGTTGGAGAGTGTGTTTTTGGCCATCAATCTCGTGAACTGTTGAAAGATTATAAAAGTTAGAAAAATTGAATTGAGACGGGGATCGAGGTATAAGTTGACTTGGGCGGATCAAAATGATATTTTGGAATAAGAGCCAAGCGTGATTCTCAAGACGAGTACGTACCCGGATACCAAGATTCCAAACAAGGCATAATTAGGCCATTGTTTTTTTCCCCCTTCACTCTTGAATGTTTATGGCACTGGAATTTTCTGACGGCGTTCTCTACTTGAAAGCATCCTTGGTTTGACTGTATTGGCTTAGAGACATGTGGCGGACATCCGGTGGTTACTGGAATTTGTACCCAAGTGAGACCACGCTCAATGTTGATTGATGGCTGACTCTGGTATGGAGCGAGACAGAATCCCATACCTAGAGCATTATTTTCCTTACCACGCGTTTTGATAGTGTATGGATTTATTGAGAGAGATAGTGATTGGTCTGTCCCCTGTTCCTTTTCTTTGTTACTTGCAATGTGCGACTTGTCCAAACAGAGTTGTGCCACTGTTTCTCACGCAGGAGCAGCGTATTTTCCTGTGTTTTCCTGTTGATCCGCTTGAAAGAAGATGTGATGGTCAACACTTTTTATGATACAAATAAGTCTTGTGCTCGATCAAAAGCGTGCCACGCTGACCAACGCGCTCAGAGGGCCAGAGGTCCAATAGCTTCCGTCATATATAAGCGAAGGTCTCGATCTTTTGCAAGAGATTTGCGATGATTGTCCCTGAGAGCCTGAGAAATATGCAGAGAAATCGTAGTGCCCCAAGGACTGACTAGAAAACAGATGGTCGGGTTCGTTTGGTCAGCGTCAGGTGGTCATGATGTGGACGGTAATGGTGTGCGGGCAGAATGAGGCTCGAGAAGCCTCAAGTCCCTCCATCCTTCTCGCAATAAGTTTTCTCCTGGCAAAAACCAAAGATTGTGCGGGTGGGAAAGCATGCAAACGCATAGGCACCGGCCCGAGAAAGACGCAGATCTGATTTGAATCTTCCCTTTGGCTTCCTTGCCGACCATGTGCTTCGGTTCTTGGAATTGAACCAAGCAAGTCTATGACCAATGTTTGATAACCGACTCTGTCAAGGAGCGAGACAGACTCTTCAATAACATTCTTTTCGCTAAGGCTGCCGATCAACTACCCCGTCGTTGATATCGCTAAAGTCTGATGACAGAAACCTATCCGCCTCATACTCAATGAAAGCATGCCCGCGTTGACCAACACATTCAAAGTCCAACGCCGTAAGCCCAGTTTCGTCAACCTTTATTGGAAAAATTGAGTTTTTGGCCCTGGTATGGGTTGCACGAGAGAACAGGACGATGACTCGAGTCTCTTGATGTTGCCCGCGTCAAGTCGACCTTGGTTGTAAATTCTCTGCCAAAGTAAAGATGGCCCCGGCTCCAGCGCAAACCTTTCAAAGATGCTGTCCTGCTCTTCATCTACCGACTGGCCAAGGGAAAAGGGCTCCCAGCCATGCTCGTCGTACGCTGCGAGCCACGTCATGAACCCAGAGAAGCGCGGATGGCAGAGCCGGTGGTAATAGGGAGTATTTGTGGGTAACCCTGACTGAGATGCTTCACCGAGAGACTTGCAAGCCGGATGATATATGTCTTTGGGCGTTCAGCAGTCTGAGGCCAGGGCAGCGTCCTCGTCGGTACCAGCAGCTGAGTGTTTCGATTTGCAGAATGCCAGGTGCGGGCGGGGGCTGGAAGATCGAGGAATGGCAAACCACTGGACATGGCTTTGGCTTGGCGGCGGCATGCAGATATGCGTCTTACTGTATGCATGAAGTCGCTGGAAGCCAGCTAGTAAACTATCATGCTGACCACTCAAATGCGCTTCGATGCCACATCTCGGCCATCGTAGGCGGACATACGGTCCTGCAACAGCTCACCCCCCACCCAGGAAGTTTCAGGTCATCTGTGATGTAGCTCTAGTTATAACGGATAACATGTCGGGCTGTATGCTTTGTAAAATGTATTTCATCAGACTTCTTCCAAATCTCTCCATGCTAATCTGCTGGTCTCGGTGGCTAGTGAGTGGCGGTGAGTCGACGAATTGGATTGGATACTATCGCGCGGCTCTGCTGGGCCGTGGCCGGCCTGTTAATGTGAGCTGCCCGATCTTATAAGTTGCGGGTTGGTCTGAAGAATGGTCTATTACGCTCTTCCATACTAAAATCGCAACTCTTGCCTCGAGACTAGACTTATGCATTGGGCAAGTTTGGGGATCCTCACTGTAACCCGTATGAATGAATCTACGCAGACCGCCGAGAAAAGCGGTCAACCAACCCTTGCTTCCACGGGAAACCTGTAACTTGCTTGCACTGCTGGCAAAATGCAGTCAAGGATTGTCCAAAAAGAACCCAAAAATCGACGCAGTCAGGATTCGAACCTGAGCCTCCGAAGAGAATAGATGACTACCTGAGCCTTGAAAGGCTAGGATTCGAGTCTATCGCATTAGACCACTCTGCCACTGCGCCGTTGTTGAATAAGCATAATTACTTTTGCTTATACTCCTTAGCACACTCTGTCTAACTTCATCCGGTCATAGTGACAACCAGCAAGCATGGATAATTTTTGTCAGACATATATAACTAGTATTTAGAAGGCGCCAATCTCATTAGATGCAGCGCAGAAACTGCCAGAGGCCACGAACTGTCCAAAATGCCACAGTCTGGTCTCTTATGAAAGGGAGATAGATGTCTCCGTTTTCCATTGTATATGTTAGTCCGAATGGGTTTTATCAGCCAGCCTTTGTATTTTGTGTTCTTGTAAGTTGGTTTTGCCGGCAATGCAATAGTAGCGAGACAATTTGCGACACTCGATTTGTGACGTCTATATTTTAGCTAGAATCAGGAGTGAGCGGTCATAAGAACCAATTTAAGATTTGCTTCACATTTTGAAGACACTCGCGGATCATATGAGGTTGTCTACAACTCAATCTTCAACATCTTCATGCACTCAGACGGCGCTGTTATGGACTCTCACGTATTTCACCAATCAACCACGTAATGAACAAAATTCAAGACGGTATAGACACCCGAGCAAATCCACTTTCAAGATACCGTGATTTTGTGGTGCAAAAATGCAAAAGAGTGCGCAAACCCGGAATCGAACCGGGGGCCCATCGATGGCAACGATGGATTTTACCACTAAACCATTTGCGCTGTATTAGTTGATGAAGGTGTGATAACAAATTTGATTTATATCCCACTGCTTCTGCGGCTCTCATGGGCCTTCGTATCTGTTGCTCATTTAGATCCATCGCAAGCAATATTGACACGAAATGTCTAACGCGAATCGCGACACTCCATCATGGACACTGATTCCTGGACACCCACAAATTACTAAATCTTATCCGTATAAAAAACAAACAAACGAGACTGAAATAAGAGCGGTTGTGAATATCATCGATATCATCATGTGGCAGAACCATGCAGACGACAGGTGGGACGTTGGATTTGAAGCAACTTTGATAAATAGCACGCTTCTGATGCGCGAGATCCTTCGGTACAGGCTTGTTCGCAATTCGATTGACAATGCATTTGTCTTTTATCTGCAAGAGTCCCAAGCCTGTAACTCTTCACGCCAGCCATGGTTTAATTTCCTCCTCTGTCCATTCCCATAGCCTCTCTGCCAGCTTCTTGTCCGCAGACCAGTGTAAATACGCCGGGTCTTGACTAACGACGCCAACAGGCTCATAGAACCCTCCCTGACGCGCGTGCTCCTGTGATACGCCGACCGCCCATGCCAGGTTTCAGTGGCCCTGGTCATCGGCCAAGAATCGACCATAGTTGCCCATGTACACGATCATGCGGTCCACCAGTCCAAGACTTGTAACCAGCCCGGTATGGCTTGGACCTGGGTCGACAACCAGTGTCAAGATATCGAGATACCGTACGGCAAGCTCCTGGCCATAGAGCAGGTTCGCTAGCTTACTTTGCGCGTAGCGTTGCCACTTGCCCAGAATCCAGTAGTCCTGGGTCGTCTTGAGGTCGTCAAACACAACCCATGCCCGCGGGGCGCCAGCAGAATCGCCAGACTCGATACGGACAAGATGCGAGGCGTTTCGCCGTGCTCAAAGTCCAGCTTCGGTGCCATACCAACGCGTGAACCCAGTCTTAAGCGTAAAATAGGCGAGGCAGAGGGGAACCAATAGGGTGACAGATTAAGAATGTAAGCCGGTATTGGGCGTATTAAGAAGAAAACAGAAAAGTTTCGGTGAAGCAGGTAAACAAGTAATATTATAGTGGAAACCTTGAAACCACCACTAGTTATCTGCTGATAAATAGGCGAGGCAGAGTGACAAATCAAGAATGTTGGTCGGTATTCAATATTGTCGTAGAAATATTGGAAGTCAGCACTAGTTATCTATTGGTACATTGTATCAAAGTATTGGGAAATTCACGGCAGATCCAGTCCAACAATCGGGAAAATACAGTGGCTTCACTCTTCGGACCGTGGCATTTGTTTAGTCCTACTGCGAAGGAACTAGAAAGGGTTTTCTAGGAAACTTTGAGGCTATTGTTGTAGAACGTGTTGCATGATCTGTTGAAGATATTACAAGGAACTTTCGGACCATCAAGGTATAAGTAGGGGTTGAGGTGATTCATGATAAAACTTTCCCAAGATCTGTCAGAAAACAGTCTATGTGAACAACATTTTTGAGCACAAAGCTGTAGCTCCGTTTGTTATTGTAGCACACCATCATATACATCATCGAAAGTATTTCACGGTTCTAATCGTGTGAAGCTTAATTAACAGGTCGGAACGAGACTGAGAGGACGATACTTCGCCGTCGAAATTCCAGAATTTTCATGGAGAAACGAATAAGAAACCTACAATCCTGATCTCAGAGTATTGGTTCACAAATCACATCTCAAACCAAGTTCCAATAGTCCGCGGCTATAACACTATTTGAGTAGATGTACATCCATCACGGCTAATCCCATCTTCACAGACTTCAAAACCCCCACTCTTTCAACCACTTTAGCATGAGACCCTCCGTAATAGGCCCAGAAGTCCGAAGTGTTGGACTGAGCTTCTGCGCCTCATCTGTCGCATAAATAACTCCTTGAACGGCACTTAAGCCACCGCTCTCACTTATGTCGCGATAGAAGTCCAAAATCTTCAATGCGGGCCGAGACTCGATATCGGCTCTGTTCTGTAGGCTTGTTTTTTCCACTTCCGCTGTCCATTCATTCATGCTCACCTCCTCGATTTGGTTGTCATTATCGAGTGCCCCTTTCAAGGTCGGGAGCAAGTCCGCCCAGGGACGTCGAGAGGGGTTGACGAGGTGGTAAATGCCCGATGAACCATCGCTGCTAGTGGAAGGAGCTTGGCTCAATTCGCAGACCACCGAGGCAAGTATGTCGACTGGAATCCAATCAATAGCTCCCATAGCACTGCTATTAGGAATCTTGTTGATGCTCTTGCATGTTCTCAACATCAGAGGGAACCATTCATTCAGGTTCCACGTAGCTCCTTCGAATGCTGGCCCTGCAATCTGTCCCACTCTGAGGATAGATATATCGATACTGATATGCGTCCGTGCCGCAGCAAGAATATGCTCGGCTACTGCTTTCGACTCCGCATAGCCTGTGGACCCGGCGGCTTCAAGACCTGGCGGCAGAGACTCTGGGATTGTAGCCAACTCAGGGGAGAGACTTGGCCATTCGCCGATTGACGAAATGGATGATATGAAAACAATGCGGGGACGATGCGAGCTTGCTGCACTGAAGTCAATGAGGTTCCGTACGCCACGAATATGGACTTCTTCAAAGGAGTCTAGAGACTGGTTGAAATCCACTTTCCAAGCGTTGTGGATGATGAGATTCGCTGTCTTTTGTAGCTTGCTGAGCACCGCTGGTGGAAGCCCAAGGCCTTCTTTGCCATACTGCGCCTGTTGGAACGAGACGCGCAAGCTGTCAATGTTTGGCGGAACGGACCAGGCCGTCAGAGCTGCTGTGACACGCTCCCTAGCGTTGGGAGACCGATCAAGACAAGTAATGTGCTCGATGTTTGGCTGAGCCAGGAGCTTCAGCAGAAGCTGCATCCCAAGTGAACCCGTGGAGCCAGTCAGAATAACGTGAAGCTTGGGCGGAAGACCTGACTGTTCCTGTTCTGAGGAGGGTTCGGGGAGATTCTTGCTATATCTCTCGACCATAGCTTGCATACTCTGAACACGGTCTCGAGAAGCCACTTTCTGATTTGACGGAGCTCCGTTTATATATGCATTAGTGATGGTATGAGCGAGACCAGCAATAGTCGGGCGCCGGTATATGAGTTTCATAGAGATCCAAGAGACATCATGGTCTGGCTTGATGGACATGAGGCCTGCCTTGAGCAGCTTGACAATCTCTATAGTTTGAAGAGAGTCTAGGCCCTGGACAAAGAGATCATCTTCTGGGAGCTTGTTGTGGCCCGGGAATACGGACGCCACGACTTTCGAGACGAAGTCCAGGACAGTGTCAGTGTTGACCTCGGCTCCCAGCGTAATATCCTCAAGATTTCTGGACACATCGCGAGCATAGAGCTCAGCCAGCTCCTCTTGGTACTGCCGAATTGTAGTAGTCCTGACCACAGTCCCTTTCGGAGACCGCACGAAGCTTGTAGAAGCCGAACTGGCCAGTATCATGTCCTTTGTGATCCTCCCATGGGCAGGAGCTTGCTCATTGGCGCTCTCCACCGTCGGCCAGATGATATCGATGATGGACTCGAGTGTCTGGCTCGGGTCCTTGAGCTCTATGATGAGAGCTGGCTGTGGGTGGCCTTGCCCAACGATGAGGGCGCCGGCGATTATGGGGTGTGCTGAGATCTGCACCTCGCTTGGGACCGGGTTGAATTTCTCTCCGTTGGAAAGGACAATGATGTCGTCAACACGGCCATGAAATGCCCATAACTCGGGTTTCGTGGGATGCTGCTTGAATAGGTCTTTTGTGCGCCAGACCTGGACGTCAGGGAAATTGGCAGATATGCTGCGAATTTTCTCCAGCTTTGGATTGCGGCGCATCGCCATCTCATACAGTCCATCCATGTACGGCTCCATGACAACTTCCTGCACGGGGTGCCACTCCAGATACGCCCAGTCCTCACGGCGAGGGACCAGCGCTTGAATGGCTCCGGTCTCTGTTTGCCCATAGAACTGGCAGACGTCCGTCACCTGGCTCAGCGCCCTGCCTGCGTCCTGCGAGAGAGGCCCGCCGGCATACAGCAGGAACTTGAGGTTTTTGCACTTGTCGAGCCCGCCGGGCTCCTGGACCAGCTGCTCAGCGATGATGGGCGGGCAAAAGACGGACTTGAGCGGGAAACGGTCCATGATCTCGCTGAAAAGGTGGCCAGTAGGGGGCCGCGTCGGTGGGTTGAGGACCAGCTTTGCGTTCTGGTAGTAGATGGGCAGCAGGACCATGGAGGAGAAGCCCGCAAGGTGGAATGGTGGGAAGGGGGAGAAGAAGGTTTCTTGCTGCGGAAAGTCCCACAAGGACCAATTCTGGTTGACGCGCCCAGGAACCGGGGTGAGGTTCCTGTCGTTGTCTCCAACGGCAAATGTTGCGTGGTTCATGATGATAGGCTTCGGGGCCCCCGTCGAGCCAGACGAGTGTAGGACAAGAGCCGGGTCCCACTTCGTTGCTTCATAGTTCCTGTGCCACGGGACGTCCTCTGCAGCTGACTTGACCATATCATTGAGCGTGCCAATTTCAGGGAGTTCTAGGTCCAGCTTGTGCTGTTGCAAGGGCCGCACTACTGGCTCTACCTCTGGCGAGTGAAGCATGTAGCGGCATTGAGTTTGCTCAAGTAGCGATGCATTCATCCATGCCGAGTTTTTGGGCGAGGGCAGCAAAAGCTAATTGATATCAGAGATTGGCCTTTTGAGAAGAAAGGGCACTAAGGCTAATTTATCTGACCTTGTAACCAGATTTAACCGCGGCCAGGAACACAACGACATAACGGAGATCGCCCGGGCCAATGTAGGCCAAGGTCTCGAAGGAGGGACTCGGACCCAGGGTCTTGCGAATCCACCCTGCCATGTAGTTCGCCGCCGTCGCGATATCCGAGAACGTGATGGTCCTGAATCCATCACTTATAGTGTTGCTACGAGGCTCGTAGGCGTAGGGGAGGTCTGGCTGATTCTTGGCTGTCTCATCGACCACCATTGGTAGCAGCCTTGCGCCATAAGGAGGGGGGGACATGTTGAACTTGGCAGAAATGGTTCGACTGTAGGAACTCGGAAGAAAGATGAGTATGACAAAGAGGATTGATTTGTCTTTTCCGAAAGAATATCTTTCGAGGAGGGGCGAAGAGGCAAAGAAGAGGGCCTGGGTACCTATGGAAGAGAAACAATTCATCCAAAAAGCGCGTCTTGTTGTCAAGCTCAAGACGTCAGCGTAGCCACAACGAGGCTTTTGAGCAAAGGAGAGTAATTTGCTCGTTGACAATTCTCTCTCAAAGCTACGCACTCCACCTTATAAGTACGAGCAAATTAAGCAGTAGCCAGGACATGAGAGACTGCCCCTCTTCGTTGTGACGTCCAACATCCCAACAGCCAGCATCAACCAACCCGCGTTTCCGCCGCTGCAGGGTATTTCTGCTCTCACTCATAGGCGATGGGTATCAGGTACAAAGGGTGACCACCCACACATTTCACAACCGAAATTTAAATTCCACCCTTCTTCAGCCTAGAACTCTTCCGTCAAGAGTCAATATGCTTTTCAGATGTGAGTATCTTCACTTTGAAGTGGACTGGGCAGAGCCAAGTCAAGCCAGGAATCAGTATCCCTCATCCTCATGCTTGCCTACATTAGAAGTCCTCGTATGGCAGGATGCTCGACAGGGCGGCTAATTTGCAAGACCTCGAAGGTCCTCCGGGTAGCCTGTACGGATGGAAAGGTGATCATGATAAACCACGAAGTCAGAATGACAGTCTTGTTTCCCGCGGTTTATCAGTCTTTGAGGCGGTAGACCAGCGTGAAATGGCAACTCGGGCAGGAACTCGGATGCTCTTCATACTCGAGTGATTCTGTTGATGGACTTGTCACTTGTCCAAATCGCAGACAAGTGATCATCGTATTCTGGTACCAAATTGAGATCTAGTGAGTAAGAACTACGAGCAATTGGCAAGGCAGCGCCCATCCATTACGACTCTGGTGCCCGCGACACTGTCGCACAAAGTGATGTACATCAAGTCAGCTTCTGCATGCTTGTGGAGCCATTGAACCAACGTCTTCCGCCCCCACGCATCAAGGCAGTGAGTGAGCGAGTGAGTGGGTGGCTGGTATCACGCACCCCGTGCGTCCCTCTCTTGCTGCTTTCCCACTCTTTATATGTCATTCATTCTTGTGAACATTACCAAAATCAACTCGAAGTCAGTTTCGTGCGCCCACACTTACACAACTCCTCAGATGCTGTGAGGTCGCTCCAACAAAATGGCACTCCCAACCGACAACACCACAAGATATCACGTCCTCCCAGATGGCCGCACCCTGTCATATGGCATCTACGGCCAAGACAGCTCTGAAGCGCCCACAATCTTTTACTTTCACGGCCATCCCGGCTCCCACTTTGAAGCAGGCCCGCTCTCCGGCCCAGCCAAGGCCCATGGTCTGCGCATCATCGCGCCAACCCGGCCGGGCTACTCGGGGTCCACACACGACCCAAAACGCACGCTCGTCTCCTTCGGAGCCGATGTGCTCGCTCTGGCAGACCACCTGCTCGTCCATCGTTTTGCTATCCTGGCCTTGAGCGGAGGCGGTCCCTACGCCCTGGCCTGCGTCGCAGCAACCAACAATGGCAACTTGTCGCACTACGCGATCCCTTCTGACCGTCTGGTCGGCGTTGGCATCATGAGCGGCCTCTTCCCTCCCACATTCGGCACCGCCGGCATGATGCTCTCCAACCGCATCCTCCTGAACGTAGTGGGCCCTTACCTTCCCACCTGGTTCGTGGCCAAGCTCTTCGACGGTGCTCTGGGGAAATCCGCGCGCACCAAAACCGTGCCGCAGCTGGAGGAGCAGATCGTTAACATGTACAAGAAATTCCCCGAGTCGGATCGGTTCGCCATGGAGAACGACGAAGGCGGGATCCGGACAGGCGTCATCAACGGCCTGCGCGGTTCCATGGCGACACCCGAGGGCGCGACGGGGGCAGCCATGGATCTCGCGCTGTACGCATGCGACTGGGGCTTCAACCTGGACGATCTGCCGATTGGCGGCCACGGGGATGCTAACAAGACGCCAGTCGTAGTCTGGCACGGTGGTCAGGATATCAACGTCCCAGTGGCCATGGTCAAGAAAGTGGCTGAGGCGGTGCCAGCGATAGACTGGAGGATCTACGAGGGTGAGGCGCATGTCAGCGTGGTCGTTCACAAGGCGGACGAGGTACTCACCACAGTGGCTGGCTTCTTGAAGGCCTAGACTAGCGCGCAAGATGATGCTATCATGGACAGGGACGAGGACGACCGAGCTTCGTAATTTGATATCGCAAGGGTGATGATACCTCTGGGGTTCCGTTTGCAGTGCCCCGTGATCGTACTCTTGATATAGTATTGTTATGACCCATGAACATGCAGGTCACAAGAACAGGCCAGCGCAACCATATGCCAGCAAATCGGAACCTCAACGGACCGATGGGGATCTCTTATATAAGGAATACGGATAATATAATCAGGGTTAGGGTAGAGCCTATAAGAGATTACTATTACCTATCGGATAATTAATAGGCAACTATAGGCATTAATAGGCTCGGATAGGCTATGTATTAATAAATAGGATAATAGAAGGATATAAGGACGATGGATTTCCTAGCTATTAGATAGTTTCCCTTATAGTCTTTAGTTATAAATCTAAGTATTATTTTATATAATAGGGTAATCCCTCTTAATTACTTATAATACTTAATATTACTCGATAACGTACGAAGACTTAAAGGTAATACTTCCCTACCTACTAATATATAACTTATAGGTATTTCTAGAATCCGGGATTTAGGTAAGGATTATTATATTTTTATAACTCTTATTTAGGATAATCTATATATACCTTTTAGGTAATATTAAGTATAATAATAACTCCTTAAACTCCTACCTTATCTACCTTAGGAGAAGGATATTATTAGGTTATAATTTAGGAAGATATAATATACTAATTAATTAAATTTACCTAATAACTTATTATATTCTAATAAAATTAGGAATAATAGAATCGTATTATTTATAAATAGGCTTAATAGCTTAAATAATATTAAGCTATAGCTATTATACCCTTAATATCTATTATTTAAAATATTAGTAATAGCTATAAGATAAATAAACTTATTATATATAACGGTAATTAGAAGATACTTTAAGGGTTCCTTACCTATTATAAGGCATATTTCCTATATAATATAGCTTAATTTACTACTAAACCCGATAAAGTTATCCTAGCCGGTATATAATTCGAAAAGGATATATTTATCTAGTATAAACCCTTACTTCGTAATTATATTAAATACCTAGGTAACCTCGATTAATATAAAACGATTATTAAGAATATATTCGATTTATTCGTAGGATTCGAATATATCTTTAAGGAAATATTTAATAATCTTAACGAAGAATAGACTATAGTATAATAACTTATAAAACTTAAGTAGAATAAGTCTACTTTAGCTTATATAATCCGCTTTAAATAACTCTTAGTATACCTCCCTTAGGAAGATAAAAACCTTATAAAATACTATTATAAAGGATTTAAGGATAAGGTTAAGGATAAAATCTCTAAATAGGATTAGCTTAAAGACTTTATAATATTTAATAATAACGCTATCCGTATCGATAACCGTTTCTACGAAAGATATATAGAGAAAAGTAAGAAAGGAGGAAGTTATACTATATAGAGAAATTATACTAATATAAGATAGCGGATTTAATAGATAACTAACTATAGCTTTTAGTAATAAGGTATAATAATTAGCGGTATAATATACTTAGGCCTTATAAAGCTCGATATAGCTTAGCGTAAACCTATAAGTAAGGAATACTTTAATTATAGTAAAATAGGCTACTTTATATAAGAGTACCGATAACCTAAGAAACCTAGAGAATTTAAGAAAATCCCCGAAGGACGATAAGCTAATATTATAATATATAAGATTATAAACTCTATTCCTAGCTAAAACTAGTTTTTAAAGTAAATATCGGATAACCCCGATTATAAACTCCTTAATTAGACCTTTTATTATAAGGATAATTATATAACGTATCTTTCGGTAAAGTAAAGCTTAGGATAATTCCCTTAGAAACCTTATAAGGAATAATAAATTATAATTACCTAAAGGATACCCCTCCTAACGGATAACGGCTTATTTAAGAGGCTAGTAATAGAATAGTAAGCCTAGCTTATTAGGGAATACCCCTATTAGCGTAATATAAAAGGGTATAAACTACTTAACGAAATAGATATTTTATAGAGTAATATTACGGAAATTACGGAATAATAGGAAACGCTTAATATCGGTTAGAATATTAGCGCCTAAACTATTAATAAAGAAACGAGCTTAGAATTAGAAAGCTTTATAAATAAAGATATCGATAAAGGAGATATATACTACCTTATCTATAGTATTACCCTTAAGGAACTATTTAGGATAATAACCTATTAAAACGAAACCCCCCTTATATAAGAAAACGTACGAATTAATTATCTCTATAAAAAGTACTACTAGATCGTATAGTTTACCTATATTATATATAATTATAGATAATACTTTAAATATAAGGTAACTAACGAATAGTTCCCTATACGTAAGATAGGGTATAATACTATTGCTTATAACGACGATAATAGCGATTATTATAAAGTATTTAGAATAAGGGGAAACTATACTAATATTAGCCTTATATATAATACCCCCTACGGATATACTATACGATAAATAAAATAGTACTAATATATAATACCTTAGTATATACTTTATATATAAGAAAAAGCGCTTAACTAGTATAGAATATATAAATAGAAATAAAGGGAAAAGCTTATAAAGCCCGTATATATAGAATCTACATATTATAGCTTCTATAAGTATATCGATTATATAGAATATCTAGCGGATAAAGCGTATACCTATTATAACCTTAAAGATAATTAGCCCGGAGTATAAATTCCTTATATAAAAGAAGAAAATTAAGCGCGCTTATAATAATAAGCCGTAGTATATATACAATATAGAATATAATAAGCTAAAAACCTAGCTTAGATAATAGCCCTTAGAGTATAATAAGAATAATAAAACCTAAAAGGTAAGGATTGCTTATAAGGGATAATAAATAATTAGGATTTATAATAAAGTCCCTCTATACGATAAATAGCTCGATATATAAATATTTAAAAATCGTAATATAAATTAACGATAAATATTATATAGTATTCCTAGATAGCGGAGTATAAAGAAACTTTATATCCCTAAACGTTATTAATAGGGAACGGATACCTTAGAAGAAGAAGATAGAACCTTATAAACTTAGTATTATAAAAGGTATAAAAGTCGCTTATAGCTAAGGTATTATCGATATAAAATCTAATTAATTACTAGTTATAATCTATAAACGTATAATATTAATAAACTTCGATATTACGGATACCGTATAATATAAACTAATTTTAAGTATATTATAATTAAGAAAGGAAAATCCTCGAATCGATTAAATTAATAGCTATATTTTATAGGATAAAGCGGATATCTAAGAAACGGTTATAATTAAAGGCATAGGATCGGATTTAGTTACTAAGTAATACTTAGATAATAGGGGCTTAAACGAATTTATATATACCTCTAAATCGAAAAGAGCTAAAACGATAGCTACCCTAGGATATAATAAACCTCGATAGCTTATAAAGAAGAATCTAGTAATAATTAATACCTAATAGAAAAAGGAATATAATAGATTAGGATATAATATAATAGGATTCTATAGATAATAGGATATATTATTATAATAAGTTTAAAAAGGAACTAAGTATATATAATAATATCTCCTTATAATAATAATTATATAAGATAAAGATATATTTAGAGACCTCTCCGGTATACTAAAAGAGTATCGGAAGTTTATAAAACTATTTTAAGGAAAATTCGATAATAACCTATTAGAGTATAGCCTATATAACTACGAGATTCTATTTAAAGAAGGAGAATAACTAAAGTTCTTTCCTATCTATAGATTAGATAAGG